>JAIUCV010000089.1:2400000-3600000 GCA_026724425.1 Erythrophleum ivorense
AATCTTTTAACCTAAATTTAAAGGGATCGGTCCAAGAGTGGAGTGAGAATATAATAAGCGATTTGGTGTACTAATTATCTCAGGTTCAAGACAAGGGATGTCCACATGTTTTCTAGCCTTTCTCAGGGTCTTGGTTGCTATTAAATGAAATGAAACTGTTTAAGCTTATGATATCAGTTTTGCATGCCTTTTTAATATTGGATGACAATAAACATCTTATACATGAATATATCAAACGTGCATCATCATCTTATACTTATTTCTTTTTATTTTTATTTTTAATATTGAATCCCCTACCCTATGTGTTAAGTAAAGGGGATGATCTGTTATGTCCCCTAATCCAGGAGAACTTGATACCACGCTTTGGCAAAGGCGCGTAAATCTTTGTATCAAGGGCGGTGGATGTGCTGGATAGTGGAAAGTGCGTAGTCTCTCTCTTTTCTTTTCTATGCCTACGGCTTACCTTCCCAATCCTTACCGGCTGCTTACGGCTCAGGCTTAGCTGTCCAATTGGCCATTTGTAAAATGGTAAATTGCTCCCGTGCGTTCATTTTGAAATCAAATCTCCCATGGATTCTCCTCCCATGCGTCCTTTTCTTGTAATTCACAGCTTTTTGGTACTGATTCCAAAGCATTATTATTTCAAAGAAATAGAGGGAATCCCCACACACCAAACCCACCACGTCAAGTAAATGACCTATAGCTACAGTGTCCTCTATTCGTCTTTCCACCCCTTCGTCTCTCAGGGGTCATAGACACAAAAAGCTGGGCAGATAAGGACTCGGAATCGAGGGCGATTTGGGTTATCCATAGTAACATCGTTTAAGTCTTGAAGTATAGGAAGGTAGACAGATCATAGAATAACGACACCCAAATAAGAAGACCCTCTTTTTTCTTTCTGTGGATATTGGATTTTGAGTTGAAAAATATGGTGGGTATTTTTTCAAGATTCACTGTTGGAAGGAGTGCTCATCGACGGACGCAAAGCGCCCTCGTAAGAATCTTCTCCCTCGGAATAATTATTTGTTGTTTGGCTTGGTAGATGTTCGAATTTGACATGGTAAGCCCTCTTTGGACTTGGATTGACTAATTTGAGCCGTGCCTGTTTTGATGGCACGCAAACTTTTTGCATCTGAAGTTGTCATAAATCGTGGAAGTGTTTATGAAAACTTATGACTGCTAATCCGCCAATTAGTTTCATTTCTGTTTGATCAACTTTGGATGAAGAGATTTGTTATGGCCGTTTGAGCCTCTTGTATTGTATTGAATCCAAAAACTTTCTTTTTTGAAGTTATATTGCCCTACAAATTCCCTGGTCTTGAGATTCTGATTGGGAAAAATAGGAGATGCTTACTAGATGAAGTGTAGACTATCTTATGCTTTTGGATTGAGTTATTTATTTGTTCGATAGGCTTAGTTGCTGACAAGATTTTACTCTTGCAATATGCCTCGTCTTAATTCATGCAGGATGAGAGGGAAGTATTACCTCCAAATTCAGAGGCTGTCGCTGCAGCAGGTGCTGTCACTGCTACTTCTCATGGAATTGAAGTAGCACTAGAGTTTAAGCCAGTTGAACACCCAACTGAGCCTCTTGACAATGACAGACCAGTTCAGTGCCCGTTACCGGAACCTTCAATTCTTAATGTAAGATAAATATCCAATTTTCTTCTTGTATATTGTCTTTTACATTTGTGCTCTCCTCTTCCGTGCTTTCTTTAACATGACACACAAACTCTAGATAACACTCTTTATGATTTGAAAAGCAGTTCGGTTATCCAGACTGCAATTTCATGATTGAGTTGATACAAAGTACAAGCAATTTGAATGTTGGATATGGTAACCAAAGAGAGTTCATCTTTTGCCTGGCAGAGATTATGTTTTGCAACCTTTATGAGAAACTGTCGTGATATCTGCTCATTGTTGACCTTCATGCTTGGATTGGATGCATGAGCTTCAATTATTTATAAGACCTAACTTTTTTGTCAGTGTATGTATAAACAAATCTATAACTGGGATGCAATAATTTTAAAGTAAGAGATAGAAAGATTTCTACCATCACGACAAGACTGCTTAGTGCTTAGAGTGAGTAATATTTAGAAAGTTCAAAAACATATTCATAAAAAAAATATTCTAAGATCATTTTGACTGTAGTAGCTATTTATCTTTTTAATTCACCTGCGTACAAATTTATGGCCTGCTTTTGTGGATTCATGGTTTTGCAAGATAAGGTATTGTGGTGTTGCCCTAACTCAGAAGAATTTGGAAAAAAAGAAAAGACAAAAATATGTCTAATGAGGTAAAATGACACATAATACATAGTCCCCACTAATGGATTGAACCATTCAAGCCCAGAGCTTCAAGTAAATAGGTGTGTTCGTGACAGTGACTCACCTGAAATTGAAAATAGGTATGTTCGTGCGTCACAGCTTGCAAGTTTGTGAATACATAAGCTAACTGATCTTTTTTTTTTTCTCTTTATTTCTTTTTTTTTTCTTTTAAGTTGTTAGTGAAACCTAAGGCTCAAATTTGCACTCTATTTTACAAATTGATGATTGGTGAATTTGGAGCCATTCGATTGAAAAATTTTGAAGCTAATCTATGCAGCCTGGCTTTGCATCTTGCTATAGGATAATGATAATTCATTAATTTTCAGAGGAATGATCGTACTGAGGGGATGTGGGTAACCAAGTAAACAATGACAATGTGGTAAACAAATTGTGCTGCAGTAATCCTGCAGCTAAGACATCTGTACTGAAACACCTGGACTTTAATCTTTACAAGATTGTATTAGAAGCAAACGTGGTCCATTGTTTCAAGAATTTAGCATAAGTTGCAGCGGTAACCTAAACTAGTGCTTCATTGGCAAGGGAAAAGAACAAGGCGTTGAGTTGCAATGATGACTTATCACGTTGCTCAATCTGTAGAGAGTTCCCTTTGGTTTGCTGGCACAGTTCAAAGAGTGGAATTGTGTAATGATAATTGGACTTATGAGTCATACTTAAATGGAGATCGTTGTAAAATAAAGGTGATTGCCCATAAGAAGGTCATAGGACTCATGTTTTTTTGACAAGAATTTTGACGTGGTTTTGCCATGAATACTTACTGTTTTGCTTCAAAACTAGAAGTGAATTTCATAGTTGAAACCAAAAAACATGGTGGAAAATCCATGGAGTTGGTTGCCCTGTGTGTGCTTTCGGGAGTAGTTATTATTATTTTTTTTGATTCAAGGATTTTGAAATCTAGTTCCTCTTCCTCAATCCTCAGGATGGAAGAATATGGAAAGAGAGAGTATCAGCAACCATGCATAGAAGATCTGACTTGGCGGTGATGAAGGATGGGGGAACCCTTGAATCCAATGGTGCTGGGTCAAAGCCACGCACATCCCAGTCTAATCGAATGATTCTGCCATCTCTCAGTGCCCCAGAACATGATATCTTAAAGCTTCTTGAAGAATGTAATGCTTCAGGGATATAACCTGGTATTGTTTTTAATATGGGATTCTGTTCTTATAATTTTCATCAACTTGATTGTGTTCTCCTTCTATACCTTTCTCCTCTTTTTTTTTTTTTTTCTTTAATAAGGACCATTTCTTCATGTATTACTTATATGGATGTGTGTTCATGTGTATGAATGCAAAAGTCAAATTTGGTACGTGTTCCTTCAGCAACGTTTATACTTAATGCCTAATTCATTTTACTTGGGGGAGTGAAAAGTGGAAATTATTGATGTTTCAAGCCATCATGCTTTTTTGGTTACAACTTACAAGGCCTCCTTTTTATAAGCACACTTTATTGCTTTACATTTAAGAAATGCGGTTGTGAAGCTATTCGTATTGTCTAACATATCGCATATTTTCATTCCTCCCGTCCTATCTCTGTTCCTCCCGTTATCTCTAAATCGAGCTTTTAAGGGTCCTATGACCACTGAAATTATCACTCGAATTGATCAAAACAATGATTATTAAATGCAAAATTGCAGATCAAATTATGCTTCTTACTATCTTATATGATTTGTTCTCTAAATTGCAGCTGCCATGTGGGAGAATTAGGAACTATCTATTTCTCGAAATGTGCAACATGATCAGAATTCTGTGTTTGTCGTTGTAGTTCAATGGACGATCAGGTGTGATGTAACAGATTCTTTTCTTCAAATGAAAGATTTCATTGTAACTGAGTTGGAGCATTTTCCGTGAAGGTGGATTTCATCATTTGAGTAATAAATTTAAATATTTGCTTCTGGAAGCAATTTTAAATCTTCAGGATAGACCTTTATCAAAGGGTACTGCGTAATTATGTGACTGAGAATCTTGGAAATTGCCTTTGCCCTGATTCCTGTGATTATGCACTGTTCCTTTGATTTTAAAACTAGATTTGCCTCAAGCTTACAACTTGCTTTACATTTGACGTTGCTAAGATATCCCTTCTGAATGCACCCGCAATCAGCTGTGCTCTGTCCTGACCGAATAGCTTATTTATGCGGAAAAAATCTACATGCGGTGCATATGTATTTGGTATTAAATTCTTCAATAAAATTGTGAGATATGTCATCTACATTATAAACCATATCCCATAATTGATACAACTCAGCATGTATTTATCAATAGGCATCTTTCACGAGAAAAATAGAAAGAAACATTCTGGCTGGTAAAGAAGCTCATTGTGCAGGAAACCAATTTCGCGTTCTTTCTAATTAACAAGTGTGAACAGTAACATAAACAACAAAACTTTAAATGCTTATGTTTCATTTAAGACAAATTTTATAGTGCACATTAAGAAATTAAGTATACTTGTGTAATTAGTAATTAGTAATTTTTATTATTAATGTGTTGATAACGTTTTGCTAATATACTAGTAATCAGTTACTAAAGATAATAATATATAGTTACTAGCACCTTACTCAAGATGCTATAATTATACTTTGTTATTATTAGTAACTGATTATTAACATATTTCGAGTATAAAATTTGCTAGTTAGTTCAGCTGAAAAAACTAATTATCATTATGGCACTTACCCTAGAGATGGGGATGATAAAAGAAAAGAAAAGAAAATTATCGATAAAGATATTAATAAAATTGCGTTTGATATTTTTCGTAGAGCAATACGAGTGTGTATGATAATGATAGATCCATTTTGTTTGAGTCTGAATGCATTATTAATGCTCACCAGTGTACTTAATTTCTTAATGTACATAAGAGAATCTACCTTTATTTAAAGTGTTGCATGGTGATTTATAACTGGTTGTTAAAAGTGGATTGTCTGAACTTTCCACAGAGCTTGGGTTGTTATATTTGCCTATCTGATGTAAAACCACGGTTGTGAATTCTCATAATACTTGCCCTACAAGAACGCAAAATATTCGATCGATATCATGAGATACAAAGTTCATTACAGCCCTGATATAATAACTGATATTCTGATATGGCAGACGAAGGTGGGTTATTGAAAGAGAGAATGTCTAGCGAGATACTGACACAAAGAAACTCAGTTTCTGGAATTACTGGGACTTGAAAAATGAAATGAGTGTGAACAAAGACTGGAACTTTATTAATTCTTATCCCAACCCTAGTGAAGAAAACGACAGTGTGACAGAAGAAAGCTATACGGGAAATTCACGAGCCTGAAATGGATGCTCTACCGTTGGGTTCACAAGGTGTTTCTTAGGGCCACGAGAGCTTCCATGGTTCATCCATGTCTTCCTTTGCCATCTCCGATGCGATTCCCCGTCTTGATTTCCTTGAGTTACCGCTTCTGGTATCTCTGTGTGAGTGGAATGAACTGATAGCAATGAAGGCAATGCTAAGAGGAAAAGAATAAAGCAGGTGAGTAAGGCCCTCACTTGCTGCACCATTTTGCTTTTTAGTAAGTTGCCTTTCTTTTCTTGTGGTGTGGTTGTTAGGGAGGGACGAGATGGGTTAATATAGAGTTCCAAGGGACTACTTTGCTTCGTTTGGAAGTCACAAGTTAAATCATTTGATGCACTTGATGTATTGATGGCTTCCTGGAACTATTGTAGATTGGGTTGGTTTTCCCTTGGTGGGTTTACTTATTGCCACTCATTGTGCTGCTTAAAGTCAGAATGGACCTATATAAGAAAGACACTTTATGTGATCATACCAAATATTGTGAAATTACTTCAATCCAAATGCTTGAATAAATTTTTAACTGAAACTCTATGATTGATTTTATTTATATTTGTAACAATTTTTCTTATACATAAATTTTGTTAGATTATTTTGTCAATAAGCTTTTATCAATATTTTCTCAACTTGAAAATTTAAGTTGATAAGTGAAAATTCACTATTATTATTATTATTATTATTATTATTATTATTATTATTATTCAATATTTCCAATAAATACATCTTGCTTGGTTGGATTAGACAATACCTATGAATTATATTAATTATAGACCATACTTACACATGAGCTCGGCATGTAAGATTCAAGAAATTTTACTACATTAATATATTTTAATGTTGACTTCCATTCATTCACGAGTATAATCCATAGATAATGTGATGGATATTGCCTGTCTAAAAAATTTGTAATTTAGAATTATCCTCACCATAATTTGATAGACTTACGCAAGAAAAGAATTTCCCATGTGGAATGGTGGGCAAGCAAGGAATCATGAGGAGTATCTGCTGTTTGTTCTGTGTTTTCACATGCAAGCTTAACAACCACTACATCCCTCCAAATTGAGATAAAGGGAATGGGAGAGGACGAAGCAGAGAAAAGTGCAGGCATAAAGGAAAATTAAGAAACTATCGGTATCTGCCTGTGGTCGTTTCTTAGGACAAATATGATCTAACAACACGCGAGTTGTGCAAAGTAACAGAAATAATTAAAAAATTAAAAAAAGAAGAACAACCTCCTGTTTGAGGGCTCAGTATCCTTAATTGAGGATCCAGATTCTAACAACACACATTAATTGGCTTTTGAAGTCGATGAATTTGTCCCCGCACTTCAATGTTGGAATTTTACTCAATAATTGATAATTGATTCATTGTTGGAGATAAAGATGCTTGTTGGTCCGAAGTTTCGGCAGTGAAATAGGGGCAGTGAGGATCATTACATATTAAATGATTAATCATAGGTGTTGGCGCTCAATTTAATATTCCATGGTGAATACATAAAATAATCTATTTGTACACCATTAGCGTAGTATTATAAGAAATGATATCACTTTGGCACGTTTCTCGTGAATTTATGCATCAAATAGCTAATTACTTATATCAGAAAAATTCTTATATTCTCTTGGAATAAGAGACTTCTCTTGCTTCATGATATACTCCCTCCGATCCTGTTTATAAAAAAATTTGAAGAGATTTTTTTGGTTCCAAAATATAAGAAACATGGTATATTTTTTTATTTCACTAAATAATAATTTTTTTTTTACCCTTCATTTATTGTTACATTTAATACACTTAACAATGCATAACGTTTTTCCATACAAAATAAAGATGGGTAAAATAGGAAAAAATTATCAAATTTGAACCTAATTAATGAGTTAAACTAATATTAACTGTTTTTCTTAATACCAGTAAAACAATTTTTTGTTTCTAATAAACATGACCGGATGGAGTATATATATATATATATATAATTCTTGACATTATAATTAACTATTGGGTCAATATGCGAGGTTTATGATATAACTTTATTATACTTCAAAAGTATATAAAAATTTTAAAGAAATATAAAATTTTCTTGCGATGTTAGAACATATATTAATAGTTAGGGCTATTCATGAGTAGAGTCGAGTCGGACATCTAGTAGGTTTGATGCCTAAACCAATTAAGATATTAGACTTATTTTTATGCATGCGACTCGACCTAACCCGAACAAGTCTGGTTTTATGTTAAGTTAGGACGGGTTAAGACCGTCTGAGCTTTTTTTTTTTTTTATAAATTGATACTTGTAATATAAAAATATTTTTTTTACAAACTCATAAGCATATATTTCAAAACAATGAGTTTTTGGAACTCTCATATTTTTATCAGTAATAAAAAAATAGTTTGACATTGTCAAGCAAAATCTAAACTATATTAACATAATTAACCTTAGGTAAATATGTGTATTTTCATTATTCAACAAAAGAAATATCAGTAAGCATGCACATCAATGATAAAAATAATTAAAAAGCAGAGATGGTTTAGGTAAATAATAAAAAATGCATCATGCATAGAGAATCATATGAAATAAGAATAAAAAAATAGTAAAATATTAATAACTAAAAAAAAATAACTATTAAGGTAGGTTGGGCAGAACATACTTTCGCTCATGGCTCGACCTGACCTAATATAATTTTATTTAAAGTTCTACCTATTTATAAACCCAACCTGACCTGATTAGGTCGAGTTAAGGCGGGCCCTTAGAGCTTAACGAGCCAATAAATATCTCACTAATAGCTATTTCATAAATACTAGTTTTATTTTTCTCAAATTATTAAAATATATAATTAAATTTTAAATAATTTTTTTTAATAAAACACAAATGAATAAACTATAATTTGATTTAAAGAAATATATGTATTAGCTACAAAAAGGCGAAAAAAAATTCTAACCATAGACTTTGTTTAGATCCATATGCCATTGTGCCATTGGGTCCTAGCCCATGTTTTTAGTATCTTAATGTGCATTAACTTTACTATAATTTTTTATAAATAGATTTTTAAAATTTTTTTATATAATTATTTTTTAATTTTATCTTTCATATATAAATATTTTTTAATTTAAAATCTTACAAATAACATTATCATTAATAATATGTTGCTGTTAATTTACTATTAATAAAACTAAAAATTAAAGTAATTACGTAATAATTATTTATGAAAGATTAAGTCAAAAAATACTATACGTAATTGACTAAATTGAAAATTTTACAAGGGATAAAATTAAAAAATATTTTATTTTTAAGAGATTAAAATGAAAAGATAATTTTATAAAAGACTAAAGTAAAAAATAAATCAAAATTGAGTTTTGATTTTTTTAAAAAACCTAGTGTAGGCTTTGGGCCTTTCTCAGGCCTGTGAAGCCCAAAATCAGAAAAACATCAAATGGTGTCCAAATGGGGCTAGAGACTCCCGAAACCCAAATACCATGCCGGCATGTGGCAGATCTTCGTCCGCCTTCTTCGTCTGCACAATTATGCATTCCTTTGAGTTCAAGAAATATCGGCACAAAGAAGTTTCGTATAAATAGAAACCAGACCTCGAACTCCGTGTTCCCTTTCTTCCACTTTGAATCGCCATGGCTGCTCTGCAATACCTAGAATCGCTGCGCAACGCGCACCCTGAGCTTTCTGACTGGTATAATTCGCTTGCAGATCTGTACGAGAAGAAGCTCTGGCACCAGCTAACACTGAAGCTCGAGCAGTTCGTAGCTCTTGCTGTTTTCCAGGTCGGTTTCTTTGGTCTTAAAGTGTTTTACTTGTGATTATTCTTGGTGCCAATGGATGCGTTAGTGGAGTTTGTTCATTTTTAGTTTATAAGTATTAGGGTTTTTGAATTCCGGACAGTTGCTATGAATTTGTTCTCCCCTTTTTTTCTCCTAGGACGATTAAGAAGTTATGGTGCTGTAGTTTGTTTCATGCTCAAAATTATGCTATCGGAAGGGGTTTGAAGTCTTCAAATTATTGCAATTATAGCTGTAATGAGTCCGCTTTGGTTACCGAGAGGGTATGAGCTGCTTACTTGGAAGTTTTAAATGTAAAGTAATAGAATTTGGAAAAATGGGGTTTTGTTAGAAACTTTGAACTTCCTGATCTGAACTTCCGTTTTAGTTATTTGATGGATATGGGTTGTTAAAAGCAAATAACGGCCAAGTATCATGTAATATGTATCTATTTCCTTTGTTATTAGGCAAAGTGAATAGATTTTTTTTCCCTAGTTGTGTTCCCACTCTATTTAACTTTAGTCTATAATGGTGGTTTCTTTAGGAAAGCTCAAACCTTTCACGGGGGTTCTGTGTTTATTGTGGTTCTGTCATGTTATACAATCAAACAAACAGATAAAATTCCTAAGCAGGTGAATGGACAAAAATTAAATCTGACAAAAATTAAATGTATAAGTACATATTATCAACCTAAAACATGTGAGTAAGCAACATTTCAAAGGATAATGAAAATACAGAAAATGTCATATTGTTTTGCACAACTAACTTGAAATGTGATTGATTATTGAAATTTCCCAGTCGAGTTGCCAAACTGTAGCAATATGTTTCCTTACAATTTTATGAATTTGGTAACTGGTTTGGTATATGTGATTGATAAGTCAAAAACCATTGAAATCAGAGTGTAGTATGATATGTAAGAAACTGGAGGTCCTGTCAAAGCAGCAGAGATGTTTGAGGAGATCAAGCTATGCTTATAATTTTGATTGTGGTTCTATGTTCTACTGACTGAATGCTTTTTTTTTTTTTGTGGGAATGGAAGACTGATGTTATGCATTACTTGATTGAACTTTATTAAGTGCTTGAATTTTAACACAATCTCATCTAATCCGTGCATTTCTTAAGATTGTGATGTGGTTTTTTTCTTTCCTGGATGGGTTAGTTTTGATCAGGGGATGTTAGTTGCAAACCATTTACACAGTGTGACCCTAATATCACATTCCTCACTGGTTATTGATTAAAGGCAGTCAAATTGGTCTGCTCTATTTATATTACACAGTGCCATACCAATATCCCAGAGGAATGGAGAAATTGCAGATGCCAAGTCTTTGTTTTATTTCTTATTAGAATCAATTGGTTGCTGGAAGAATTCTGATTGACTTTTCTACCAAGATCCAAATTTGCCAGAGATGTGCTAAACATGAGACCAACTTTATAGTTTATTCCATTTCACTCATTCTTTTACTGATGCTGCTGATAATATTTTATTCTTATGGTAGATGTCATCCTTAATTGAGTACAATTTCCGGATCTTACTCTCCCAATTTCATATTTGTTGGCTTTTAACGTGATAAATCGTATTAATTGTTGTGCATATTGTTCTAAAGAGTTATGATTTATTTGTTTGACCAATTGTTCTTACTGTAAAATTTCAGGCTGGTGATGCTCTGATACAGTTATATCACAATTTCATAACAGACTTTGAGACTAAAATCAATCTTCTTAAGCTTGCACATTTTGCTGTGATAGTTTCTCGGCAGTATTCTGAAAAAGAAGCTGCCATTGGTTATCTTGAAGGAGTCATTGAAAAGCTTCAAGCCACTAAAGAGCAGCGCATTGAAGAACCTATTCTTTACATTAAGTTGCAAATAGCCTTATTTAAGCTTGAGCAAGGTGACCAAAAGGAATGCAAGAAACTTCTAGATGATGGAAAGAGCACACTTGACAGCATGACTGATATTGATCCATCTGTATATGCTAACTATTACTGGGTATCATCTCAATATTATAAGTTTCGCCAGGAATTTGCTGAGTTCTACAAAAGTGCTCTTCTCTATCTGGCATATACATCAGTGGAGTCTCTCTCAGATTCATTCAAGCTGGTATGTCTCCAGGGTTGTCTCAAATGTTACATTAGTTGCTTGGCCTTTGTTGTAACACTTGTATGCATATCTCTATTTTTATTTGCTCTTGAATGCAAAAGGGTATCGAAGGAGGATATGAAAGTTGTTTCCTGATGTTGTGACTGTTCACTATTAAAGTAAAAATTCCTTTCTATGGGGGATTAGAAGATTTGATTTCTAGTTAGTGGGAAATTGTCTCTTTTCTTAGCAGAATGTATATTATATTATTTATATGACCAGTCTGGAAGTTAATGAGAATGGTGTATATGAAGTTGCTTGTCCTGAGTAGCGAATTACTGAATTGCAAAGGTCTGGCCACTGTTCCGTCCAAAGCAGGCAATTGCTTTGTTTGAGCTGAGATAGCGATGCTTTATTTGCCTGTTACCATTGTTTTATTTGCAACAGGCAGTAATAATTAGACTGAAATAATACATATTGGTGTTTTTTTAATCAATTTTGACTCATTGTTACTAATATTTCAGAAGAAAAAATTACTTCTATAAGAACTTAGTTAAAACAAGTATTATTAAGATGATAGAACACTTGCCTCTTTTTTAATAGAAAAAATCCCATGGAGTGGGGATGGGAGGGAAAGGAGGAAGAGAATTACTAGGACAGGAAGAATGATGAGGGAGGCTTTTGTTTGAAAAAAATAAAGGCTATTAACTAATTTACAATTTTACATTGGGAGAGCTATGGTTAAGGGGTGTGGTTCTACATCCTTTTGCTTTAGGTTTTAGGATGTGGATCACATGTCGTTTCTCACATTTAGCTGCTATGGAGTTACTATATAGGATTTCAGCTATTAAGTACAATGGCTTTGGGAGAAAAAAGGAGCACAAAGCTCTTTGGCAGTGAGCCATTTTGCTGGAATTTGGTGTCTGTGGTTAGAACGGACTGCAAGAGTTTTGAGTGAGTTTCTCCTGTCACATCTTGTTGAGAGTTATTCTCTCTGGCCTCCCCATGGGTTTCAGCATACGGCTTTTTTATAGGGTTTCCTTTGTGGATATACAAAGGGATTGGCAAGCTATTTTGAGCTAATGATTCTTTATTTATTTATCTATTATTATTATTTTTATGGTTTGGGATTTTTCCTTGTCCTCCATTGCTGTATTATTTTCTCATCATTAAATTTGTTTTGTATAAAAGAAATTGTACTATGGTAATAAGTAGGCAAAATGTCCTGGTGATAATTAAGGCTATGCACTCTTACATATTTTATTTTAGATTTTCTAACTGTTCTTATTCATGTATCATCTAATAAACATTGTTAAGATCATTTTTCAAGACTTGCTTTATGTTCACTTATTTATGGACAAACTATAAAGATGTTTTTGGCCTCCCTTGGTAGAGAAAATTTTGGAGTTTTAGGATACCTTGATTTTGTTGTTTTTGGTAAATTGTAAACTGAAAATTCAGTCTTTGTTTTCTTAATTAATTGGTTCTAGTTGCTCTTGCCTCATAATTAAGAAAAGGTGGAGAGAGGTCCTTGGTAGTGTACTTCATCCGTGGCTTATTTTAATTAGTCTATATCATAATATTTTATTTTATGTACTGATTTTTGGTGATTTGTTAGGATTTGGCATTTGATTTGTCCCTTTCTGCTCTTCTGGGAGATAACATCTACAACTTCGGAGAGCTTCTTGCTCATCCTATTGTAAGTGTACTTACCCAAAATTTTGGAGTGACTATGCTAGGAACTCATTTATTATGCTGGTTCATGACATGTTTATTCTGTTATATCTTTTACAGATAAAAAGTCTTCTGGGGACGAAGGTGGAATGGCTCTACTATATTCTTCAGGCATTCAATTCTGGCGATTTAGTTGGCTATCAAGAATTATGTCGGGTGCATAATGCTGCTTTAAGGGCTCAGCCAGCTCTAGTTCAGAATGAGCAAAGGTTGTTGGAAAAGATCAACATTCTCTGCTTGATGGAGATTATATTCAGGTATATATGCACTAATTAGATTGTTATATGTAAAGATGAGTATAATTCATTACATGTTAGTTGGACTAATTGTAAATACTTGCAGTCGGCCTTCTGAAGACCGAACTATTCCCTTGAGTGTTATTGCTGAGCGTACTAAACTTTCTGTAGAGGATGTGGAGCATCTCCTAATGAAGAGCCTTTCTGTATGTTCTACTCAGAACTCTAGTAAAAAGCAATACATTTTGGAGCTTTTCCATAATTTATTAATCACAACCCTCTATTTATGTTTATTAAAAGAGTTGTCTCCCAAATATTAATTACATCTGAAGTAGTACGCTTTCAACTTATGGATGTTGATAAATATACGCTAATTTCACTTCTTACAAGTGAGTTCTTTTTTCTTCTTATTCTAGAAAGGGTTGATCTTTAACTGCGGTAAATCATAAATGTACGCTTATTTCTGTTGTCAGGGATGTTAAAACTAATTGATATTGTAAACTATATGCTAAGTGGTATTTGTTGAAAACTGTGAACTTCAGTGTTGCTGACGCATCTGCCCCTAATGAGTTGATGATTGATGTCTTGATTATCACTTAAAACTTTGCAGTCAATCTTTTCTCTTTTGAATTCTAGTTACATCATATAACGCTGACTCAAATAGAACTAAATCATTTATTGTTTTACATTGAAGTTGATCTCTCTCATCTAGTGATAAAGTAACTTGATACATGGTCCATCAATTTGATCATCTTCAGAAGAGTTTTTGATGTTGCATGTCCTAGAAAATGGTCTTAAGGGCTTGTCTTGCCCGCTTTTTACCACCTTTTTGTGATATGTTCATTTTTGCTTTTATGTTGTCCTTCCATTACCTTCAACTCATATGGATGTGGACGTTTTTTTCCCTAAACAAGTATTAGCATACTTTTACTGTAACCCTGAATCTGGTTCAGTGGTTGACTTAAGGTTTTTTATTTGACATATGCAATCGATTTTTGTGGTTCTGGCGAAAAATCTTCTGCTATTTTACTGAGGAAGTCATTGACTGGAAACATACAAGCAGATTTCAAGTGATTTTTAGTTTGTTCATGCTTTCCGCAGGGAAAAGCAATTAGAATGCAATTTTCTTCAATTGTGCACACGAATTAATGTTAAGTAAAATTCATGCAGAGGACATCTATATGCATATATATTTTTTTTGTGTAGAAGCTTGTCTATTCAATTCAATGTCGATAATACTAGGAGAATTTTATTGCAGGTTCATCTGATTGAGGGTATTATTGATCAAGTGGAAGGCACTGTTCATGTTACCTGGGTACAGCCAAGAGTTCTTGGAATTCCACAGATCAAATCCTTACGGGATCGACTGGACAATTGGATGGGTAAAGTACACACTGCGTTGTTATCCATCGAGGCAGAAACACCTGATCTAATTGGACCATGATTATTTTAATTTGCTGTCTGTCCATTGTAACAATTCCTTAAGTAAAAGGGAACACATCCTAGGGCGGCAAAAAATCAAGAGACTCAGGTCAAATGGACGATAGAGCCAACTATGTCTTTTGTTTGATGCTGCCTGCTGCTACCTCGAAAGAGCAGCCTCTTGTACTTGGCTTAGGAAGTGGCGGTTCTTTGGTTGCATGCCTAGAGACAGGAAATCAATTTAAAACGCTGTGTTTTTTAACGCGTAGCATGATTATAAACTATGTATCTGGAATTTTCCTTGGATACTGCCAGATTTATCCCCTTTTTGAAGTGGATTTTATTTGTGTCAAGCATTCATTGTCGTCTTACTGTCTGATCTTTCTTGTGTCTAAATATAGGACGCTTGATTAGGAGTGTAGATAAAAAAGTAGGAGGTAAACAATAATAAGGTTAAAACGTATATAACTCTTAGTAAATTACTTTCTTAAACTTCAAAAGCTTAAAAGAGATCTTTCGAACTTTTGATTTCGTGTAAATTACTTATCCTGGTAGGATGTTCGTTAATTTATCAATGGAACTCTTGCATGTTAACAAGCCCTGTCTATGTATTAAAACGGCGCAGCGGAAACACAATATATGTCATTCTAAGTTGCAGGGACGCTTTGGTCTTTTTATTATGACTTTTATTTTTACCCCCTTTTGTCCCTCCTCCTTCCTCCCTTTTATCTGCAACTCAGAAGACAGAAAATTGGTGCTTGAGGAGGACATGAAGAAGGAGATCTATGGAATTGGAAATCACTATGCTGATTATCCTCTCTCTCTCTCTCTCTATTTTCGATGCTTTTGGGGGTTTCGGGGGCTTACTGGCTGAAGACCAGTGACGATGGCGTAAATATTACAATTAAGTGGCTCTAGAAGCCATGGATGTCATTCTGGGATGTCCTCCGATGTTTGTGCTTTTGTCTATTGTGACTTTTATATATATGATTTTGTGTGTTTCTAGTCCCATCAAATGTGGGGAATACAGTCTTCTTGTTTTTAATGCAGGGGTTCGTTTCGCTTTGACGGTAATTAAGTACAATAGAGACAGATCTATAGCTTGTGTGCTCAACTTTATATGCATACGTATATATATATTATGTTCATTCCTATGGCTCGTCCTGTATGGGTTAGTTTTTCTCTGTGTCGAATCAAAGCAAAGGTATAAAACGAAAGTATTGTTTTAGTTATATCCCTCTTCCTTTAAACTACTAATAAAGCGAAGTTTATTAAAAATTGTAAAACAATTTAGATATCCATTAGAATTATCCGAAGATCCAATGGAAGCCCATCGAAAATTCTTGCAAATGTAAATTCAAATGACAAATAGAAATCATACTAAATTATGAAACCCAAAAAATTCATCCAAGAAGAAAGGACGTCACATATGCATAAACAAAAGGGAAATATATTGAACAATAAAATTAAACGGAGTTGTGTCTCTGCAACCCCTCTTTTGGGTTTTGCTTTCTGGGTTGCAGAAAGGAGAGAGGAAGGAAGAGAGAGAAGAGAAGAGGGGAAAGAAAAAGGTGAGAGGAAAAGACCAAAATGTCCTTGTCACTTTGGATGACGTGTGTGTTATGTTTGGGTTGATGCGTCTTCATATATAAATATAGCTTGCTAACATGTAATGCTTTTATTAATAAATTAACAAATTTGCTAAAGAGTTTGAGAGGTCTATTTTAAACATTTGAAAGTCAAGGCATTTATTTGTACTATTCGAAAAAGTTCTATGCATTTTAATCTAATAACAATAACTAATAATATTAACAAATAATCTTAATTGGGTTAGGTTAATGGTCTACATGAGTGGGATTTTAAGTAAAAATTTGGTTGATCAGGTCTTACAGTTGTAAAATCGGCCATAACCCAATTTGACAAAATAAAATAAAATATCTTTAAAAAAGTTTTATTATAAAGGGTTTATAAGTAAAATATTAGGTTTTGGGTATTGTTTAATTTCAACATTTTATGACAATGATTTACCTTGTTCTTTAATTGTCTTAATTGCATATTAAATTTTTGTTGTTGTTGTAGTACGTGTTTGGATTTTCGTTTGGACCTCTCAAACCACATTTCAGAAGAAGCAATAACTGAGAGCTTTTACGTAAACGTGATTTTATAATTGGGATCCAAACACACACGTATTCATTCAGTTAAACTATAAAATGATGATTTTCACATATTTATTAGTTTTATTTTTTGTGTTTAAACATGTCTTATCACTTAAAATTATGGACAAATTTAAATAATAATAATAATGTTAAAAAAAGACATGTGACACCAAAATTGAATTGAGGTACGTAAAAAAATAATGATTGTTACCTAGCTTGTTCAACCCCGACCAAATCCAAAAGGTTTGGAGTACTTAAAATCATGGTGAGTAAAAGTGATATTTTTTTATCCAAATATTGATTGATCGGGTTAAATTTTATGTCCAATCTATAAAAAGTGACGCTTCCCAGTATTTTTTTTTTTTGCCCTTTTTATAAATGGTGTCTACATCAAATCATTTTTGTGTGGGAGGAAGACCAAACAAAGCAGTTGACACTTCACATATTATCGATCATAAGCAAAACGAATCCAAGGTGATCCTTGTTATGAATTTGGGTGTCTGATGATGTTCACACACTAAAACTGAAAACAGGCTGTCAATCACTGTTGAGCTTGCCATGATAACATGGGCCTCTTCGAATATTTTGTATAAAACTGAGTTTTTCTACCATCGTTTATAATTTATTTATGATTCGACATATTTTCTTCTTTTCCAATGTGAGGCCTATTTTAATAAGATATTTATTTATTTATTTTAATTCTTAATTATTTTTCTTTACTTTTTTATTTTTGTGCGCAAGGCCAACTTTTTAATTTTGAATAAATTATAGAAATATATTTTAAAATTTACATATATTTTTTTATTTTTAAAACACATGTATATCTCTCTTAAAATAATTTTTTTACACTTTAATTTAATTTTAAATTTTTTAATTAAAATAATTTTATTTAAATTTAAATTTTAAATAGAAGATATTTTGATTAAAAAATTTAAAATTAGATTAAAATATAAGATAATTTTTATTGCAAAAGACATCTATATATATTTTGAAAATTAAAAAAATTATATAATTTTAATAAAACTGAATATATATATATATATATATATATAATTTACTTAATAATTTTTGGTTGACATATGTTACTGAATGCCAATAAGCTGTCTCAGAATATTTCGGAGATATAGTTAGAAGTAGAACTGACTGGATGCTTGAATTAGCTCTCAAAGCAAACTAAGAAAAATTAGAGTGAGGAAAAAAAAAAACGAAAAGTGAGAAAGTGGCGTCGCCCAGACTTGAACTGGAGACCTTCAGTGTGTTAGACTGACGTGATAACCAACTACACCACGACACCTTTGATTTTTGGCTCGCTCATCATTTTGTTAGCCAGGTGTGGCTTTCGAGAGCACACGACAAATCCACCACTCGTTGTTTACTTGATGTTTTTATTATTTTTTTAACGGAAGAAACTAAGTTTAATTACAGAATTAATATATCAAATTTAAACCGTAAAACATTATTTAAAATTTTTATTAAAAAGAAAATGTTAAATTTTAGTTAAAATTAATAGCAAGACACCGTGTAATTATGACAATGTATAGATTAGTTTAACGTTTGGACTTGCAAGATAAAAAAAAACATTTTTGGTTCTAAATATTAACTAAAATTTAATGTTTTCATTTTAGTTTGAAATTTCCGGAACGTTATTAAATTTTAAAATTCATATACTAATTTATAAATTAGGCATTAATTTAAAGAAATCAAATACAATTTTCCCTTTTCAGTAATTTCGTGCATTAGTCACTTAATTTAAGGTTATTTTCAAGACTTTTATAAAGAACTCATTACTTCAGTTAAATGAATCTGGAACCTCTTTACTTTTTGTTCAATGCACTTTGGAGGATTGTTTCCAAAGCAACATATCTGTCCTTTCATTTTCATCTTTTCGTTGTGCTGGGACTTTTGGGTGGAAGAACATAATTAAAGCTTTAGCTTCTTGATTCTGGTTTTCTTTTACCCCATTCAGCATGACACCTTTATTAAAGTTTTCATCCTTTCTAAAGCCATAAGAGCCATTTAACTGCGCTCCCTCATGCGGAACAGTAGAAAGGTGGGGATAAATGCTCAGAGCTTTAAAGACCTCTAACAAAATCATTAACAACTTGCACTTCAGAAGATATAAAGAATACAGAGAACAAGAGCTGGCCAGCATATTACATTGCCCCTTTTTACCTCAAAATGGTAAAAAATATTGGGGAATTATAATAAAGAACCAAAAAATAAAAAAATCTATTCTTAAAGATCTGTTACCACTTATTTTAAGATGATTACTACTGAGTTTAATAACAAACAGTTGGATTTAATGGTAACAGGTCCTTAAAAATAAATTTTTTTACTTTTTGGTCCTTAAACATAATTTTCCCAAAAATATTTCTGATGAATGCTACTCTTGTCTGGCATGAGAGGAACTTATGTCTGTAGTACTGTAATATGAATCCTCCGGTGGACCATAGTAATTCTCCTCCTTTTCCTCATCCCACTTGAGGACCTCCCTAAGGTACTTGAAAGCCTCATCAACAGTCACCCGGTCCCTTGCGCGGCCTTGCCACACGAAAAGCTTTCGGCTGGTGAGGGAAGCATACAGGTCTTTGAATTTCATGGCAATGTAGAAGTAAGCCTGATGTGCCAGTGACTGGTTATTGTTATGAGCACTCACAGGACAAAAATCATTGAACCACTCACAGGCAGATAGACACACCCTATTGATCTTTTCCTCGAAGATATCATACTTGTTCAGAATCAATACAAAAGGAGTGTCTTTGAAGCAAGGGTGCCTGACCATGGTCTCAAATAGCTCCTTGCTTTGTATCATCTTGTTTTGAAGAAGGTTTCCACTGCCACTGCTGTCTGGGGCAAGCCACAGCTGATCATAGTCACTCAGGGTGATGCAGAAGACCACTGCTCGAACATCTTCAAACATTTCAACCCACTTACAACTCTCATTCATTCCCTTGGCATTTACCCTTATAAGTTGGTACCTGAGACAAAGAAGTTATCCAAAGTTTTAAATGCAAATGTTAGTCCTTTAAAGTTTCTTTGTATTGAATGAAATTTGAATCATGTATTTTTTGTGATCCTCTCCCAAAATAGCAGAAGACGAAAGAGGTTACACCACACTAGAAAGAGGTTTTCAAAATATAAGCAGAACACCAATACAACTTACTTGGTCAGAGGTGGTGGCTGAGCTTCCATATTTTCTGCGCAAGTTTCAGACATTGGGCTACGGTCATCAAGTGAGAATTCTATGGAAGCTAAACCATTTCCCTGAGTAACCCCTTCTGCATATATAATGTCTCTTTCAGAAGGTTCGTATTCATTGCTAGATATCTCAACAGCCTGAAAGAACAAGAGCAAGTGACATAGCTATTCAAGTCAATACCAACAAATTATAAATCTATATACATCCCTTATTTTCACTCCACCATATTCTACCCTACCATTTTCCCTCCTACCATGCACACCCTAATTATACACATAAATGTTCTATCTTCCATTTCCCTGTCCATCAAATCTAACAGAATAGCAGGTTTATCACATTGAGATATAAAGGTGATGCTAATACCTAGCACAAACCAGTAACATATTCCACCAACTTACTTCCCCCCCCCCCCTCTCTCTCCTAAGCTGATAAAACAAACTACATATATAGTTATCTTGCTGTGAAAAAGTGAATATTGTACTAAAATAAGTAACATGTCTCCTCAGAACATAAAGATTTATTAAGAAGGGCAAGAATAAAAACTGATGGCCTGGGTAAATTTTGGTAACCAGATACTTTACAACTTAATATATAACAAAACCAAATGAGATAGTTTCAGCGATGTGCGATTACCCGGTTTAAGAAATATTCTGCCACGTCTGGAAGAAAGTGAAGCTCATCTTTTCTTTTATAGGTTTCTTGTATTGCTGGATCCTTCCACACTTCTTCAACTAATGGTGCATACTCACGTGTGGCTGCTGGGAAGAATGCATCTAAATCCCCAGTAGCTATAATATCCAGGAGCCAATCAGAGAAATGCTTCAGCCTTGGGTTGAGGGAATAGATGCATTGACTAGTTTCATTTGATTCACTGTTCCTAACTGAATAAAGATTGAAATCAGATAATACTCTGGAAGCAATTTGATGCCATCAAGCATTAAATTACCACAAATCTTGGCCATAATCTTTATTTACATCAATACAAAGTTTACAAGCACCAAACTAATATTCAGAGAAAGCACATGCTAGAAGCTCCACATTGCACATGACATTTGCAGCAGAGTAGTCATGTCTTAGACAAAATTGTAAGAGTTAATTTCTAATTTGCACAATGAGTGAAATATTGCAAATATAACTAATAAAAAAATGTTTCATTTTTACTTAAAGAAAATTTGAAACAATTAAGGCTCGTTTGATACGCAGAAAGTTAAGAATGAAAAGGAAAAGGGAAAGGAAAAATGTAATTTTGTAGATAGGAAATACCCATAATTCCTTTACTTTTAATGATTAAATAATTCTTGTTAGAAAGTATTAAATAATAATTGAATAATAATTATAGGGATAAAATTGAGAT
Organism: Erythrophleum ivorense; assembly: GCA_026724425.1. Classification (NCBI taxonomy): domain Eukaryota; kingdom Viridiplantae; phylum Streptophyta; class Magnoliopsida; order Fabales; family Fabaceae; genus Erythrophleum; species Erythrophleum ivorense. The sequence continues at coordinate 2,421,575 of JAIUCV010000089.1, forward strand.
TTTCCCAAAACTTTCATTTTCCTTCCCTTTTTCCCTCCTCCTTTCCCACGTACCAAACGGGCTATTAAGAGAGCAGTTTTTAACTTCAAGGAATCACTCGTGGAGATATTAACCCCTATAAGGACCAAATAAATATCTCCATGACCAGCTCCCTATTTAAGGTTTTTCCATTAAAAAGTAATCTAATGAATCAAGCCATAAATAACACACTCAACTTCCCCCCTATAGTTCCATGATCTGTGTTGGGAAGCTAGAGAAATGCACATACATTAACTATTAACTAATGCAATTACATGATGATAAGTCAAGCACCACAAGTCTATAACATCTCTTCATGCTAAGTTTCATGTTAGCTAGACAATGAACAAGTGAAACGGGAACCTGTAGAAAAATTACCACTGCATGAAATATTACCTTGTCCCATAGTTTGACCAGAAGAACTTTGTGCATTCATTTTAGAAAGAGCCTCCTCCTCGAAGCGTTCTCTTCCATCAAGCAAAATGCTAAGATATTTGTACATGTTACTCTGGATCATCAGCTTGACATCCTGCAGTTCTTCTGCTGAAAATCTGTTCCCATACAAGAATTTGGCCTGCTCAGAAACTCCAAAATTGAGTGTCACTGAGGAAGGAAAAAAGATATCTGAAAATCAGCTTCAAAAAATAACAGAAGACTGTTTAGTTTCTTCCACTATATCATGCCATTCTCATATTCATCATGCCTTTTCAAATCTCCTAAACATGCATTTCCTTATCATTTGCCAAAATTAAGACCAGATAGGGGGGTTAATTTAGTACCATTGGTATAAATGAAGCACGACTTTATAAGGGGCCAAGATTTCTAATCAGTTGGATCTCACCTCCCAGCCCCAAACCTCCCAATTGTGAAAAAAATAATAATAATAAATCACTAAGCTCTCATTCATCTGCATCTGTTACTCTTTAGATTCATGGAAACAGCTCAAGTGCTTACATAAGAAGTGATGACCATAATACTAGCTATCTGAAACATTTGTAAGCCATACCTGCTTAAAGATAGTGCTAGTTCCAGATCCTTGAAGTCCAAGAAGAAGAAGCTTCTGGACTTTTTTCTGTTCCAGATACTTTGGAATTGTAGTATAATTACTAATCTCATCTCTTGGTCCATGAGGTTTTCCACGGGGAAAGGGCAAAGAGAACAAGGTGCAAACAAGTCTTGTTGAAGCCTGTGTAGGAAAAAGCCAGAAAAAAAAAAAAAAAAATATATATATATATATATATATGTATATTTCATTTGTGTCCCAGAACCTCATGATTTCAAAGTCCCTAGCTGGAAGTATTAAGTAAATACCTTCTCCCAAATGTTTCCTCTGATATTATTCTGACCTTCTTCCTCATAACGACCATCATCATAAACCCAAAAGTGTGTATCACGGGGACACTGCACATTTGCCAGCTGAAAGTTGACAGAACAATGTCATTCTTATAATAACTTGACTAAAACCAATTAAGCAGACTTTTTATCAAAAGTGCCCATCATGCAGCAGCCAAGGGCTGGTTGGAGAAGTTTTATCCTCTTAGACAACCCATTAAAAATTCTATTGATCACTCAAAATTAGAAATGTCTTTTGGGGGAAGGATTACATTATGAATATATTACATCTCAGATGCTTTGTGATTCTAGGTTATTATTTCAAGGATATGTTATCATTCTAAAAATTTTGAGCTTTAGGCAACAGCTTCAGCCCGAAGTTTGTATCTTGGCCAATCTGGTCGCTTTTCACTAAGAAATGGTAAATGGGTGAAAGTTGAGAGAGTGTGTAAACATATCAATTTTCACCCTTTCCCCCTCCACTCATAATAAGCACACCATAAGTCTGACAGCAGAATCCAACAAGTTACAGCTGATTTAGTAAACATAAAATTTGTTTAAAGAAAGGCAGAAGCTTACCTTCAGTATCCTCAATTCAAGTTTTGTAATCTCTCGACCATTGATGTAAACTTCAGTGTTTCCATTACTAGCATCAGCGTCAAGTTTTCCAGTGAAGTTCAAGTTTGAACTTATGATCTTGTCAGGTTTTTCCCCTTCCTGTTAATTGAATATGAGCAGGCATTAAAGCCATTATTCTTTTGACAACAAATGGAATTATAGTATTTCCTATAAAGCAAATTTCAATAAAAAATTGTCAGTTTTAATGCACAAATTGAATTATCATCACCTTTCCCCAGAGGCCAGATTCTTTGTCATACCAATATCTACCAGGCTTCAGCTTCCTTGGAGGTAAGGGGCATCCAAGTAATTCTGCCATCTCTTCTGGCTTCAGAGGTAATCCATTAACCATCAGCTGCTCTGGCCGAAGCTGATTGGCAGAGCATTCTTTCTCTGCTCTCATAATTTGCTTAACTTCTAAAGGAATAAGAAGTCGAGATAATACTCTTGAATTTTTACCTAATTTCAGACGCTTTGATTCATCAATAGGCTGACCAATGCATGTTACACATTTGCGTCCTTCAGGCATTGATCCCATTGCCCTAAGCACACAATTGCTGCAATACTTGGCATCACAAACTAGGCAAGATTCCTTAGTTTCCCACTTCCCTTTTCCACATCTGTAACAAACTCTGATTTTCTTTTTCTTCCTTTCCCTTGAAACCCCAACATATTCTGGATAAACTGGCTTCACAACCTCAACTTCCTTCCTTTCAGACCTATCAACAGTATTAAAAGTGACAATTGGTGCCCTCTTTGCTTCATTAACTACTTGTTTAGCAGGATTATGAACTGAACCAGGTGAGACTGAAGGTGAAGCAGAAGAAAAATCAGGATTTTGTAAGACAGACACCACAGATTCTGAACTTCCTGACATCCTCGCACTCTGATTAGGAGAACTTGTCACACCAGCAATACAAGACACCGGCAGAGGAATTGGTTCAATTACCGGAGGCGCCAGAGTAACGGACTGTTGTGATCCAGAACGTGGTACTCCTCGTGAATTTACCTCAAGAGGATCAACTCTTGGTACTTCATATGAAACTGGCGGGCCCTGATATTCCATGGCTATTGAGTAGTCAAGATCAGAAGCTTCATCAGGGAGAGAAGCTCCAGGAGGAAGCATCTTCTTCACCAATTCCCTCCAGCTCTCTCCCCTATTTCGATCCATTTCAACTGACAAAATAATTGGCAACTTCAGATCGTATATGTTCCCTCTAAAACATCACATCCCAATGTCCTTGTAACTTGTTGTAAGTTGTAACTTGAAAGAAACCAACATATAGGAGCAGAATATCTTAAGGCTGAATTTAAAGGGGATTCAGGAGGTTGCCCTTCATATAGAACCAGTCAGAGTCACCAATCAGCCGCAATCAAACGTTGAATGCTTTCATAGTTGAATCGCATAATTATGAGCAGATAAGACTAGTAAGCCAAAATAAATGAGATTAAACTAAATTCAAATTATGGTTTCAAAGTCTGACTTTCAAACAAAATCTGAAAAGTTAAATTATGTTACAGTCAAACCAAAAAAACCAACCATGATATATAATAAATTTTGTAAGGCTTGGAGGAAGGAAGACTCATTTGTATTAGTAACGAGTTGAAAATATCAAAGTCAAACAACTTATTAATAAATGAATAGCCCTGAAATAAATTAAGGGGCGAACTCAAAAGTTAGAATCTTCACCTGAAATGTATTTCCAAAAATACCCTTTCGAGTGTATGTCCAATTTCAGTGAACGAAAACTGAAAAGTGTGGAGAGCGAAAGGAGGGAGGTCAATGTACCTGAGGATAGGGACAAGAGGAAATCCCATCTGAGCTTTTAATCTAAGGAGCTCTTGCTTTCCATCTTCTGTGCCTTAAAGTGCCAAAAGATAAAGCTTCTTGAAGCGTCCCACCATAGATGGGTAAAGAAACAATAGAGCTCAGCTCAGAAGGTAAAAGAAGAAGGTGAAAGAAGGAACACCCAGAGACAGCCAAGGCAGGGCGCTCGAGTGGCCCTGATTCAATGGGTCCCCCCTTGCTAATCTCAGTGGGTCTATCGAGTTTATTCTGTTTCTATGCTCTATCTCTTGCTTTCCTTATATAAGTCAAAACCGTTCGTCATGACGAAGACACAGGAACTCGTGGGACTGCGTGAGAGCCCACAGCAACCACGCGCCGATTACTATGTGTGCTAGTCCAAGAGACATAATATAGTGAAAGAGAGAGACGACAGGGGAGAGTATATTTTGCATATTCTCTTTTTTCCTTCTCTTTTTTTTTAATTTATAAAAAAATTACGATAAAAATTTTATATCATCCGTTGACATAGAAGATAGCAAATACAAAGCGCAGGGCAAAAATATCCCTTAATTAGATACATCATTATTTAAAGAAGAATAGGAGGCTACGTTAAAATTAACACGAAATTTCGTTACTCAACAAATATAATCCATGGTAGGTTGACATATATCTTTCTAACGTTTTAAATTATTATAAATGTCTTCTTTGGATGAAATAAATTATAAATACTTCTTATTTTATGTTGAAATTTATAATTGGATTAGTATAGTTTTATAATTTTTTGTTTAATTCATACAATCAAATTTTTGTTAGTATATCTTAAATTTCTCTCATGTAACCAATTATTACAATATTTATGTCAAATTATTTAACATAAATTGTATTAAATACTATATATATAAGTTAATTTCATTTTATTATCTACTTTTATCTTTTTATTGATATAAATATGCATATTTAAAATATTAAATTATCGTATAATTAATTACGTTAACAACATTTAAAAAATTTAACTAAACTAAATTGCTTTAAAATTATAAGGATCCATCATAAATTTTTAAACTATAAAAATTAAATTTAAAATAAAAAAGTATGAAAACCAAAAGGATAATCTAACCTAAATTATTGCTTGTATATGTCTGGCGTTAATATATTTATCTAAGGATATGATTGAATTAGAAATGAGGCCGAGAAAAGTTACATTAAAAAAAAAAATATTTAGACTTGATCTGAATTAGATTCAAAGTTTCCATCACAATTCAAACGAATGAAATTACAAGTTTTGTAAGAATATCTTTTCGAGTAAATATTTAGGTTGAACGTTGTTGTCACTTGTCAGTAAACAATTCAGTGAATAGAAAATTATAATTTTATAATACTTAAAAACCTAACCCATAGAAAATTCATTTTATAAAATCAAGTGTAAATTATATTAGTCTCTTATGAATTTGAGTTAAATTATATTGGATATCTTTTTCTTTTTTAAATTACATTTGACTTTTTAAATTTATTTTTTATTAGCAAAGTTAACTTTCAATTCAATATGTATTTTTCTAAAATATAAAATTACTCAATTATAATTATGGTCATATTAAAAATAAAATTATAACCTCATGTTAAAATTTAATATCAATTTATTTATTTTTATTGTTATATTAAGAATTAAATCACAGTACCATATTATATAAAAACTTAATTTTTTTAAAGAAATATATTAAAAAAATTTAGAATATATCTATATATATATATGTGTGTGTGTGTGTGTGTGTGTGTGTGTGTGTGTGTGTGTGTGTGTTAGAATATATCTATATATATATATGTGTGTGTGTGTGTGTGTGTATATTAGGAGAGTTAAATGTAATTATTAAAACAAAAAAAGTATTAAGAATTATTTAGTTAAATTTAAAAATTCTTTTTTCCACTACATTTAAAATAATTTTTAATCTATAAAATTAAAGTTAACAATTATTTTTTTAGTTAGTGTTCTTAGAACATTGATTAGCAAGACTCTCAGAATTTATTATAATAAACTTATAAATGAAAAACTTCAATTTGAAAAAAAAAAACGAGAGAGAGTAGCGGACGCGCTTTTAGCTGATAAAGATTGCATTTTTCACTTCATTTTTACTGATCATCATAGAAGACATAAAAGCACATCATGGATGAGACATTAAGGGAGGAAAATCTTGATCTTAATAAAACAAAAAGAATAGACTACTTTTTTTTTTCCCCTTTCAAATAAGTACCATGCGTCACGATCATATTATTAGGCATAATAATATACCTTGAAAATAAATTAAAATTTTAAATTTGCATAAACTATAATCTGCTTAGTTGGAACGCAATACAATATGATATTAATTATTGAAACGATTTAGTTGGCGGTATTAATTAAAAAAATATTGTGTTGAATAGTGTACTTTTAGTTTGTATTTTGTTTTTTTTCCATATGTCCAAGTCAAACCAATGAAAGAAATTATTACAGTATCTCAAATATTAACTGAGAGGGAGGGCATTTATTTTTCATACACTTAGCTGCTATGTTATTTTTAAATTCCATTTACAATGATTAAGTTAATAATTTAAAAAGTTATAATTTTTATGTAATAAAATTTTAACATTATATATGACACTATTTACTTACTTTGATTCAAAAAAAAAAAAATCAATGAAGCGATTAAATAATGACAAAGTAATAAATAATTACATTCAAAGGTAGTAAACAAATTTGAAAACCAGTGAGTTTATGAGCTAAAAAAAAGCAGTAAATATGCCAGTTTTTTTATTCAACTTATTTATTCATTTAGTTTGCTATAAAGAAGATATACTAGGAGCTGAGATTGAATAACGAATTACATCTGATCTGAATCCTAAAATAACATTGATACGATAAAGTATATGAAACCTGTACTTTGTATAAATCTCATATATTTTATGGCTACTTCTTTTTTCATGTAATATTGTCTTATATTGTTTTTTTAGATGAAAAGATCTAAATCTAAATTCTATGTCAAAACTTGTTAATATTTAGAGTAAATTATATAATTTTTTTGTAATTTTGTTAAAATTATACAAACTTATCTTGTATTTTTAAAATATATATAAATTTCATTTACAATAAAAAATTATCTTATATTTTAGTTTAATTTTAAATTTTTAATTAAAATATCTTATAATTAAAAAAATTAAATTAAGAATATTTTTGTCACAAAATTAAATTAAATTATAGAGTAATTTTTTATTTTAAATAAAAATTCATATATTTTTAAAAAATAAAATTTTATATGATTTTAATAAAACTTTAAAAAATATTATAATTTAGTCGAAATTGAACCAAAATTGAATATGTAGAATGGGGACCAAAACTGGAGGGGTTGGTGGGCGTTTAAAGCTGGCAGGGTGATGACAGAAAAAGCAATAAATACAAGTAGGGACCCACATGTGCTGATCCGAATCAGAGTCGATAGAGTAGCGCCGGTTTAGTGCGTGGTCCGATTTGGTAATGCCAAATAAAAACTCGAAAATTAGGAGTGACTACTGGCAGCATGGTTTAGGTCTTTAACCACTTTCTAGCAGCACTTTGGCTTGGCCCAAAACAAACAAGCAAACAAAAGCGAACCAAAAGTTTTTTATAGTAACTTTATGAGATTGTATTTTATTATTATTTGAAAAAATTACTCGTTTAATTTTCATACTTTTACATAATTTTTAATTTAATTTTTATTGTTTAAAAGTTTGTAATTAAATATTTATGGTTTAAAATCTTTTAATTTAATCCATATTAAATTTCAGTCAATATTTTGTTAACTTGATTAATTATGTATTATCTTAATATTTTGTATACAAATGATTTAAACTAATTTATCCAAATAATTTGATATGGGTTATATATCACATTTTATATATAAATTAATTTCATTCCATTATTTATTTTCTTTTTTTTAATAGTTTAACTTATGCATATTTAAAGTACTAAAATAATATATAATGAATACGTCATTAAAATTTAACAAAATATTATTGAAGGTTTAACTATAGTGACTAAATTAAAATTTTTAAAATTATAAGGAGTCAGTTACAAATTTTTAAACTACAAAAGGACTAATTCAGAAATTAAATGAAATTATAGACTCCAAAAAAATAATTTAACTTTATTATTTTCTCCTTTGGTTTTGGTAGACTAATATTTGGTTGGTAGGTCAACCTTATCACCAACCATTTCTTGTCTTTCTTCTTATTTTGCAAGATTAGGGTTGGAAATCAATTTGAATTTGATTACACCTTGCAATATTTTAACCCAGTCTCTTTTTAGTTAATACACATGAACTAACTAGCTTCAAATTCGAGTAAATTAAGTTTTCTTGAGAGGTGTACTATCTTTACACGAATGTTTATCAAATTTTTTTAAAGTTGTATTTAAGGTTTCTTGTAAATGCTTATGATGTTTTAGAGTGGTGATTAAAAGGTGTTTTGCCTCTCATTATGCATTATCTACAAAATGCAAGCTTGTTTTGTTTGTACCCTTTGTTTGGTGTGCCCGTTGTTATCTTCCGATATTGCTGGCTTTTATGTATGTTGTATTCTGTTTCCTTCATAGTTTCATGAAAGAATTAAATATATAAATATAAGTATAAAAACATATATATATTTTTTTTAAATGACACAGACATAAAATTTATTAATCATCCAAATTCAAAAGAAACTAATTCACCTAGTCCACAACACAGAGTCCACCTAAATTGTGGTGATTTACAACATTTAATTGATGGAAACGAACTCATTGAATATGAACTGAAGACACAGTTGATGTGATTGCATTGCTTCGTGGGTCAGCACTTTCCAAACAAACCCCGCAAGGATCTTCCCTAACTAGCAAGGCAAGAACATTGAGTGAACTCCATGCTCTAGTGACATTTTTGCTTGAATCTCCCAAGGTAACAGCAAAGACTGCATCAAATCCTCCTGCTCCTGGAACTCCAGCCAACAGAACTCCTTCCAACTTTATAGTGGCATCCAGAAGCCGTGTCTGTGATTCTGGTTCAATCTGCATTTTTGCAGACAATGAGATAATAGAACTCATGAATTATGTAAAAATTTGAAATATCCATTTGCTATATGGAGAATTTAATAGCATACACCTAAAAACTGTACCCAAATATTATTCTTTCATAATTATTATGTTCCAATCGAGAGATTCTTCTTTCAACTGAACCAAAGTCTATTATCATGGTTACTTTCTCCAATTATATTATCTAATAATAGATCTCCAGGTAAATTGCAAATGTTGGAGATTTCATGGTGATAAATTGAACTTACTAAGCCAAAAAGAATAACCCAGTGTATTTAATGGTACATGAAGCCATAATCTGGAATTTCATTCAGTTCTCAAATAACTCATTATTACGGCAATACAAGTTATTTCTTCAATTTACCAATAGCAAATCAGAAAAACTTAGCTTGATCATTTTGATCTTATGAAAAGTAAGCAATGTTGAAGGCCAAACCATGGCAAACCAGGAACATGAGTTGAACATCAAGGGGTGTTCAAGGATAAGGCATCACTGCTATTTCAAAACTAAAACATGAGTTTATATGGGTAATTTTTACCCATCTCAATTTGAAATCTGGGTAGACCTTTTTATAAGGAAAACAAACACTGTACAGAGAACAAAAATAATAAGTCGTGAGCACTTGGTTAGTGTAATGAACTTACTGGAACACCTGCAGCCTCACCCATCAGGCGCATAAGATATCTGATCAGAAGCATAGCGTCTTTTACTCCTAGCAGCGCATTAACAACTGCCTCTTTGTTGGGTTCAGAAGCTTGTTCTATCCACTGATTGTGGGGTTCAAATTTCAAACATCAAAAAGAAAGGAGAAAAGCAAGAAGAAATTTATCGTATAGCATGGAAAATTAACGAAATTCAATGGCATAGAAGATGAGTTTCAAAAAATGCAGGTCACACATTAAGTTCACAACCTGTAATTGAAACCCACGTTGATCATTGTGTTTTCTCACATGCATAATTCTTGTTAATTAGAGTACCAATTCACTTTTCTGGTCACAATATGCCATGGTAAGGGCAGTTTATTTTATCTGTGAGCACCTTTACATTTCTAAGGCATTAAGCAGATATCATGTATGAAGGAGATAGAGAGGTGCAATTGCGAGCCTGAAAGATCTAGTTACATTTTATTCTACATCCTGCCAGACTCAAAAATCCACAAATTAGCTGAACATTTCAAATCAGATTTGATTCTATATGACTAAAATCCCCATTTGGTCCCCTATAGATGAAATATTTCTCAATTTAGTTACTTATAAAATTGTCTTCACAAATGAGTTCAATGGAGTATTTTTAAATTTAGTCCCTGGTAAAATTGTCTTCTCAATTTGGTCTTTAACATATGGGTATTTCTTGATTTGATTCCTCACAAATAAAACTGTTATCAATAATGTTCTTATTCCAATCTATTAACAATGTAATAATATATAAAATATTTTTTGATAAGTTATTGCTTAGTCATTATTATATAATATGTAAATTAACTATTAGGTTCATTAGCATAAGGATGTTATAAGTAATGGTTTTACTTGTAAGGGACCAAATTGAGAAGGTAATTTTATAAAAGACCAAATTGACAAGAATTTTTATTTGTGAAAAATCAAACTGATAAAATAATTATATGAAGGATCATATTAAAAAATATCCTACTTGTTAGGGACGGGACCAAAATAGGATTTTAGTACATTCTATATCAAGTAAAGATATTTGTTCTTCAAATAATTTCCATTAAAACAATCCCAAATGAGCTCAAGAAAAACCTTGTCTGAAGTGAGCATGCTGCACTTGTTTATCACACATTTATATGCATCCCATTGTTCCTTTGCTAATTTCGTTAAGAAGTTCAGTTGCGCTTCCAGAGCTGAATTTGCCTCTAACAACCTTCTCCATGTGTCCAGGGATTTCTGAGGGTCAGACTTTTGCCATTTTTTAACAGCACCTACCATTGATGGAGTGGATGATCCGCCTGTTCCTGGTTCACCTAGTAACTAAGAAGAGAAAATTAACTGGTAAAAGCAGCAAGAGATTTCATATACTCCAACATGAAAGTCAAAAAAGTCAGATTTAAGTAGTTAACAGGGCACCAGCTTCTCATAAATAGGCAGAACCCTGGTGCTCCCATGAAAATTCACAATCTAATCAGGGAAGTGTCCAACAAAAGGTGGGAACTTCAACATCATAGGACACATTTGGTAATTAAAAGCCCAAATTTTGGATTAGCGAGAATAAGAGTTTTACATGGAACTAAAGGCTAGAAAAAGCCCAGAGGAACATTTAAAGGAAGGAAAAAAAAATTCAATCTCTGATAAGCAAGACAATATTATTACCTTATTTTCCCTTCTTGTTAAGGACCATTTGAAACTTTGCCTATGACGAGCCTTGATGCAAATTATTTTTTCATAACCGGTCCCAATCCCGAAAAAAAGAGGAGGGTTGTGTTAGGCAATCGATAGACAACGTAAAATTTTGTCGAATTTTTATGACATGGACAATTGATATATTAAACGTAATGTTAGGGTGTTACCCGGAAGTAATGCGCTATATAGCTCGAGTACAGTGACAAATGAGCAAGAGTTGCTGCATCGTCGACTGAGTGTAGTGAAAAATAAGCAAAGACTTCCACATTTTCGTGAACGAATATGGGTAAAGAAATTAGTTCATGAGAGTAGGATTCGTTTTGGGACTTGGAATATAAGTACACTTACAGGTAAGTCAATGGAAATAGTAAATACCATGATTAGGAGGAAGATTAATTTTATGTGTTTACAAGAGACTAAATGGGTAGGAGAAAAAGCGAAAGAATTAGACACTTCGGGTTTTAAACTTTGGTACACTGGGAAGGCTAAATCTAGAAATGGGGTAGGTATAATTGTAGATAAATTTTGGAAAAATGTTATAGTGGATGTAAAAAGATATGGAGATAGAATTATTGCATTAAAGTTAGTAGTGAAAAAATAAATCTTTAATGTTATTAGCGCCTATGTACCACAAGTAGGATTAGAAAAATATCACAAAGTAAAGTTTTGGGAGTATTTAGAATGTTTAGTTCAGGAAATACCATTAGGAGAAAAGATTTTTCTAAGAGGGGATCTAAATGGTTATGTGCGAAGTGTATCTTCAGGTTACGAGGGTGTTCATGGAGGATATAGCATAGGGGAACCAAATGCAGAGGGTAAAATTATTTTAGATTTTTCATTGACGTTCGATCTCATATTAGCTAATACTTGTTTTAGAAAGCGTGAGGAACATCTTATCACGTACAAAAGTGGAAGGATATGTTCTCAAATTGATTTTTTTCTTATAAGGAAATCAGATAGAAAACTTTGCATAGATTGCAAAGTTATACCTGGAGAGAGTTTAATTACTCAACATAGAGTTTTGGTTATGGATGTATGAGTTAGGAAGAGAGTAAAAAGCAAAGGCGAAAATAAGGTGTTAAGGACTAAGTGGCAGCAACTAAAAGGGGATAAAAAAAAGAATATGCAGAGACGAATTGTGGAGGAAGGACCTTGGGAAATACAAGAAAGTGCTAACAATATGTGGAATGGAATGACTAAAGAAATTAAGAAAGTGACAAAGGAAATATTAGGTGAATCAAAAGGTTTTGGACCTAGTGATAAAGAATCCTAGTGGTGGGATGCAAGCGTACAAAATAAGGTTAAAGTGAAGAGGAAGTGTTATAAAGTGTGGTCATTATGTAAGAATAATGAAAATTGGGGGAAATATAAAATAGCTAAGAAAGACACTAAGAAGGCAGCGAGCGAAGTGAGAATAAGGGCATTCGATGGGTTATACTAATCTTTAGGTACTAAAGTTGGAGAAAGAAATATTTACAAGTTAGCTAAAAGTAGGGAAAGAAAGACAAAAGACGTGGACCAAGTAAAATGCATTAAGGATGAAGAAGGAAAAGTCTTGGTTACGGAACCAGATATTAGAAAATGGTGGAAGAGTTATTTTCATAGGTTTTTTATGAAGGCCACGAGATTTCATTGCAATTGGATAGATTAGAAACTAGAGAAGAGGATTAAAATTATACCTTTTATCGTAGGATTTGTGAGACAGAGGTAAAAGAAGCATTAAAGCGAATGGAAAGTGGCAAAGCAGTTGGACCGGATAATATACCTATTGAAGTATAGAAGGGTTTAGGAGTGAAAGGTATAAGGTGGCTTACAAAGTTATTTAATGAAATTATGAGATCTAAGAAAATGCCAGATGAGTGGAGGAAAAGTTCTTTAATTCCTATTTATAAGAGTAAGGGGGACATTCAAAATTGTGCAAATTATAGAGGAATTAAGCTCATGAGCCACACTATGAAATTATGAGAAAAAGTAATTGAGCGACGATTAAGGAAAGAGATCTAAGTTACGGAGAATCAATTTGGTTTTATGCCAGGAAGGTCAACTATGGAAGCAATATATTTGTTGCAAAGATTAATGGAGCGATATCGAGAGAATCAAAGAGATTTACATATGGTGTTTATCGATTTGGAAAAAGCATATGATAGAGTACCAAAAGAGGTTTTATGGAAGGCTCTGGAGAAAAAAGGAGTTCGTATAGCTTATATTTGAGCAATACAAGATATGTATGATGAGGCTACAACTAAGGTAGTAACAAAAGGTGGACCTACAAAAGATTTTCCAATAACTATTGGTCTACATCAAGGGTCAACTCTGAGCTCTTATCTTTTTACTCTAGTATTGAATGTGCTTACTGAACATATCCAGGAGTCGGTGCCACGGTGTATGCTTTTTGCAGACGATATTGTTTTAGTTGGAGAATCCAGAGTGGAAATGAATGAGAAGTTGGAAAAGTGAAGGTTAACTTTGGAAACTCATGAATTTCGTTTAAGTAGAAATAAAACGGAGTATATGGAGTGTAAGTTTAGTAAGAGACATACCACTTCTAGCGCAGAAGTGAAAATTAGAGAACATATTATACCACAAGTTACATGATTTAAATATCTTGGATCTGTCATACAACATAACGGGAAAATAGAAGAAGACGTAACACATAGGATTCAAACGGGATGGATGAAGTGGAGGAGTGCTTCGGGTGTTATTTGTGATAGAAGAGTACCACTCAAATTTAAGGGTAAATTCTACTGTATAGCTATAAGACCTGCAATGTTATATGAAACTGAGTGTTGGACAATAAAAAGTCAACAAGAGAATAAGTTCAATGTTGCAAAGATGAGAATATTGCGTTGGATGAGTGAACACACTAGACGACATAGGATAAGAAATGAATACATTAGAGAGAAGGTGGAAGCCGCACTTATTGTGGAAAAGATTGTAGAATCAAGACTTAGATGGTTCGGTCATGTCGGGAGGAGACCTATAGAAGCCCCAGTTAGGAGAGTAGATAAGATGGAGAATAGTCCAATGATTAGAGGTAGAGGAAGACCAAGAAAAACTATAGGAAAAATTATTAAGAGAGATTTAGATTTAAATGGTTTGTCTAAAAATATGATTTACGATAGGTGTTTATGGTGTCGATTGATCCATGTAGCCGACTCTACTTAGTGGGAAAAGACTTTGTTGTTGTTGTTGTTGTTAAGGACCATTTGACTTAAAAGCTTAAGCTATTAAGTGAAAGTCTATAATTGGTTATATTAATATCTTTAACACTTCCTTTAAAGGAAGCTTTAGAATAACCAAATTGACTTGAAAACCAAACATATGTGAAATTTAAATTCCTTACAAGAGTCACTAAGGGTGGTAAAGAAAATTCAGTCCTCTCCTGGTCCCATTTTCCTTTCAGAATGTCAGTGATAACATCCAGTAGAGGCACTGCTTTTTCCACAGCCTGTGATGTCAACAGAACCAATAAAATGAAGTTACTGATATTTTCACAACAAAATTTAATACCATAATTCCAAAATATCATTAAGTCAATGTATAGAGGTAACAGACACAAGCATTGTAACAAGTTTCACAACGAATGTGCAATAGAAAATTATAGGGCTAGTAACAAATAGTAGTTGTTGGAATGCAACTGGTTGCATAAGGGGTTTGTTTTACTCAAGAGGTAACCCTGTGAAAGGAAAAAGGTACGAGTGTTGTGGAACAAAGACTGACTGTAATGTGGAGGCCATATATCATGCAAACATAGCTGCCATGATGTTTCAAGGTTTCACAGAATAAAGTGATCACTGAACTCAAAATGAACCTGAAATGTAGAGAAGACTAACCACAAGGATACATTTGGCAGTTACGTGATTATATGTAATAGTACTTGCAAAATTAGTCCTCCTATGTGTGTGTGTGCACACGTGCTTATGATGAATACCAAATTGGACTGACCAAGCGTAGTGAGCCCATTGGCCAAACTAACATGACTTGATCCGGCCTAATGGGGATTGAATACAACTTTATGCAGCCTAGATACACCTCTATGATCCCTAGTGCACCCCTAAAGCGCTGAGGTACTACCTATAATGAACCTCCACACTTGCATGCACCATCATGAAGCCAATGATTGCCTGTAAACATCTTTGTAAAGAGACCATGCAAGTCGACATGTGGTCCCTTACCTCACAGTCATCCTCACCACTAGGAGTTACCGTCCTACCCTTAGCCCTCAACTATATAGGGCCTGTATGCACCAGGTAGGACTCTCTGGTTATCCTCCTCTAAGAGCTCACCATTGACTGATGTTGGCATCGAAGTGTTTGCAAGGGCTCAACGCCTCCCTTTGAAGCTGACACTGGAGCTCTGGTAGAGCCAGGAGGACGTGACCAAAAGACCATTCATCAACATATATATATATATATATATATATCTTTATTCTATTATATATATGTATCCTTATTCTATTTTCTCAAGTGAGGAACTTGGATGACTGGACCATATGAACTATAGAATTGTTGCTCAATACACAATACAGCTTTCTATGCACACACAAGAAGAAACACACATAAGCACATGACATAAGGGGGGAAAGACCTGGGCAGAAGAAATCAATTCTGGTGAAAACCGCATATAGCGTTGACTGCCATAAATGGCTGAACTGACATCAAACCCACTGCCTACTTTCCCTTGTGCAACACAGTGAGCAGTTTGAGCTATCTTGTGCACCACATCAAGATATACAGTATCCTTCCTTTCCTGATAATCTTTAGACGAGGAAAGCTTTACAACTCCAAGGTAATGAAGTAAAGCAGCAACTACAGCAGTTGTCATGGCTGCAGATGAGCCCAATCCAGTTTTAGCTACTTCAGGCTTGCAATTTCCTCCATTGACATCCTCAGTATTGAAGGTTATGGAGTTAAAAGGTGGAAGGCTGGCCAATGATTCAGGGGTCAAAGGGAGCCCCCGTCCTTCAATCTGTAGAAGAATTTATTAGCAAACGAATTTCTTGGTTTAAGCTTTTGAATACCATGTGTTGTTCAAGTCCCGAAAATGTTTAAGGAGAAAGTCTTAAGATGGGGAAGACAAAAGAAAGGAAGAGAAAGATAAAGAAAAAAAAAAAAAAACTTATATAATAAAACATGTTTCATCAGTGCAAATTAATTGTTTTCGTTAGCAGTGAACATAATGGACATGAAATGAAATTTCCAACATGGTGCAGGTAAACTACTTCAACCAAAGGCAAAAGATTCTTCCAACGGATTATGAGGAAAGACAAAAAGAAAGTAAACTACCTGGTTTCTGAACGAATAAAAATCATTACAACCCAAAATTGTGATGTCAAGACCTGCAGGACTAATCCAGTTAAACAATTGGAAAGTTGAAGCTCTTCTTTCTCTTATGAACGGGTACAGAAACATAAATCATTTAGTACCTTGTAAAAGTAGTTCGTGCAACAAGTCCTTCTTATTCTTATCAAATGTTGCCTGAGCAGCAGCAACAGAATATCGCACTGCATATTCCACAAAAGGATTCCTGGTTTCACTGAAATTATAAACCAATTATTGTAAGCCTCACCCCGATATGTAATTTAAGGTTGCACTTACTCTATTACTAATGAAAAGGTCTGAAGAATGTTAACTTCTTCGCCCCTATCCGATCATACACAATTTCTATCCTAAAGTAAATTGACCACTTGATAGACTGTAAGGTTTGGATTCAATTCCACACCACAATTGTAAATGAATTAAGGACAAAAAAGAGCTTTGAAAGATAGATAGAAAACAAACAAATGTAACAAATAAAACTTACCTTGAAGAAACACATTGGATTGTAAGATCTTCCAGTGCTAGTTTGCACATGCCTTCTCTGGAGAGCTGAGGTGACGTCAATTTAACATCTGTCCACGCCTGAAGATGATGCAAGCAACAAGAGATGACATACAATTTAGCACCATGCTAATAAAATTACTAAAATTGAGACATTAATAAAGAAAGGAAAAATAGTTTAGGCCAATGAAACACCAAATAAATCTATCAAAGAAGAAATTGACCTAAAGTATGTGTACTGTAGATGATCATGAATCAATTAAGCTATTCAATAGAAGCTAGTCACAGCTTTTACTATTACCATACAAGTAGACTACATTGGCAACAAGAGTAATTTCGTCTTGAACTTGCTTGTCCATCAACATGGCGCAGGAGGTATGGCACATGACACTTGAAGCTATGATCTAATGCAAGCATTCAGATAGACTTCGAAAGTTTTTTTTTTTAATTTCAAATTGCATCCTGTCCTTCCTTGAGTTTCATAAAACAAACAGCAACTTCGCATACAAATAGAGTAATTTCTTACTTGCCCTCTCATTTCATTATCTTTACTCAGAACAAATATCACGGAAAATTTTCTGCTTATAAGTAACAATAAAACAGGAATGTTGGTATATTACTAAGCATCTAGGAAGAAACAACATAAATCAGATACAAATGCATCTCGCAAAGGACAACAAGTGTATATAAAAACCCACCCCTGCCCAGCTATCGGGTTTCGTTTCTTCATACAGTGGTTTCACGATTGCATAAAACCGAGCATTGGTACTGAGTACAAGCCCTGCATTTGGCCTCTCCAATATAAGGTAACCCCCTGTCATCAGCACCTTCCCAGGAGCAGAAGCAACCCTGAGTAAAGAAAAAAGTCAACATTTAACAATTAGAGTGCATACATCTCTTTTTACTCCTCGGGATGATATGGATGGAAGCAAACTGACTATTAATTCCCTCTATTTGATCGATCGAAATTCATAAAACAGCTCCTGCTTCATCCGAAAATTCCCATTTGACATTGATCATATCATACTGTTCTTGCAGCAATTTTATTGGAGATAAAAATTCCTGGTGTCAAGGAGGGAAATGAACTTACACGGCCATTGTTCTTTCACCATTCATCCCAATGACAGTGAATGTCGAGATTCAACTCAGTTTAGCAGGGACCAAACCACGAAATTTCTGTGCAATATAAAGAAATGCTTCAACTTTAAATGAATGAGAACAGAAAAACTCTTATTCTTAACCTTCACAAACTCAGTCACCGATCGCTACAATCACTACAATAACGAATCGCTTAGAGATAGCGTGAAGTGAAACTACCAGTAAACATTGCACCTTCAGACTTTCGGGGTAGAATCCCAGCTCCCGCCGAATTAATGGCTATGGTTTGGTGGAGTTCACCTTCATATGCTCTTCCCAACTTCCCACTGTACCTCATAAACATTCTTATAAACAAGGTTTTTTGTTTGAAAGAATTTCGCTGGCTCTTCCTTTTTTTCCCAATTGGAAGATTGGTAAAAGAGAAAAAAAAAACATTTTGGTCGGGTGTTTCGTAAAGATATATTTTTTATATAATTTATGTAATATTTATTATATTTATTATTTTATTTATCAAATTATTTTTTAAAAAATAAATATAAAATAATTATTTTTATCTTATTTATTTATATTATATATTTTTTAATTATATTCTTCAATCAAATGGAACGTGGATATATATATATATATATATATTAAGTTTGGTGAGCCAAGTGAAGAAATTGTTTAACCGTAAAGAAGATATGATTTGTTGAATATAAAAAGAAAATGCGAGCATAGTACCAGCATTGTTTAACAAAATGGAAGTGCCTCGCGTTACACGCGGCTGGTAAGTCAGCACTAAGCTGTTTTGAGTGCAGAACCTTCCACGTTGTTCTTTAGGCTCTAGAATTTGTTTGTTTTTTTTAATATTAAGGGTACATTATAATTTTTTTTAAATATGTTTAAATTATATAATTTCTATTCTATATTTAAAAAATATATATTTTCCCTTTTAGTAATTATAAAACATGTTACATTAATTAGTAAAAAATAAGCTATAATTATATCTATTTTAACTAAAATATTCTTATATTTATTACTTATGTAATATAACAAATATTAAATATGTATTTGAATAATATAATATATTTTTTTAATTTATAATAAATTAAATTTATAATTTTCATTACAAAATAAATAATATTAAAATAAATTTTTTTTAATATATTTTTTGATAATATATTAATTAAAGAAATCAATGTTATACTTTAAAGTATTTTGGTCATTTTTTGGTTTCAAAAAAAGCTTATGTATATTTTCATAATAGAAGAAAAATTTGTATAATTTAGATATCTTTTAATAAAAGAGAAAATAATGTCCTCAAATATTGATGTATGGAGATAATAAAATATTTAAACTAATCTTTTTTTAGAGGAAATGTAAGTTTTTGGTTCAGGAGCGATACACATATCAATAATTTGATTATCTGAATCTTAGAAATACATAATCCAATTTTTAAAAGATACATGTTTCAACTATTTAATTTATGAATCTTAAAACTACAAAATTCAATCCCTAAAAGTTTTTTATTTACTACTTATCATTTTCTATAAGCACATAATTTAAAAACTAACCAATGGCAAATTTGAAACTTAACAGAACTAAATTGTGTGTATCTAAGATTTAAAGATCATATAGTTAAAAACATGCATTATTTAGTGACTAAATCATATATTTTTACCATTTATGAGCAAATAATTGAAACATATATCTGCTAGAAAACTAAAATATAAAATTTCTTAATTTTTCATTATTTAAAAATATGTAAGTTTAAGATCCATTTCTATCTTTCAATTTAGATGGTATTTATTTTATTTAATTTTAAAACACTAGAGATTGCAAGATGGAGAAGGACCAAAAACCATGCAAAACTCAGGTTATCACTAAAAATATCTTAGTTTTTAATTTTACCTAAGTAGCTAAAATATTTTGGTATGTTAGTTATTTAAATAAATTTAATGTATTTACATAAGTATTAATTCACACCACTAGTATCCAAAAACACCTGAAAGCATATAATCCTTTCAAATTATAACAATTCATACATTGAAAAAAAAAATCACATGTGTGTTTGTGTTTTTATGATTTTTCATTATTATTATTAAATATTACATGCCCTCTCCTCTTTTTTTAGGGGTTATTAACTGGTACTTTTAGTTTGGCCCATATAACTAATTTACATGCCTTCATAAAAAAAAATTACATTATAAAATGGGTCGGCCCAAGGTTGTGATATTAATTGGACAGCCCATTAAACCTAAAATAACAGTTCACTGAATAGGCCGTTTTTCCCGTTGGCCCGAACCCTTCTTCCCCTTCACTTTCTTTGTCTCTGTGCAGGGTGCGCCAGTTGACGGAGGAAAGCTCTGCGAAGATCCCTAATCACCGATTGAAGGTAGCGTCCTCTATCTGGATATTCACAGCTATTTAATTGTTATGTCTCCCAAAACCTAGCAGTTAAAGGTGATAACTTACTTGAATCTCATCATCTCAGTCTCACATTTACACCCTCAATTTTTACAGCTTTTTTTTTTTTTTGGTTATATTCTTTTTCGTCTTGAAATATCTACCTTTTTTTGGGAAATATAATGCCGTAAATAATTGTTGAATCGAGTACATTGAGACTTAATTCGTTCATTTTGGGCGTTTACAGAAATTAGTTCAAAATTATAGCCTACTAAGAAATTTGTTCGCACTGGGGCCAAATTTTTTGGAAATAATTATTTTTGGGTGTCGATTTCGGAGGCTATTTTAATGGTACAGTTGTTGCGTATTAATTTACTTATCTTTGTATCATTTATTTCGAAACTGCTACGCCTCTATGTAAGGCATGTAATTGTATTTGTATGCCAGAAATTATACCTAGAAGTTGGAGGTTATAGGCGACAAGTAGAGGATATTTAAACATCAAGAAGACCTGGTACATAATTATTATTGTTTCACCCTGGTTCCAGAGGAAGCACCTGAGAGATGCAGAAACTGGGCGAGTTCAAGCTACCTCACTTCTTCAATTATCCACCACACTTCACGTAAATCCCTTTTCTTTATGTACTGGGTAATTTTTTTTGGAAGTTAATGAGAGTTGACATGCCAACTGTTGATGCTTTAATATCAACTATTGGTATTTGTCTTCTAGTTTACACATTCATTAGTCAAGACGTTTATATACCTTTCACTGGTTGACATACATATCAGTTATCATCAATTAGGAGGATAGGCTTGAAAGGCAGACTGCAGCTGTGTTTTTACGTGTATTATATCAGTAATGCATTAGCTCTTCTACTGCTCTATAGAATCTGCTCTGAAAATTCTCTTCTAAACTTTATAGGGGATGGCGTCATACCCATTAAACTCAAATAACAGTACTGGAATTGGTAAAAAGATTAACCAAATCAAATATTTCATAACTGATAAGATTTGTCACACTCAAGATATTTATAGGAAGGACAAGCAGGAACTGATTTTGGTTTTATTCCAATGAGTTTTACTATGTCTTAAGTTTGAAATCATAGTACTTAGCTGGTCCTTAGCAGCATTTTCAACTCATGGAGACTTCCTAGCAGTTTGCACTTGCAGTGAGATGACAATGAAACCAACTTTGGGATATTCATGCTGCAAAAATGAACCGCTGTGCCTATGTATCTTTTGATATTGGGCTTTGATAAATTCCATACGGTAACAACGATCCATATTCAAATAGGCAAGTAATTTACTCTCATCAAAGTTGGAAAGAGGATATCTGTGCCAAATAATTGGGTTCCATCTGCTGAGATTTGTCCACTGATAGTATCAGGAGCCATGGTGAACAATCATAACCCAGTAAACAGTATTTTTATTTGTCAGGTTGCATATGAATATTGTTGCATAATAGATCCTTTTATTTGTAAAATTTCAATTGCATGTGGTGTTCATTATCATGATTCTTGCATTTATATTGAATTTACCTTTACTGATATTGACCAGTCAGAAACTTGTGGTTGATCAGTTATAGCTGAAACTAGCAGTTGAGGGACCTCTACGATGTTAGGGGGGTTTGAACTCCCTGAAAGGCACTTTTGGAAAGGGGTGCCCACAAATCCTAGATGAGATTAGTCCCACCCCAAAGGGTACGGGGATACTTGTGAGAAATCAAAACAAAAAGAAACTTATGGTTGATTAGGCTTGTGCCCTTGGTGTGTTTGTTCTTTCAGTTTGCAGCCTGTGAGAGACACTAGAGAGAAGCAAGTACAACTGTGGAAAGATCTTATTCTAGATTACTGCAAAACACAGAAGATATTTGTAATTGGGCTTGAAGAAGAATTCCCTCTATTTTCAAATCCCGCAATTGAAAGTAAGATCATTATTCTTGCCTGCTTACTCATTCCATAGGATCTGAATTGAATTGATAGGTCTTACAAAATACTCCATTAGTTGTCTGTGTTGCTTATTTCCATCTTTTACCATGTGCATTGTTTTTTGATTCGTTTATAGTGCAGGGTCTCTCAGTCATGAAGCCAGAGAAGCCTTCCTCTCAGCCTTAGTTTCAGAAGGTTTGTTGTCACACCACTGGATTTACATTTCTCAAGCTTCGCTGAGAGAAAAGGCATAAACTTTAATTCTGATTTGGCAGGACGAGCTGAATGGATGGATAAAGGACATAAAAAATGTCTAATTCTCTGGCACCGGATTCAAGATTGGGCTGACATCATAGTACAATTTGTAGGTTAAGATTGTTATTTTGACGTTCCTGGTACTCAAGCTGTTATTTAATACATAGTAACTGAATTTGCTTCCATATTGACTAGGCAAAAGATAATGGATTGGAAGATAGTGTTGTGACAATAGAGGAAATATGCTCAGGGACTGAATCTCAAGGAACAGGTAATTTTCTGCCGTGTTTGGGCCCACGCTGTATTTTGGAATAGGAGTAGGACAAGGTCGAGTGGAATTTACAAACTGGTTCAAAATAGTTGTCTAGATTCATATGTCTGGTGATTGTGAGGATAGTTTCCTTTCGACTTAATACTTTTTGACAGGGTTTCAACATTATATTGCTATGTTGTAAATTTAAAAAATTTAGCCTATCTGGTCAAATTTGGTTTCTGGTGGTTTGGGGATAAAGAGAAATCTAAGTTTAACTTATTTTATCCTCTCCTTGCACGCAACAAACATGGTTTAAAATAAAAGTTATTCTGCCTAGAGATTCAGCATACCAGCAAGGGTCTTCAAGCTCAGTTGAAGTGGAAATATAATTGTTATTTGTTATCTACTTATCTTGTATTTTTTTCCATTATATGCTCGTTACTATTGAAATAGTGGTCAAAGAAGGTTGTGTTCTGACTGCAACTTGCTTTCTGGAACTTTCTGATATACTGCAGAGCTTCATGGGATAGATCGCACCATCTTGAATCGTGCTTTGAAACTATTGGAACAGAAGGGGAAGCTTGTGATCTTCAAGGGAACCTCAGCTGATGATGAAGGCGTCAAATTTTCTGTATAATTTTTTTTTTTGGGGGTTAATTCTAGAGGATATCAGGTATGTATTAACAGAGGGTGCCTTTAACTGCCTGTCTGATTTGGCTGAATTGTTGGGGGTAAAATATTTGTGTAAGATCAAGCTAAGGCCGCTATGCTGTTATATTCTACTCTGAGATCTCCCTTGTGTTAAGGGCTTGACTTTGTGGATAAGTGCGGTCATATAAACGAAAAAGAGATGCTTCCTGTGCCATCACATACTTCGTACTTAGTTGGGGTTCCAATTTACCACTTGTATGGCTAACAGGTTTAGCTGAATTACTGTAAATAAATGCAATTGTGGTTTTATGGTTTCCGTGATAATGTTAATACGATTAAGTGGTGTCTCGATTCGTATTCTGCTAGGTTATAAATCTGCATTAGTCTGTGTCATTATTGTTTTTTTCATCCGACTATGTTACGAAGAGCTCAACCTCCTAAAGATTGGAGATATTTTATTGTTGAATCTTCGAAATTTGTGTGGAGTGCTTTCTGTAACAAAATCTTCTTTCAACTTAATATTTCAAGAGAACGATGAAGTCAATTACCATTTTTTCTATTATTAGCTTTTGGATGTATGCTAAAATGGAGTTCTGGATTTGAGGGACTGAATTAATATTGGGGAACAAGTACAAAGTAACCTTTCTAATTGGTGCATAGTTTAGAAGCTGAAATTAACTTCACTCTGCTAATTCTCTGCGTTGAGGAGCTGCTGTTTAAACGTTTGCTGCTCTAATCCAATAATTATGGATTACATAATTAGAGATGGTTGACTAGGCATTAGGCAATTGCAATAACCGTCACAGCTCAACATCGAACTAATCTAAACAATATTTTCTGATAGTGGTCTTAAAGATGTGTCCCTACAAGCCCGTGTATTGCCTATTGAGCATAATAATCCTATCCAGGCTTTAGAATTTAATATAGTCAACTATCTCAAACAAAATGGTTAATTAGTTAGCGAGTGTTATACTTTATAATTTGATCTTGACATAAAATGCTCCAGGCAGGGTCCCGGCGGAAAACCAACACCTTGCCCAATGTTCAGTGACCACATGTATAGGGTATGTTTAGATTGAAGGCAATAAATAAGAATTGAGAGGAAAATGAAAGAACGGTTTGATTTAGATTAAATCAAATGTCCCGTTCCTTTCCTTTTCTTTCTCTTTTATTCTCTTGGATCCAAAAACATTCAATCTCAAACAAAAAGCTTGGCCCTTTTTAGGCTTCTTTCTGTGGTAAACTCCAATCAAGACAAGAGATTGCGTTCAATGCGATGCACTAGATGTTAAAACACGAGGGTTGCAAAATCTTTAATCTAATAGACATTACACAAGGTCAACATTCCTACTAAATACAGCAAATTTTATTTTCTTTCCAAGATTCGATTTACAGTACCAAAAAAAGTTCAACCAAAATAAGGAAAGAAACATCAGAACAGGAAAATATACTTTAATTCTTCAGGAGCTAATAAAAAAGAATCATATAGAAAGCAACAGAACTATCACTTGTTTCAACTGTGTATTCCTATCTATAACTTAAATTACGTAGAGTAGGCAAACATTGCATGACCAACGAGGCTACAACCATACAATAAATACAATATCTACCAACTGATGAAACTGATCAGATCCAGGCATTAACAGATCTACAGTCTTATTGCATTGGGAGGATAAAAAGCTCCTTCAACCAAAAGATGGAGCTAAACATTCATCAACCATATCCAGCAAGTTTGGATTTTCCAGTGCAGCAGCCACACGTTCTTTATCATTTAGTTGTTTGTTAACTGCATATACAGTTGTGACAGAAATTGAATAAAACAACAAGAGTGAATGTCCAGTCATAATAAAAGTTTTATAAGCGAAAATTCAATAATCAATCAAGCTCACAGGCACTTGGGTCAAATTACAGCAAAACTTGATAGCTTATGCCCCATACATGCAATTGTGAAACTAGAAGGTGCTCTTTCAGAGCATAGTAAGTTGTACAAAACAGTTGACCATCAAATGAACTGAAGCATTGAATCTAAATCTTAATCTAGTGGGAGAAACATATATTGAACTCCTAAGAACAATAAAATCAGAAAATCTGCTGTAAAAGGCCATCAATGGTATTCATCAGTACATCACTTCAATGAAAAAACGCCAAATCAACAATCACATCAGCAGTAAGATTTAGATCGGTATTCAAAGTACTGTTTTTACGTTGCTCACTGTGTGTGTGTGTGTGTGTGTGAGAGAGAGAGAGAGAGAGAGAGAGAAGAGAGAGAGGAGGAAGAAGAAAACCTGCAGCTTCAGTCGCATGAGATCCAGGTGCTACTCTGATATCCACCTAACCATTGTTTAAATAAAGATAATAATAAACATAGACAAGAAGGCACACCTTTAATAGCAGAGGTTCAAAGACCAGTAGAATTTGATCTAAAATCCATAAATGCTATAAATTATGCTTTAAAGGGAACCAAAGATCAACAACTTGTGTATTATAATATTGATTGACAGGACAAACATGTTGTAGTTCATGATTAAAAATAACAAGGTGCATGGATTATGGTTAGGATGCCAGATGAGAAGCACTTAGTAGGATATCAGACAACAGATATACTAGAAGCTAAATATCTTACTTTCTTTTCTTTCTTCTTCTTCTCCTCCCCCCTCCTCTCCCCCCCAACCCAAAAAAACAAAACACAAAAAAAGAAAAGTTTGCTTTTGTTTCTGTTTTAGGAGGGTTCTTGATCCTCCTACATTGAATTCCTTTCCTCTCTTGATAAATTGTAAAGATAAAGGGAAAATAAAAAATCTACCTTAATGTTCATTCTTTAATTGGTCTATTGTGCAAAGACACACACACACACATATAGAGAGAGGGAGAGAGAGTAATTGCAGAATTCAATGTAAAACAAATTTTGATCAGTTGCCCAAAACAAAAAAAGATTAATATTTCAATATAATGCTAACATCAATAACCAGCCTGTCACAGGCTTTGCACACACACACACATATAGAGAGAGGGAGAGAGAGTAATTGCAGAATTCAATGTAAAACAAATTTTGATCAGTTGCCCAAAACAAAAAAAGATTAACATTTCAATATAATGCTAACATCAATAACCAGCCTGTCACAGGCTAATATTAGACTCAATACTAGCTTTTACAAGACTATTTTTGGAGTCCTGCGCATGCAATCTCTTTCTCTACTCATTCCTACCCTGGCTATATTGTGGAAGTCTTTTCCTATCATTTCTATAGCAATTCCTTGTCTCCATCCCTAGATCATCTTGCTGATCCTCCAAAATGGGACATTAGCTTTTCATCATTATATGTCCTTTATCATTTAAGCAACCAACCTACAATACTCAAGAAGATTATAATGATAAAAGCAACCACAATGATGTTGAATCATATAAACCGTTATTGCATAAACCCACGGGTCTGTCTGTATTGCTTCCAAGCATTATTAGTGAAATGATTTACTTTTATGAAATCTAAGTGACAAACCACAACATACTTAGGTCTGATGTCTGAAATTCAATGCGTGATCCGTGTGTCAAGAGTCAAGACCCACTTTTAAACAAGAATTACACTCATATATTAGATAGCCAAAACAAAAATAGCAAACTGCAATCATAAGAAACAAATGTTAGTACCTTGTAGCGCGAAGGAAGGCTTCTCATGAGTTTTACCCGTAAGCATAGACCTATGA
Source organism: Erythrophleum ivorense (assembly GCA_026724425.1). Taxonomy (NCBI): domain Eukaryota; kingdom Viridiplantae; phylum Streptophyta; class Magnoliopsida; order Fabales; family Fabaceae; genus Erythrophleum; species Erythrophleum ivorense. Next base: position 2,448,845 of record JAIUCV010000089.1, read on the forward strand.
TTGTTGCCATGCTACAATGTTCAACTGTAGGGGTAAACGTGACCCTAAAGCAAAGCATCAGTATCCAATATAACAAGGACAGTTAAGATAGCAAATTGAACCCAAAAACCACTTAGAGACCGAAACAGGGGGAAAAAAAGAACGAACTGTTCACTACCTGACATAACTATGCTGATCATCAACTTCAATTGCATCTTCCGTTATTACTTTGAGCTCTTCCAAGGAGTATGGATGCTCTGGGTCCTTAATATCCCTTATATGATTTAAGAATGTTAAGAAAAATGATCGCATAACTGATTGCTTTGGCAAGCAGTATGTCTAATTTCTAATGCTTCAAATTCAAATAATACAGAGAAACCAAGGCACAGAAAACATATATAAACAGATTGATGATTGAGAAGGATATCAAAAACTTCTTGTTGGTCAATTGGTTCCACAGCGTCGTCATCGGCGAAGGTTGACGCGGTGCGAGCTCGACGCTCTTTCTTTTCATAGATGATAGGATTAGCGTTTATTAAGCCGGACACCATTTTGCCGCCGACTGTTGAGCTCTGCTTCAGTTCCGAATTTCACGGATTTTAGAAGGGAATCGATAGACGGTAGCCGGAAAACTGAGTCTCAAATTAGGGCAACAAATAGAGGGTGAGAGGATTTTTGTTGGGTGAAAGCGGAACACACGTGGCTAGGGTGACAGTCCCAAATAAGTTGATGCATGGCGTGAAACAAAGCTCCCATAAAATAGGAATCCCCAACCGGCTAGAGTTTATTTTCTTGAAAAAAAAATTATCAACAACAACTTTGCTTAGGGTAATATTAAAATTTCTACGAATAAAATTATTCTATTAATTTTAATATATATATATATATATATGTGTGTGTGTATGAAATATATTGATTTTTAAAATTAATATTTTATTTTGTAATTATTTTGCTTTAATTTTCTCTGATTTTTTTTCATATTGAGTACTTTTTAAAAAAAATTAGCAAGCAATAATTATTTACTCATGTTTGATGGCTTTTTGATTGTACCACAACGGGAAAAATTATAAATTCTCTTCATGTATAGTTATTATTTTTAATTCCCTAAATGTAATATTGAGATTTTTTTTTTAAATTTGAGTGGTTACGATTGTTAAAAAACCATGAATCCAACTAAAAAAAATATAAAAAAAAGGGTTCCACCCAAAATTAAAAAAAAAAACTTACAATTGCTGTCACGTGTTAGGGTCAAAATTTTGACTCTGACACCGAGATAACAATTGCTCATGTGGCAGCGTTTAATTTAGTTGTTTTGGATAATATTGGCACAGACAAATATCATTAGTTGATTAATAAAATGTTATTTGTAATTTTTTATAATTGTTACTCTCCACCTCTGAAAAGGCTCCCTCTCCCTCGCCTTTCATCTCCATCGTGCCTCCTTCATCTTCTTCATCTTTTCATTTTCCTTCATCCCCCTTCATTTTCTAGTTTCTATCGCGGTAATCCAACCATTTTTTCTAGGCAACATGTCATAGTGTAAAAGAAGAGTCTTACAAAAGGAGAAGAAGGAAATATTGCAAATCTGATTCATGAATATTATAACAGAAGAAGTGGTCCTAAATGTCTACAAAGATTAAATACTTGGTATATAGTTAGTTTTATGTTTTTGCTTAAAATGTGATTATGTTATAGTTAAATTTTAAATTTGTGATATATATATATATATATATTCACTTGTATGATTTTGATGGTAAGTTAGATGATTTTTTTCTTAAAATATAGTAATATTATAATTAAATTTTTAATTTTTTTAATGATTATATTGTAGTTAAATTTTAATTTTTTTAATAAAAATATATTAAATACCTTGTATGTAGTTAAATGTTTTAAGTTTTGCTTAAAATATGATTATATTATAATTAAATTTTAAATTTGTGATATATATATATATATATATTTTTTTTTTTTTTTCACTGGTATGATTTGGATTATAAGTTGAATGATTTTTCATTTAAAATGTGGTTACACTATAGTTGATTTTTGTTATTGTGTAATAATTATGCTGTAATTAAATTTTAAATTTTTTAATGAAAATATATTAAATACCTGGTATGTAGTTAAATGTTTTATTTTTTGCTTAAAATGTGATTATGTTATAGTTAAAATTTAAATTTGTGATATATATATATATCATTGGTATGATTTGAATTGTAAGTTGAATGATTTTTTGCTTAAAATGTGGTTATACTATAGTTGAATTTTTAATTTTTTTAATGATGTGAAATAAATTTAAAATTATATAATATTTGTTAACATACAAATAAGATTGAAAAAATAGAATGTTTAGGGTAAAAAAATATAATGTGAAAAAAAATATAAAGATATGATATTGTAAAAGTACGAGTATGAAAGAATTGTTTATTATAATAAAATATTATGAAAATATAATATGAAGAAAATTAAAAAATGTTATATAAAATATAATATGAAAAATATTGTTAAAAAATATTACATAATGTAAAAAGTGATAATATGTAAAAATAAAAAAGAATAACATTATAAAATAATTTTTAACATTGGATAATATTATAATAAAATATTATAATATTGGACAAAATATTATAAAAATATCACAAAAATGTAATATGAAAAAAATGAAAATGTCAAAAAATGTTGTGAAAAAATATTATAAAAGAAATAAAGTATTGTAAATAAATATTGTAAGAATTATAATGTGGGAAAAATGAAAAAAGTATAATATTATAAAAATAGAATTGTTAAATAATTTTTTCATATTGGATAATATTATAATAAAATATTATAATATTGGACAAAATATTATAAAAATATTACAAAAATATAATATGAAAAAAATAAAAATATTTAAAAAATATAATATGAAAAAGTATGGTGAAAAAATTATAAAAAAATTAAAGTATTGAAAAAAAATATTGTAAGAATTATAATATGAGAAAAATTTAAAAAGTATAATATTATAAAAATATAATTATTAAATAATTTTTAATATTGGATAATATTATTATAGTAAAATATTATAATATTGGATAAATTTTTATAAATTTTTTTTGAAAATATACTTAAAAAACATAAAAATATTTTAAAAAATATAATATAAAAAGTATTGTGAAAAATTATTATTAAAAAAATAAAACTATTGTAAAAAAATATTGTAAAAATTATAATGTTGGAAAAATATTAAAATATAATATTAAAAAAAATACAATTATGAAAGAGTTTTTTAATAAAATATTAATTGAATATGGGAAAAAATGTTTTAGTTTAATAAGGATATTAGTTATTTTTAGATTTTGTATAATATTTTGGTTGTTAGTGGCAGTGTTACTCAGATTAGTGAATAATAGGAAAGAGGATATATACTTATACTCAAATGAACAAATATGCAAAACTAAATAGGGTGCAATATTTATCTTAGATATGATTAATGTAATGACTATTGATTTTGATATTTCATTAGAGATGCTAAAACAAGAGGTTGTAAAACAGTTATAACTAGGGTCAAATCAATATGTCTTAATTGGTGTATAGGCATCTAGTGTTATTAAGGCTTACAAAGTATCGAGGATCTAAGCTAATGCAGGATGACAACATTTAAGTGATGTGGGGTGACAAATGCAAAGTTTCAATCACAAGTTGGTTCAGTAAAGTTGTATGTAGAAATATTGTCAAAGGAAATAGACTCAAATGTGGTAAATCGAGCAACAGTTGACTATATGCTGAACCCATTCTCACCCTCTAGCCACGTTAACATTACAAATGATCAGTTTGCCTTATTTAGGATATACTTTGTAGGCATTGGTTAATTCCACACCAAACACCCAATAATTCAACAATATCTAACTATTAGTTTGGTTGATTATACCATCCATTCGAGTTCATCTCGTTTGCAAGTTAATCATACATCATAACCAAGTTCGTCACACAAACCAATTCGCACCCTCTTTTTCCTCCAAAAGAGGCAGAGAAAATAATAGATGAATTGAGGAAAATGACAAATATGATGCTACTCCTTACGATTATAACGATGGTGGTGATACAGATGATGATAAAGATACTGATTACGTGAATGTTATTATAAATCCAACAGTTCCTATAAATATTTATGATAACTTGATGGTTGCATTCCTTTAACAAATAGATGCAAATGGTACGAGGGTTCCTAGCTATGCCAAAATGGAGGAGGCGATGGTAAACATGAATGATGGATAAGAGTTACATATATGCATGCTATATAATGATTAGCAATCTTTTCGTCAAGCAATCAAGATATACTCAGTACATGCATATCATATTTTTAATGTATTTCATTTTTTAAGAAAGTACAAAGAATATCAATGCCTTTAATATGAACAAAGGTTATGCAAGTGGAGGGTCAAGACCTGTTATCAAAAGAAAAAAAATTATTGGGAAATAGAAAAATATAATGGGCCTCATACATGTATTTTAGCATCATTGAAATAGATTTTGATATTATTTCAGTATACATTATATCAACAGTGACTGAGAATCTTGAGGTATCAATTTGAAAGGTTATTAAGCAGGTATATTCTATATTTGGATACAATATTTTATATAAAGAAGGCTTGGAAGGGAAAACATCGAGTACTCATAGTGGATGATCAGGCTTATTATAATTATGCTCTTAGTGTTGGCATTTCCTGCACTTCAGTTACCTAGGCGACAGTTTCCTACTACACCTCAGTTGCCTAGACCATAGCTTCCTCCAAATTGCATAGCAAAGAAAGCTAGTGGATTTATGTCTACTAGAGTACCTATGGTGGATTATCAAAATTATCGTGATTTTGCTCCTGGTGTTAGCATTGTATCTATGATAGCTGGTCCATTTTTTTATACATTGACACAAACGTAAGCCCACAATGATGCCGCTAGTATATCTTTTTTCCCAACAACATAGACATAGGCCCACTATGATACTGTGGGTCTATCTTCTTCCACGTTACTTGTGCATTTTGCTGATTTTAGGGGTGTTGGCTCTTCATTTTATATATCATGTGGCTCCGTCCCTCTTACACTTCTATTTTTACACCAGGTAATGTTTGCTTTTAGGTCTTTTACATATGTTGGATTATAGCAGGCAAGATATATCACATCACATCAATCAATTCTTCTATTTTAATCCTCCCAATTAAAGATGAATCCCAAGCCATGATAACAAGTAGAAGATGAAAGAAACAATGATAACAAAGAAGATCTAGACGAAGCTAAAGCCGAAGCCAAAGCCGAGGATGAAGAAGAAGCTAAAGAAGAGGACGAGGAACAAGAAGTAGAAGAAGAATACCATTTTATCCAACAACGAGGCTAACGATTAAGAATAAGGATTCGATATGATAAAATAAGTTATTTTTTAAACGATATATATTATTTTTTTGTACCTGTATGTTTATATTTTAGTTTATTATTATAAATTATAACTATTTCTTTTCAACAACTATAAAATTTAAATTATTTCAATATCGAGCTCAACAATACTTAACAAATATGATTAATTTCTCATCAAATTTTTAAACACTCTTATTTATTTATCTAATTTAAAGGAAATTGAATTAACCTTTAATTTTTTATTTTAAACAATTTACCTTCATTTTTCTAAATTAATTTTATAGGGTTTCATCATAAATAATTTTTTACCTATTATATTTAATTACGTAAATTATTACATCTAAAATTTTTTTAACAACAACTAATTTCACGATTAGATTAAAAAAATTTTTGTTTGAGGGTCACATTTGAGCCTTAGTCATAACTCCTTTATATATTAAAAGAAAAAAAAATATTTTCTTAGACTATGAACCTACTTTCCAAAATAAAAAAGTTTAGATCAACAACAAAAAAAGTTCATATTGTATTTGAGAAAAAAAATTACAACTGTACTTGGGGCAAAATAACCATGTTGGTTTATTATAACTTTTTTATATATAATTTAGTTTATTATTTCACATCCTTTTCAACAATTATAGAATTTTTATTATTTTAATATTGAGTCCAACAATATTTAACAAGTATATTTAATTGCCTATCAAAATTTTTAAAACTCTTACTAATTATCAAGTTTTAAGGAAATTAACCTTTATTTTTTTAAGATATTTTTATTTTTCTTAAATAATTTTATCAAGTTTAAAGAAATTAACATTTAATTTTTCTTAAATATTGGTTCTTCATTTTTCTAAAATAACTTTATTTTTTAATAATTTTATCAAGTTTAAATTATTTAACATTTAATTTTTTAAAAATACTTAACCTTTATTTTTTTAAAACTCTTTTGCTAGTTTCAATTTTTTATAATTTTGTAAACCTTATAATTGATATTTAAATTAATTTTCTTAATGTCTTAATTTATAAAATTATTAAATTAATACAACTAAAAACTTCTAAATATATAAACAATAACCCATTATATATCAAAAATAAATTTTAGAAATCTCTCACGATAAAAAAAATTTAAAAATAAGCAACTTTCACCTTTGAAAATTATAAAAAAAAAATTTAAACATTGGATCATGGTTGCTAAACAATTGTGACCTTTGAAAATAAGGAAAAAAAATTAAAAATGAGGTCATGATTGCTTTCCAACTATGACTTTTCAAATTTGAAAAAAAAAATCTCTATATTAAGTCTAGGGAATAAAAAATGACGATTGTGCATAGAAAAAATTTATAATTTTTCTCGTTGTAATACGATCAAAATGTTTATGTTTGATATGAATGTTACATTAATCACCGCCATTATCACTGTTGTTATTGTCGTTGCCTGGATGCTGATCCTCTAAATTGCGGTTTGGTAAATTGCCCAGTCAAGTGCATCAATATCCACCATTCAGCGCATCAAATGACCAGCATTTTGAGTGGGCAATTTGGAACTCCATGAGCTTGACGCAACGTATCAATTTCGACACCCCCAAAGCGGTGCATTTAGAGAGGACAGATTTCAAGTGCTGGACAAGTGTGATACAGACCGTTTTGGAGGAAAATTAGGGAAGAATATAATTGTTTGATGCTCTACTCATTTTTTGGCTCCATTTTCCTTGGCTTTGGAAGGGTTGGCGCCATTTTTGTCTCTGACTTTAGCTTGGAGGATAGCTTGGAAGATAATAAAGTTGAAAGAGTTGAAGACAATCACCATTTTCTCTCTTAAAAAAAAAGTTTTTTGTAGACTTGTTTCTCAATTTAAAGGATTGATTTTTTTATGAACTATGTTAAGGAATTTAGCTTTCTTCAACTACATTTAACAATTAAATTACATTACTTTTAGGTGGTATCATATAAAACTAATTAAAATTTTTATTGAAATCTTTCAGTTGAACTTGTCTACCATTTCTAAAATGTCTAAACTCTAAAGTCAGAATATAATAAACTACTTATATTTGCAAAACCACAATATTCTTTGCCATCAATGTGGTTTGGTTTAGTGACAAGTAGCATGTAAGAACTAAGAAACAAAACAATGGCTTAAGATATACATAAAGAAAGAACAATATAATCCTAGAAAGATAAAAAATAGTCAAAAGAAATCAGCATCTAATTAATAAATAGAAAACAATTCACCCAAATTACATGAGCTCATTCAAGCAAATATATGATACAAATCAAAGCAAAATTAAGAATAAACAAAGGAGATGCTTACCCAAAGGAGAAATCAGAGGAGAATCAAGAAAAATTAAAGAAAAATCGCATACAAATGGATCTAAATATCAAAAGTACCGTAAAGATTCCTCCACTGTGCGATGAACCAATGATAGGCAATGGTTACTAGAGCTATTGCAATGGCTTGCAGACAAGGTCTCGATGACTGTAAGGGAAGAGGGCAACGCTAGTCTTGGTGGAGGGTGGCCATTTGCAAAATGTTTCAGTGAGGATGAAGATAAAGCTTCAGTGGTGGCCGAAGCTACTGCAACAGACGGACGCCGAAGGGCCTTCGACAGCTGACAAAGTGACTGATGATGTGCTGACAGTGGTTTATGTGCACAGAGGAGAAAAGAGGAATGGAGGAGATGACCAAGATGGCTAAGAATTTTCGAGTCTGTTGCTTCATACATCGGCCTCCCAAAATGCAAGTTTTACAAACTGAAAATTTGTTTGAAAAGTTAGGTGACATGTCACAAGATAGTCATCAAATGAGATTAACGGACCAAATCAAGGCAATTGACGGCGCACTTGACCAGGCGCACTTTAGAGGATCCGATTCGTCATTGCCTCGTTATCATGGATCATTGATATTGCCACCACCAATATTAATCATTATTATATTATGACATGAGTAATATGATTTATATATGTAAAATCCTTTTTCATTGTACTAGTAAACACTGAATAATATTTTCTAAAGAGAAGATTTATACCGTATAAAACTCAAAAACAATAGGTACCAAAATATATTAAAAAAAAGATAAAATACAATTTACTACTATGCATTTTAGCCCAATATTTGCAATCGATTGTCATACAATTTAAAATTTTATATCCACCTAAATTGCACATGTGAACCAATTTTGCCCATAAATTGAATTAAAATCCCTAAATTTTCCAATTCACACTTGATTAAACACCAAAATTAAGCAAAAGCTTTCACCAAAACTAAGCCACCTACATATTCACTTTTGAAATTTCACCCCCAAATACTAAACATAAATCCCTAACTTTTTCAAATCCAGATTGGTTCTTAGCCCGAATTTATAGTGGATGGGCTAAACATGATGAATTGGAGTTGTGTTTCCAAAATTTCCCCCAAATTACACGTCATGTGTCTTCAATTAAGGATTTTGATGGACAAAAAGAATGAATTTAGGAAAGATATTATATTGTATGCATTGAGTTTGAAATTTTGATACAAGGAAGATTAGGAATTTCATTAGAAAAAATTAAAAATTTAAGATAAAATTAGGTCACGAGCTTGGGACACGTGATTTCTATTTGATTTTTAACAAAAATAAAATACAATAACATAATATAGGGAAGTAACTAAACCTTAGCCTGACCCAAATTATTATATAATTGAACCGAGGCCGAATGTGATTAAAAATAAAGGAGTCTAGCAAAGCCTGTTTTGGCATAACAAAATATAAATTCCTATTAATGAGTAATTTCTCTAACAAGAATAGAGCTATATACTAGAAACAGAATAAGCTTTCAGGGCCACTGCATAATATAAATAAGAAGGCAGGTGCTGGCAAGTAAACATACACATTGAAGAGCCAATACCATTTTCATATGCATTCTATATATTCAATATTCTATATTAGTACTACTTGTGAGAACCTGACGTGAAGAAAAATATATGCATGCATGAAGTTTGACTTTTCCATGCAAAAAATTGTACAGCTGCCACGCACCATTTTGCCTTCTGCCGTTTTACGTATGTGCCCCTCATCTCACTTCCTTTCAGCTGGAGTTGTTGGTCATTAACCTTCTGATCTCTGCAGCTGATATATCTTCCAACGAAGCACTTGCAGAATCAACCAGAAACTCTGTAACTTCCACTCTATTCTGCTGGACGCTGAGTTGCTCTGTTTCTTCGAGCTGCTGGACGTTAGTTGCTGCTTCTTCACGCTGTCAAAACTTCTCCCGTTGAATGCTCCATTCAAGTTGCATAGGAAGCTCCCTGCTAAACGAAGCTGGTACTGCTTCATCACGCTGTGAACTCTCCTCTGTTTAACGTTATTTGCTACCCCTGTTCAGTGCTGGTTTGTTCGAACTGTCGCTGCTGATGGTTGCTCCCTTAAGTTGTTAAGTTTTGCTGCTGGTTTTGGGTGAGAGCATGCCAGAAAAATTCTGATTCTTCTCCTCTGTTTAGCACCATGGTTGGCTGATTCTGTTTTCACTTTCTACTACAGATTTTCCTCCTTGTTTCAGCGCTGGTTTGGTCCGAATTCCAGCTGCAAGCTTCTCCTTGAATTGGTTCCGTTTTGCTGCTGGTTGCTGGTGAAACCAAGCCAGAAAAATTGAATTCTCAGGTCTGAAACTGTATGGTACAGATTGCTTGTGTTGGGTCCCTCTTTCTTCCATTTTTCACGCCATGTTGCTTCTGCTGGTTCGCCCTTCTTGCAGCTTACTTCCTCTTCATTTTAAGGCTGAGTCACGTGGCTAGTGGTGGCTGGAGATTAACGTTGGATGGGGTTTCTCTAGGCGGGGAGTTACTGTTGTAAGTGTTGCTTCTTCTTGGTCCATTTGAAGAACGTTCCCTTCCCCTGTTTTGTACGAGGTTTGCATGTGTTTTGGTGTGGTCAGCTAGCTAAGTGTAGCACAAAAAAAGGGGGGGGGGCTGTAGGAAGATAATTTTGATTGGAGTAATCTCAAATTTCTTCATGCTAGACTATACGCCCATTTTCCTATACATTAATCCCCAAAAAAAAAAAATATGCAGATATATATATATATATGTACCTATTTTAATTAAAGACCAAACCCTCACTATGCTCCTTTCTTAATTGTTAAATTACAATTATGCAGAATAAACTTCTCGATTAAAAATGGGATATCTTTCTTTTAGTTTTTGAATTGGGGTTTAGCTCCTAAGTGGAACCAAGGAAGTGAAGGTACAAAATATGTATAAGAAACATACTGTACGCGTATGGAAGGCGTAAAATTAGTAGAGGATTAAATTTTAAATTTTGATAAGTCCAAGTTCGTATGAAATTCATTGGGGTGGTTCATTTTCTAAAATTTGATGAACGGGTATTGTAGGAAACTCCAGAGATTGAGGTATAGCCGAGGAACGGGTCATGGAATTTCTGTAGTATCTTGGAAGGTGAGTAAGTAATGCGGACCAAAGACTCAGGAAATTCTTATTTTTGTTCCTAAGTTTCCTTGCAGTGTTTTAAAATTTTGATTCTCTATTTATAGAGATACATATTTCAAAATGTAGTCATATGCATGTTTACCAAAATTTGATTTCAAACGGGAATTTTGCAAGTTTACAGATGTTGAGTTAATTGGAAATCCTACTGTGAAACTGATCTGAACGATACTTTGTCTGAAATGTTATTTGAAAATTTTATGGAGTTATCTGCTCAGAACCCTGTAGCTAACAGCAATAGATGTTAGCCCTGGTGCACCATGATCTGTACCTCAGCTAGCAGGGGCGGTGCTAGCCCCGTGTGTAGGCCACCACACGCGGACTAATGTTAACTTCCGCAAGCTGAATGCTATGCGTCTGTAGTGACTTTTCCCCGCGAGCTGTGTGCTCTGCGTCTGTTTAAATTGGTTCTGCTTAGATATTTTCAATGCATTTGTACGAAAGAATTTGCATAAAACATATTTTACGCGATATATCTATAAATATGTACCCATATATTTGTGACTCTATATTTATTTTAGAAAGGGTCGGTGTTGCTTATTCATTGAGTATTCGACTCATTCTTTATGTATATATATTTTTCAGAGAGCAGTAGGGACTCTAGTCTGCCCCCAGCTGCCTTCTAGTGGCCGACCTCTTGAGACGTCGGTGACGAGCCTGCAGTAGCTCATGTGGGTGTATTTTGGGTTGTATATATTTTGTTTAAAACTTTGTAAACCTTGTAAAGCTAGCTCCACTGAATCATTGTTAGGGTATCCCCACACCCCAGATGTTTCTTTTGGTCTGATTGCGCCCTTTCGGGCTATATTGTACTGGCTGATCATTTGTAGAAATATCGGGAGGTCTACGTTATAGAGGAGACTTTGCCGAAATTTCTACAAATGTCCTCTAAAAAAAAACTTATATGTTTTATATGATTCAAATTAATGCCATAAGTATTTTCTCTATATTTCCGCTTCCGCGCATGTATACTTAAATTGTGGGGTGTGACACTACTAGTAAGTATTAATGATGTAAACTAAGATATCTGAATGCAAACTCTTAAATAATAGGATAATTAATAGCAAATAAGTCAAACCACAAGATAGCAAATCGTATTTTATGAAAAATAAAACAACATAATAATATTGTATTATAATTAGTTTTCTAGCAGCGGGTAGCTAACTAATAACCAATGCAGCACTTGAGTGTAGACATGGCACAGTCGTATATACGGTGCCCAGGATTCTTTTTCTCGACGCGGATTGGTTTAAATCCGATGCTGGAACAAAAAATCTGAGAGAAGAGGCGATACTGTGATGGTAGAAGGGTGAGGAGCACAGTGACAACTGCTAGGACCATGGAAGTCCATGACACAATAGGATATCCTCGCAGCATCATGAAAAAGGCAGCACAAAAGGCCGCCAACATGGAGACCACAGAAACGGAAAGAGTGAGAAGGCCAAAGAGCAGCCCTCTGGGCAAGTTCGTGAGGAAGTCTTTTTCTGCGTAACGCGATGTGAGAACTCCGATGAAAATCAAGACTGAACTAGAGGATGCGAAGAGAGCAAATGCATCTGCCATGATGAACACTGTGAATATTTTGTCTTTTAGAAACATGGGTTTGCCTGTGTTCTGATCGTTCCCCCCAGGAAGTGTAAAGGCCACAGCAAATATGATTGTGATTATGAGAGTCCCCACAATGATAAAAGAACCCGCTGTGTCTTTCGCCCATTTCTCAGCTTCCTTCACCAACTCCTTGTGGCTTTGCGCAAACACTTCTTGTGGTTTCTTCCCATCATTGTTCGTATCTTTTTTAAACTTGGGATGCATATTGTCCTCTACTGCCTGCAGTTAATATATAGTTTTTAGAAATATAATACGAGAGAATTGGAAATAAATATTAATATTTGGACATATTAAATGAGCTTCTCCCAATATATATTTCTTTAACTAATCTATTCATTTTTCAACCTGAGACTTCAAACCACAAGATTACAAACTACATACATAATAATATTTCTCTTTTTTTTTTTTAATCAACTGTATCATTTGGAAATTAATTAGAAAAGCTACTATTTGATTATTAATTTCAATTAACATAGCCTCAGTCCATCTTAACTTATCCTGTGACTGATGATAAGTTACCCCATTAATTCTTATATGGATATTAAACTATTTTTTTAAGGTTGAAGAGAGGTTCTTAGATATTGACCCATTAAGGATAAGTAAAACGAAACAATATTAAGAATAGACCCATATAACCAAGTCAGAGAAATTATTGATACATTTACATATTTGTTCATGATTAATGATAGTGGTCAATCTAATATATACTTCTGACCTTAAACCATTGGAGTTCTCTCTGCATTTGCAGAGCTGCACCGGATCTTTGATCAAGATCAGAGGAAGGCCCCAACATTGCTGCGAGGTGCAACAAGTTATTACCGAATCTGTCTGTGCTGCAAGTGATTTTCTTCTTCCTTCCATGTAGCTCATGTATGAGTTCAAACACTTTCTGTCGACGATGCAGAATTGCATGTGCAAATATACCTCTCTTATTTTGATCGATGGATTCCCATAAAAGTTCCGGTTTGGCATTCCTCATAAGTTCTATGAATTCGATTATCCCATTCTTGGCTGCCTGTAACATAGAATCATATGCTGAAACTTCTCTCAGCTCCAATCTGTTGAATGTTGAAATTCTTTCACACATGCATCTCAGAATTGCTATAACTTGACGATGTAACAACTTCCGTTGATAAATACGCTCAACCGCTGTCAGAGTTGTTAAATTAACCCAAAAAAAAGAAAAACCGGGGGGGCGGGGGGCGGGGGGAAGAGAGAGAGAGAGAGAGAGAGAGAGACTTAATCAGTAGTGATTACTTATATAAATGGCTGAAGCCAATCAATTGTAGAATGGATAATTTTGAGTTTCATTGTGTTTATGTGTGTGTATCAAATTTTGTCAAATTTAAATTTAAAATTCTTTAAAAATTAATTTTTTAAAAAAACTTAGAATTCGATTCATGATCAGACATGGTTCTTACCAGGGCAATAACGTAAATAATGTTGAAATCGGCGAAGCAATGCACCTAATAATAAAGAAAGACAAAAATGTTCGAGTTCAATATCCACTAATCAATATTGTAGGCATGTGGGGTCTTAATTAAATTAATGGGTTGTACATAATATCACAACGTACCTAAGATCTTTAGAGGGGCTAAATTTGAGAGCAAGCCACACCATCTTTCTGATAGAGCATATATCAAATTACCCAGTAAATGGTTTAATTATAAAAGTATAAATGAAAAGTTACACTTACCCATCATAATTTTTGTTTTCAATTACAATATTACTCATAATTTATAAAAAAATGCAATTGATCCTTGATTTATTAACTCTATTGCAATAAAAATTTTACCTTTTATTGGATGTTAAATCTAACTTTAGTTGTATGAATACCCTTTTTCATTGTTTAATACTTTTTGTACCCTTCTATTTGAAAGTGAGAGAGAGATCTAAGTATGATGAAAGGTTAGGATTGATTGATTAAAATGATCACGGATACAATATATATATATAGACATGCATATACAAAGGGAACTAACAATAACAACTTATAGTGGTTATAATTCTCTAACAACTTCTATAATTCCCCCTCAAACAGAGGGTGAAGTGGCTTAGCAGTCTTTCACTTTGAATTTTGTCTCTAAGTTAGGATAAGCATGTGCTAAGAAGAGGCTTAGTTCGAAGTCAGCTATTTGATCTGATGAAGGAATGTGACAAACAAAAATATCCTTCTTAACAACTTTCTCACTTACATAGAACAAATCTAGCACTTTGTGGTTGGTTCTTGCATGCATGATTGGATTTGCTAACATTTGAAATGTATTGAGATTATTACCATAGATTGGAAGTTTGAAGGTCTAGTCACCTTCAATTCTAACATAAGAGATAGGATCTAGGTTAAGTCTACCACTGCATTGGCTAAGCTTCAATATTCTTGCTTCTTTGTTGTCCAAGAGATCATATTAGGGACAAGATAGACACAATATTTGGTTGGGCTAAGATTGGTGGATTTCTTTGAGTTGCAGCTCATGTGTCAAGGTACCTTTCAAATATTTTAGGATTTTCTTTATAGTTTTCTATTGTGGTTTAATGCTAGGCGCATAAACTAGGATACTTTGTTGACATAAGGAGATTTTTAGATATGTTATGGTGGTATATTGTAATGCACCAACCATTTGTTTGTACAATCAATTGGGAATGGCCATTAAAGTACCTTTAATTTTTTAAAAAAATAATTTGAGTATAAAAACTATAGGTAAGGTGATGTCTTTTGCCTTTAGCATGTTCACTTTGGTGAAAAGATCTTGAATATATTTTGTTTAAGACAAGTGCAAGCTACCATCACTAAGTTTCTTCGCTTTAATATCCAGGAGGTAATTAAGTTCCCCTAAGTCCTTGAGAGCAAATTTAGTATTCAGATTGTAGATTAAGGCTATGATTATTATGGATGAGTTGCCAATGATGATTATATCATCAAACCAAAGCACATATGGAATCACTACCATTTGTTTTTATAAAGAGAAATGGGTCACATTTACTTGAAGAGATGCCAAATTTAAGGGGTGTGGAGGCCAAGCTTTTAAACTAAGCTCTTAGGGCTTGTTTGAGCCTATAAAGAGCTTTGTGTAGTTTACATACTAAGGTCTTGTTAGTGGCTTCAAATCCAGCTAGTTGTTGCATGTAGACTTACTCTTAAATGGTTCCATTCAATAATGTATTGTTCATATCAAGTTGCTTGATGTGCCAATGCTTAGATAACGCTAAAGTAATTATGAGCTTGATGGTTACCACTTTAATTACAAGGTTGAAGATCTCATCAAAGTCAAAACCTTGTTGTTGGTGAAATCTTTTTGCTACAAGGCATACATTGCATCATTGGACTATCCCATTAGGATTTTGCTTGACTTTGAAGACCTATTAGTAGTCAATAGGTGTTTTTCTTGGTGGTAGTAGGGCGAGGGACCAAGTTTTATTATTTTTCAAGGCATAAAACTCTTATTCTTTTTCAATGTAAGGAAATTTGTGTTAATTGAATACAATATTGCATGAGATGTAGCCTTTACCATTTCGATAGAGGTGTCTTTAGCCTTTATGCATAGTGCTATAACTAAGGAGTGTACATTCAACTATCCTAGTGTTATAGGGTTTCAACAAAGAAAAGCAAGAACAACCAAATGTTTTTAGAAGGAAATAGTTTGGTTTGGACTAAAAAAGTCTTTGGTATAGAGTTTGGTGGTTAAGTAAGGGGTAGGAAGGCAATTGATCAAGAATACAACTATTTGAAATGTTTCATTTGGAAATCTCAGAGGAAAAAAAGCTTGTGCAAGTAAGGTTAGACCTATTTCTATCATATGGTATTTTTTACTCTCAGCTATGCCATTTTGTTTTAGGGTATGTGGATATCTCAATTTGTGTAATATGCCGTAGGTTTTGAGGTAGTGTGATAAGTCTTGGAATTCACCCTTCATTTAATTGAATGGCCTTTATTTTTTAAGCCAAATTGGAGTTCAATCATGCTTTTAAAGTTGATAAAGGTTTGATACATGTTTTGACTTTTGTTTTATGTGGTAGAGCCAAGTACATTTGGAATAGCTATACATGGATAAATTGTAAATAGTATAAGTAACCATTGAATGATTTGATGAGTGATGGACCCCATACATTAATATGTATCAATTGAAGGTGTTTTATTTAAATAGTAGTGGAGTATGGAAAGGGAAGCTTGAGTGCCTTTCCATAATAGCAAGCTTTGAAAAATTCTAAAGTGCTTTTATTATCAAATATTAGATTACAAGTAAGTAGCACATCTATGATAATTTTTTAAAATGAGTGTCCTAGTTTGTGGTGCCATATTTAGAAATGGTCACTATTACAAAATTTGAAGGAAGTGACAATGGAAGCACAAGTGTAAGTTAAAGTGTTGGAATTACAAAACTTTAATGAAGAAAAACTATAGGAAGTTAAGACAGCAACATAGGCAATGGATTTATTAACTTTTTATTTTGTAATAATTTAGTTCAAAGATGTGTAAGTTTTAGGTTGTCAAAGTAGTAAAGTTCATTAACTTTAACCTTCCTTTATAAGATAATTTGTTTAGAATCTTGAGATTTCATAAGACAATGATTAGGATGAAACGTAAAGAACACTGAGTTATTTTTGGCAAATTTTG
Organism: Erythrophleum ivorense; assembly: GCA_026724425.1. Classification (NCBI taxonomy): domain Eukaryota; kingdom Viridiplantae; phylum Streptophyta; class Magnoliopsida; order Fabales; family Fabaceae; genus Erythrophleum; species Erythrophleum ivorense. Next base: position 2,465,895 of record JAIUCV010000089.1, read on the forward strand.
AGATATTTAGTAAATTTTTTTGCAATAACATTAAGGTGTTCATAGGTTTGGTTTAATTTGGTTATGAACTAAAACCAGATTAAACCGAACAAGTTACTTTTTTTTTAAAAGGGGACATATTTAATTTTGTTTTAGCAGATTTAGTTTGGTTTGGATTTGGTTCGGTTTAGTTCATGTTTACAATGAATTTTCCCAAAATCATATAAAATAATCTTAAAAGGTTTAAAGCTATAATTTTATACTAAATAATCAATCCAAAATTCCTAGTCAAGAATTAAACAATACTAACATCATCTTTGATGTTAATGAAGAATAAAAACAATTCTATGTATGACTTTGGTTCAATTAAACGAAACTAAACCATTGAAAATTGATAACCAAACCAATATAATTGGTTTTGATACATTGAAAACTGAACCAAACCAATCTATTTCACTTTTATGTGGTTTTTTATTAGTTTAATTAGGTTTAAGTTAGTCTAATTTATTTGGTTTGATTTTGAACACCTTTAAATAATAGGAACATGTAACAAATTAGAGAGAACAAGATTATTGGTTTGTATTGATGGAGATTTAATTAATGAAGGATTTACTAATATGCTATATAGGTATACCTATTCCATTCTCATGTGTAGCTTTTCTACTCCATTAAACTCAACTGACTATGACATGTGTTAAAGCTCTTGAGTTTAAGATGAAGTAGGGTCATACACCATCAACTGGTGTTGCATATTTTATGATGGATTGCATAAGACATATTTGGGTCAAAATGGTGATAGTAGTATGCTACTAAATGTCCACTCTTGCCACACACTTGGGAGATGATTTGTGTCTTCCTTCCTCTTCTAATGGAGCTTCCTCTTCTTCCTATGCTTCTCCTAAGGCTGCCTTTTCCATAATTGGTTTTGAGGCCACCATTGAAATTGCTTCAGTTACTATTATGGTCTTTGAATTGGGTACTTGCAAGATTGGCTGTTAAAGACTTAATTTGCTTGGTGTTCTTTTCAATATATGATTATTGTGCTAGGATAAGGACTTTAATCTTATTTACAACATATGGGTCAAGGGAAGAAGTTATAGACATTGTAAAGGCATCATATTCCTTAGAGAAGCCTTTAAAGGTTACCTTGGTATGTTCACTGGTGGTTATATAATCGATTACAATGAAAGCATCAACAATGGCCTTAATCATCAGAAGATACTAAGTGATCTTCATCCATCCTTTCTTGGTGTTATGTAGTTGCATTTTGAATTATTTAACATTCGCACATGTGAGAGGTGAAGAACGAGCGAATTCTTTCCTAAACTTGAAATGCAAAATTGCATCTAACCACTTGAGGTAGCATGCCTTCACTCATGGACAAAAATAGCCAAGACAACAAGAGTTGATCTTGTTCTTCCCATTGGAGGTATCATTCATTGCGCTTGTCAAATTCTTTCACTTCTTGATTTTCAGATTTATTGGTATAGCCTTTGATTTAGTGAGGTATGCTTGCACCTTATGACCTTTAATTGTTACTAATATTTGTCGTTACTAGAGCAAGGTATTTCCCTCATTGAGCTTGATTGATATATAGTGGTTGAAGGTGATTAAACCTTTCTTTGGAATTGTGAGCTTTGAGTTGAGGTCAAATGATGTAGAAGTTTAAGTGTCCTTTATTTTTGCACTTTTGATACTATGAAAGTAAGAGAGAGAGAGAGAGAGAGAGAGAGAGAGAGAGAGAGAGAATAAAGGAGATCCAAGTATGATGAAAGGCTAGGATTAATTGATTATGATGATCATTAGTACAATATATATATATATATATATATAGAAATACACACACAGGGAACTAACAACCTATGGTTGTTATTGTTAGATTTTGGGGTGCCCATAATGCACTAACCCAATGTATGATCTAACTTAATTTATTGATTTAATTAATTGGATTAATTGAATTGTTAAAATAATAATCATTTTAAATTATTCAAATAATTAATTATTAAGATAATTGATTATTATCTTAAAATGTTAAGATGATTAGCTACTATCTTATAATTAATTTAAATGTCAATTTTTTAAAAAATTCAAAATGGGTTATCATATTTTATCGATTTAAATATAGGATAAGCTGTCAGTATGGGTCATTAAGATTTTATCTTATTAATTGGTTATCTAATCTCTTTCTAAAAGAAAAGAGGAAAATATACATGGAGATAATAATGCATTATAAAGAGAGCAGAACATAGAAAAATATATAAAGTGAGAAAGTAACTTTCTTCTCTAAGGATTTGGATGCACCTGTTATGGAAAAGGACTACAGTTCTTAAGGTGATTATGATCCAACCAATGTGGGATAGTAAAATTGAATATTCACTTCTACTGTACAAGTAAGTACTCAAAATCTTCATTGGTATTAGAGCTTTATTAGCTTAAAATTTCAAATCTCATGTGCTTGAATATGCTTTCTCTCTAATTAATTCCATAAAAAAAGCTAAATTGCATAAATTGCTTAGTTTAATGCTTCATGCCATCATTAATGGTGAATTTTCATAAAGACACTTTTAGGTCATAACTTTCCTAGAATACAAAGCCTATATGATGGAGAGTATGTGATTAAAATTTCAAAGAAAATGGATTAGCCATTCAAGAGAAAATTGATTTTGAATTTTCTAGAAAACATATTCGAACACTATAATTTTAAAGCTTGGTGTTCTTTGTATAAGATGTTTTAGTATGCAAACCATATATTGTTATAAATATCATTTTACAAGTTTTCCAATGACATTAATTTTGACCAATTTGGATAAAAAATAGTGAAATATGGCTAATCAAAATTGGGTATTCAAATATGAAATTTTTTTAAAATATGAACAATTAGCCAACTTCTAAGGCCAAGCATTCTCTCTATAAGCTTCCATTATTTACAAGCCATATACAGTTGGAAATCTCATTTAACAAGCTTTCCAATGATGTATAATATGAATGATTTAAATAAGAAATGAAGGATATATGACGCTTTGAAGTTGGTAGTTCAGCCATGAAAAATTTTGAAATTTTTGGAAAATTACTGAGTCTGGAGTTTGAAGATGAAACATTGTCTACTCTTGGGATTCTTGCGTGAGGCTCACTTCTAGCCTTGTTTGGACATTTGAGAGGTCTAATAACTAGAACAAGATAAGAGGAGACTAACTGTGTAAACCGTATAACCTAAAGGGAAAATTCCACTTAAGGAACCATAAGTTGGTAAAGATTCCATCGAAGGATTTTAAAAATCAAAATTCTTCTAAAAAACTAATGAAAAAAATTATCTTTGATTACCATTTATGCTTTATAAAGTTACTACTTATGTTTGCTAAAGTTACCATTGGAAAAAACCCCTAATAATATCAAAAAGATCAAGTTGTAACTTTGAGAAGCACCGGTTGTAACTTTGGTCCTTTAAAGGAATTTTGGTTTTAAAGGTTCTTTAGTGTTATTTCTACCAACATATGTTCCTTACTTATAATTTTCCCTAGCTTAAATCCATTTAGAAAGCCGTGAGTAGAGCTTACTTGCTACCATGGGAGAATGGAGTTCAGATTTGTTTTTTTTTTTCATTTTTTGGGAATTTTTGAAACGATGGCCTTTTTGAGGTATATACCAACGTGTGGGACTTTCACTTGCAGTCTTAAAATTCTCATAAAATCAAGATTTACACATAGATATATAATATAGGTATATTTGGTTAATGTTTAATGATATTAAAATACAAGTAAAACACATAAGAGACTTAATAATTGAGAAATTATGTTTAAAAAATTTATAATTTTATAAAATTATATTATTAAAGTTTTATGATGGTATTGTTTAAAGAGGAAATATAATATTTTAATAATTAAGTAGGTCTTTAGGAAGATAAATTGCAAACCCTTAATTACATTTAATTAGTTGTAATCAAGTCTCAAGTACCCAAGAGTTAAAAGTAAATTAGGAGTCTAAATGGTAAGGGCTTATGGCATTAATAGAATAAGAAGAACAATTCCTAAAGTAAACAAATTGTCGATTTCTTTCATAAGAAAAAAAATAAAGAAAACTTAACTAAGAATAGCCTAACATACCTTAAACAAATACTTCTTTTTGAAATGATTAGAAAGATATAAAATAATTCCAACAATAATAAAACATAAGCTTTATAAAAGAAGTTTTTTTTTTTTCAAAGCTTGAACATATTAATGAGCCAAAGCAGTTTCAAAAAATTGATAAAGAATTAGGAAAAGAATTGTAAAGCTCACTTAAATAGGATACATTGTCTTAGATAAACCTAAGACAACTAAGCAATACTTTACCCAAAAGGCCTCCCAGGTTAAAATTATAATTCATTCCTTGATGACAGATACTAAAAACTTGTGAAAGAAAACCTGAGAGCCAAGAGAAAGCTTAATTTTCTTAAGATGTAGAGGTGAGATAGAGCTTATAGAAGAGCATCGTAATAAATTGAATGCAAGATGAACTATCTTGCTATCCTAGTTTTTGAGCATTAAAAATGCAATGCCATTCAACTATAATGCACTTGAGAAATGGATTTATATGAAAGATTTCGTTAAGTGAATCAACTATAAGATTGATCAAGAATTGCCAACCAAAGTGGCAAATTTGGATAGATTATAAGTTTACTTTATTTTGGAAATTTTAAAAATAACATATTATCTTTAAAAATTGAATCAGTGGATAGAATATAAAAATTCCCTATATACTAAATTTTAGTAAACTTGTTCACTAATGCATGAAAATACATGGACAAGTTTTGAAATGTTTTTGTTCATTTTTTTTCATTGAATAAATTAATTTTAATTTTTGGTGATACAATTTATTCTTAAAAAATTATGATACATGTGAAATATGCATCCTAAGTTATACTTATTTGAGTGAGAGTTCTTAAACAGGTAGGTAGACAAAGGGCTCATTCTAAGAACCAAAATAAAAAATGAATAAATGTTTATGTATAATTGAGTTAGAAGAGTGATAGTGTACATAAATGACATGTGATAAAAGTAAGACAAATATAAACTTTTGATCATAAACCTAATTATGTACCACTATTAGTCTAATTGTACTATGTAATAGATATAAATATTATATATGTGATAGTGCTATGTCAATATGTATAGGTAAGTCTACAGAAGAAATAGCTTTTTAGACTATCATTGCTAGCTTGGGCAAGGATAATAAACTAAACAATGACAATTATAGAGTTTGGTATTGTAAGATTCAATATATCTTAAAAAACAAGATATTCTAAGAGATTACAAACCACGTCATGGTTGAGCTAGAGTGTGGAAACACACAATAGCACAAGAAAGACTTTAAGGATTTTTCAAGCCTTGAAAAGGGAATAACATAGCTCAAACAATAACGCTGAGCAATAGATGAACAATCTCATAAGTGAACTTGAGGCATATTGGATAGCTCAAGCCATATGGATCGCATTGGCAAATAAGTTTAAGGATGTTTTTGCTACCAAACTTAGGAAATTGACCAGTAAATTTGATACATATAAATTATGCTTGAATAATATGATGAGGTGACATCTAAAAAAGATTTCAAACATGATAAGAGAGTTAAAAATAGCAGGTCATGACCTTTCAAATGCATAGCTAGAGCAAGTTGTCATTAGATCTCCACCCAGGAGAACATGAAGGTCAAAATGACTTATAATGAAAACATTAAGTCTTTTTGAGGACATTGAAGATTATCTTATACTTAAGGATGATCGTTGTGAGGCTACTAAGACATTTATATAGACCTATATGGCTAAAAAAGTTCAGACTTCCACACCTACGCATAAAGTTAAAGGTAAGAATAGATTATGAATCAAAGCGCAAGAAAGGATCTAGCAAGCCTATTTAGAAGGCTAAGCTTAAGTTTAAGAAAGAAAGAATCATTTAAGTACCATCAATTGCCTTCTAAGATCAAATTGTTTTAGGTAGGAAAAAATGAGCCTATTGAGTTGAAGGGGGGTCAGTAAATATAAATTAGAGTTACGTGATAAACAATCCTTACTCTTACACTGGTTTATATGTTCTAGAAATTTAGCAAAACATAGTTTCAATAGTTTCTTTTCTTAAACTAGAATTTAATGTGAATTTCTACTTGTTTGTTAGATATGATAGATTCCATTGTAATTAATCCATCCTAAGACATATGGCCCTATGAATGTGAGGGCAAGACATGAAGCCTTGTATTTTATCACTTTCATTGATGAACTTAGTACGATTATATTTACTTGATCCCCTATAAGTTTGATGCTTAGAATGGTTTAGATAATTTATAAACTTGGTTGTGAAGTAATTAAATAAAAAACATTTATAGCTTACCTTTTATGTGAGTATTTAATAAATCAATTTAAGGATTTATATGATGAAAATGGAATTATAAGAGAGTTGTTAATTCTTAGCACTCTACAATGAAATAGAGTTATATAGCAAAGAAATAGGACTTTTCTTAGAATGATTAAGATCCATGATCGCACAAGTGAATCTTTCCATATTAGATTAGGTAGACTATTAAAGATTGTAGCCTTTATATTATCTCTGCACAAGTGTCCTCCTAATATATTATCTCTGCACTTTATGAATTATTAACAAGTAAAAAATCTTTTTTTAGAGATACAATTTTCTAGCAAAGAGGATGTCACAAGAGCTTTAATCATGGGATGTCACATTATTAAAGATAAAATTTTTTAGCAAAAGGAAAATTGATAGGATTGTATCTTTTTTTTTCTTGAGATAGTAGACCTATAAGTAAAAGTGAGAAACAAATAGTTATACCTCCACTTGTAAATCAGAGTGGAAGACTAATTCTTTTTAGAGAATAATCTGTAAAGACACAATTGTGTAGGAATAGTCAAGAAAATGTTCCCTAATATAATTTTGAGATTAAAAGGACATTGTTAATAGTTACTTTATAGGATTATAAAGAGCTAAATTTGGCTCAATAGGCTTTTTCATGCCTTACTTAGGAAAGGAGGATGAAAGCAATGAAAGAGAAGATGGAGTTTATAAGGACAAATCACATATGGGACTTGGTTTATTGTTTGCTGGGTGGAAAAGTAATTAGGAACTAATGAGTTCTCAAAATTATGAGATAGACAGATGGTTACATTGAAAGGAACAAGGCTTGTTTGGTGGCTAAGGAGGTACATACAGTCGGAGGGTAATGGTTACAAAAATACTTTCTTACTTATTTTAATATTAGTGTGATTACACTTATTTTAGCTATAGCCATAAATATGAACTTAAACATACATATCAATGGATGTAAAAGTTATATTTCTTAATGGAGAAATAGATGAAGAAATCTATATGGAACAACCTTTAGGTTTTGTTTAAAAGCAAAGGAACACAAAGTATCTAGACTCTAAATGTTTGTTTATTGACTTAAGTAATCATCTAGACATAGCGGTATTCAATATCTCATCAAGCAATCATACTTTATGATTTGTAGATGATCGATGAGAACTATTGTATATATGTGAAATGGTCTAAAATAGATTTGGCAATATTATCCTTTTACACTTTTATCAATGCCATAAAGGGATGGTTATCCCTTATTGTTTTTTTTTAGGCAATGAAGGAGATGTGTTAAGCATAATACATCATTAAAGTTTAAGTCCAAAGGAATTGTCTAAAAATCTAATTTCTTTGTCACAGAAACCAAAGACCAAGAAGATTTTTAAGCAATTTAGAATGAAAGACTGCAAACCTATAGATACCCTATGGCCAAAGGCTACAATTGAAGCTTAAAAGTCTCTTAAGACTCAACATGAGAGAATGACATAAAGAAAGTCTTATACTTTAGTGCAATTGAAAATTTTCACATAAGCAATGATAAACATCTATGACTTGACATTTGATTTGGGTCTTTGATAACTTCCTAATTTGTGGTATAAAACGAGATTATATTTAAGATCAAATTAGGGAGGCAAATGCTTTCTTCTTGATTAATAGAATTAAAAATGAATTCAATCACACAAAATAAAGAGTGTTTTATTGTATTATCTTTAGCAGTTTGAGCCTCACTCTATGATTGATTTCAATTTCAGGAAAGATAAAAGAAGAAAGAAAGAATGGAGAAAAGAGAAGGAAGCTGAAATATGAGAAAGTACAAGTGGATCAAGCATTCTCGCTACAGCGAGGATTGAACTCGCTATGGCGAGAACACACTTTCGCTATAGCGAGTGAGGTACTTCACCATAGCGAAGTCGCGAAGCATACAAATTCCAGGGAGAAACTCGCCATAGCGCAGCAGTAGCGAGGACAGCAGAAAATCTGGGAACTTATGAGATCTCGCTATAGCGAGAAGCACTCCTCGCCATAGCGAGAGCGGACCCTGAAATGCACAGTTTAATTTAGCAAGCTAGAAAAGTCGAGGAAAGCCTAGGGTTTCGGGGATTCAGCAAGCAGAAAGAGTCTGGCCGACTAGGAGAGAAGAAAACACATCCAAGGTGTTGGAGAAGCTTCAATTTGATCGGGAATTCGTTGGTTCTGTTGATTTTCCTTCCGATTAGGTGTTTCTACTCCATCTCCTCTCTTAGTTGATGATAATTAATATGTCTGCTGAATTTGCCTGTGGATTTTCAGCCATGAGTGGCTAACTTTTGTAATCCTTAGGGATTTTATGAACCTTTACTCTGTAGAGATTATTTTCCCTTGTTGATTCTGCAGTTATTGGAATTTATAGTGTTTAATCTGAAATATATTTCATTCTATTAGGTGGCCTCCTTTAGTTTGATTGTGGATTAAGTAATTAACCTTTGACGGAAGGGAATTGCTTATAGACCATTGGTTAAACAACTTAGGATTAGATATAATCTAATTTACACTTGAGATAGAGATATCCTCAAGGGCCCTAAGTAGTCGAAAGAAGGTCTGCACTTAAGCATTTATTAACCACTCCTTGAGATATCAAGCGTGAGTGGATATAAGGGTTCAATTAGATCGAAAGACAATTGCACCTACTTCAACCTTGACTCTAGTAATTACATTAAGCTGTTTAATTAAAAGGGAAATAATCGACAGTTGATATAAAGGGGATTAAAATTCTTAAGGAGTTTCTAATTGCATATTTTCAATTATAATAATCGTTTATTACTCGCCTTTACGTAATTTTCATAAATCCATTTGCAATTTGATTGTTTAGCTAAAATGAAAGTGAGAACTCTAATGCCTAATCGCCAATTGTGCTAATTCTCTGAGGGAACGACCTTGATTCATCACGTACTACGGTTGCGACCCGTACACTTGCGGTGTCATATTTTAGTGAGCATCAAGTTTTTGGCGCCATTGCCGGGGAATTAAGGCAATTGGTGAAGAGAATTAGAGAACTTTGAGTAGTTTTAGCTTAAACATTTATCTTCTTTTATTTACTTTTTCTTGGTTATTTACGCTTTCAGTTGATTAGCTATTCAGTTATTACTTTCTTAGTAATTTCCCCTTGACTCTTTTAGCTTAGTAAGACTCTTAATCTGCACTCCTTTGTTTTCACAGGTACATAGTTTATGCCACCAAAAGCCAGATCTAATAGAACACTTAGAAAGACAAGGAGTTTAACGGATATCTTGGCTGAAAGGTCTACATTAATCCAAATAGAAAGTGAGATAGTTGTTCCTACCACAGATATGGCGAATGAAGATAATCAGAATCGTACTATCAAAGATTTTGTAGGAAGAACCATGAGAACCACTCAGCCGAGCATTGTAGTCCCCGATTTTCAAGTTGCAAATTTTGAGCTAAAACCTGTGATGATCTCCATGCTGCAGCTCAATGGACAATTCACTAGTGAGAGGTCTGATGAAGATCCCAACCGTCATATTTTGTCATTTTTGGGAGTATGTGATTCATTCAAACAGAATGGGGTGCCTAGGGATGTATTAAGACTTAGACTATTCCCACTCTCTCTGCAAGGAAAGGCTAAGGAATGGTTGTTAAATCTACCAGAGGGTTCAATAGACACTTGGAACAAGCTAGAGGCAAGGTTCAGAGCTCGCTTCATTCCAAATAATAGAATAGCAGATGCCCGTCGTGAGCTCATCAATTTTAAGCAAGCTTCAGATGAGCATTTGTACGCTGCATGACAGAGATACAAATATTTACTCCGCCAATGTCCGAGTCATGGAATGGATAACTATGCCATTATTCAGAATTTCTGCACACGCCTGACTCCATAAACTGACACTATGCTGGATGCTATCTTAAATGGGCGTTGGGATGACATGCCGGTAGATGGTGTTATTCTGGTTTTGGACACACTATCTGAGAGCTATGTGCAAAGAGGAGGAGATAGAAGGATTACTGCTAATGTTGCTAACACTCAAGAAGACTCTTCCATACCACTAGCAACTATTCTCTCTGCTCTGAACAAGAGGTTTGATATGTTGGAATCTCAGGTGCAACGAAACCAGCAATTGAATGTATGTTCTACCCAAGTGACTCCAATTGCTTGTGAGAATTGTGGAGATCTTTACTCAACAAAACAATTCCCCTTTGCATTAACAGAATCAGTTAACTATGTGGGGAACTTTCCAAAGAATCAGAATCCATACTCGAACACTTACAATCCTGCTTGGCGAAACCATCCGAATTTCTCTTGGAAGAATGACCCATCACTTAATCAACCATCATCTTCTGGAGCAAGGCCAAATCAACCCCCTGGGTTCTCTCAAGTAACAAGGCAGAATGTACCTGTTCAAGAGTCCAAGACGAATCTAGAAGATGTACTGGCTAAGTTCATGACCACTCAGATCAAGAATAATGAAGAGCAAGCTGATATAAATGCAAGAGTGGATTCTTCCCTTAAGAACATAGAGGTACAGATGGGGCAATTAGCATCTGTTGTAAATGCACTGCACCAAAGAGGTTTGCTAAGTGATACAATTCCCAACTCAAGAAGAGAGGGTAAGGAAGAATGCAAAACTATCACTTTAAGAGGTGGTAAAGAACTCCCTGAAATACAAATTCAAGTGGAAGACCCAACTAAGATGAATTCTAAGGCTGTATCAGGCACTATTTAGACAAAAAGTGAAGGACTTCAACATAAGAAAGAGAAACAGGCTGCCAATTTTAGCAATAAAGAAAAGGACAAGGAAGGAGAGTCTAAAGTGGAAAAATCCAAAGAAAAGACAGTTGTACATCCTAAAGTGGTGCCACTGCCTCCATTCTCACAGAGATTGCAGAAGAAAGTCCTTAATGATCAGTATAAGAAGTTCTTAAGCATATTTAAGCAACTTCACATCAATATCCCTTTCTCCGAAGCCCTGGAGCAAATGCCTAAATATGCTAAGTTCCTTAAGGACATGCTTAGCAAGAAGAAGCGATTTACTGAGTTTGCAACAGTGGCTTTGACAAAGGAGACTACAAATATCTTGAAATCCAACTTACCAATCAAGTGCAAAGACCCCGGTTCCTTTTCAATCCCTTGCATGATTGGGGATAAGTTTGAAGGTCGAGCACTCTGTGATTTAGGATCTGCTGTAAACCTTATGCCCTTATCAGTTTTTCGAAAGCTACAGATGGGAGAGGCCAACCCCACGATGGTCACTTTGCAGCTAGCCGATAGAAGTCTCTCTTATCCACATAGAATCATTGAAGACGTGTCAGTAAAATTAGGCATTTCATCTATCCCGCTGATTTTATTGTGCTAGATATTGAAGAGGATAGAGACATCCCACTGATAGTGGGGAGGCCATTTCTAGCTACTGGCAGAGCACTTATTGATGTGGAAAAAGGGGAAATAATAATGCGATTGGGAGACGAGCAAGTCACTTTCAATGTGGAGAAAGCCATGAAGCATCTGGGTAGTGTCGAGGAATGCTCATAAGTGTCTATTGTTGAAGAGATGATTCAAGAAGAATTAGACTCTTATGCTTTCACCGATTCTCTTGAAGCGGTACTTGTTGGTAAGTCAAATTTAGAGGAAGTGAAGAGAGTGAAAATTAAACACAAGCTTAATGCATTTAAGCCTATAGCTAAGCAGAATGGGCAGTTTGAATCACTGGAGCTGACCTCACGAAATACTAATGCTCTACCGCCTTCCATCAAGAAGCCTCCATTGTTGGAACTGAAACCTCTTCCTCCGCACCTAAAATACGCCTATTTAGGGGAAGGAGAAACTTTGCCAGTCATAGTCTCATCAGTATTAACATCTTCCCAAGAGAAGCAGCTGTTAAGAGTGTTAAAAGAGCACAAAAGAGCTATTGGTTGGACCATAGCAGATATAAAGGGGATCAGTCCAGCTATTTGTATGCACAAAATTCTTTTAGAAGACGACCACAAGAAATCAGTGGAAAACCAAAGAAGATTGAATCCGATAATGAAAGAAGTGGTCAAGAAAGAGATCATTAAGTGGCTGGATGCTGGAATTATCTACCCCATCTCAGATAGTGACTGGGTGAGTCCAGTGCAGTGTGTCCCTAAGAAAGGAGGTATGACAGTGGTGCATAATGAGAAGAATGAAATGATTGCCACAAGAACAGTTACAGGCTGGAGAGTTTGTATGGACTACAGGAAGTTGAACACGGCTACAAGAAAGGATCATTTCCCGCTTCCATTCATCGATCAGATGTTAGATCGATTAGCAGGCAAGGAATTCTTCTGTTTCTTAGATGGCTATTCTGGATACAATCAGATTGCTATTGTCTAGGAGGATCAAGAAAAGACCACTTTCACATGTCCATATAGGACTTTCGCATTTAGACGCATGCCTTTTGAACTATGTAACGCTCTTGTCACATTTCAAAGATGCATGATGTCGATCTTTTCTGACATGATTGAGCATATCATGGAAGTCTTTATGGACGATTTCTCAGTGTTCGGCATCACTTTTGAAGAATGTCTAGCCAATTTGACTCGAGTCTTACAAAGGTGTGAAGACACTAATCTAGTCCTAAATTAGGAAAAGTGCTATTATATGGTTTGTGAAGGAATAGTACTGGGGCATAAAGTGTCTAAAAGAGGGTTGGAAGTAGATCGGACAAAAGTTTCAGTAATTGAGCAACTACCACCGCCTACTAATGTGAAAGCTATAAGAAGTTTCTTGGGGCATGCTGGGTTCTATCGGCGATTTATCAAGGATTTTTCACAGATAGCAAAGCTTCTTTCTCAATTGCTTGAAAAGGATACCCCTTTCAAGTTAGATGCAAACCGCTTGAAAGCCTTTGAAGAACTTAAGCAGAGACTCATCACCGCACCAATTATAGTGGCCCCTGATTGGTCACTACCCTTTGAAGTTATGTGCGACGCGAGCGATTATGCGGTTGGAGCTGTGCTTGGCCAGAGACATAGTAAGATTTTCCATCCTATTTACTATGCAAGCAAAACCTTAGTTGGAGCACAAGTACATTACTCAACTACTGAAAAAGAAATGCTTGTTGTTGTCTTTGCTTTTGAGAAATTTAGAGTCTATTTGATGGGTACTAAAGTTATAGTTCATACTGATCATGCTGCCATTAGATATCTCTTATGCAAGAAAGAATCCAAACCTAGGCTAATTAGATGGGTTTTATTATTGCAAGAATTTGATGTGCAAATTGCTGATAGGAAAGGAACTGAAAATCAAGTGGCTGATCATTTATCTAGGCTTATGAATAACTCTGATTGTGCTGATAATCTCGTGATTAATGAAAGCTTTCCTGATGAATCTATATTTGCTGTGAATTGTATATCTGTGCCTTGGTACGCTGATTATGCCAACTACCTGGTCAGTGGCATTGTGCCCGATGAATTAAAATTTTATCAAAAGAAAAAGTTTTTGCATGATGTGAAATGGTTTGTGTGGGATGAACCATTTTTATATAGGAAATGTGCTGACTAGATTTTGCTAAAATGTGTGCCTCAGATGGAACAAAATGACATTCTTCATGCCTGTCATTCTGCTCCTTATGGTGGTCATTTTAACGGCCAACGTACTGCTTACAAAGTGTTACAATCTAGATTTTATTGGCCCTCACTGTTTAAGGATGCTTATTTATTTGTTAGCCATTGTGACGCATGTCAGCGAATAGGTAATATCTCAAAAAGGCATGAAATGCCCCAATTAGGTATTTTTGAGGTAGAATTATTTGATGTGTGGGGTATTGATTTCATGGGACCATTTGTTTCATCTAGAACTCATCAATACATTTTAGTTGCTGTTGAGTATGTGAGTAAGTGAATTGAGGCTGTAGCATGCCAATCTAATGATGCTAATACGGTGGTGCGATTTGTTAAAAAGAACATTTTTACTCGATTTGGCACACCTAGGGCAATCATTAGTGATGGGGGGACTCATTTTAACAATAGGTTGTTCAAGGGTCTGCTTGAAAAATATGGAGTCACCCATAGAATGGCATTAGCTTATCACCCTCAAACTAACGGCTTGTGTGAAGTATCCAATAGAGAAATAAAAAGGATTTTGGAAAAGACTGTAAACCCCACTAGAAAAGATTGGGCAGATAAGCTCGATGACGCTTTATGGGCATACAAGACAGCTTTTAAATCTCCAATAGGTATGTCTCCATATCAATTGGTTTTTGACAAAGCTTGTCATCTGTCCATTGAGCTAGAGCATAAAGCCTTTTGGGCTATTAAAAAATTAAATTATGATATGGCTAAAGTGAGCGAGAACAGACTAATGCAACTTAATGAGTTGGATGAGTTTAGATTGCAAGCCTTTGAAAATTCTAGAATTTACAAAGAAAGAACTAAAAGAGTTCATGATAAACGCATCTTACCAAGGGCATTTACACCTGGAGACCTTGTGTTGCTTTATAATTCTTGTTTAAAGTTGTTTTCAGGTAAGTTGCAATCGAGATGGTCTGGACCATTCAAGGTAATTGCTGTAACATCTTATGGAGCCATTGAAGTTCAGGATGAGAAATTAGGAGATCAATTTAAAGTGAATGGTCAAAGGCTTAAACATTATCTGGGTGGTGACATAGACCGGCAAACTACAGTCCATACCTTGGCTCAACCTCCTTGAGTGGAAACAAAGTTCGGCTGAGGACTATAAACCAAGCGCTCCTTGGGAGGCAACCCAAGTTTTATTCTTGTGCTTTTATTTTAATTTATCATCCTTTCTGTTTTGTTTTGATTTTTGGTGTTCTTTGTGTGTTTTATAGGTTGGATGTTGGTACTGGAGTGCTGGAGTGCTGGGAACAAGATGTTTGGTAGAAAAGACCATCGTCCGACATGATTTTCAGGGAGTATCTAACTTTAATTTGAATTATGCTTCTTTATTCTAGTCATGTTGATCAACCATGTTGGCAATGATTTGAGTAAAATGAGTAGAATGAGAGGTAAGTCATATAGGGTTTTAGACTGCTTATTTGCATTTTCATTAGTTCAAAAAAAAATCGCCATAGCAAGAGGACCACCTCGCTATAGCGAAGCTGCATATTTTGCATCAGGTATAGTAACCAGAGAGTCCCTCGCCATAGCCAGGCTGTGGCGAGCCCCATGAACAATATCAAGTGTCTTCGCTATAGCGAGCCAACCCTCTCGCCATGGCGAGATCCTGCAGCCAATGTGGTACAAATTCCAGAGAGTATGTCACTGTAGCTACGCAATAGCGAGTAACATGTTCAGAAAAAAATTTTCAAGTCTTTTCGCTATTGCGAGCTATTCCACTCGTTATAGCGATTGCAGTATACCCTGAACCTCATACAAAAATCAAAGAGATCCTCGCTACAGCCCCGCTACAGCGACACTCTTGAGCATCTTAATTTTTGCAAGTTTTCTTGCCATAACGAAAGGTTCCTTTCGCTGTTGCGAACCCTGCAACCCTGCTTATACTTTTTCTAGAGAGTTACTCGCTATTGCGTAGCAATAGCGAGGTCGCTATTACCTGAGTCCAAATAGTTCATTTTGTCGCTTAGCTAAACTCACGCTCATTCTCGCTATAACATGTCTGAACCCTCTTCCCTGAGTACGCAATAGCGAGGTCGCTATTACTTGAGTCCAAATAGTTCATTTTGTCGCTTAGCTAAACTCACGCTCATTCTCGCTATAACGTGTCTGAACCCTCTTCCCTGAGTTCTCATCCTTCGACCAAATCTCTCACGATCAACGCTCCCATTCCCCTCACATTCCATTTGCCTTACATCCGGTAAGTTGAGTTTTAATTTTATCTCCTGAATCATGGTGAATCTAAGCTTTTTCGCGAACCTTAGGGCTGAAAGTCATTTCGTATGAAATTATGTAGTTTAGGGTTAATTATTCGTTTCGAATGCTTGTGCTGGACTGGTTATACATTTCTGTGCAGGTGACTTCATTTAATTTGGCATTATTCTACATTTAATCGCGTTTTTCTCATATCTGTTCGTGCTCGCTATAGCGAGCATCAACTCGCTACAACGAGTTCGAGAGTTTTTCCAGAAAATTTTCTCCCTTGCCCAGGCATTCCATTTTTCGATTGCTCTCTTTTTCGTCTGTCCCCTGATCCCCTATAGGCTTCTAAAAGCTCTTATCCTTCTTACAGTCACAGCATACACCATTTATGTCATGCTTTCTAATTTTAACTATGCATGTGACACCCCACTTCCCCTGATCCTCCTGCTCCTTACTTGTACTACTTGCACTGATTTGCTTTCAATTCCTCATTATTATTATTTTTCAGTGATGGCTCCCAAGAAGCAAGCCAAGGCTGCTGGCGCATCTTCTTCTAAGCAGAAGAAGCAGGCTTATGATAAGGATAGGTTCGCTTCAGCCTGGGCAGAATTCCATTTTGAACGTCTCTTCGCTGACCGTGGTGTGGTTGAAGACATGTATTATGAGCCTCATAGCCTGGATCTCATCTATCTGGACTTCCAATGGCATGAACTTCAAGGCTTCACCAAAAAGCTGGTGCATCGGATCCCGCTAATGATCCAAGAGCTGTATGCCAACTTTGAGGATACTGAAGAGGGCGAGGATGAATATTATTGCCGGGCTGCCTGGGTACGCAACAACGAGAAAGTCTTTCAAGACTTCTATGAGCTACCAGACGTCGGTGAGTGTGCATTCCAACACTTTTTGGAGAATCCTGAATCTGTTCCATAGGAGGAGGTGGAAACCACTATCGCACTGGAAGGCCGAGCCCGGTTGGTAAACAAAGTGTATCCGGTAAATCAGTTAAACAAACCGGCCAGCTATTGGTTACAATTCATCACCAGCAACATTCTGACAAGCTCCCATGGTTCGGAAATGATCCAGGGGCGAGCGACTCTGACTTAGTGCTTCATGACCAGGCAGCGGGTGAACATCCCTCGCTTGATGTACCTGAATTTTAAGCAGATAGCGAGGTCTGATAGAGCGAGTCTGGCCTACCCCTATATGCTTACTGAGCTAGTCACTATGGGGGGAAGCCGCATCTCTGAAAATGATGCGCAGTTCAAGCCAAAAGGGCCTTTTAAGTATGATAACATGAAGGATGAGCCGGGCCATCCTCGCAGACAACGGGCATCTGCCCGGGCACCTCCTGTAGCTTCTTCAACGCCTTCTCCACAGCGTATGAGCACACCTGAGCCGATGCAGCAGGACCCGCCACATTTAGCTGAGTTTGAAGGTTAGGTGCGAGAGTCTATTGATCGGTTGGAAGGCCATGTCCTATCCATGAAGGACCAGCTTCAGATGTTGATGGATTACTTAATGCCTGCCCCTGCCCCTTCACCTCTAGCGGGTCCTACACCATCCGTGATAGTTCTCCCCCAGAACCCTCCACCGGGTGACCAGCCTGGTCCTTCGAATTCACAGGATCATTCTATCCCTTGATTGCTATCTTTTGTACTGTTTTATTTTGCTTCTTGGGATTACTATATATGGATGACTGTATATCTTTTTGTTTGTGTCACTGGTGCTGGCTGCTCTGTTTTTCTCTTATAAAAACTCACTTGTTCCTGTATCTATTTTGTCTACTGTTGGGCTGTCAATTGCAGGAGTAGTTTGAGCACATCCCTCTCGTCCTCTCAAATGTTTTCTTTTCTTATCAGGGGAGTCCTGTCTCTATCCTTTTCATGCACTACACTTTACTTCTCTTATCTTACTTTTGCTCTCCTGTTTTGCACATTGCGGACAATGTTTATTTTAAGTGTGGGGGAAAGGTATACATAGGCTAGGCTAAATAGACACGAACGCCCAAATTCAGTTAATAAAACAAAAAGCAAATAAACTAGCACTCATAAATAATCCATCATAACATCTCCAATTTTAACCAGAATTAGCCTCACTGCCTTAGAGGAATACTGATCAATGAATATGGGGGTGAAGCAAGCTTGAAATGAACAAAATAGATAAGGTAGTCGTAGTATGCACCCACATTAGGACCACTCTTCCACAATAGGATTAAGTGAAGTATTCAAGTTTTCTCCTACACTAATTCTCAATTATTATTTTTAGATTCTTCCAAGTTACTTGCTCTAGTGGATATCTGATTGCTATTTGAGAGAGATCATGAGTACACCACAAAAAAAAACCTACTCCAATGGTTGAAATCACTTAGTAACCGGGTGGCTTCATAACCAATGTTATCATTCGCGTCAAACAGTGATAGAAACTAAGAGTATGCTAGTAAGCACTCTGAGACTTCCCTAATCTGAGTAACTGGGTGGCTTCATGACCAATGTCGTCATTCGGGTCAAAAGGATTAAGAGAACTGAGGAGAAATCATTCAAAAAAAAAAAGGAGACTGGGCAAAAGCCATAAAAAAAAGGCTAAGTGATCATGTTGAAAACTGATCTCTGGTGAACAATAGAAACCTCTTTTAATGAATGTTGAGGATTGAAGCTAGAGTGAATATCTGGATTGGTCTTGAAAATGTAATGAGGATATGTTGAAGGTTGCTTGAGTGCTTTTTGAAAATCTATCTGTGAAACACACACGCACTTAGTCAGGGTGTAACTATGACTGCATTGTTTTCAAAATTCAATTTAAGTTTTGCTGAACTTCTGTTTCTAGCATTAGTCTCAATCTAAGTGTGGGGGAGAGCTGACTTCTGATTGATTGGGTGATGATTATGAAAAAGAATAAATAAATAATCTCTGTTTGATAGTTTTGAGGATTGTTTGAGACAAGCAAGGATTTAAGTGTGGGGGAGTTTGATAACTCCCTAATTTGTGGTATAAAACGAGATTATATTTAAGATCAAATTAGGGAGGCAAATGCTTTCTTCTTGATTAATAGAATTAAAAATGAATTCAATCACACAAAATAAAGAGTGTTTTATTGTATTATCTTTAGCAGTTTGAGCCTCACTCTATGATTGATTTTAATTTCAGGAAAGATAAAAGAAGAAAGAAAGAATGGAGAAAAGAGAAGGAAGCTGAAATGTGAGAAAGTACAAGTGGATCAAGCATTCTCGCTACAGCGAGGATTGAACTCGCTATGGCGAGAACACACTTTCGCTATAGCGAGTGAGGTACTTCGCCACAGCGAAGTTGCAAAGCATATAAATTCCAGGGAGAAACTCGCCATAGCGCAGCAGTAGCAAGGACAGCAGAAAATCTGGGAACTTATGAGATCTCGCTATAGCGAGAAGCACTCCTCGCCATAGCGAGAGCGGACCCTGAAATGCACAGTTTAATTTAGCAAGCTAGAAAAGTCGAGGAAAGCCTAGGGTTTCGGGGATTCAGCAAGCAAAAAGAGTCTGGCCGACTAGGAGAGAAGAAAACACATCCAAGGTGTTGGAGAAGCTTCAATTTGATCAGAAATTCGTTGGTTCTGTTGATTTTCCTTCCGATTAGGTGTTTCTACTCCATCTCCTCTCTTAGTTGATGATAATTAATATGTCTGCTGAATTTGTCTGTGGATTTTCAGCCATGAGTGGCTAACTTTTGTAATCCTTAGGGATTTTATGAACCTTTACTCTGTAGAGATTATTTTCCCTTGTTGATTCTGCAGTTATTGGAATTTATAATGTTTAATCTGAAATATATTTCATTTTATTAGGTGGCCTCCTTTAGTTTGATTGTGGATTAAGTAATTAACCTTTGACGGAAGGGAATTGCTTATAGACCATTGGTTAAACAACTTAGGATTAGATATAATCTAATTTACACTTGAGATAGAGATATCCTCAAGGGCCCTAGGTAGTCGAAAGAAAGTCTGCACTTAAGCATTTATTAACCACTCCTTGAGATATCAAGCGTGAGTGGATATAAGGGTTCAATTGGATCGAAAGACAATTGCACCTACTTCAACCTTGACTCTAGTAATTACATTAAGCTGTTTAATTAAAAGGGAAATAATCGACAGTTGATATAAAGGGGATTAAAATTCCTAAGGAGTTTCTAATTGCATATTTTCAATTATAATCATCGTTTATTACTCGCCTTTACGTAATTTTCATAAATCCATTTGCAATTTGATTGTTTAACTAAAATGAAAGTGAGAACTCTAATGCCTAATCGCCAATTGTGCTAATTCTCTGAGGGAACGACCTTGATTCATCACGTACTACGGTTGTGACCCGTACACTTGCGGTGTCATATTTTAGTGAGCATCAGTCTTGCAAGCCATTTTTTTAAGTCTAACCAGGGATTAAAACATTGGCAAGCACTTAATAAGAACTTGAGATACTTGAGGGGTATTGCTCATTATAAATTATATTATAAGAAAAGTGACTTACACTTGGTAGGTTACTTAGATGTTGATTAGGGTAGTGATTTGGCCAAAGGCAAATCCACTTTTGATTATATATTCTTGTTGCACTAGGGTACCAGTTCTATATACAACAAGTGGCAGACATGCTCAGCATTATTAACTATAGAAGCTAAAACAATTGCATGTTTCTATAGTAGTGTAATAGGAAGCATGGTTAAAAGAATTCTTAAAACGTTTAGGGATCTTTTGGTAGGCCAATAAATCCAATTCTATTATGATAGCCAAATAGCTATAGACTAAATGGAGGACCCTAAGTATCACATTAAAATTGAACACATTAACAGAAAGTCTAATTTTGTGAAAGATATCATAACACACACAAAAATAACTCTACTGAGCATATTATAGAGTTTTATGTTTTTTCCTTCATTTAAATGTTTTTAAACATAATGTATGGACACATTTTTTTTAGAATAAATGAATGTAGAGTTTCTCATTTATTCATTGATTACATACATCACATATACAATATGCTAGTATATTATACAATTGATAAGATTGGCTTTCTTACACAAGTGACTGCGTTGGGGGTTTACAAGAAGCAAGTTAAGATAAGACATTTATGTTTCTTAAGTGCTAGAAAAAGTTGTTAAAAGACATTGAACTACTAATAAGAACATAAGAAGATTAATAATGTCACTTTGGTAAGAAATTAGGATGAGGTCCAAAAAAGTAATATTATATAAGGATTGAATTATGGACAACTACTATTTATAATACCTGTAGTTAGATGTAAGACCTCCTCTAGGTGCCATGAAAGGTGAGCAAAGTATGAGCACTTAAATGAGACCTCTTTAAGGTGCCATGAGGGTCGAGTGGAGTAGGAGAACTTTGTTTGGTACAAGGTATAATTGAACTAAGATTTGTACAAGATAAAATAAAGAAAATTGACATACACTCTTCTGGAATGAAAGGTATACCACAACATGCATTTCATACATGTGTTTTATGATTGCAATTTAGGAAGTAAGTGAATGAATTCTTATTTCATTATTGTGTGAGTCATAAAAAGGAACAACAATCTTTTCATTAATGCCCTTATGACTTTGACAGTATCATAGGGTGATAAGTTAGTACTTGCTACTGTGGTATGTATTCAAACATTGTAATAATACAACTTGAAGGAACAATGTTAGGAAAGCAACTAATTATGATCTTAGTGATATATGGGCGAAAGGAAGATTAGATCAAGTATATATGTATTATGCTTATGTTTGAGACTAGTTCATTATAAAGCTATTTCAAGGAGCATGATAAGAGTGGATAAAGGACATATTGGAGATTATAGCTATACGACTTTGAGTAGATAAAATTCATAAAGGATTAGAGATGCTACATGTATAGTGCATATACACAAATCTTGGACATTTGAGGCACATTGATGATGTATCAAATAAATAAAAGGGTTGTAGGTTCTTATGCTGGTATTGAAAAGGATTCCTATTATAAAAATCCCCAAACATAATGTCTAAGTAGTCACGATAGGGCACTCAATATGAAATTCTATAGGAAAGGCATATAAATTTGTTTTGCAAGTGTGAAATCATCACATCACAAGTGAGTGAGAGATGTTAAATTTTGGAGTGCCCATGATAGGCTAACCCAATATATAATCTGACCTAACTTGTTATTTTAATTAATTAGATTAAATTTTTGGAATAATTATCATTTGAAATTATTGAGAAAATTAATTACTATCTTGAAAGAATGAGATAATTAGTCATTATCTCATAATTAATTTTGATCTTGAATTTTTTAAAATTCAAGAAAAAATTCAAGATGAGTTATCGTATCCTATCAGTTTATAGGTTATCAATATGGGTCATTAAACATTTTATCCTGTCAGTTGGTTATTTAATCTCTTCTTAAGAGAGAGGAAGAGAATATATATGCAGATAACATCACATCTGTAAAGAGAGCAGAGTGCAGAAAAAAAAAAGCGCACACACAAAGTGAGAGAGTGACTTTCTCCTTTTAGGAATTTGGGTGTATCTAATGTGGAAAGGAGACCATTCTCTTTCATTGTATAGGTAAATACTCAAAACCTTCATATAATAAAAACTAGTTGCCTAACAACTTCTATGGCTCTTCATCTTCTCCACCAATTATTTCACCCTCTTTTCGCAAATTCGTTGCATACCTAAAGTTAGATTTAACATCCAAAAAGATATAATAGAACTAATTAGATTTCAATTGCAACTTTTATAGATTATAAGAAACATTGTAATTAAAGACAAAGATTATGATGAGGAACTGCGATTTCATATTTTATTCCCCTGATATATATATATGTGTGTGTGAGTGTGCATGTGCGTGCAAGCATCCATCGGATGCAAAGGAGGAGGTGAACCTGCTAAGGTCTTTGTCTGTGGTTCGATTGGATTTACATGTGATGGTGTGATCCTGATGGTAAGCCATGACTGTGAGTCATCATCGTCTATTACTTTTAAATCTGTAATAAAAGAAGAAATTAATTATAAATATGCATTGGGTTAACTATTTTAAGCAAAATTTTGTAAGTAAAATTTATTTAGCAAGACAACATTGAGGAATAATTATAATAATGTCAAAAAGACAACAAATGAATGTGAATGAATTGGATGTAACATTCAATAATATATATATGTATGTATATTAAAATATTGAATAATACATTTGTATTACAATAATTAGTACTTTAACTAATCCAGAATCCAGCGAAGCAAAAGAGATGACTTTGGAAAGGAGAGATTTGAAAAGGAAGTAGAGAATACTTACTATTGTAGATCCAGTGCTGCCAGAATGAAAATTGGTGTCCACTAGGAAAAGCAGAAGGCGTTTGAGCTAATGCATGTAAGGGCCTCATCCCATCGGATCCAGGATAATCAAGGGGCAAATATTTGCTTGCGTATCTACTTTTGATTAACCGCTTTGCCACATCTATATATATACAGATATATGTACATTTTAAGACAAAGTGAAAAGTAAGAAGAGGAAAAAAAAAATAGAAAAGAGAGAAATACCTGAACATTAATCCAGTCATAATTTTAAAAACTAAATTTAATGTCTTTTTAATTTAATAATTATTATGAATACGATATAAATAAAAGGAAAACTATATATAATCTTTTTGTACTATACCTTAATTAATTATTATGAATATGATACAAATATGCATATCAATTAAAATTAACGTTACAGAAATTTGGAATATAGAAGAAATGCAGGTTTGAAATCGTGTAGGATAGAAATTGATAAATTAACTTGATGGAGACATAAGGTATTATGGCAATCATGTAGTTTTTTTAGTTAGTTTTTTCATTCTTTTTTTTTTTTTTGGGAGAAAAAAAATCTCATTATCACAAAAGGCACTAAATCCTATTACAAACACTGGAAGCTAATGCAAGACACAAGAATAACTATTGCCTTAAACAAGCCCACGCCTCTGGGAGAAATGTGATACGAAACAAACATTGAGTAACACATTTGAGATAACAAAGAGAGAACATCAACACAACAACCGAGATAGCACACATAGGGGAATATAAGAATAGATCTCTCAACAAATGCACTGCATTTTCTAAGAGTAAAACTATACAGCATACTCTTCTAGTAATACAATTGAATAAAAAAGAAGAGAACTTGAAGATTTTGAGAGGCAATACACCTCCTTCCACTCTTTGAAGTTTAGTCTTCTTGAGAGTTTTCTTCTCCAAACTAGTCAAGCCCATTGTTGTAGATTTGGAGAGTTGTCCATCTTTGAAAAAATATATATATAACTAAAGATTTTTTCACGAAAGAGGAAGGACTCCTATAGATAAAGGGAGGAAAATACTTCCATGTAGGAAGAAAAAGACTTTTATGAAAGAAAGGGGGGAAAAAGAGGAAGAACAAATGAAAAAAAGAAGAAAAAGTAGAAGACACAAATTGAGGGGCCACCGCTTAATGGTGACAATCCTATATTGAGGTTGTTGCTTACTTATGCTCTCTTCCATTTGACGTTAGGACAAAGCATTATTGGTATATTATAGACAATCCTATTTTGAGGTTGTTGCTTGCTTATGCTCTCTTCCATTTGACGTTAGGGCAAAGCATTATTGGTATATTATAGGCATTAGGTTTAATTGATACGTAATTGATAAATCACATTTTGGGCTAGGTCTAGCCAATTAGCCTAAATCCCTCGACCTAGTTCATCAAGGCCTATTCTAAGTATAACAAGAAGTAGCTTCATGAATGTTCATCCCATGATACCTACAATCAACAAGTGATCTCAGACATGATGTTGCAAATCTCTGCCACTTGCCTAATGGCTAATCCTTTTCAAAAATTATCACTCAACTGATAGTGTAAGTCTTCTAAAGGCAATCATTGACAATCATCATTTTATTATTAATAAAGTTTTAACATTATATTATTAATAATGTGATATTATATTTAGATTAAGAGATTGGGCATATAAGTAATGATTTGATCATCTTAAGGGAACTCATGCTTCTATTAAAACTTAAATGGTTTTTAATTGAAGATTACAATTTAAGATAGTTATAATCTAGTAAGAATAACACATGGCTAGATCAACTCATTCAAATGAAGATAACCTATCCTTAAGTTATTTGTATAAGTGATACTAAGATTGGCATGTCAATACTCATAACAAGTATGAGTACATTAAATTGACCTACTAAGAATAGTTAATGAAGTTTTACTAACATGCATGTCAATAGCTATTCTTAGTTTTTGTAATACAATGCTCTTTTAACCTTAGTGACCATTAATATATATCTTATATATATATATATATATACATATATACGTTATATTTTGATGCTATTAGATTTTAATTCTAGTAATGAGTCAAATTGGAAGTAGTTATTGGATATAATGTCACATGTATACAATATGTAAATGCATAAGTTATGGATCTATTACTCCAAGTGAAAGAGAGATATTCTTCATTTGGTAAAGATGAGACCAGATAAATTCTATAGCTATAGCATAAGGAAGAGAAATCTAAAAGGTGGTTTTCCAATTTCTTTATTTTAGCCATGATCCAAAATCATGCATGTCATGAACTTAAGGTTTGACATATTACCTATATCTAAACAAGTTCAAGGAGAAGCATCATATAATAGAGGAATGTAATTGTAAATTAAATATTAACAAGAAAGTTCATTGATTTGCAAACAAATTCACATTATGTTAGGGGTAATGATATTTTGCTAAATGTTATTCATGATCTATGATAAATGAAGAGCTAGTTAATTGTAATTCATGAATTAGAAAGAGTTCTAATTAAAATAATTAAAGGGTTCAATTATAAAGGTAAAGAGTTACATTCTCACTCAGTGTTGCTTAATACATGGTTTGTTACGATATGGGATATAAGTAGGGTATGTGGTACACTAATTTATATAATTTGTGATAAGGGAGAGTATTGCTCAATTGGAATGCTAATTTGATACTTAATATAGTACAAAACTATAAATACCTAATTTATATAATATGTTTTATATATTTAATATATGAATAATTTAAATAAAAAATTAATAACTATAATCACAAGAAACAAAATTGAAAGATTTAAAACTTAGACTTCAAATTCGTAACTCATAAATTTATAATCTAAATTTTAATTAAATAATAAATATTAAAATATTATATTTTAAGCTATTATAACTAAACTAAAATAATATTATATCTTTATCTATTACTAATAAATATTGAAATAATATATATAATTAAAATACCTCATAGAAGGTCAAAACTAAGAGAGAGAGAATGACTTCTTCTTCTCAAATATCAAACCTAATTGCTTTTGTATATCAAATTATTTTCCTTTTTTATATATCAAGCCCCAACAACATCTTGCCTCAATGTACATATATCAAACTCTTTACCTTCTTTTCCTTTAATTTTATTCTGTCATAATATTGGTCTATAGACTCTACACTTTTCTTCATTGATCTATCACATAAGTCAATCTACAAATAATAACCTTGTTCATCTCATTTTATGATTCTTTTTTTTATCGTTCTCCTAACGTGTATACTCTGCAATTCTCATCTTAAACTCTTTCCCTCTTCATCTTATTCAATAGGCCAATAGTTTTTCTTCTGTTCAGTTTTGGTTTGCCAATTCCATTGTTTCAATTTGTGAATGTACTCGATTTTAAAACGTACAAATGGAAATGGGATTCACAAGGAAGTAATACAAATTAGGAAACAATGATCTTGCTATTAATATGATATGAACCTAAAGGGTCCTACACAATACAAGGCAAAACAAAAGAAACCTAAGTCCAAAAGGGCTAATTAGTAATTTGACTAAATCTTAGTATGATTGTGCACTTTATTTGAAGGAGATGGACTTGAAAGAGAGCTAGCACTCTTTAGTCATCACACTCCCTCTTAGAAACCTTAAGAGATGTTCTTCTAAACTAAAGATTGAATCTTTAACATCTATGTTGTAATAACCAAAAAGAAGAAGAAAAGAAAAGAAAAAAAAGAAAGAGAAGAGAAAACCTGAAAATTTTCAAAGGACTAAAAATTTTCTAAGTCTGCTAGCTACAGTCCGGCTATAGCGAATGTACCGTTCGCTATAGAAAGAAATGGTCTAGCTATAGTGAGAGTGCCTTCTCGTTATAGCGAAAATGCTTCTAGCCATAGCGAGTGCGAGCATCTCATACAAAATCTAGGGAGCTGCTCGCCGTAACGACCGTATAGCGAAGGCAGAGGTCTGAGATAGACACGAGCTCACCGTAACGAGAGTTATGGCTAGCTATAGCGAGGGAAGTCCAGAAAAGCGAGAAAAAGAGAATTTGACTTTTTAAAAGCCTCCCAATCTCTCCTACTTCTTCTAATCGACTCAAGCTCACTCTAAGATAGAGAAAGGGCGGAGGAGAGAGAGAGAAGCTTAGAAGAGGAAGGAAGAACAAGAAAGGTAAGGATTTCCATGGCTTTTCTCTTAGTATGTTGCTCCTCTCCCCTTATCCTCTCTTTCCACGGTTTTGGTAGTTAAAATAGTAGATTTTGAGCTTGGTTCACAAGAGGGAGAGTGGAAAACCACTCTTGAGGGAAGTTAGAAGTCATGTAGTCCTCTCTTCCTTGCTTTCCTTCTTAAGAGTTTGAGAGCTTGAGAGAAGAGAAAGAATAGTTAATAAATTCTAGTGAGAGAAAGAACCCTAACTTGATATGCTTAGTAGGGTTGCTAGAAAGAAATCCATAGCTTATGAATGAGTATTCAGAAAATAATTCCATGCTTCTTGTGTGTCTAGACTCAAGAGAAGCACTCCTATCTAAAAGTAGTTGTGAAACCAACAAGGGAGGAGATAAATTGAAGAAGAAGGTTGTGAATAGTCAATAAGGTAGCTCTCTCTACCTTCTCTCGTGCATGAGTGTGTGCTTACTTGTCTTGCTTGTGTGTATGTGTGTTTGAACCATGAGAAGTATGCTAGCATAATGATGTTTTATGTATTGCAATGATGTTTTATGTGCTTCTTGAGTTTGCTTGAGTATAGAAAAGCCAATAACCCTTTAGTCATAGTGAGGATGAGCCAAAACCCCTCAAGTTGGTTGAGACAAAGTAAAGAGTCTCCCAAAAGTGAGGTTGACTCCCAAAGAGCAAGGGTTGAGTCTAAGAACCTCTTAAGAATGGGTGAGGCAAGTCCAAAATCCACAAATGAGTGGGTGAGGCTAATCCATTACTTGGCAAGCTTCTATATGTTATGTATAGCCTACCACATATTGAGAATGTTTTCTTTTATGCATGGCCAATTCAAATGTTGCAAATGCTTTCCTTATGATTTTAAATGCTAATATGCCCATGCATACATTATGAGACTTGTTTGCATACTTTGTGTGTATGATTGAATGAGAGATGAGCTATTGAGATTCTTCGAATCTCACTCCCCCTCTCCACCATCCAAACATGCTAGGTGGACCAAGTGAAGCAAGAGATGGGGGCCACCAAGCTTGAAGCTAGGGGATTTCGGTGAAGAAAGTGTAAAGAGCCTTTTTGTTACTATCTTGTAGTTAAGTCAAGGATTGTAAATTAATGATGTAGCACCTATGAATGTTTGTAAACCAATGTATTTATCATGTATATATGAGAATGAGATCATTTTGAATGAAGAAGCAAGTTTTGTTATGAAAAGCATGATTTTAGTATTGGCCACATGAGTGCATAAGTGGGTGTGGGATAGTGAGTTTCTCCAATCCGGGTTGTTAGACACTTGAGCCATGATTGATAGCCCATATGGATGCTTTCTCATGTACTCAAAGAGTCCTAAAGGTAGAAGAACTAAGATTGGACCCCATAAGCCCCTTTGTGACCAAGAATGTGACCCTTTTGCACATGATGTCAAGAGTTGACCAAATGACCTCTTCTTGCTTTGAAATTTGACATGTGACTAGATCTTATTTAGAGCTTTTTGAGAAGCTAAAGATCAAGTTATTTGGAGGTCTATATCATTTTCTATGATTTTTCAAAGTTGGCATCAGAAATTCGGGTTTCAGAAAACACTGTTCATTTGGTCAGTATAGAAACCGTGTCATTCGAGGGGCAAACGTAGTCCAATGGCTAAGAAATTTTGTACACAGAAACTAGATAGTCACAGTGACTTGTAGGAACTAGAAACACCTCATTTAGAGGTCTAGAGAGGAAGATATGCAATTTTGAAGTTCCAGCCCAGACTTAGTCATCCTACCAGACCCGAGGTACTGTTTCATCGGTTTCCAGGAGTTTGGCTTGATGAACTGATCTGGAAATATTTTTTCTCTCTAACTAACATCCATATCTTTCCATAGTGATATTGTTTGCATGATTTTATTTTTTTGGAATTAGTTAGACATTTTTAAAATCCATATCAGTAAACTGTGACAGTAACAGAACCCCTCTGACCAGTGGATGATTTCGGATGTCAAACGATTTATACATGAGATTTCAAGACTTCTACATATTTTTACATGAAATAGACGTCTTAAGCTTTCTAGAATGACCAAGATCATGTGCTTTCGATTTTTTTGTGTTTAGTTCTGAATTTTCAAACTCAGCCCAGAAATGAAGCTAAATCTGCTGAAAATGAAATTGCATGTCTCATATCCCTTTTTGCTTTCCATGGGTTTAAAGCATATTTTTGGGATTGGAATGAGTTTAAATAGTGCAATTAAATATGAGGAGGCATAGAAAGAGCTCACCCTGTCCATGTGACACTAAAGTGAATGTCTACCTATGCATGAAGCCATAGAGAAAGAATATGAACCTAGAGAAAATGATCTCCCTTTTATACTTCCCATAGGTATATGAGTATGTAAGGTATGATGGGTATGAGCTAGAAATGAAGGTGTTACATATGTTGGTTTTGCCTTGGTGGTGTGGATACACTTAGAGGTAAGACACTTGTGTTACTTTAATGAACATTAAGAACATGGTTCATGGATTCAAAAAAAAAAAGTGTGAAAAGTCATTTAAGGTTGGAAATATGTGACGTATTATTGCATGGTGGCGTTTCAAGGGCCATTACAACATTCCATGTCAAAAAATGAAGATTGAGGCTTGGAGTTCATGTTGCTTAGGCTTGTGACTTTGGAGCTTAAAAACCTAACCTTGTGAATGTGATTAGCCACCAAGTAAGTTACGTTATCTCTTTCTCTTGATTCTAAAATGATTTACAAGAGGTCTTAGGTTAATAAAAGTAAAGAAATTTTAAAAATCATAGCTATTGGCCTTTCCTAAAAAATTGTTCTAGTTATGCTTTCTTTTTCTTTCAATAACTACTTTGTCATCACTTATCAGTCCATGCTGTCTATATTTAAGGAACCATTTTATATTCCAAGTACACAACCTTTTATATGATTTTTTTTTTAAATTTGTTGGAAATTCTTACTAAATTACAAATGAAATATGAGGGAATAGTGAGGCAAATTCCCTTACCATTTCCTAATCCCTTACTAAATTGATTAATAAAATGATCATTTTAGTTGAGGTTTAGTGAGGGAATTTCAAGGAAAATTCCTTGGTTATGCCCTTATTATAATTGTAATATGGGAATATTCTTGCTAAATTTTAACTGATGTCAAAATCCCGAACCCTCATTTCTTATTTTCCTTTCTATGTTTTTCCCCTCTTCTCTTGCAACTCTACTATCTTCTTGATCATTGTCTAGCCTACCCATACCATTGTGGTCAAGTAACCTCTTCTTCCTTTTCTTCCCTCTTCTTTCTCCTACTTAACAGCTCATTGACA
Organism: Erythrophleum ivorense; assembly: GCA_026724425.1. Classification (NCBI taxonomy): domain Eukaryota; kingdom Viridiplantae; phylum Streptophyta; class Magnoliopsida; order Fabales; family Fabaceae; genus Erythrophleum; species Erythrophleum ivorense. The sequence goes on from JAIUCV010000089.1 coordinate 2,496,746, forward strand.
TTAAGGGTCATGGTCTGCCTAAAATGCATGCTACCATGTGGGAAAGGCTTCTGGAAATATGGTTATAAAAGAAATTACAGGTCAAGTCAAATAGTACAAAGAATAATTAGGTGTCCATGCCTTAAACACTTATTCACATTAGAGACTCTATTAGCTACACCTTGCATAAAAAGAAGATGGTATCAATTCTATCTTATTTTACATTATTTTTTCATTACTTTTTTATTTTATTTTATTTTTTACATTTGAAGTTCAAATCAACTTATAAGAGGCAAAGCAAAATCGAGACATCTTCTATTGAAACATGTATGATCACACCTATAAGAACAAGAAAACCTAGTCAATTTATGTCAAAGCACAAGAAGTAATTTCTAGTAAAGGATTTTGTATAAACTAAAGTGTAATTATTTATAATTCCCTTTTTGATGAGCTCTTAATGTGTTTATTCATGAAAAATATGGTGCTAAGATGATGCAAGAAGTATGAGAAAACCCTTTTGTATATCCTCCTATAGATCAAAAAGTGTGGAAGTAAGTTATGAGACTAAACAAGAAAGGATGCATTCAAAGTCTTAGCTACTTAGGTTTAGACCCTTCCCCTTCATAGGCTTCACAAACATAGACAAACTCCTCCTAGCCACGTGTTCCTATATAGGCCAAGGTGAAGGTGTCATACCTTTGAGCTGAAAGTGTGATTGGCACAAAATACAAGGTAAAACTTGCACCCATAAGCTTAACATACAAACATAAGTTGAACTTTCTTATCACATAACCTAAGGACAATTAAGATGAGTTTCAAATAGATAAAGAATGAGTGAGTCACAAAACTTAATAAGTAAATAATAAATTATAATAACTAAATATGGAGCAAATAGGCAAGAGTTTTTCTATGAAATTTAATTTAATTAGAATATTACATTAACAACAAACTAAGATGAACAAAAAGGAAGGGAATGAATTGAAAAAAAATTAATGTGTTAACAAGAAAATAAAGAAACTTATTAAGGAGGTTATCAAGCAATAAAACAATTTATTGCAATAATAAGAAATATAATGAGTTTATTAAAAGAGCAATCACATATATATTTTTATTACTTTACAAGAAATAAATTGAGTCATAAAAGAGACATTCACAAATAAGCCTTAGTTTATTAAAAAGGTGATTACATATAAGCTTTATTACATTAACAAGAAAATGCAAGCATTAATTTAATTTATCAAAAGCTTAAGAAAAGGAAATAGTGACATAGAAAACCTAAAATCATACATATATAATTACTCATCACTATTACATAAATAAATATGATAAAATAAAGTGAATTAATGAAAAGAACTTAGTAAATCTTAAAGTTAGACTCAGAAGATATACAAGTAAGATAACAAGAAAAGGATCATACAAGGAACTTTTAAATGGAAGGCTTTGCCTAGAACTTGAATTTAAATATGGGTACATAACCCATAAGGGTAACTAACCATAGTGTTCAAACACAAGCACAACCCCTAAGGGTAAATAGCTAGTGTTTAAACATGGGCACACAGCTTATAAAAGTATATAACCAAAATGTTAAAAAATGGGTACACAGTCGATGAGGATAAATAACTTCAAAGAGCATTTAGCTTAGTACCATCTTGGTACTCTACCATTTACTATGTATGTTGACCTTCACATAGAGCTAGTAGTACTCTTTTTACTTAAGGTTAAGCTAAAGTGAACAAAGTGCTAATATGACTATTATTAGTAACTAGTGTTTTGCACAAGTTTTAATTCATAAGGTCTAATCACATAATGGATAAAAAGTTCAACAACATAATCATATTTAGACAACTATTGTCTTACCAAAACTCAATGACAAAAGAAACCATAAGCCATCTCATCATTTCACTCAAGAATCAATCAAACCACAATATCAAATATTAATTAAAAGCATCAATGAATTCACACTATCAATTAACATTACTAGGTATTCATCATACATATTGTAATATTTCTCATTTAACATTTAAGGTAGTTTAATAACCATCTGACATTTCATATATTGTAGAGATAAGTAGCCATGATTCTAATTCATATTCAAGAAGAGTACTTAATTGGAGCTTGTCTTATAGGGTATGCATAAGTCAAAATAGTAATTAGAGTTAATTTAAAAAGTGAACTTCAAATAAAATTAGGAAAGTGACTAAAAATGTATCATGACTTATTATTTACTCACAGCGAGTGTCAAATGGTAGTATAGTTCTTCCAACTTCAAATCATCGTCAAACCCCTTCAATGAGGGCATTTAAGGGAATTGCTAAAAACATAAATAACTTATCAAATTATTACTTTGAGCTCAAAATAATGACTCTTAGCCTTAATTTTGCTCAACATTCACTAATCATCCAAAAGCCCTAATTACATCCTAACTTTCTTATTCTAACAACTAACTCTCAATCTAGGTTTTTCATTCAATTTAACTTCTACTATAACAAGAGAGTTTAGAAATTACCTTAGGAAGTCAATCATGGAGAGAGAGAGAGAGAGAGAGAGAGAGAGAGAGAGAGAGAGAGAGAGAGAATTATGATAATTTGTTTCCAATCCAAGACATAAACAAAAACAAGAATAATCTTTCCAAAAAAAAAGGGGGGCTTGACAAATGGTTTGGTACAATTCGAGTGTCCATTTAATTTAGACGTCAAATACAACCCATCATTGATTTGAGATTTTGAGATATTGATAAGGTGAATACCCAGTCTATTCAATGCTAGGCATAATGATAATAAATTAATGTATATATATAAAATAGTAAAATAGAATATTAATCAAATTTGAATATAATTTTTTTTAATTTTTTTAATTTTTTTATGTGCATTCAATCAAAAATAGCTAATTCATATAGAGCCATCGAACCAGTCGAACCAGTAAGCAAAACTGCATGCATTATATAAATAGAAAGTAAACGATTGGGATCATCATACATATTTATCCATCTTGGTGTCTGGAGATATACTCTTTCTAGATGAGTAGAGAGAGAGAGAAGAATGGGTATCACTCTAGACACTAAATCATGACTCTGAGAATCCACCATGAAAATATTCAAAAATGGAACTAAATCTTCGATCCAAATGAATAAGAGAGGAATTTCTTTTTAACGCTCATGTCTTCCTCCAACTTTTGCCCAAAAAGAGAGTGACCAAGAAGTTTGAGAGTGTAGGTTTCCTTCCTATTATCTTTGCTCACCTTCATCGACTCTTCTTCCCCTTTTTATTTTGATATGGCCAAGAGTCATTCTATTAGAAGGTAAATTGCTTCTTCTCTTTCCTAACCTATTTTGGGTTAGGGCGTGCAATGTGGTGAAGAGAAAACATCTCACCATGTGTCCCTCTCCCAACTTAAGTATATATGTGTATATATATATTTTCCCCTTAACTCTCTTTTTATTTAATGTAGATGGCTAAAATAAATTTTAAATTGCCCTTAAAGCCTCTTAATAACAAATCTAAAATATCTTTTTCGTATTTACATATTTTGTTTGTTTTCTATTTTTTATAAATTAAAGAGCTTTAAATAACTATTAAAAAAATACCTGGATGAATGGATTTATATAAGAATTATTTATTTAAGGTAAAAATTAGATTTTATGACTCACTAAGTTAATTTCAAGCTCATAACTACTTTTTTCCTCGCTACATAACAACTAGAGACAGCGAGGGATTGATCTCTTGCTATCTTGTCATTATTGCCTCGCTATGTCTATATAGCAGGGAATAAAGCAATATTTAGCTTTTTTTTTGTAGGGTTACTTTGTCAAATTTACTCCAGAATCTAACTAACTAAATTATTAGATATGCAAAATTGTAGCTTCACTCCCTTTTGCGTTGTTTACAAGTTCTTCACTACTATGATCCCTCTACCAGGCACCATGAGTAGAATGATTGTCCAAGAAAGGTTCTTCAGTAACATTTTTATTATTTTATGATAGTTTAGGGTAATATATATGAAAGTTTCTCAAAAATAAAAAATTGTAGTTTATCACTCTAACGTAAGACTTAAATACAAAATTGGTACATAAATTTTAACAAGAAAATATTCCTTGAAAATTTAAAATGTAACAAAATATATCCCCTGAAGCAGTGTTTGCATTTAGGAGATTTTTTGTTACATCTAAAGTCTTAGCTTATGGGGTAAAATAAAAATTTTCTTAATAAATACTAACTCTAGCCCATTTATCTAGAATTATTTAAAACTAGATATTTGCTCAATCTCTAAAACCTGTTTATTTGACTTATAAAATTTATTTATATAAAATCAAAGTAAAAAAAAATTCACAATTAGCAATTATATAATCGAAACGTATATTTTATTATTATAAATGGGGTACGAGTATAAAATTCAAACTTGAAAAAAAATATGCAAATTAAAGAGATGGTTAAAAAGGGTGTAATTAAATCTACACGCAGAAGTGTACTCTTACCAAATGGTTCACTGTTGATGCATTTATGGAAGAGCAGAGCAGCGTATTTGTGATTGTCTTCTTCCAATATGTCACGGGGAGTTTCATTGAAAAGGTAAAGAGTAAGTTCTTCGTGGCCCATGGCAGCAGCCATGAGGAGCGGGATAAGGTCCTTATGGGCACCCTTGCAGTTGCTGGCTTTCTTAACCAGGAGATCCTTGTTCTCGTCCTGTTTAATCAATGACTTAGCCACGCGTTCATTACCCGTAAAAGCAGCTACAAGCGCTATGGCTGTGTAACCATCCTCGTCTTCCGTTTCCAGTACTTGTTTTGGGGCTTCTTTCACCAAAGCCTTCACAATTTCCACATTCCCAGCCATGACTGCCACATGAATCACAGTACTGTCTATTATCCAGCGATTCCAATGGATGCAATCCGTCACACCTTTGACATCAGCTTTTTCCACGAGCTCAAGTAATTCTTTGTATTTTTCATCAGCTGTCCTTCCTGCACCAGCTATATGTATATAACGAGTTAATGAAAGAGAAAGGAAGACGGAATCAAACATGAGTTGCTTTTGGTAGCCATCAAGAATGGAGGAGGATGCAGCTGATTGATAGTAGATTTCTGCTTGATAGATAAAGGAATGAAGACAATCGGCACAGAACTATTTAGGTAGGCAGTGTTTGGTTCAAATTGGGGGGGGGGGGGGGGGGGGGAGGGGGGAGGTTAGGGTTTTTAATGATGTGTTGTTTGGTTGATTTGGAGGGAAGGGGAAGGATTAATGGACAATTATGTCCTTATGATATTAGAATTAATTTTTTTTTGAGGGAAGGGGAAGGATTAATGGACAATTATGTCCTTATGATATTAGAATTAATTTTTTTTTATTTTTAAGATATTTTTATATAAAAAAAGATTTTTTTATTTTTTATTATAAAAAATATTTTTTTTATTTTTATTTAAAAATATTTTTTATTTTCATAAAAAATTATCTTAAATCTTATTTAAAAAAATAAGATCCATATTATATTTTAAGTGAGGGATAATTTAGTCAAAGTTTGGAAAAATTTTTCTCTCCCCTCCAAAAACTCCCACTTTTGGAGGGGAGGGGAAGAGATATTTTGCCTCCCCTCCCCTCCATTATTTTCAAACCAAACAAGAAAAGATCCTCCCTTCTAAATCCTTCAAACCAAACAAAGCCTTATGCAATGTTAATTTTGTCTTTATCCTCGTTAAAATAAAATAAATTATTATTTTATTATACTCTAAAGTAAAAATATTATTGTCATCTCTTTAATATTTTTTTTATTTTTATATTCTTTTTATTTGACTAAACATATAAATAAAATGACATTCTTATTTTTTTCTATATATATTAAATATAATTATGAGCTATCGGTTTCATTATATTTACATGCTCATTCCAATTTTAATTTTATTAAAAATTATTTTGTGTACTTTAAGGCTTGATTGGGAAGAGAGTGAATTTGAATAATGAAAATTTTAATATCACTCTTATGAAAAATGAAAAGTTAATATTTAAAAAAAATTGTAAGAGGATTTAAAAAAAAAAGTAAATTTATATGTCAAATTCAACTCATCTTAGGCCCATCAATTTAAGAAGATCTGTAAATTGAAATGTACAGAGTTGATTGGGATACTTTCCCAACCTTTCTTAGCTAACCCACTCTACTATACATACATATATATATATATATATATATATCTACATCCAAATAATTGTTTAGATATTTAAATCACCCCACCCTAGCTACTCCCAAATTTGGCGTACTTTGTATTTAAGTCTGAGGGTGAAGCTGACCAAAAAGGGGGAAAAAAAAAAGGCAAAATTTTAAAGCATAGCTCAACCTGAACTTTTGTTTTAAAAATTTTGGACTAGTGCAGTGCGATTATAAATATATATAAATATATATATATATATATGAAATATAAATGGATTAAATTAAAGGTTAACTCAGTATATTACCAAAAAATAAATGATTAGAAGAGTTGAGGGTAAAAATATATTAATATATATTTTTTAAAATTTTAAATCCAATGACAGTATTAGTAATTATTTTATTAAATTGAAATTAACAAAATATGCTTATTTCAGGCAGTCAATCACTCTAAAGATTACCTTCCTCATTTGGATCGTTCGAACCTGGGCTGAACGACGATTTTAACGTATTCCAGGCATCTTTGGCTGTTTCACACTTCGTTATCTTAGAGAGGTGTTCTGATCCACATGCTAGTTGAATTGCATGCAATGCCTTGGCGTCTTTCCTTTGCCAGTATTCTTTATCATTATTTCTACTATGTTCTGATCCACAAGCTTGTTGATCTTCGTGCAATGCCTTGCCATCTTTCTTTTGCCCATCTTTATCGTTATTTTTTTCATCTAGTAAGTTCTTAACCACGTCGTCCCATAAGCCTTCGCCTCGCAGATAATTTTTCACAAGAACACTCCAACGCGGATAATTTTCTTCTGAAACTGCCTCAAGAACAATCCCATTCGGTGCTGCCATTAAGTACTGCGATTTCATCATGTAAAGAACCAAAAACCGAATCACTAACTAAAACACTGCAGATAAGAGACGAAGAGACTGAAGTATGCTACGGGGGAAGAATGGATGCTACTTCCCTTTCTAACAAAGCAAAAATAAACAACAATAGGAGGGGGTTGTAACTACTTACTTACTTACTTACTGCGCCTACTGTTGGGAATCAGAAAGCTAGCCCTCTACTAGCATTAATTCGAAGGGAAAAAGAACAAACTTTATATCAGTTGCATATGCCCCTACTAAATATTAAATCTTTTGCCGTGGTTCATTTACTGTGGTTTAGGAAATCACAGCAAAACCACATCCTAACTGCAGTTACAGTAATTGCAGTTAGGATGGACGTCTTAACCACAGTTTTGAAGAAAAGTACAAGACATGTCCTAACCACGATTCTCACAAAACTCTAGATAGGACAAAAGGTCCTTGGTTAGGACGTGTTGTCCTAACTGCAGTTTTCCCGAATCACGGTTAGGTATTTTCAAAATGCTCTGACCCCCATTCAACCTCCAATGCACAGTGAGACATCTTGTCGAAATCTAATCTCCTCTTCTCAATGCAATGCCCCGCCGTTCAACATTGACAGAGCCGCTTATTCGCCAGATAGAGGACGTCGACTGAGCCATTCCTTTGCTCGACAGAGGACGTCAATGACACATTGCCCCGCTATTCATCAGGGATGATGCACTAGCAGCCTTCCCATCGACGAAGCTTGTTCCTCTGACACACTAGAGTTTTTGCTGCCATAAAGAAGATTTTCACCATTCATACTCATTGATTCGTCCCCTCTAGCATTTTCTCAGATCCCTTCCTCTTTGATGCTGAGCTTGAATTGAAATTTTGATTTTTTTCAGTTTAAAAATTTGATGTTGCTCGTTGAGTTGAATTTTGTTTTTCCTTTTTATGAGACATAGAAACGCTGAGATTGAGATTGAAATGCTTGTTAATGTTGCTTTTTTTCTTATTTCTTTTTCCCCCCTTTTTATGAGACATTGAAATGCTTGTTGATGTTGTTTGTTCATGCTAAAATGCTGAAATATTTGTCCTTTTTTTTCATAATTTTTCTTCATTTAAGCTTTGTGATTGAGTTTTGAGCACTAGTTTTAGAAATTATATGCTAGGAAATTCCAGAGTGGGCAAACTACATTTCATTGTTATAGTTAAATTTTCTTTTTCATAAATTATAGTTAAAATAATTGATATTGATGAACAAAATGTACACAAGATGTTATGAAAAGTGACAGTAATTTGATTTAGGAAAGCATAATTTTTTTAAGGAAAAAGGGGCTAAAAATTATATGCTCAGCATTAGTTTTTTTTTTTCATTTATTTCTTGAACTTTGTTTGTGAATGTGGTAACTTAATATATTGTAGTTGTAATTAAAAACATAGTGTCTTTTTTAGTTTATTTAGTATATAAAAACCACTCACCAATTTTTAAGTAGATCAATATGATATAAATTTATTGTCTTCTAGAAATGGATAAGTCTTGGATAATTAAGCCTTGAAATACCTAAAAATGTTTAGAGGAACTTAGTGGATTTTTAGACTTTGAATTTGCCAACAAGAGTGTAAAGGGTAAAATAGTATGCCTATATCTCAAGTGTAATTTTAAGACATGACAAATTAAAGAAGATGCGCTTGACCACTTGATTGTTAAACCATTCCTACAATGGCACACTTTTGGGTTATGCACAAGAGAGAGAGGGTAGAGAAGAACATCTTGCAAAATCTCTAGTAAGGCCATAAGTAAAAGAATATTAGATTTGTAAGAATGACCCTATGAATGAGATGATCTATGATGCATGCAAAATTCATCATAAAAACAAAAGAATGGATGAAGTTGAGAGTCCAACTTTGCCCTCTTACCAGGAAATGAATGAAAATGTTAAAGAGTTTCATGAATTAATCAAAGATTGGTAACAAAATTTGTATAAAAGGTATGAGAAATACTCAAAATTATCTTTGTTGATAAGATTGTGTCACACTAAGTGTATTTGTAAAATAAGTAACAAGTCTACGTCAATGATACTAGAATTATTGGCATATGCTTTTAAATATTAAAAGATTCCACCTTCCTTTCATAAAGCCAAGAAAACCATAAATAAATTGGGACTCGACTATACAAAAATTCATGCATATTGGAATGATTGTATGCTACATTAGGAGGAGGATGAAAATAAGAATGTGTGTAAAAAATGTAATATATCTAGATGAAAACCAAAGAGCAAGGGTAAAAAGTGAAAGAGAAAGCTTGCAAAAATCCTCAGATAATTCCCATTAAAGCCATTGTTACAAAGGTTGTTTATGTCATTTAAGATGGTTAAGAAAATGAGATGGCATGCCATGGATAGAAATAGCGATGGCATGATGAAGCATGTAAGAGATTTGACATAATGAATCCTAAATTCATTTTAGATTGTCAGAATGTATGCCTAGCTATAAAAGTATGCCATTCCAACCTTAATACTTGGAAATGCTATTTCCAAAAGCAGGAACAAATTGAAACTTGTCTTGGTTTAATGTCTTGCATCTTTTTTCTTATGCTTGTACTTGATTAAGTGTGTTCATTTTAATGCTTAATGGCCTGTGTTTATGTCCATCAAATAATTGTTTTAATAAAATAAGGAAAATTATTTTAACAAATCAACAATTTTCCTTGTTTTATTAAAACAATACTTCACTTTGTCATAAAAAATGATATATTCATAAAATATTATACTTTTTATATTACTAGTAATATTGGTGAAAAGGTTATAGAAAAATTCTATCAACCTTAACCAATTTATGAATTAATGAAAGGAAAAGAAATGGATTTTCACATTCTTGAACAACATGAAGATGTTAAGTTTGCTATTAATAAAATTACTTTTGATATTTTACAAGCCAAAATCTTTATTAGTTAAATAAAGAAGCCAAGTTAATACAACTTGGAATAGATTTTAAATTAATAGATCAAAAAAGAATATTTTATACCTATCGACCTTGTGACTATTAGATTAAGCTAGAATAGTAAGATGAAGTTACTACACTTATCAATAATTTGGCACACCTCCCAAATTTGGATTTACCCATAGAAAGAATTATTAAAACAAAAAGCTTGGAAATAGATGTGCAACTTGTAGTTGTCATGGTAGGAAAACAATAGTCTAACAGCCTAACAAGTTTAGACTCTGTAACTTGGAGTAATCTTGAAAATATGATGGAACATTGACACCTATACAAAAAGTATTGTCTGAATCTCAATAAATTCATGTCAGGAAACTAGGGATACATGGCATAAAAGAATGCAATATATGTTCTTTCATCATAAAAGATATGGATTGAAAGACAACATTCATAGCATGTAATTATTTTTAATACAATTATTAGTCCTATTTCAACTACTAAAGTAGAAAAAAGTGACATGAATAGTAAAAGGGGGTGCAAAGTCAAAAAATAGAAAAGATATATTCCTTCTTTGGAGAAAGCTACAAGGAAAAAATTGTATAGTTCCAAAGAGATTTATCTTTTAAGGAATAATGCTAGTTTTGTCATATGAGGCAATACAAATTTTTGCATATGATTCATTGTAAGGCATCTGAAAAACATTGAAAGAATACTAGTAAAAGTTTTCCTTTGTGAATACAAGTTTTCTTAATATTACTCTATGTGCTCCTCATCTTCCATTTATGTAAATTATTTTTGTTGTAAATTACATCAGCACAACTCTGATAATACTGGTAGCAAAGCAGTGCACAAAAGTAATATTTGCAAAGCAATATTGTAAGTTTTCTTTTAACTATCGGAAGCCATATTGTCTAGGAGTAATAATTGTACTAAGAAATACATACATGCTCTAAACCTTATCTTTTGATCCATATCTTTTATGATGAAAAAACACACGCTACATTCTTTTATGTCACATATTTGCAGTTTCTTAACATGTATCTACTAAGCACAAATCTTGCTTCTACTTTGAAAATTTTCATAATACTTTTGGTACAGGCGAGAGAATCTAAACTTGTTGTGCTATCACATTACTGGTTTCCTACCATGGCAACTATAAGTTGTTCATTCATTTTGAAACCTTTTGCTTTAAAAATTCATTTTACAAGAATGCTAACTTCAGAGTGTACCAAATTATGGATAATTATAATAACTTTATCTTGTTGTTTTGGCTTCATCAGAAAGTCACATGACAGATAGGTATAAAATATTTCTGTTCCATCACTTAATTTAAAATCTATTCCAAGCTATATTAACTTGGCTTCTTTGCTTGACCAATAAAGATTTATGCTTGCAAAATCATCAAAAGTAAATTTGTCAATAGCAAAATTAACATATTCATTTTGTTTGTGATCATTTCTTTTACTTCCATTAATTCCCAAATTTGATAGGTTTATAAAATTTTCTCTAATATTAAAGTATTAGATAGAGTAGATCATTATTTTAATAAAATAAAGAAAATTGTTGGGTTGTTAAAACAATTTTCTAAGTTTTATCAAAACAATTATTTACTCTATGATAAAAAAATGATAAGTTCATTAAATATTATACTTTGTATATCACAAGCAATATTGGTGAAAAGGTTAGAAAAAAATTCTTTTAACCCTACCAAATTTGTGAATTAATGGAAGTAAAAGAAAATAATTTTCACTTTTATGAACAACATAAAGTTGTTAATTGTGCTATTAACAAATATGCTTTTTAATGATTTTGTAAGCCAAAATCTTTATTGGTTAGGTAAAGAAGCCAAGTTAATACAACTTAGAATAGATTTTAAATTAACAGATGCAAAAAAGAATATTTTATACCCATTTGCCTTGTGATTAACAGAATAAGCCAGAATAGCAAGATGAAGTCACCAAACTTATCCATAATCTTGTAAACCATAAAAATTTAGATCTTCCTACTAAACTAATTATTGAAGTAAAAAGCTTAGAAATGGATAAACAAATTGTAGCTGTCATGGCAAGAAATTAGCAACCTGATAACTCACCAAGTTCAGATTCCCAAACTTGGTATAATCTTGAAAATATGATGGAATACTAACACATGAACAAAAAGTATTGTGAAAATCTTCAAAGCAAAAGATAATATCTGTACTCAGTAGATACGTATTGGGAAATAATAGATACATGGCACAAAATAATGCAACACATATTCTTTCATCATAAAATATATACATTGAAAGATAAGGTTAAGAACATGTGATTATTTTTCAGTACAATTATTGGTCCTATTTCAACTATTAATGTTGAAAAAAGTGAAAGTGAATAGTAAAGGGGGATACAAAGCCAAAAAGTAAAAAGTTAAGTTCCCTCCTCGGAAAAAGCTACGAAGAAAAAGATAGGATAATCCCAAAGTGCTTTGTCTTTAAGGAGTAGTGTCAGCTTTATCCTTTTAGATATTAGGCAATATAAATTTTTATATCTAATTCATTGTAAGGCATCTAGAAAACATCCAAAGAATACTTGTTAAAATTTTCCTTTATAAATACAAGTTTTCTTAATATTACTGTCCATGATATTCACCTTGCATTTATGTAAATTAATTTTGCTATAAATTACATCTGTGTCAATGTGATAATATTGGTCTCAAAGCAGTATGCAAAAGTTAACACTTGCAAAGCCTTATTGTAAGTTTTCTTTCAAATATTGTAAGCTATCTTATCTAGAACTTGCAATATAACTTTGCAAATATTACATTAGCATGTTGCTTTGACGCCGATATCATCAGAGTTGCACAGATGTAAATTACAATGGAAATAATTTACATAAATGGAAGGTGAGGATCACAGAGAGTAATATTAAGAAAATTTTTTACATGTATTCTTTTGGTATTCTTCACATGTCCCACAATGAATTAGAATCTAAAAAGACAAAATTGACACTATTCCAAATAAGATAAAGCTCTTTGGAACTATACAATTTTTTCTTCGTAGCTTTTTCCAAGGAGGGAACATAACTTTTTACTTTTTGGCTTTGTATCTCCCTTTACTATTCACTTTCACTTTTTTCAACATTAATAGTTGAAATAGGTCTTATAATTGCATTGAACAATAATCACATGCTCTGAACCTTACCTTTCAATCCATATCTTTTATGACAAAAGAGCACATGTTGCATTTTTTCATGCCACTTATCTATAGTTTTTGTTGTGTACAAATCTTGTCTTCTGCTTTGAAGATTATAACAGCACTTTTTGTACAAGTGTTAGTGTTCCATCATATTTTCAAGATTACTCCAAGTTAGAGAGTTTTGACTTGTTAGGTTGTGAGAATATTAATTTCTTGCCATGATAGTTGTAAGATGTTCATTCATTTCCAAGCTTTTTGTTTCAATAATTCTTTCTATAAGTAGATATGAAATTTGGAGGTGTACCAAATAATGAATAAGTGTAGTCACTTCATCTAGCTTTTTTGCCTTAATCTAATAATCACAAGGTAGACAAGTCTAAAATATTCTTTTTCCATCAATTAATTTGAAATCTATTCCAAGCTATATTAGCTCTGCCACATTGCTTAACCAATAAATATTGAAGTTTGCAAAATCATCAAAAGTAAATTTGTCAATAGCAAAATTAACATCTTTACATTATTCGTAAAAGTGAAAATCCATTTCTTTTGCTTCTATTGATTCTCAAACCTGATACAATAGATAGGATTTTTCTATAACATTTTTCACCAATATTACTTGCAATATAAAGAGTGTAATTTTTTATAAATCTATCATTTTTTTTAAACAGAGTAAATCATTACTTTAATAAAACAAGAAAAATTGTTAAGTTGTTGAAACAATTTTCCATGTTTTATGAAAACAATTATTCACTCTATGATAAAAAAAATGGTAAGTTCATGAAATATCACATTTTTATACCAGTAATATTAGTGAAAGGGTAAGAAAATGATTCTTTCGACCTTAACAAATTTACAAATTAATAGAAGCAAAAGAAAAGGATTTTTACTTTCACAAACAGTGTGAAGATGTTAGTTTTGCCATTAACAAATTTGCTTTGGATGATTTTGCAAGCCAAAATCTTTATTGGTTAAGCATAGAAGTCAAGTTAATACAACTTGGAATAGATTTTAAATTAATATAGGGAAAAAGAAAATTCTATACATGTTTGCCTTGTCACCATCAGATTAAGCAAGAACAATAAGATGAAGTCACTACATTTATCCATTGTTTGGAACACCTCTAAAATTTGGATCATCCTTTCAAAATAATTATTGAAGCAAAAAGCTTGGAAATGGATGAACAACTTGCAGTTGTCATTGTAGGAAATCAATAGTTTACAAGTTTAGATTCCCTAACTTGGCATAATCTTGAAAATATGATGGAACACTGACATATCTACAAAAAGTATTGTGAAAATCTTCAAAGCGAAAGACAATATTTGAACTCACTACATACGTGTTGGGAAATAATAGATACACGGCACGAAATAATGCAACACTTATTCTTTCATCATAAACTATATACATTGAAAGATAAGATTCAGAGCATGTGATTATTTTTCAGTACAATTATTGGTCCTATTTCAACTATTAATGTTGAAAAAAGTGAAAGTGAATAGTAAAGGGGGATACAAAGCCAAAAAGTAAAAAGTTAAGTTCCCTCCTCGTAAAAAGCTACAAAGAAAAAGACAGGATAATCCCAAAGTGCTTTGTCTTTAAGGAGTAGTGTCAGCTTTGTCCTTTTAGATATTAGGCAATATAAATTTTTATATCTAATTCATTGTAAGGCATCTAAAAAACATCCAAAAAATACTTATAAAAATTTTCCTTTATAAATACAAGTTTTCTTAATATTACTGTCCATGATATTCACCTTGCATTTATGTAAATTAATTTTGCTATAAATTACATCTGTGTCAATGTGATAATATTGGTCTCAAAGCAGTATGCAAAAGTTAACACTTGCAAAGCCTTATTGTAATTTTTCTTTCAAATATTGTAAGCTATTTTATCTAGAACTTGCAATATAACTTTGCAAATATTACATTAGCATATTGCTTTGATGTCGATATCATCAGAGTTGCACAGAAGTAAATTACAGTGGAAATAATTTACATAAATGGAAGGTGAGGATCACAGAGAGTAATATTAAGAAAATTTTTTACATGTATTCTTTTGGTATTCTTCACATGTCCCACAATGAATTAGAATCTAAAAAGACAAAATTGACACTATTCCAAATAAGATAAAGCTCTTTGGAACTATACAATTTTTTCTTCGTAACTTTTTCCAAGGAGGGAACATAACTTTTTACTTTTTGGCTTTGTATCTCCCTTTACTATTCACTTTCACTTTTTTCAACATTAATAGTTGAAATAGGACTAATAATTGCACTGAACAATAATCACATGCTCTAAACCTTACCTTTCAATCCATATCTTTTATGACAAAAGAGCACATGTTGCATTTTTTCATGCCACATATCTATAGTTTTTGTTGTGTACAAATCTTGTCTTCTGCTTTGAAGATTATAACAGCACTTTCTGTACAGGTGTTAGTGTTCCATCATATTTTCAAGATTACTCCAAGTTAGAGAGTTTTGACTTGTTAGGTTGTGAGAATATTAATTTCTTGCCATGATAGTTGTAAGATGTTCATTCATTTCCAAGCTTTTTGTTTCAATAATTCTTTTTATAAGTAGATATGAAATTTGGAGGTGTACCAAATTATGAATAAGTGTAGTCACTTCATCTAGCTTTTTTGCCTTAATCTAATAATCACAAGGTAGACAAGTCTAAAATATTCTTTTTCCATCAATTAATTTGAAATCTATTCTAAGCTATATGAACTCTGCCACATTGCATAACCACTAAATATTGAAGCTTGCAAAATCATCAAAAGTAAATTTGTCAATATCAAAATTAACATCTTTACATTATTTGTGAAAATGAAAATCCATTTCTTTTGCTTCTATTGATTCTCAAACTTGATAGGGCTGATAGAATTTTTCTATAACATTTCTCACCAATATTACTTGCAATATAAAAGAGTATAATTTTTCATAAATCTATCATTTTTTTTAGATAGAGTAGATCATTGCTTTAATAAAACAAGAAAAATTGTTAAGTTGTTGAAACAATTTTCCATGTTTTATGAAAACAATTATTCACTCTATGACAAAAAAAATGGTAAGTTCATGAAATATTACTTTTTTCATACTAGTAATATTGGTGAAAGGGCTAGAAAAGGATTCTTTCAACCTTAGCAAATTTACAAATTAACGAAAGCAAAAGAAAAGGATTTTCACTTTCACAAACAGTGTGAAGATGTTAGTTTTGCCATTAACAAATTTGCTTTGGATGATTTTGCAAGCCAAAATCTTTATTGGTTAAGCATAGAAGTCAAGTTAATACAACTTGGAATAGATTTTAAATTAATATAGGGCAAAAGAAAATTTTGTACCTGTTTGCCTTGTTACCATCAAATTAAGCGAAAACAATAAGATGAAGTCACTACACTTATCCATTGTTTGGAACACCTCCAAAATTTGGATCATCCTTTCAAAATAATTATTGAAGCAAAAAGCTTGGAAATGGATGAACAACTTGCAGTTGTCATCGCAGAAAACCAATAGTATACAAGTTCAGATTCCCTAACTTGGCATAATCTTGAAAATATGATGGAACACTGACACATGTACAAAAGGTATTATGAAAATCTTCAAAGCGAAAGACAATATTTATACTTAGTAAATACGTGTTGGGAAATAATAGATACACAGCACGAAATAATGCAACACGTGTTCTTTCATCATAAATTATATACATTGAAAGATAAGGTTAAGAGCATGTGATTATTTTTCAGTATAATTATTGGTCCTATTTTGACTATTAATGTTGAAAAAAGTGAAGGTGAATAGTAAACGGGGATACAAAGCCAAAAAGTAAAAAGTTATGTTCCCTCCTTGGAAAAAGCTACAAAGAAAAGGACAGGATAATCGCAAAGTGCTTTGTCTTTTAGCAGTAGTGTCAGCTCTGTCTTTTTAGATATTAGGCAATACAAATTTTTATATCTAATTCATTGTAAGGCATCTAGAAAACATCTAAAGAATACTTGTAAAATTTTTCCTTTATAAATACAAGTTTTCTTAATATTATTGTCCATGATATTCACCTTGCATTTATGTAAATTAATTTTGCTATAAATTACATATGTGTCAATGTGATAATATTGGTCTCAAAGCAGTATGCAAAAGTAACACTTGCAAAGCCTTATTGTAAGTTTTCTTTCAAATATTGTAAGCTATTTTATCTAGAACTTGCAATATAACTTTGCAAATATTACATTAGCACATTGCTTTGATGCCGATATCATCAGAGTTGCACAGATGTAATTTACAGTGGATATAATTTACATAAATGGAAGGTGAGGATCACAGAGAGTAATGTTAAGAAAAATTTTTACATGTATTCTTTTGGTATTCTTCACGTGCCCCACAATGAATTAGAATCTAAAAAAGATAAAATTGACACTATTCCTAATAAGACAAAGCTCTTTGGAACTATACAATTTTTTCTTCGTAACTTTTTCCAAGGAGGGAACATAACTTTTTACTTTTTGGCTTTGTATCTCCTTTTACTATTCACTTTCACTTTTTTCAACATTAATAGTTGAAATAGGACTAATAATTGCACTGAACAACAATCACATGCTCTGAACCTTACCTTTCAATCCATATCTTTTATGACAAAAGAGCACATGTTGCATTATTTCATGCCACTTGTCTATAGTTTTTGCTGTGTACAAATCTTGTCTTCTGCTTTTAAGATTATAACAACACGTTCTGTACAAGTGTTAGTGTACCATCATATTTTCAAGATTACTCCAAGTTAGAGAGTTTTGACTTGTTCGATTGTTAGAATATTAATTTCCTGCTATGATAGTTGTAAGTTGTTCATTCATTTCCAAGCTTTTTGTTTCAATAATTCTTTCAATGGGTAGATCCGAATTTTGGAGGTGCACCAAAATATGAATAAGTGTAGTAACTTCTTCTAGCTTTTTTGCCTTAATCTAATAATCACAAGGTAGACAAGTCTAAAATATTCTTTTTCCATCAATTAATTTGAAATCTATTCTAAGCTATATGAACTCTGCCACATTGCTTAACCACTAAATATTGAAGCTTGCAAAATCATCAAAACTAAATTTGTCAATAACAAAATTAACATCTTTACATTATTCGTGAAAGTGAAAATCCATTTCTTTTGCTTCTATTGATTCTCAAACCTAATAGGGCTGATAGAATTTTTCTCTAACCCTTTTCATCTATATTTCTTGCAATATAAAAAGTATAATTTTTCATAATCTATCATTTTTTTTAGACAGAGTAAATCATTTGCTTTAACAAAACAAGAAAAATTGCTAAGTTGTTGAAACAATTTTCCATGTTTTATGAAAACAATTATTCACTCTATGATAAAAAAAATGGTAAGTTCATGAAATATTACTTTTTTCATACTAGTAATATTGGTTAAATGGCTAGAAAAGGACTCTTTCGACCTTATCAAATTTACAAATTAACGGAAGCAAAAGAAAAGGATTTTCACTTTCACAAACAGTGCGAAGATGTTAGTTTTGCCATTAACAAACTTGCTTTGGATGATTTTGCAAGCCGAAATCTTTATTGGTTAAGCATAGAAGTCAAGTTAATACAACTTGGAATAGATTTTAAATCAATATAGGGAAAAAGGATATTTTACACCTATTTTCCTTGTTACCATCAGATTAAGCGAGAACAATAAGATGAAGTCACTACACTTATCCATTGTTTGGAACACCTTTAAAATTTGGATCTTCCTTTCAAAATAATTATTGAAGCAAAAAGCTTGGAAATGGATGAACAACTTGCCGTTGTCATTGCAGGAAACTAATAGTTTACAAGTTCAGATTCCCTAACTTGGCATAATCTTGCAACTATGATGGAACACTGACACATGTACAAAAGGTATTGTGAAAATCTTCAAAGCGAAAGACAATATTTCTACTTAGTAGATACGTGTTGGGAAATAATAGAGACACGGCACGAAATAATGCAACACGTGTTCCTTCATCATAAATTATATACATTGAATGATAAGGTTTATAGCATGTGATTATTTTTCAGTACCATTATTGGTCCTATTTCAACTATTAATGTTGAAAAAAGTGAAAGTGAATAGTAAAGGGGGGTACAAAGCCAAAATGTAAAAAGTTATGTTCCCTCCTTGGAAAAAGCTGTGAAGAAAAAGACACGATAATCGCAAAGTGCTTTGTCTTTTAGGAGTAGTGTCAGCTCTGTCCTTTTAGATATTAGGCAATACAAATTCTTATATCTAATTCATTGTAAGGCATCTAGAAAGCATCCAAAGAATACTTGTAAAAATTTTCCTATATGAAGACAAGTTTTCTTAATGTTACTATCCATGATATTCACCTTGCATTTATGTAAATTATTTTTGCTATAAATTACATCTGTGTCAATGTGATAATATTGGTCTCAAAGTAGTATGCAAAAGTAACACTTGCAAAGCCTTATTGTAAGTTTTATTTTAGATATTGTAAGCTATTTTATCTAGAACTTGCAATATAACTTTGCAAATATTACATTAGCACATTGCTTTGATGCCGATATCATCATAGTTGCACAGATGTAATTTACAGTGGATATAATTTACATAAATGGAAGGTGAGGATCACATAGAGTAATGTTAAGAATATTTTTACATGTATTCTTTTGGTATTCTTCATGTGCCCCACAATGAATTAGAATCTAAAAAAGATAAAATTGACACTATTCTTAATAAGACAAAGCTCTTTGGAATTATACAATTTTTTCTTCGTAACTTTTTCCAAGGAGGGAACATAACTTTTTACTTTTTGGCTTTGTATCTCCTTTTACTATTCACTTTCACTTTTTTCAACATTAATAGTTGAAATAGGACTAATAATTGCACTGAACAACAATCACATGCTCTGAACCTTACCTTTCAATCCATATCTTTTATGACAAAAGAGCACATGTTGCATTATTTCATGCCACTTATCTATAGTTTTTGCTGTGTACAAATCTTGTCTTCTGCTTTTAAGATTATAACAGCACGTTCTATACAGGTGTTAGTGCACCATCATATTTTCAAGATTACTCCAAGTTAGAGAGTTTTGACTTGTTAGGTTGTTAGAATATTAATTTCCTGCTATGATAGTTGTAAGTTGTTCATTCATTTCCAAGCTTTTTGTTTCAATAATTCTTTCTATGGGTAGATCCGAATTTTGGAGGTGAACCAAAATATGAATAAGTGTGGTAACTTCCTCTAGCTTTTTTGCCTTAATCTAATAATCACACGGTAGACAAGTGTAAAATATTCTTTTTCCATCAATTAGTTTGAAATCTATTCTAAGCTATATGAACTCTGCCACATTGCTTAACCACTAAATATTGAAGCTTGCAAAATCATCAAAAGTAAATTTGTCAATATCAAAATTAATATCTTTACATTATTTGTGAAAGTGAAAATCCATTTCTTTTGCTTCTATTGATTCTCAAACCTGATAGGGCTGATAGAATTTTTCTCTAACCCTTTTCAACAATATTTCTTGCAATATAAAAAGTATAATTTTTCATAAATCTATCATTTTTTTTAGGCAGAGTAAATCATTTGCTTTAATAAAACAAGAAAAATTGCTAAGTTGTTGAAACAATTTTCCATGTTTTATGAAAACAATTATTCACTCTATGATAAAAAAATGGTAAGTTCATGAAATATTACTTTTTTCATACTAGTAATATTGGTGAAAGGGCTAGAAAAGGACTCTTTCGACCTTATCAAATTTACAAATTAACGGAAGCAAAAAAAAGGATTTTCACTTTCACAAACAGTGCGAAGATGTTAGTTTTGCCATTAACAAATTTGCTTTGGATGATTTTGCAAGCCGAAATCTTTATTGGTTAAGCATAGAAGTCAAGTTAATACAACTTGTAATAGATTTTAAATCAATATAGGGAAAAAGGATATTTTACACCTATTTTCCTTGTTACCATCAGATTAAGCGAGAACAATAAGATGAAGTCACTACACTTATCCATTGTTTGGAACACCTTTAAAATTTGGATCTTCCTTTCAAAATAATTATTGAAGCAAAAATCTTGGAAATGGATGAACAACTTGCCGTTGTCATTGCAGGAAACCAATAGTTTACAAGTTCAGATTCCCTAACTTGGCATAATCTTGCAACTATGATGGAACACTGACACATGTACAAAAGGTATTGTGAAAATCTTCAAAGCGAAAGACAATATTTCTACTTAGTAGATACGTGTTGGGAAATAATAGATACACGGCACGAAATAATGCAACACGTGTTCTTTCATCATAAACTATATACATTGAAAGATAAGGTTCAGAGCATGTGATTATTTTTCAGTACAATTATTGGTCCTATTTCAACTATTAATGTTGAAAAAAGTGAAAGTGAATAGCAAAGGGGGGTACAAAGCCAAAAAGTAAAAAGTTATGTTCCCTCCTTAGAAAAAGCTGTGAGGAAAAAGACAAGATAATCGCAAAGTGCTTTGTCTTTTAGGAGTCGTGTTAGCTCTGTCCTTTTAGATATTAGGCAATACAAATTCTTATATCTATATCATTGTAGGCATCTAGAAAGCATCCAAAGAATACTTGTAAAAATTTTCCTTTATGAATACAAGTTTTCTTAATATTGCTGTCCATGATATTCACCTTGCATTTATGTAAATTAATTTTGCTATAAATTACATCTGTGTCAATGTGATAATATTGGTCTCAAAGCAGTATGCAAAAGTAACACTTGCAAAGCCTTATTGTAAGTTTTCTTTCAGATATTGTAAGCTATTTTATCTAGAACTTGTAATATAACTTTGCAAATATTACATTACCACATTGCTTTGATGTCGATATCATCAGAGTTGCACAGATTGAATTTACAGTGGATATAATTTACATAAATGGAAGGTGAGGATCACAGAGAGTAATGTTAAGAAAATTTTTACATGTATTCTTTTGGTATTCTTCACGTGCCCCACCATGAATTAGAATCTAAAAAAGATAAAATTGACACTATTCCTAATAAGACAAAGCTCTTTGGAACTATACAATTTTTTCTTCGTAACTTTTTCCAAGGAGGGAACATAACTTTTTACTTTTTGGCTTTGTATCTCCTTTTACTATTCACTTTCACTTTTTTCAACATTAATAGTTGAAATAGGACTAATAATTGCACTGAACAACAATCACATGCTCTGAACCTTACATTTCAATCCATATCTTTTATGACAAAAGAGCACATGTTGCATTATTTCATGCCACTTATCTATATTTTTTGCTGTGTACAAATCTTGTCTTCTGCTTTTAAGATTATAACAGCACGTTCTATACAGGTGTTAGTGCACCATCATATTTTCAAGATTACTCCAAGTTAGAGAGTTTTGACTTGTTAGGTTGTTAGAATATTAATTTCCTGCTATGATAGTTGTAAGTTGTTCATTCATTTCCAAGCTTTTTGTTTCAATAATTCTTTCTATAGGTAGATTCGAATTTTCGAGGTGCACTAAAATATGAATAAGTGTGGTAACTTCCGCTAGCTTTTTTGCCTTAATCTAATAATCACACGGTAGACATGTCTAAAATATTCTTTTTCCATCAATTAGTTTGAAATCTATTCTAAGCTATATGAACTCTGCCACATTGCTTAACCACTAAATATTGAAGCTTGCAAAATCATCAAAAGTAAATTTGTCAATATCAAAATTAATATCTTTACATTATTCGTGAAAGTGAAAATCCATTTCTTTTGCTTCTATTGATTCTCAAACCTTATAGGGCTGATAGAATTTTTCTCTAACCCTTTTCACCAAT
Source organism: Erythrophleum ivorense (assembly GCA_026724425.1). Taxonomy (NCBI): domain Eukaryota; kingdom Viridiplantae; phylum Streptophyta; class Magnoliopsida; order Fabales; family Fabaceae; genus Erythrophleum; species Erythrophleum ivorense. Next base: position 2,519,603 of record JAIUCV010000089.1, read on the forward strand.
ATTTCTTACAATATAAAAAGTATAATTTTTCATAATCTATCATTTTTTTGTAGACAGAGTAAATCATTTGCTTTAATAAAACAAGAAAAATTGCTAAGTTGTTGAAACAATTTTCCATGTTTTATGAAAACAATTATTCACTCTATGATAAAAAAATGGTAAGTTCATGAAATATTACTTTTTTCGTGCTAGTAATATTGGTGAAAGGGCTAGAAAAGGACTCTTTCAACCTTATCAAATTTACAAATTAACGGAAGCAAAAGAAAAGGATTTTCACTTTCACAAACAGTGCGAAGATGTTAGTTTTGCCATTAACAAATTTGCTTTAGATGATTTTGCAAGCTGAAATCTTTATTGGTTAAGCATAGAAGTCAAGTTAATACAACTTGGAATAGATTTTAAATCAATATAGGGAAAAAGAATATTTTACACCTATTTGCCTTGTTACCATCAGATTAAGCGAGAATAATAAGATGAAGTCACTACACTTATCCATTGTTTGGAACACCTCTAAAATTTGGATCTTCCTTTCAAAATAATTATTGAAGCAAAAAGCTTGGAAATGGATGAACAACTTGCCGTTGTCATTGCAAGAAACCAATAGTTTACAAGTTCAGATTCCCTAACTTGGCATAATCTTGAAACTATGATGGAACACTGACACATGTACAAAAGGTATTATGAAAATCTTCAAAGCGAAAGACAATATTTGTACTCAATAGATACGTGTTGGGAAATAATAGATACATGGCACAAAATAATGCAACACATGTTCTTTCATCATAAACTATGTACATTGAAAGATAAGGTTCAGAGCATGTGATTATTTTTCAGTACAATTATTGGTCCTATTTCAACTATTAATGTTGAAAAAAGTGAAAGTGAATAGCAAAGGGGGGTACAAAGCCAAAAAGTAAAAAGTTATGTTCCCTCCTTAGAAAAAGCTGTGAAGAAAAAGACAAGATAATCGCAAAGTGCTTTGTCTTTTAGGAGTAGTGTCAGCTCTGTCCTTTTAGATATTAGGCAATACAAATTCTTATATCTAATTCATTGTAGGCATCTAGAAAGCATCCAAAGAATACTTGTAAAAATTTTCCTTTATGAATACAAGTTTTCTTAATATTGCTGTCCATGATATTCACCTTGCATTTATGTAAATTATTTTTGCTATAAATTACATCTATGTCAATGTGATAAGATTGGTCTCCAAGCAGTATGCAAAAGTAACATTTGCAAAGCCTTATTGTAAGTTTTCTTTCAAATATTGTAAGCTATTTTATCTAGAACTTGCACTATAACTTTGCAAATATTACATTAGCACATTGCTTTGATGCCGATATCATCAGAGTTGCATAGATGTAATTTACCATGGAAATAATTTACATAAATGGAAGGTAAGGATCATAGAGAGTAATGTTAAGAAAAATTTTTACATGTATTCTTTTGGTATTCTTCATGTGCCCCAGAATGAATTAGAATCTAAAAAAGGCAAAATTGACACTATTCCTAATAAGACAAAGCTTTTTGGAACTATACAATTTTTTTTCATTGCTTTTTCCAAGGAGGAAACATAACTTTTTTTCTTTTTGGCTTTGTATCTCCCTTTACTATTCACTTTCACTTTTTTCAACATTAATAGTTGAAATAGGACTAATAATTATACTAAACAATAATCACATGCTCTGAACCTTACCTTTCAATCCATATCTCTTATGATCCAGCATCGGATTAGTTTAATTTTATTTTTGTTAAATTTGCATTTAATTCCTTATTTTGCATTTTATTTTATAATTACTTGCTAATTAAAATTCCTTAATTGTGTTTTACTTTATTTTATAGGATGATTTGAGCCTAAGTGAAAATATTTAGGCTAAGGTGTTAAAAATTAGATTGTGTACAAACTTCTGGATTATAGTATAATAAATTAGGCATAGCTTAACCTACAAACCTCTAAATGCACTAATTATTAAGCCCATGAAAAATCGTGACAAAGCTTTACAATTCTCTAGTTTAGCTCGAAGCCCAAATAGCTAAGGAAATAGGTCAAAACAACAATGCAACAAAGCCAAACCAACTAAAATATGTCTACCTGATATATCTCGATAATTTTAGCATAACTCACAATTCAAATATCCAAATTGGATAAAATTACTGGCAATAAAATGATGAGAGAAAATTTTACCACTTTGATGAAGGCTATAATAGCCAAATCATGCGTCTTGATGGAGCTAGATGGCTAACATAATAGAAACATAAATTTGGAATGTTCAAGAGTCTTAGTTCAAGGAGGATTCCTTTTTTTTTTTTTTTAAGGAAAACATATTCCTAGGGTCTTTAAGATACTTTGGTCCTTTAAAACCCTCTACCCCCATTTGCAATCCTAGTCTAATCAAAACCCTAATTGGCTAGCCACTTTTATGTAACATCTAGGGTATGTTGGACTAGGGAATTCCTATTAAACTTAAATCTTAAATAGTTACTAATTAAGGATTATAATTTAGAGTATTTATAATCCTACAAGATTATCACAAGGCTAGATCTGCTCATTTAGATAAGAATGACCTATCTCTAGGTCATTTATGTGGGTGACTAAATTTAGCATGTGGGTGCTCGTTACAAGTATAAGTACATTGTATTAACCTATCAAGAATAGCTAATAAAGTATTTTAGTAACAAGTTAATAACTATTCTTAGTTATTATAGTACAATTCTCTTTTAATTTGAGTGACCATTGATATCTTATATATGATATATTATATTTTGATATTACTTGGTTTTAATTTTAGTAATGAGTCAAATTGAAAATAGTTATTGGATATAATGTTACATGTGAAGATATATGAGTGCACTAGTTAAGGATTTATTACTCTCAGTGAAACAGAGATGCCTCATTTGATAAGGATAATACTGGCAAAGTCTATGGCCATAGCAAGAGGAAGAAAAATTAGAAAAGATGGCTTTCTAATTTTCTCATTTTAGTTATCATCCAAAATCATGTATGTTATGAACTTAGAGTTTGACATCTTATTTATTCCTAAATGAGTTTATGGAGAAGCATAATATTTTGAGCAACTTGTACTCATGCATCAAGTGTCAATGCATGTCTTTCTCACTTATTTGGTTCCTTCATAGATTATTTTTAGCTTATCCTACATTTCTTTCACTAAGTAGCACCTTGAAAGTTTTTTGAATTCTTCTACATTTACAACATAAAAGATATAGTTAATTGTCTTGCAATTAATTTCATAACTCTTTTTATCTTCCTTATTCTTTTCACTTCGTAGCTTCTTGACTAGCTTGCTGTCTACTTTCTTTAGAGGAACAAATGGCCTATTTTCAATTATATCTCACACTTGCAATTCAATTGATTTTATGAAGATCATCATTCTAATCTTCTAATAAGAATAGTTCATCCCATCAAAGTATGGTAGTCTGTTGATCGAGTGACCTTCCATATTAGGAAATTAACTCATCTTTTAGATAGAATCTTTTTTCTAAGAGGTTAGTCTTACAAAACAAAGACCAGACTTTAATGCCAATTGTTAGTTTAGAAATAACCCAAGAATTAGGTAGTTGAATTAGATTTTAGAAATTATTTTACCTTCTTTTTATAATTATTATTCCTTTAAACATTATCAAGTTCCTAAGGAACGTGAACTTACTCTTTAATCAAATATATGATAAACTATGAGCAAAAAGAGTAAGGGAAAAAGAATCACTAATTTATTAGTTCAAACCAAATTGTCTTATGTCTCGTCCTTAAGCATACAATAAGATATTTTTATTATCGCGAGTAATCACTAAGGATATAAGTAACCCTACAAACACATGGGCTTAGCACTTTTGCTTTTACAATCTCTCTAAGATAATCTAATAAGACTTAGCTCATAGCTTTTATTCCTTTTTTCTCACTCCACTCGATTTCCTACACACAATAGGTTTTTACAAGAATTCTAAAATACTCTCTCCAAAGTTTTTCTATAAGATACCTTTAAACTTAACCCTAAATTTTTTCCATGACACTTAAAAACTCAACATAAAAGAAAACATTAGTTTAAACTCATGAAACCTTATAAGGTTCTCACAAAATATAAAAGCTAACTCAACAGAGCAATTACATGTTAAAGCGCATAGAATATAATTTCAAAGTAGATAATCAATGTTCAATTCTATCTTTTTAGTTTATTCTTTAAAAGGTCTTCAATATATACTTTAGCTTTCAGCATATAACCATTGGTGGCAACTTCCTCAATCAATACGCAAATATGTTCTAACAATTAGAAATCTATTTTTAATGCTTCCAATCAATCAACGATTAGTGCAACATCTTCATTCCTATAATAGTAGTCTTTATTCAAATTGCAAATCGTTGCTTTTATGTGTAGCATTTATAAGGATAGCAAACTTAAATGGATTTTCATAAACGTAGCTTCATTGTTGCTTCCTTCAAACAACTTGTTTAACTTTCTAAAATTGTAGACTTTTCATTTTCGTTTCTAAGTAGAATTATTTCCTTAATATCTCAAATAATCAATTTAAAATAAGGTCAAGAAAGAATAAATCAAAATTAATAACTTAACCTAATATTTAAGAACTTTCCTTAACTTAACCTAATATTTAAAAACTTTCCTTATGGATATGCAAAATATCACTTTTAGGGTCAAATAAAACTTTTCATAAATACATTCATTATGATATTAAAAAATTACCATAAATAAAATATTTAAGAATAAAATCTTTAGTAATTACTATGAGACCCATTAAATATTTTAATCCAATTATTCAAAGTTTAATATTAAATTTATGTTCCAAAATCATAATTAAATATTTTTTAACATAATTCAAAACTCAAAAGTCCGATCCAACAGGAATTAAAAAAAAATAAGGAAGGAAAGATCTTGAACCTTTGCTATCCTCCATTTTACCGACTTACTACTCCTATATATAGGAGCTAGAGGCATGAAGTAGCAACGTGTGAGTTCAGAAGCAAGTTTGTGGTGAAGTGTGTGCGGAAAGTAGTGGCAAGTATGTGCATTCCTTGCGTGCTAGTGAGTCAAGTGTGTGTGCGTGGCAACAAGGTGAGCAGAAGCGGCAAAGTGGAGTGATTGAGTGTGTGATCAAGTGTAAAAAGGGAGGATTTTGAGGTGTTGGCGAGTAAAGAGTGAAGTGTGCAAGTGTGAATCAGTGTATATTGTAAACAGTAAATTTGAGCGTGAACAATAAACTAGTTTTTTCAAAGAAGCCTTCAAGTTCCACATCCCGTCTCCCTGCGACAACACAAGATGGTGAAATCCGTCCTTGACATCGCCACCATGAATAGTGTCATAGACAAATTACAGTTACCGAATTCTACTTTGAAGGAGGAGCTCGAGGAGCTCAAGAAGCTGACGAACAAACTTTCAATGATCGAGGACGCGGATCTGGCTCTACACGACACTACAAAGGTTGATGCGATTAGCGATTTGCTTGAATTGTTGGAGGAGCTGGTGACGACAAGCACGTTCACAAATAAAGAACTGCGGCCTAGAATCCAGAAGATTGAAAGAGATCTTGATGTGGCTGCTAAACCGTCCTCGTCTCGGAGGAACAAGCAGGAAAACTCGAACGGGAAGGTGACTGGGAGAGAAAAAGAAAAGAAGAAAATCAACCAACTTCTATCCAACACCAATATTACGATCCTTCCAATCGTCGGGATCGAAGGAATAGGAAAAACAGCACTTGCCAAGCTCATCTACGACGACTATCGGGGCTCAAAGGGTTGGGTTGACAGCGGAGAATTATCTAATCGAGAATCAATTGATAATTTAATTGTAGAAGTGAATAAATCAGAGCATCGAATGCATAATCGTCTCCCGGAAGCAATCGGCAAAAGGAGGTATTTGGCAGTGCTGGATGACGTGAAAAGCGCGAATCCTGAAGAATGGGGTAAATTAACAAAGGTTTTGCCTCCTGATGGTACGATTCTGATAACTACACGTAGTGTTCTGGTTGCCAGGATCGCCGGCACGGTCCCTCCAGTTGCTTTGCAGGGACTGAGTGAACAAGATTCCTGGTCTTTGTTTAAGGAGATTGCTTCCTCAAAAGACCAAAGTGACTCAATAAGCAAGGACATCGGGAGGAAGATGATACAAAAGTGCCAAGGAGTCCCTCTGGCCATAATAACTATGGGATCCCTGTGGCGGGAGTCCCCTGATTCAAAAAAAAATATTGAATTGATGGAGAAGAAGTTTCTCCGAGAACTTGAGCTGATATACTTCGGAGAACTTCCGTTTCCCCTGAAATTCTGCTTTGCTTTTTGTTCTTTATTCCCTAACAGTGATGATGGGATCGATGTATCTAGGCTAATTAATCTCTGGATGGGGGAGAGATTCATTTTGCCGAGGTTTAATGAACATGGACGTCTGGAACATGAAGCCGTCGGTGAGGAGTATTTCCAAGACCTTTATGGGAAGTCAATTTTCCAAGACGTGCGAGAAGACGAGTTGGGTAATCCAACCAGTTGTAGAATGCACCCTCTCATGCATTACTTGGCACTTTCGGTTGCCAGAGATAAGTACATCTCAGTGCATCCTGACGGCAAAGGGTATGAAAGCAAAGTCCGTCACGCCTCATTTGATTTCAGTTTGGCTGTTTCATCTGAAATCCCCGAACCTTTATGGAAAGAGGCAGACAGATTACAAACAATTCTTTTGCCGGCTGCAAAGCAATCGCGGCTTCCAAAAGAGATGAAGATGAGCACTTCAACCTGCGAAAAAATCTTCGCCAACTTTCAGAAGTTGCGCGTGTTGGATCTGCATGATTTAGGGATCAAGACGGTGCCCAGTTCTATTGGTGATTTGAGGCTATTGAGGTATCTGGACCTGTCTAGAAATAGCATGGAAAAGCTTCCCAGTTCTATCACCAAGCTAAAGTATCTGCAAACACTCAGATTGTCTCAATGTCGTGAGCTTAAAGAATTGCCTAAAGACTTGGACAATCTAACCAAACTTAGGCATCTTGAGATCGATGGATGCCTTGATCTCACTCACATGCCGGAGCGAATAAAAAATATGACTTCTCTCCGGACGTTATCACTTTTCGTGGGAAGTCCCGGCAGATCTAGCTCGATCCCGATACTTAAGCGTCCCGCTGGTCTCACCCGAGGTAGAAGCCGAGACGATACTGGAGGCATTAGGGAACTGGCTGGTTTGAACTGTTTGCGGGGAGTATTGGAAATTGCACATCTGGAGTGTTGTGTTGCAGAGGACGCTGCGAAAGCCAATTTGCAGGGAAAACATGATCTGCAACGCTTGATTTTAAAATGGGATCATAAAGATGAGGGCAATGTTAAAACTTCCCAAGAGGAGGAAGTTTTGAAAAAGCTTGAGCCCCCAGAAAAATTGAAAGCTTTGTTCCTTATGGGTTATGGAGGTACCACCTTATCCCGTGAGCTGAAAATGTCATCGCTCAAACTTCTCGTTAAGTTCAGCTTGTATAACTGTTCCAATTGCAAATCTCTGCCGCTATTACATGTTATCGCTCAATCATCAATCAAGATTCTCGAGCTTCAGAGGTTGAACTCCCTGAAATTCGTAGTTGACAAAAGTGGAAGTGATGCACGCAGCGAAAACAGGATTTTTCCGTCTCTAAAGAAACTTAAAATTTCCGATTGCCCTGTCTTCTCAAGTTGGTGGGAAAATGAGATTCCACTTGACAGCAGGCCCTCGTTTCCCCGTATATCTACTTTAGATATCCAATATTGCCCTGAATTGACTTGCATGCCTCTGTTTGCAGACCTTGATGAAAAACTGGTATTGGTATGTTCCAGCGTGAGACCAGTGATGGACACCATGAAAAAATCGTCGTCACCTCGTCCCTTCTCCAAATTAAAGTCCATGCTGATTGCAAACATAAACCAAGACGCGCCAGCTCTGCAAAACTCCACTTCTCTGCAGTATCTTCACATTCGAGAGTGCCATCATCTCAAGTCTCTACCAGAAGGCTTCCAGAATCTGACATCACTTGAAAATCTGATTATTGAAGATTGCGAGAAGCTAGATCTGATGAAAGACTTCAAAAATCTTAAAAGGCTCCGTACTCTGACTATAAGGGGAATCCCGAAGCTAAAGTCTCTTCCAATGGGGCTGGAAAGTGTTACCTCTCTGCAGGAGCTGCGGCTTCATGGCTGCTCCGAACTAACCTCCTTGTCAGACAACATAGACAAACTCAACTCTCTCAAAACGCTGGTGATCACTGAGTGTTGTCAATTGGCTTCGCTACCAAAAGCCCTGAGAAAGCTCAAATCTCTTCATACATTGACAATCAAGAACTGTCCCAAGTTAGTGCTGAGATGCCAGCGGGAAACAGGCGACGATTGGCCCCAAATTGCGCACATAAAAAATCTGTATGTGTAAAGTTGGAGAGGGAAAGAGAGAAGGAGAGTTTGTTCAGGCTTGTCGGGTGAGTTAATTTCAAATCCTCCTATTTCGTTATTTCAAAATCATTTCTTATTTTTGGGGTGTATATATGATAATTTTCAATTATTTGGCTATTTCAGATCAAGCAGGTGACCGCGCACTTGAATATCTGGGCAAGTGGTTTGTTGCAAGTATTTTATTTTGACGTGGATTTCTTGTGTTATGCTGCACTCGTAAAAATCTTCAAACCATATTTCATTGTTCATATTCTTGTGCAAAACTAGTGGACATGTCTGCCTTGTTTGTTGTTGACAGACATTTGAAACAATATCAGGGGTACATTCTTAGGAACAATGTAATGTACAGTTACTTGGCGTAAGAAGTTAAGAGGAGCACCTAAGTAGTTGTCGAAGTGAATTCTATAATCTAGAACGTGAATTTCAATTAGTTTATATTGTAAGAATTTATCATATGCGGAATGGAATGGAACCTTACGTATTTTTTACCTCAATCACTTCGGTGATAGACCTATTTTTATTGCACACTTTCAATCATTTTTGTTTCTTTTCATAGTGATCATGGAACTTTCGTAAATTGTAGCTTTTTAAGGACTTCGAGATCATATAAAATATAAACTTCTATATATACATGTTAGATATGGTATAAGAAGCAAAATAAATCTTGGAACATAATCTTGTTTGTTGACGAGTTATAATATTATATAATCAAGTCAAAGAAGATAAAAGTTTACATTGAAAATATTATATATATATATATATATATATATATATATATATATATATATCAAAATAATAATTAATTAATCATAAATTAATCTTAGCTGTTATCATTTTCAACATGAAAAATAAGTTTTAAGTGTCTATTAACAAAGGTTAGTAATGGGAATCAAATGAAAAAAAAAACTCTTCAGTCTACACAATTCTCTAATTGAGTCAATTTTTTTTTTTGAAAAAAATTTTGAGCTTAAACTTTTACTAGGTCATGTATTAAATATATATATATATATATATATATAATGCAAATATCTGAAGATGCATCGAACATAATTCAAATGAACACTGATTGCGTTGTTTACGACCGAGTGTGGTTCGTGCTAAAATTTTTTGCATGTATTGTGACCATAGATCAATCGAAAGAGCATGCATGGAGAAATAAAACATGTAACGTAAGATGCATGAAACTATGAATTATCAGAATCATTATTTATTCATTCTATATCATAGTAAATTTCGTAGCTTAAAAAAAAACCTTGGTATTTCATGCAAAACTGTGGGGTATGTTGGGAGAAACTCCCCAAAAAAATGTGGAATTGAATCTATTGACCCTTCTTGAGTAGTAAATTTGGCAAACTATCATTAAAGAAATATATATATATATTACATTTAGTTAAATTACATATTATATTCTTCTTGTTTTAAAAATTACACTTAACTTTTTTTAATTTATTTTTTGTCAATAAAATTAAGATCTATATATATTAATTAAAATTCTAACATGTTGTTATATAAAAATTTCATTTTATTATTTTTATATATTTTTTATTGAGTCTAAAGGCCACTCTTGATTAGACATTTTTTTTGGGGTCGTTTTGGACAATGGTTCGACCTACACACATGTTAGGTCCATCTGGCCACAACATGAAAAAAAAAAGGATTTGAGCCGAAAATTTGAGGCCCAAATCAAAATTGGACTGGGTTTAATTTTTTTTTTCAAAATGAATCTGATATTTTTTGAATATATAAATTCTTATATATAACTTTTTTATTAAATGACATATAATTTAATAACTTTTCTGAAAATAATTTATGTTTCGAACAAAAAGAATGTTATTTTAAAGAATCTCATTTTTTTATTTTTAAATTAAATAAATATTAAATTTTATTGCCTTCTTACCTAAATAAACATGGTCAGGCTGAGTTTAATTTTTTTCATTTTTCTTTTCAAAACTCCAGTTGGATTATAGCCAAGTCCCGCCATGATTTAGTCTTGATTAAAGAGAAAAAAAAGTGAATGAAATGTAAATTAATATTTTCTTCATTTTTTCTTAAAAAGTATAATCTAAGATTAATCATAATGTTGTCTCATCATCCTTATGTTTGAGAAATTTTTAAAATACTCTTAAAGTATTATATTATATATTTTTATATTTTTTAATAAAAAATTTAAATTAAATAAAATGAGATTCGTCTATCAATAAAATAATATTAAGTTATATCATTAAGTCTTATATTTAATTATTTTATTATTTTATTATTATATAAATAAAATATTATATATAACATATATAATAAGATTTATTATATTATTTGATATTATTGTATAAAATTTATTATATAATTTAGCTCCATTTTATTAATTAATATATAAATAACATAATACAACATACTCTCTCTGATTCAATATATAAAGCACTTTTTAAAAGGTTTATTTGATCTAAAATATAAAGTATCGTGTAATCTTTTGTATTAAATTTTTAAAAATGTTTCTCCTCTTTGAAAAAAAATACTAGTTTAACTTTTTTTTTTCTCTTTCATAAATAAGGACAACAATAAAAAAAATGATAAATTTAAAAAATTTAAAATAATTAAATAATTTTATTAAATTATAAAATAATTAAAAGTATCTTATAATATAATAATATAGACCGGAGGGAGTCCCAAAGAATTTCTCCTTAATGACCATCAATCAATCAGAAATTCACCAATCATCACAATATGAAAGCATGCATATAACCCAATGGGACCCCGCCAGACCTACATTGACCACACCGTAGCAGATTCCGACCGGCTCGTCTGCTCGCGCCAGTTTTGGTTTCGTTTGATCGAAATCCTTGAAAAAACCTCTCTCCTGCCTCATCTCAACCAATCCCTTATTCCCTTTTCTTCCTCATACAGTTTTCAGCAACTTGTTTTTTCATCTCCCAACTTTCTCTTAGGATGGTGGCAATGGGAAGAAGGAGAAGCAGCTTGAGGGGGGAAATAAGTTTGGAAGTGGTGGTAAGAGCGGCTCAAAATTTGGGCTTTCGAAGAAAGGTTTTGCAGAGATGGATCACGATGGCGATGTCAAGGAGATGTGGGATACAATTGCCGGTGGGAATTCAGAGGTATTGCTTTGTGATTTCCATGCTAGCTTGTATTGATATTGATGAATGAAGGATGTTTGCTTACATTGACTTATATATATAATAATCCAACTTTAGTATGTGGAGAAGAATTGTGTTAAAAGTTATTTAATTGTTTAATATGCTTCTGGAACTTTGAATTGTATAAAGGTTTTGGAGCTCAAGTTAGCTTGAGTTGAGATATTGGGATTATCAAATGTGAATGTAGGGTAAGCTTTCAGGGATTTTGTTGGGTTTGTTTTCTCGCCAATTGAGCTCCACTAGTTATGGCTTTAATTTGGTACTCACTGACTCGTTGTCTTTGGATTGTGACTAATCTCTGGATTGTTCTCCTGCTTTAGGATGATCAAGAGGGTGCCAGGACTGTAGATGATGATAACTTTATTGATGATTGTGGGGTGGACCCTGCTTTATATGGTAGCGACCGTGAACTGCATTCTCCTCGTGAAGCTTCCCAGGTTAATTTGATCCATTTATATTTTTGTGTTTAAAATTCCCAGAAATAAGATCTGCAGTGTTTTTTATTCTTTCTTGCATTTGGTGGAATTTTGTAAACTAAGATGTGTAACTGTCAGTTTGTTTCAATCATTGGGCGTTAACTTGTTAAGTTTCATTGGTCTGTCTAATTCATAATACATGTAGAGACTATAGACTGCCTCCTTTTGGGCTTCAAGGGACTAACTTCCCTAAGAATTGGATTTTAGGATTTCTTACAAATTTGCTTATAAAAGTTTTCCTGATGTTCCCTATTAATCTATTATATGGATTTTCTAGGCGGAGGAAGGTGAAGAGGATGAAGAAATTAAGGAGCTCTTCAAGATGAGTGAGAAAAAGAAGAACGAGAGAAGTCCTGCAGAAATAGCTTTGCTAGTTGAGAATGTCATGGCTGAGCTTGAGGTTACAGCTAATGAGGATGCTGAACTTAGTAGACAGGGGAAGCCCACCATTAATAAACTCAAGAAGTTGCCTCTTAAAGAAAGCAGCTGCTTAGCTGCCATCATTAATTGTGCATATTGGTGTTTCTTAAGCACCACATGTCTTGACTTATGTCTTCTGTTTCTTCATTCCTTTTTTCATTTTCTGTCAATTGTTTTGCAGAAAACAGCTTCAGCTAGAATTTTTAGATCGTGGAGTGCTGAGTGCTGACTTTATTGAATTGGCTTGAACCCCTCCCAGATGGAAGCTTACCAAATATAAACATTCGCACAGCAATTTTGGATATTTTGAATGATGTAGTGACTTTTCTCCATTATAATTATGCATGAGATGCAATAATTGTTGGCCAAGAGTTATTAGCACCTGATAGGCCAATACATTGGTTATGTATGCAGTTCCCCCTAGACCTAGGGCAGTATGATAGAAAAGAACAGCTGAAGAAGGGTGGTCTTGGAAAGGTTAGGCTTAAATTAACATGTGATTAACATGTCATGTTAGTAGCAGTTAAACTTACCCCCTACCCCCGCCAAACCAACCATGACAAAAATGAAGAATGGACAATCATCTAGTGCTTGCTAAAGTAATTAATTGATTTGCTTTGTCTTGGCAGGTAATCATGTTTTTGTCAAAATCCGATGAAGAAATCAATGTAAATAGGAAGCTAGCAGAGGAGCTGGTTGATGAATGGGTAAGTAATGCATGTTCAAACTCTTGCTCCATGATATATTATTTATCTCCTCTTTGCATCTGTTAGATGTTCATAAAGATATATGGCCATTTAATTGCGTGTGGATAGAAACTAGGGAAGTTATCAAGGCAAAATGGATTCTCCTCTATAGAAGGATTTTATTAAATTCTCTGGAAATAAATACATGCTATGTCTGTATCTGGGTGCGTCCCTGCCAGCTAGCAGATTCACTGCAGCCTCCAGCCAGCTGCTATCCGCTCGTCCCAGATTGCGGTACTTAGCAACCTGGATCACCGAGGCACAATCCGGAACCCCAGAAGAGGCATTCCAAGGTGCTTTGCTGCTATTGGCATTTCAGTCCCTAGAGCCATGGCTCTCTGTTTGCTTTTATGCATAATACAACATGTATTTATTGTGTTATATTATATAAAGAATAAATATAAAGATATTTTAATCAAGATAAGTGTAATTATTGCTTATCTTTGGATAAATTACACTCCTCTCCCCTGATAGATGCCCAAGATGTTCTACCTTTTATTTTAAAAATATATACCCTCCCCCTTTAAAATCAAAAGATACTCTACACTAATTTCCTCTATAGTAAAAAAGTATGTTACAATTATACTTATTTTGACCAAAATACCCTTATATTACTTATATAATATAATAAATATTAAATATGTATGTTACCAATATAAAATAGTCATTTTTTTAAAATTTAGAATAAATTAAATTGATGATTTCTAATACAATAAATAATTTGAAATAAAAGTTTGAGAAATATATTTTTTTAATAAGTTATATTTTTAATAAAAGAAATCAATATTATCCTTGAGGATATTTTAGTCATGTTTTGGCTTCAAGGAAGGTCTCTATTTATTTTCATAAAGAAAAAACTTATATTCGGTTCTTATATTCTTATTATCAAATTTCCCCATCAAAATATGATAAGAATATGATTTTCTAATTAAAATATAACAAGTGTATGATTTTTACAAACAACTGTATGATCCTCCAATTAAATCATATATTTGTCATATTTTTATTGAAAAATTATACCCTTATCATATTTTGATTGAGAAACTTGATAATAAGAATATAAAGAATTGTACCTAAGTTTAGTCATTTTTATAATAGAGGGAATGGTCTTGTAATTTGAACACCTCTAAGGAGGGAAGAGTAATTTACCCTGATATATATATGTCATTTTGTTATGTGATTTTGCATCATAATTGCAGTGCCGACCTATATTCAATAAAAGTACCAGGTTTGAAGATACGAGAAATATTGATGATGAGAAGGTTCCATTTCGGAGGCCATCAGTTAAAAAGTACTCTCTTTACCCCTTTTTATTGCTTTGTCTCCTGCAGTATTATATTTAATTGTTTCAATATATTGAGTTCGTGTAATTTTGTTAAATTCTTATAGGCCGGCAAATAAAGCTACGGGAATGGTATCTAGAGATGGTGATCTTGATTTAGATCGTTCACAGTAAGGATTGGAGGCATTTGGGTGCTTCTGTTAGAGCAATATGGATTGAGTGATCATTAATGTATCTTTTGGGTGTTTAATTTTGACTGTGATGTAGGCCTAAGTCTGGACAGTGTTGTGTGTCCCCCATCTAAAGTTGATCCGGAAGAAGTTAGAGCCTGTGCAAAACAAGCTACACAAGATCAGCATGGAATGAAGGTCGGTGTTTAACTTCTCCAGTACTCTTATAGTCAATTCATTTTATGTGGCTCGATCTGTAATATCCATTAAGCTAGGCTTGAAACGAATGTGAGAGACATTACTGAACTCTTTTCCTTTATTTTTTATCTCAGTTTTGCTCCTCTTTAACTTGTGTAAAAAACTACATAGATCCTTAATCTTGCCAATGCGGCACAGCCCCGTACTTTGGGATACAAACTGTCTGTGGTGAAATGTTTAGCATATGGTACAAAAAACAAAATGATTCATGATCAGAATAATGGTAAACGTAAGCTACTAGGTGTGGTGCTGTAGTCTAGTAGTGAGAGGTTAGGACAGTTAGTAAGATATTTTAGGTTCAAACTTCTGCTCCACCATGTACCCAAAGAAAAAAAAAAAAGAATGGTGAAGGAGAATCTTATCAAAAAAAGAAAGAATTGTGAAATTTGTGAGAATGAAAGATAGCTTTTGCCTGCAGCATGGTTATAATGAAGATGAAGAATCTTACCCCCCCCCCTTTCTTTTTGTGTTGGGAAATAGTTAGGAAGAAGGCCATGTTGTGGCTTTTAGTGGCTGTAATGCTGTTTCTGTTGGTATGTGCTATAAGCGTGATTTGTTAAGTACCAGTATGCTGTGAGTGTGCCGTGTTGGTACTTGGCAGTCCTTGCATTAGCATGCAAAATTAAGTGTGGGATTGTAGCTATGGTGCTCTCCTGTAATTTTTTGTGTAGTTTGACCAGAGTGTGAATTGTTAATTACAGATGGATAGAAAGTTACACAGTTGAAGGCTCCAAAAAGGAGGCTTCAAGCCACAAAACTGAGTGTGGAAGGTCGGGGCATGCTCAAATATTTGTAAATGTGACCGCATTGATACGATATATTTGTCCATCCTTAAGCCCGTTGTTATGGGCTGAATGCGTCATTCTGAAAGAATATTGGCAGCTTTTCTGATCGGAAAAAATTTAGATACAGATTTTATATGTTTTGCTGTCAAATTTTTTAATAATAATATGACAATTGTATAATTTTTACAGTTTAATATCATGTGATTGGGTTTTTTTAAAAAAATTTATATGTTATATTTTTATTAAAAATTTAATAACTAAGATATAAAAAAATCGTACTTAAACCTAGTCCTCTCTAAAATCGAAAACCATTTTTGAGTTATTCACATTGAAAGGTTGAAAGGAATGTGGTGAAGCGACATCCTTTTACTGAATATGATGCATTCATGAACTATAGAAGCACACATCCAAAAGGATACTCGTACTTTAGCTGAATGATAGCCTCAGTTTGGCGTAAGTTAAATGAATATGCATTTTGCATCAATGATGGGCAACTCTAACGTGGTTTTCTTTGCAGTATTGCAGTCTGCACTTATACAATGATATATCCAACAGGGGGATGATGGTACGTGATTTAAATAGAAACTTCTCTATTTAAGCCAAATTTTGTTGTATATGGGTATTAGTGAGAAATTCTTGTATGCATTAGGCGTATGCATACTTAACAGTAAGAATTTACTCAATACATATGCATGTACTGCTTTGTACATATAGGAAACAGATCTTAACTATTGTGAATAAGTGCACTTTGTGCTCCGTAGAATTTTCCGATTGTAGCCAATGTTTCATCTATAACAATATAAGGCGTCAATCTGCAACACGTTTTTATAAGCTGCTAACACTACACACTTTGTACATCACGAAAGGAGAATAAATTTAACTTGATCAATTACCGAATTTAAACCTGGCCCTGAAGAACTCAATCCTAATACTGGGTATGCAACCGCTAGATTAAACCCTGAACAGACAAACACCAAAAATTGAAGGTTATGCAAGTAAATATATGGGCCGAAACGTGTGAGAGCAAGTGCAGAGAAAAATTCGTATGGCTAGTTCAGTTAGCATAAATCTGAGGAAGGCATAAGCATGGTGATCACTGACCGAGTGTGACCAGGAGTGGAAGTCTGAAGATACTGAACAGCTAAGTCAAGCAAGTTTAGCAGTCAGCCAAACATGGGTGGGGGTTTAATTAGATCAGCAGGCCATGATCAAGAGTAGCTGCTCCACGCGCACCATTCCAAGAGCATGCGGAAGGTAAATGCAGAAAGTAACCTAGAAGGTTCAACCTTCAACTAATATAAAAATGTCTTGTTTCAAAGTCACTGAAGTGGGTTTAGCTAATAAATATGGGTTGATGTGCTGAACAAGGTTACCATTCCCATCAGTTCATTCGCAAATGTAAACTTTCTTGCAATTTGTAATGGTGTTTTCTTTTCTTTCTTTTTTTTTTTTAATTTTGGTTATTACAGATGAGGTTATTTTCAAACTCAGTTAAAATTCTCTTATAAATGATTCTAAAGACGATCAGCTTAATGCATTTATATTTTACAGTCAAAATATTCTCCAAAAGAATTGAACTTAGACTGTTAAAAAAGAAACAATATCTTTTCTTATCAACTAGACCACCCTATTGCATTATATTGAAAAATTTTATATCCCTGCATTTCTCTTGGTCAATTTACATTACAGTCGTTTAAGTTTCTTGTAGTATGTTATTTTTCACGTATATGCTTGCTTGAGGGGATTCTTTCTGTACCTTGGTCACGATGAGCTTGCTGTAAAAACTAAAATCTTCATTCCTCAGGTCGTGTTATTTTATAGTTTGACTTGATCAATTTGGTTGTGTAGTCATTTGGTTGACTTGGATCAATTTTGGATGTTGAATGGCTAAGTTAGTTAAACGCACACTTATCTTGTGATCTCAGCAAATTGCGTTTCATGCTCACATCCTTGTTGATATATCCGGTAGGACTAAGTTAATGGCATGTCATCTTGGGCTGCAAAATAGATCAGTAAACTTCACCCAACTAAAATTACGGAGTAAATAGTGAAGCAATCTAGAAAGGATTCAGCTAGAGGCACAAGGAAAGTGATGATATCACATTAGGAAAAAAAAAAAAAAACCCTTATCCACATTCCATAGCATGAACGCTAAGCTTGCGAGGCAGACAATGTATGACAGAATTCTCACTCTACATACAATCCAAGTTGTCTTGATTGTTAGACGACCTACATTAGAAATGAGTGATAAAAGAGCATAAACAGATCCTAAGACTATTAATGGTCAACTTTAAAACAATTTGATTTGAACTACAAGCTATCCAAAACAGGAACTCGCTGTTGCTATTGGTTAGGTTAGGATCGTGAGGAGCATGAAGCCGAAGTTAGATCCTAATGACCGCCCTGCGCAGCTTCTGTCTGCTCAGACTGTTGAGTGTCACTATCCACATGTTGGTCATTCCGGCCAGACCTAAGATCCTCATTCTCAGGCAATTCCCCAAGTTTCTCCTGTAGAATCATTACATTATTATTATTATTGCATGCTCAGGATTTGATAAATCTTTTCAGATCAGAAGAAAGGAATCCCAGTAGCGGCTATCAAATTGCAATGGTGATTTTATTCCATCTAGCTCTATTTTGTTTGCTTAATCAAGGTTCTGATACATGTATCATATTGGTATGGACCTCAACAACTGTTGGGTATTCTTGGTGCAGGTAGAGTGCTGATCAATTTGCAAAAGAAACCAAAAACAAATATCAAGCCACATCAAGATTTTAACATCACCTTGAGAGCAGCATTTTCTGAGAGCAGCTGCTCGTACTCACTCCTGATCCGACTCACTTCAGACCGGAGAGAAGCGTTTTCTTCCTTCAAAGCCTCAGCACGCTGGGCTAGTTCATCACATTCAGCCTGAGAAAAGCACACGTAGACAGAAATTAGAAATGGAAGTATGATCACGCAACCAGAAGTAGAAACAGGTTATATCACCTGCTTGCGCAACCTGGATCTGCGAGCAGATTCCCTATTAGACTGCTTGCGCCTTTGTCTCTTTAGCTCTCTTTCGTCCTATATGTTAAGCGGGACATAAAAAGATTAAAAAAGAATGAAAAAAAAAGGAAGCAGAAAGAAAGTAATCATGCAACAATAATGATCAGGTCTGAGAAACAGTTTTGTAATTATTGATTATGATCAACCAGAGAAGGCAATTATTATACTGGAAAAGGGCAACAATGGGCAGTTTCAACCTTAAACTCTGCATTATCTAACTTGAAAAGAAACTGAAGTCAAATTCTAATGTGGAACAGCATGGGGAACATGAACAGGACAGAACAGAATCAAAGGAAGATAATTTTCCTAAACACCACCCTTTTAAAGTTTTAATAGATAAATATTCCTCAACACATGGAAAATGCAATTGGGCATAAGTTCCACAGCAGTAACCTTGTTCCAGATAGAATAAAAAGGTTCACTAAATGAATGCTATATGCCCATTATGGCACTGCTACCACTCAAGAAGGACATGACTTCGCAGTTGGGCAGAGGTTTACATTTTTCCACAAGGAATATGTGTGAATTCGGCTTATAACCCCCATGGGACAAAAGGTTCAGAAGGTGCAACCTACCTATGAGCAAAAGTTTATAACACCACCATGTGAGTGCAGAGGTAAAACACAAGGTGATCAATTTCTACTACTAAATAGTAAGCTCTAAAAAGAATGACTAAAAGGATGAATCAGATACCGAGTAAACAAAGTTCTCAGAAACTTATTGTGTATAGTTTCCAAAGAGCTCTTCTTGAAAGGCCCTGCAGCTTCTCTATGATCAAATAAACCATTACTGTTAAGAGAGCCATGGTGCATCTTCTTACACCTGACTTCTTCCTGTACCAGTATTCTTAATCCCACATGCTAAAATACAGACGGTTTTGCAAGAGAATTAATAATTAACTCATAATATCACCACAGTCCATGCTTTCAAGAAACATCACAATTAGAGGTGTTCATCGGCCCGGTTGGCCCTAAGGGCCCGCCCTAACCCGGTCTAATTGGGCCGGGCCGGATAGGGCTAAAAGTATAAATGGGCATAACTTTAAACAAGACTATTCCGGGCCGGGCCAGGCCACAGGCGAAGGTATGTTCCGCCCAACTCGCCCTAATAGTTACTTCTTTTTTTTTAATTATTAATATCTTGTCATCTTATTTTTTTTTATTTCATTTAATTATCTCCGCATACTGCAATTTTTATTACTTACTCAAATATTCTTTACTTCTTTATTGGTTAAATCATTGATGCGAATCCTTACTGATATTTTTTTTGTTAAATAATGAAAATATACTTGATAATACTAGACTATTTTTTTATTACTGATACAAATATAAGTGTTCTAAAAGTCCATTGTTTTGAAATATATGCCTATAAGTTTGTGTAAAAATATTTTTATATTACAAGTATCAATTCATTAAAATAAATTAATTTGGGCAGCCCTAACCCGCCCTATCCCAACATAAATCAGACTTATTAGAGTTGAGTAAGGCCACAGGTATAAAAACAAGCTTCATGTCTTAATCGGGTCAGGTATCGAATATACTAGATGTTCAGTTTGGTCCTACCCATATACAGCCCTACTTATTCGGGCTGTCTCGAGCCGCCCTAAAATCGGGCTTCTTCGGGCCGGGCAAAACCACAGGCATAAAAATACGTCCAAGACCCTAATCAGGCCAGATTTCGGGCCAAGCATCGCCCTGACCCGGCCCTGCCCATGTACACCCCTAATCACAATGACCAAAAGAAGTATCCACGCAAAGCAGACAAGCATCATAAGGCATAGTTGGCATCTACCAATGTCTCAGTAGCTCACTTAAAAGCAAGCGATATTTTAATAAAGAAAAAGAGGAGAGGCACCTGTTGCAGTTACAATTACAATTAGAAAGGTGATAACAAAACTGTCAACATGCAGCACATATGCTGGTCATAAGCATATAATTTAATATTTCCTTGGATAACCATTATATAAGCATTCTGACTACTCACAAAATCATGCTCAAACCTTTCAAGACTTCATGCCGTCAATCACAACTAATAATAAACAAACCAAACAATACAACTGGTCAGCCTCTGTAATTGCATACATTGTTTTCATATCAAGTCCCATACTGAATAACACATACCAGTTCAGGAACATAAAAATTTCCCTTTTCTTAAAAGCTTAAAACTTAAGATTCTATTTCATTTCTAAATCGCCAGCAAGCAATAAAAACTCTTTAGCTTTTATCATGTTCCACGGCTAGTGAATAAGTTTATGAACTTAATAATTTGCAGTAACAAGTTAGGCACACACTATTCTGTCAAAAAGGCAAGTAAATTAACTTTACTGATCTGGTTCAGTCATCAGTAAACAACCATGATATTATAACAAGAAAATGGACATCATTGGTCTGTTGTCAAAATTAACCTGCAGCCAAAGTTGTGACTGAACACTCTCCCGTGATCCAGCAGTAACCATCCCTCCAGCAACGGCAGTAGAAGGAACCTTTCCACGCATCGCAGGAATAGTAGATGAAGTGGGTGCACCCCAGTAATCCATTCCTATATTTAAATTTGTCATGGGACCAGGAACACCTCCAGGAGCACCAGCAGCAGAGATAGGCATGATACCCATGGTTTGATTAACCACAGTATGTGGTGTATTAAGTCCCCCATTTTGAGGAGCATGCACAGAACTTCCATTTTGAGATGGTTCAGCTGTAATTCAGCAAAAAAGGCAGTACCTCAGCTGTAACATACATAGCATTATCCTTATATGTATAGAAACTACTTCAGAAAAGCAAAGCGTAGATATGTCAGACCTTCCAAAGAATCCTGCCTTCCCTCTGATTTCAACTGTGAGTCCTACAAAAACCAGAGAAATGAAAAACTATGATATTATATCATTTAACACATTTTGCTAAGGGTAAATTACTCTTCCCTCTCTTGAAAGATGCTTAAATTACACAACCCTCCCCTCTATTATGAAAATATACACAAAATCCCTAAAGCTAAAACATGACCAAAATACCCTCAAGAATAATATTAATTTCTTTTATAAAAAATATAACATTAAAATATATATTTTTTAAACTTGTATTTCAATGTTATTTATTTTATCTTGCAAACTATAAATTTAATTTATTCTAATTTTAGAAAATTGACTATTTTTCTTTTGGTCAAATACATGTTTAATACTTGTTATATTATACAAATTATATATATATATGTATATATAAGGGAGTTTCAATCAAAATAGGTGTAGTTGTAGCTCATCTTTTGCTGCAGGGAGGTCAATATAGTGCATTTTTTGATTCTAAGGAAGGGGAATGTAGAATTTCAACATAGAAAGAACGGCTGTATAATTTGAACATCTTTCAAGAGAGGAGATTGTAATTTACCCTTTTGCTAAATAACCATGCAAGAGAAAACTTGGCTCTAAGATTTTCCCCCCTTGTTTTACATATATTACGCTCCCTCGAATTTATAATTACTGCAAAAGTGAATCTTAACAGACATATTTTGACCATATAGTAGCAAATAGACTAGTGGCTCAGCACTTACATTCTGAGAATTTGCATCACTTCCTTCACTAGTACCTTCACTTGCACTCTCACCACTGCAAATACAAGTTAGACTATCAGCATAAGCAGCCAGTATGCAATTGCAAATGGCAATCCAATGCACTCAACAGGCTCAGGAAAACAACCCACTGTAACCTTACAAATAAATTCCTTTTGTTGACAGGACAATACAGCCACAAGATTGATGAAAGTAGGAACCAAGTAACTGAGGCATTTGAAAATAAACAATCCTCATGCAAACAATATCTATAATATATCAAAAGTCCAATAATTGGAAAAAAAAAAAAAAGCTTCCATACAGTTTCATCTATGAAGCACAGACACTTAATAAGGAAGCTGTGTCCCGGTCCAACATGTGTTTGACACTCATATTAGACATGATGTGACATTACGTGATACTTTAAATTACAAGTGGACACTTCAGATTTTGCTGTCACTATATCTATGTCGGTGTCTTGTCTCATGTCCATGTTAATGTCCATGCTTGCTAGGTTTTCATGCATTACTAACACAATCAGAAAAAAAATTAAGGGGGGGCAAGAATGAAGTAAACTTCAGGAATTTTCTACTGTTTCTACTTCCAACTATCTCACATCCAGAAACCTCACCAAAAGCAACTACAAAGCAATCTTCAAAGAGTCAAAGTAGATGCTAGTTCAGAATCCATTCATCATTTCACATTGCAGTTCAGATAACAATAGGCTTAAAAAAAACTGCATTTGAATCCCTCATAAAGGCGGGTCTATAGGAAGTTACTCTGTCTAAAGACATCAGACAATTTTCTAGCTTAAGTTCTACGATCTAGAATGACAGAAAAGCAAGACTACATACACCACATCTTACCTTTTTGAATGAACTCCATTAGCAGATGTCCCCAGTGTTTTACTAAGTTCGATATTCTTCCCTGTAATCATATTCAAACTACCCAAACTTCCTTTTGATCTTTTAATCGGCAATTTTTCCTTCACGTCAGGAGGCTTACCATCAGCTTCCATGCTGCCAAGAGTATTTCCCTGCAGGTAAACTCATGGGTTTTCCTTACTTGGATAAAGACTGGTCCAGTACAGAAGAGGAAAAGACAGAGATGGAGAAAGAGAGTCAGAAAGAGCATAAAAGGCATGAAGGGAGAAAAACTCACCGAAGCCTCAGCAATACCATTTGGAGAAGGCATGGCAAAAGGACTAAAAGGATAAGATCCCTGTACAAATTCATGGCAATTGGCAAATAATGGTTAATGCTTTAGAGATTATGATGATTTAGTCACAATATGACAACTTCAAAAAAGGATAATTTACAAAAGAATACCGGAGGCATAGATGGATGAGCATATATACCACCATGGGGATACATTGCAACGTAGGGATGTGGTGGGGTACCATAAGGAGGCATAATATGCTGCAAGTAATAAACCAAGAGAATCAAGAGAAAGATTTCATACCATGTATTTTGTAGTTAGGAGGAAAGAGGTATACACTAGTTGCAGTCTTGCAAACATCGTAAAGAGCAATAAAAATAACAAAGGACCATTGAACAATTAAACATGAGAAATAAATCTATATTCAGTGTTCAGACAACAGAAGTATCATATTACTAGTTCTTATCCTCCAGTCCTTCACTGGAGCAAAAGAGCTACCTCCAACAAGACAATTTCTTAGTTACAGTTGTTAACACAAACAAAGGTTGTGCTTTGGTTGTCCTTTGTTGTACTTTACTAATTTAAACAACCATTGCTGTCTGGTACATGCAAGTACAACAAGAACATTAGCCATGCCCCGGCCATCAATATCACTAGATATCAATCATATTATATGCAAAGAGAGGTGGTTTAGCTCATCTGGCGGAAAAGCTCAATAAATTTTCTTTCCTACTAACTGGCCAATGTACAGACTGATTTTCACCGGTGATCCCTGGAAAGCTCTCTGAGCCTCAGAATGCTAAGAAAACAGTTGCAAGCAAAATTCAAGTAGGCCTTATACATTTTCCTTGCATTATATCCACCCAATGACAGTAACCTAAGGAAATGCAAGTCACTGTGATTTACAAAATAGAAGGTATTCATAATTTGTTTTCAAACATAGTCGTATTTAATTCACTTTAAATTGAACTCCAATTTTTCACGCTTGAACTATAGAGTATGGACACTTGGATATAAGTACACAATATAAATATAAGGACCTCAGTATTATTTTGGAATCCTTACAAAGTAGGTTGGATTTTGTCTTCATATTCCAGTTAACAAAGGAGGTGGTGACACTGAAGGTACCTAACAGAATTCCAATAGCATTAATATCACATGCTCTCTACACCTAGAAATTAGAAATCCTAATATTTGAATAATCACCCCATGTCATGAGGTCATCAAAACCAAGGTAATCGAAATCGTTTGATTCTCGATTCAGATCGTACGGTTCGTCACGATTCAGCATTTCAACGATATTGATCGGAGCTTGAATCGTTCTTGAACCAGAATCGTACGTTGGAATTGCTGGAATCGTGCGCGTCGAGTCAGAATCGACAAGTCACGGCCTTCCAGCGATTCTACAAGCCTCAAAGTTGACGGGTTGCTGCAAGTTTAATGGATCACGAAGTCGGATCTCTCGTGACCCGGCACACTGAAGGAGATCCGTTGCTCTGAGGAAGACGATGCACTTGGGAGTCGGGACACTCAGGTGTTTGCTGTTTTGCATTTCTATTTCTTTGAAGTAAAACACTACTTGGATGTGTCATCTAGGCAAGCTGACAGCAATCAGAGACATGACCTGTGATGCATTAGGCAAGCTGGACGTTTTTTTTTTTCTCCTATTAGATTTCAGTTTTTGACTTTAAATAGAATTGCCAAACCACGTTGGACGGCTGCCAGCAGCAAGACACCAATAATCTCACATGTATAAATCAATATTATAATTTTTTATATATAAATTATTTATATAATATATTTTAAGTTATTTTTCAATATGTTTCTGAATCATATGATTTGATACAATTTACGATTCAAAAATTAACTCTTCGATTCACAATCTAAATCGCAATTCGATTACCTTGATCAAAACCACAATCACCACCTACCATACCCACTATTGCTGTAATCCCATCTTTACCACTGATCATCAAGAAAGACCATTATTATTGTCACCACTCACCATATTGTAACCAGTCCACCATCATCAATGCCATTAACAATGTTCAATTGCTATCCCACAACCATCATAAAGGCAATTTTCACCACCATTGCCATGCCCAACTATTTAAGTCACTGTTGCTGCCCTGCCCACCCACATGCCACCACTAGAGAGCTCGTGGATTTATTAGTCAAAACAATCTCTTATTTCCTTTTGCTCCAAATGCAGTGTTAGAAAATACAAGATCTTTGAAAGAAGTGCTGGCAAACAGCAATCTTGACTTTTTTTATGGAAAAAATCAAAGGATGATAAGGAAACAAACATATATATTTAGGGAAAAAAAGAAACTATGTATGATATTATTTTCACTCAAAGCAACTAGAACTGTAACCAGTTTATTGATTGATGCCTGGTAAGCATGGACCCTTAACAGTATGACAAAATTTGAAGTGCGCACATGTAATTTGAAGTGTTGCATAGTGTCTAGTACAAATGAATATGTGTCAGATACAAACACAACTCTTTTTTATTTTTAAGTGTCTGTGCTTCATAGATTGATGTACTTCCCTTTCAAGTTTATTGACAACAATAGCTGGAAATGTAAAAGCATTATTTTATATGAATTCAAACATTTGTCTTGGGGCTATAGCTCAAATATGGAGAGATTTTGATCCAATTAGGCCTTGTATATGAACATAGATAACCAGTAACAACAACAACAATAACATAACCAACAATGATGTTAGCAACATCATCAGCGTTCCCAAAAACTGTTTAAACTTCTAAAACACACTCAAAGGCCATGTTGTATTCTACAGCATACGCTTGAGATTGGCCAATCACAATAAAAGTGATAATTACCTGGACACCCCACACATATGGGTGGGCTTGGGGACTTGACGCCAAGAACCCATGTGGAGGTATAGGAGAATATGCCTGTAAAATGAAGCTGGGGGAATCAAAATCTAATCTTAATATTAGTCAAAACATAATAGGCCAACAAGATCTTTGTGATAGTAAACCTGAAAGCTGGACCAATCAGGATTCATTGTTCCCGTACCAGGGGTTGAAGACTGCTCCTGGAAAAACAACAAAAAGTTCTTGGCATCATGTGAAAGTGCCATTAAACTGTCATGATAGATGAAATAAAAGAACACAGGTAGACCTGTGACGTAGCAGGAGGTGTCTTTGGCTCCTTCTCTTTTGGGGTTTTATCCATGTCACTGCCACCCATGGTTCTATATCAGTACCTTCCAAAATTTTACACTAAACCATGCTGCATTATGAAAAAACTTGCGTTACAAGGCAGCTTACAAGATGTTCCTCATCCATAAAACAGGCAACAAAATCCCACTGCTGAAAAGTAAAGCCTGATATACAATACATTTCAAGCACACGCTTCAATGTTAAACTACTCTGCAAAGTGTTACAATCCTCATATTCCATGAATAGATGATACTGGAAGTAAATGAACAGGTAATACGTTACTCCTTCCTTCACTTCCAATTAATACAAACCATCTAAAAAAGAATTCTTTTTCCTTTTTAAATCAATTTCCAATGTTATCTCCGAAACCAGCATTGACATATAACTGATAAATTCGGTTCAGCTAAATAACAACACTACTACATTAACCTCTATTAAAAATGACTTGGCAGCAGGCGATAATCAGACCCTGAACAAACCAGATAATACTAACAATACAAATTGAAATTCATACACAAGAATAGCAATATGAAAAATTCAGCTCTTGGCAAAAAAGCTAATAATTTCAAATTACCACTCATAAAGACAGGGAATCGTCGAAGCAGAAGCAGAAGAAGAATCTGAATGGATGGATATGCAGAAAAATAAGCAACGGAAGCGACAATTTAGACTTGTAATAAATGGTAAAAATAAAATTCTTCTATGACACGCAGGTCAATCACGTATTTATTTTGGGAAATATCATAGCAAGAAGGTGATCTTCGATCGTATATGATACGATAAGACGGAAAGGGAACAAAGAATTGGGGAAAAATCAAAATTAGGGTTTGTTTGGCTGTTTGTTCGGGCGTGTTCACGGAGAGGAACCCATAGGTCGTCGTACGGTGTCGCTGTCCAGTGAGATTTTCGTTCCCATCTTGCCCGGGAAGTGAAATCCCCATTTACTCCTCCTGCCCATTGTTTTTCTATTCCCTTTCTTACATTTTAATCATGGTTTTCTAATAATATATCACGTATGAAATTATTTTTTAAATACTCACTTAGATTATATAGTCATGTGCTATAAAAAATATTTATTTAATATATTTTTATTAAAGAATATGACAAAAAGATATTTAAAAATTATACAAATTTTATAATTCGTTATTTATTCAAAAAGATAATCTGGTATGTTTATTGATTGCAGGGATAATTATTAATATAAATACCTTTCAACTATCTTATATATTCTGATCAGATACTTTCTCCGTTGTCCCATTTGGATAAGTTCATAAAAATGAATATTTAAAATATATTTTCAAAGATGAAACTCAAGATCTTAACTAATTTATTTTTATTAATTGGGTGTTAATTTCATTTAATGAAGTCCTCGTAGTTTTTATTTAGTAGCTGATTAAGTAAGGTAATTACAACTTTTTGAGAAAATATTACAATTTTATCATGAAATAAACTAATAACAAATATTAAAATAAAAAATTTAGTTTATATCTTAGAAGTATACCTCAATCATTCTACTAGGAATCATCATTTTATTTTCATTTTTCTTGCGCTTTTTAGCTTTTAACATGCACAAAATCTTATCTTGTTCAAAATACGATAAGGCGTATTTTAAAAAAAAAAAAAAGATAAGGCAAAATTACTCACTGAGTTGGCCAATTACAGGTTGCAACTAAAGTTCTAAGTCAATTTGTCACACTCCCAGTTTGATTAATTTGCTAGTATCATCCTATTAGTCGACGTCCCCAGGCACATCTCAGCTCAGAAAAGATTACAAATTCTTATGCGGAATGATAAGGAAATATATATATATATATATATATATATATATATTACTGTTTATTCAAAAAATAAATAAAATAACCACTTAATATAACTATTTGCTTTACTTATAATTCAAAATAATAAATAAATGGCTTAAATATTATGACTTAAAAAAAAAAACTTTTATACATGAGGCACCAGATTTTGGGATGAAGAATCAGGCGCTATATAGATTGAACTTAGAGTTACTAGGGGTGCATAATATTGGATTTCAAGCCACGTCAAGTAACACCAAAAATAAACGGAGGGTTAGAGTTAAGGACTTAAAATTAAAAATATTTATTTTAAATAATTTATTATTATTAAATTTAAAAAAATTTATTTAAAGTTAATGATAACTTATCTTAAAATAAGAGTAATAAATTTTTTAAAATAAATATTTTTAATTTTTGATCATTAACTCTAATTCTCTCAAAAATAAATAATCACATAATATTATTATTTATTTTATGCTAGTTGTACAATGATGTTGTCCAAATAGTCACAGTATGACACATGCTATTAGCATAATTAGTTTTAATGTAATATATTATCTTTTGCACCTAACTATATATGCACTTGAAACTTGAACATTACACACAAATACCAACTTGACCTCTAGTTCAACCCATATAACATATAACTGATGCAATTTTAGATCATCCCAGGTGTAATTCGGTTTAGGTAGTTAATAAAAGTTATTTAGGTTAAAATTTTTGTCTCGCTATATATTAAAAAGTTACAATCCTTTTAATCTATTACAATTTAATTGAGAAATAAAAAATGAATTAAACACGATTTATTTGTCAAAATATTTAAATATAAACTAAAAAAGGTAGCTAAACATGCTAACTTGAGAAATAAATTATTTAACCTTATTTTTTATTAAAAAATTATATGACTATTTTGTTCTATTTCATTATATGCTTTTCCTTAAAGAAAAAGTCATGTTTTTTATCAAATTATTATTTAAAAAAATACGGAATGAATGTGGGCCAACGAATAGATCAGGTATTGTTTTGAGCCCATTGAGAGAAATTTTGCAGGGTGGGCTGTAAATTGGAAGGTGGGGCTAAATCCGTTTAAGAAAGGAACTATTTGAACTCCACTTGATCTGCTCAAAGCAGAGACTAGAATGGTTTAAAGCAAATGAGGCCCATCCATTTAACAATGTTGCATTCATTGTAGAAGTCACTCATAATTGATAAGCTGATTGTTCCTGGTATCTACTGTACTTGAAACATGCCAGCTCCATAAAAACGTATTCTTAACAGCTTAAGATTTCTTTTAAGAAATATTATGAGATTACAATTTTAAATATACTAAATCAATGAAAAAGGGTATATTCTTAATATTGTTATAAAAAAAAAGGTAGCTATTATTGAACATTATTTTTATATTCTTAAAAGTGAGGAAAATATTGATTATTTTAAATTGGGCATTGTTATGTTTGACAAATTATAAACATGACAAATCTCGCATCTTCGCTTATTATGGGAAAAAGCAGACATATCTTAAAAATTAAAATGAAAGTAAAGGAGATAGATACAGAAAATTTGAGAGAGAGATGAGAAAAGAAGGGATTAGAAAGCTTTATGGTAGTAACTAGTAAGTAAAAGGGCGCCATCAGTCTGGGACGCTTTTTCAACCCTCCTGATCGTATTCATGACGAAAATGTAAGAATTAAACAGGCGTTCCACTTTCGCCTGTTCACAACTTTTGGCTGTTAGATAAATCAAAGCCCGGATTACCAAAACGTCTTTCTTCGCTTGACTTTTCTCCTCACTACTACCTGCATGTTTGGATGGGTGGTTGAATTTTTTAAATTATGTTTTAGATAAAATAATAATTTATTATTTTTATATATTATAATTCAGCTAATGTAATTTTTAACTTTTGTGTCACTAAATCAAATACACTCTATGTCTATCTCCTCCCACATATTTTACCTCACTTTTCTTTATTTTAAATCATATCCTTTTTTTAAATAATAATAATAATAATAACAACAATAATAATACACTGAACATATATTTTTTAGTTCCACTTATTTACATTAAACTTAAAGATAGTGCTATTTAGTGTATTATATCATCTTGAGTAGTGAAGGATATATTGGTAAAGATAGATGAATGTTTCTCTTAAATTTTCTAATTTTTTATACATCTAGTATTAAGTTTAAATAATACATTTTCACATCCTTTAAAATTTTGAACTAATTAAACCCACGCGTATATGTGCTCTCACATTCCTTAGAGCCATTACAGTTTATAAGACTTTTTCGATTTTGTGAATGAACGCTTGATCTGTCAAGTTTGGTATCTAAGGCATAACATATAATTTTTTTTATAAAAATTTGATAATTCGAAAAATTGTCCTAATGGACATATTTGTTTTTGGTTTTTGTCTATAATGTATACTAACGGTATTTAATTTAAATAATTATGCACTAATATAATATTATTGACTTTCATTATTATATCATGTAATTATAATGATGTGTATAATAGTATTTTCTATTAAAAATTGACTATTTGGACACCTTGAAAAACAACTCATTTCATGCATGATTGAAAAATTAAATGGGGAGGTATAATCTTCTTTATTAATAACAATGAGGGGCTTTGTTGGAACCCTCTGTGCCCTATTAAACAGGCTGACGTCAACAGGCAGAAAAAGCGTAAACGAAAATGTTGCTTGGAGGTAAGAAACCAATCCTTCGCACCTGTACTATAAAGAACCAACGTATTCGCCACGTAATTTAGACCGACTAAGTTTAAATTTAAAATTTTTTATTTTTATTTTTTGTAAATTTAAAATTTAAAATTTTTATTTTTTACAAAAAAATAAAAACAAATTTGAACCGACCAGACACATTATATCTAGTCTCATTTGTTGCAAATGCGGCTACATTGGTTCTTTGCATCTTCAATCCCTCTCCTGCTCCATCACTAAACCACGATTGTGGAACTAATTCATCTTTAACAATCCCATGGCTAGATGCAAAATTCCTAGTGTTGGCTATGATGCAGGACATGAAGGTGATGTTGGAACGAGTTATGGCGGCGGAGATGGCTCTGGTGGTGGTGGTGGCTATGGAGTTGCAGGAGACCATGGAGTTGTTGGCTATGGAGGTGGTAGTGGCAATGGAGAAGGCGGGGACCTAGGAAATGGTGGTGCAAGTGGTGGTGGGCTTGATGGAAGAGGAGATGTTGGATATGAAGCTGGTGGTGACCATGGTGTTGGATATGGGGGTGGGGGTGGAAGTGGTGGAGGTGTTGGTTATGGTGCAAAAGGGGAACACGGTGGTGGTTATGGAGGCGGTGAAGGAGGTGAAGCTGGGAGAGGCTATGGTGGTGGTGGAGATGGTAGAGGGGGAGGAGCTAGTGGAATAGGTGGAAGCCACAGCGGTGGCAGCGGAGGAGGGGCTGGTTATGGAGCTAGAGGGGAGCATGGTGCTAGTTATGGAGGCGGCGAAGGTGGTGGAAGAGGAGGAGGAGCTGGCTATGGAGCTAGAGGGGAGCACGACGTTGGTTATGGAGACGGGGAAGGTGGTGGGGGCGGAGGAGGTTATGGTGCTGAGAGAGAGCACCGTGGTGGGGATGCTGGTGGTGAAGGTGGTGGAACTGGTAGGGGATATGGTGCGGGTGGAAAGCATGGCGTTGGGTATGGAGGAGGTGGTGGAAGCGGAGGTGGAGGTGATGCAAGAGGAGCACATGGAGGAGGAGCTGGCGGAATAGGTGGAGGCCATGGTGGTGGTAGTGGACGAGGTGCTGGTTATGGAGGAGGTAAAGGTGGTGGAGGCGGAAGAGGTTATGGTGCTGGAGGAGAGCACGGTGGTGGTTATGGTAGCGGTGAAGGTGGTGGGGCTGGTGGAGGATATGGAGCTGGTAGAGAGCATGGCGTTGGTATGGAGGAGGTGGTGGAAGTAGAGGTGGACCGTGGAGGTGGTGCAAGAGAAGCACATGGAGGAGGAGCTGGAGGAATAGGTGGAGGCCACGGTGGTGGTAGCGGACGAGGGGCTGGTTATGGAGGCGGTGAAGGTGGTGGAGGCGGAGGAGGTTATGGTGTTAAGGGAGAGCACGGTGGTGGTTATGGTGGCGGTGAAGGCGGTGGAGCTGGTAGAGGATATGGTGTAGGTGGAGAGCATGGCATTGGGTATGGAAGAGGTGGTGGAAGTGGAGGCGGAGGTGGTGCAAGAATAGCACATGGAGGAGGAGCTGGGGGAATAGGTGGAGGCCTCGGCGGTGGTAGTGGACGAGGGGCTGGTTATGGAGCTGGAGGGGAGCATGGCGTTGGTTATGGCGGCGGTGAAGGTGGTGGAGGTTATGGTGTTGAGGGAGAGCACGGTGGTGGTTATGGTGGCGGTGAAGGCCGTGGAGCTGGTAGAGGATATGGTGCGGGTGGAGAGCATGGCGTTGGGTATGGAAGAAGTGGTGCAAGATATGGTGGCAGCGATTCTGGTGGAGAGGAGGATATGGACAGGGGAACATGGTGATGGTTATGCAGAAGGAGGTGGAAGTGATGAAGGCCATGTTGGTTATGTTCCCTACGAACCATTTATGACCCGACATAAATGTATTCACGTTGATCTATGAAGAATAAGTAAAATATATTAATACTAGAATATCATGACAATATTTTGAACTTCTTGTTAGTTTATATTTGTACGAAATAAATTATCTCATTTTACTATAAGAGCATCAGAGTAAGTGAGCGCTTTCCAACATTCTTGTCTTGCATTGTCATCACCGTTTGCGTGCCTTATACATGGAAGATCGTTTTCTTTCGTATTTTGATTCATTAGGATCAGTCCAATTAAAATCAAATTGGATCAGTCAGTTCGATCAAAAAACGGCGAATCGATCGTTCTGATTTAATTAATCCATAAAACTAATAAGTCAAAATATCAATAAAATAGGTTAAAAAACAGTTACCAACAAAAATCAGTGGGGCCAAAATAGCGGAGGAAATGGCTGAAAGATTGATGCTAAACTTTTCAAAACTTAGAAAAGGAAGAATAGAGTGCAAACAAGGCTTAAAATCACTAAGAGAGGGAACCAAGGTGCAGCAATTTCAGCTAGAAAGAGGCCTCCAACTCGGATGTTTTGGCCAAGGAAACTAGTTCAGACCTGAACATTCTTGGCCGTGAAAAGGGCAGCAAAACCAACGAGCAGAAACCGAAGAGGAAGAGGAAGAGCAGATTGAACGACTGATGAGAAGGAGCTTCTGCCTTCTGATTTTCAGATCTTTGAAACGCTCACCATGAGGAAGAGGAGAGCTAAGCGAACGAAGGGAATTGCATAAAACAGATATGAATTTCAGTCCTGTTTTCTCTTCGTCTTCCTTCTTTTCTATCTTTTGACTCTTCTTCAGTTGCAGAAAATCAAAGGCAAAAGCTTTGATGGGACACGACGAAGGGAATTGCGAATTTTCATTCCCAATTTGCACGGGAAGTGAAATCCCCATTTATCCCTACTGCCCATTGTTTTTCCATTCCCTTCTTTTCATTTTAATCCTGGTTTTCTAATCATATATCACATATGACATTATTTTTTAAACACCTAATTAAATTATATGGTCTTGTACTATAAAAAATATTTACTTGACATATTTTTATCAAAGAATATAATAAAAAATTTTTTAGAAATTGTACAAATTTTATAATTCGTTATTTATCCACAAAGATAATCTGCAATGTTACTGATTACAGGAATAATTATTAACATAAATACACAATTCTCTTATATATTCTGATCAGGTATAAAGTATAAACTGAACTTAGGTATATTCAAAGGAGTGACTTTACAATTTTTTTTTATTGGTAAAAAGAATGATTTTACTTTGAATGGCCATAATACGTTGTTAGATATATCAATAAATATTTTTGCCCCCTAACATGATATCTTCAATAAGATCCTCACAGATTTAAAACATTGAAGTTCTTGATTGATCCAAAATTTTAAGAAGATTGTGATTAACATTGCTTTCCATGATCACCTTGACAAATTTTTTTTTAATAAAATTATTAATAGACATTAGGTATTTATTTTACTTAAAGTCAATTATTTGATTCATACAAAATTAGCTATTGAATTCTTATTAGATAAAATGGGAGATCTTATTTTGCCCTACGTGTATATAATGATGTTGTCCAAACAGTCATAGGATGACATATGCTATTAACATAATTAATTTTAATATAATATATTGCCTTTTTTACGTACGTATATATGCACATGGAACTTCAGCATATATACACAAATACCAATTTAATTTCCTGTTCAACCCATATAACACATAACTAATGCAAGTTTAGATGATCCCAAGTGTAATTTGGTTTAGAACTTTTAGATAATAGAAGTGATTTAAGTTCAAATTTTTCTTTCACCGTGTATCAAAAAATTACAAACATTTTTTTTAATTTATTACGATTTAATTAAAAAGTTAAAAATGAATTGAATTCGATTTATCTGTCAAAATATTTAAATGTAAGATGAAAACTAGTTAAACATGCTAACTTGAGAAATGAATTATTTAATACTATTTTTTTATTAAAAAAAATATGACTATTTTGTTTGATTTCATTATATGCTTTTCTTTAAAGCAAAGGCTATGTTTTTAATCAAATTATGATTTAAAAATGGGGAATGAATATGGGCCAACAAATAAATCAAGTCATGTTTTTAGCCCATTTATTGAAAATTTGCAGGGTGGGCTTTAAATTGGGAAGGGGGACTAGATTCGTTAAAGAAACGAACTATGTGAACCCTATCCGATCTGCTCAACTGAGAGGCTAGAATGGTTTAAAGCAAATGAGGCCCATTCATTTAACAATGTTGCATTCATTATAAAAGTCATTCATTTTTCATAAACTGAACCTCTCACCGTTTTTTCCATTGGAGCAAGAACGATAAATTATCATTTGAAATTGTTGCTAGTGTATTTGAAGCATGCTAGATGCATAAAAACGTATTCTCAACAGCTTAAGATTTCTTTTAAGAAATATTATGAGATTAAAATTTTAATTATACTAAATCAATGAAAAAGGGTATATTCTTAATATATATATTTTTTAAATCTTGTAAGTTTTGTTTTTCTTTTTTTTTTTTTTAAAAGGTAGCTAATATTGGACATTATTTTTATATTCTTAAAAGTGCGGAAATTAAGTGAGGAAAATAATGATTATTTTAAATTGGGCATTGTTATGTTTGACAAATTATAAACATGACAAATCTCGCAGCTTTGCTTATTATGGGAAACGCATATATATCTTAAAAATTAAATGAAAAGTAAAGGAGAGTTATGGAGACAGATAGAAAAAAAAAATTTTGAGAGAGAGAGAGAGAGAAAAATAAGTATAACGCCGCCGTCAGTCTCGGACACGGTTTCAATCTTCCTGATCAAATTCAAAACGTAAGAATTAAAGAATAAAGCAGATCCTTTTCATCGCTCCTTGTGTTAATTGTTAATCAAGATAATTTAAATTTCATTTGAATATTTTAAATTTATGTTTTAATTTGTTTTAATAATTTTTTAGAATATAACATAAAATAAAAATAGTTTTTTATTATTTATTAAAAAATATAAAACATTTAAATTAAATTTAAACAATTCAAATCGACAATTGATAACATTTGACGGAATGGACAATGGAGAAAATCCGTATCGACTAAAGAAGCATTCCACTTTCGCCTCTTCACAACTTTTGAATGTTACAAACCTCAAAGCCCCCAACTCTTCCTTATTTTAAAATTCTATCCTTCTTTTTTTCGTTTGTATAATAATAACAATAATAAACTAAGTATATATTTTTTAGTTTCACTTATTTACATTGAACTTAAAGGTGCTATTTAGTATATTATTATTATTATTATTATTATTATTATTATTATTATTATTATTATTGTATTTTCTATTAAACATTGACTATTTGGACACTTTGAAAAACAACTCATTCCTTTCATAACTTGACAAGTAAGCCTTTGATGCATGATTCAAAGCTTAAATGGAGAGGCATATATAATCTTCTTTATTAAAACGATAAGAGACTTTGCCCCTTGTAGAGTACACCTGGAGGCAATACAAGGCATCGTCTCAACTCATCTCCCTCACAAGCGTCTTCTTTTCTCGTTCAATTATTTTTGTCATTTTATATCATGTGTGAATGACTCTACAATTCTGTATAAAGAAGCAAAGGTCACTTTTGAGTTGTATCCATAAACTTACCTCTGTGTGTGTGTGTGTGTACCATAAGGGTATAGAAAAAAAGGTGGAAAAATCACAAATAAATAAATAATGCTATACGATGACTTTTTCCAATTATTACTTGCAAGTGAAACCTCTATTTGCATATATATAAAACTTACTTTCTGTATTATTGCAAAGTAGGTCTTACCCATATCATGCAGTTTATATCTGAATCATGATTGAATTGAATATTACAACTTAAGAGGTAGTATATAATAATAAATTTTTAATATTATATGTAAAAAAATATTTTCCTTTTGTATGGTTTCATATAAACGCTATATAATCATATGGATCCTTCGAAGTTAATTAATTAGCAACTTCATGACGATAGCATTTCACAAAAACAAAATTTTAATCCACTCCCATGATGGTCCATTTTTATAATCATAAACAACCTATAACGATAAGAAAAGATTCTCTTTAAAAGAATTAAAATTAAAAAAATTTGTAACTACCACCTTTTATAGAGTGGCGTGTCTCAAAATACGTTTGGGATGCCAAGGGCATTGTTGTACACAAGAAAAATCTAAACCTGATTTAGCAGGCAAGGGCAAAGAAAGACCATCATCATCTTCTCTCCCACTGGTTCTCTCTTTCCCTATCATTGCGGGTCGTGTACTTGTGTATGTGAATAAGCTTAGAGTCAGAGAAAAAGCAAAGAAAGTGGAGGAGGGAGAGAGAAAAACACAAACACTTAAATTTAGTATGGATCGCTTACGTTGTTTTGGGATAACACCCAGAACTCATTTTCTGTCATATTGCTTCGTATTCTTCTTCTCTTTCAGCTTCCACAACGCTGCGTCGTTTAACCTCACCACCACAGCCTTCGACGCCGGCTATTCTCCGTTGTTCGGTGACGGCAACGTCGTTCGCTCCCCCGATGGCAACGGCGTCCGTCTCCTCCTCGATCGCTTCACTGGTAATTCCATCATATCAAAAAGCTCTATTTTTTTTCACATATATATATATATATGTTCTGATTTTCTATTTTCTTCGATGAAACAGGCTCGGGTTTCATCTCCTCTAGTATGTACCAGTATGGATTCTTCAGCGCCAATATCAAATTGCCTTCGGAATATTCAGCCGGCGTTTGCGTCGCCTTTTATGTATGTTATTTATTTTTCACAGCAATATTATTGGATTTTTCAAATAGTTAACGAATCAAATGTTCTGCAGAGTGTGGTGAATAAGAACTGATGATGATCTCTTTGTTCATAATTAGTAGCCAAAGTCAAAAAGACGGGAAGGCGTCAGTTTCATCCATAACGATTATTAATGTTGATTTGAATGTTATACAGACATCGAATGGTGATGTATTCGAGAAGACACACGACGAGTTGGACTTCGAGTTCTTAGGCAATATTGCAGGAAAACCATGGAGGTTTCAGACAAACTTGTACGGCAACGGAAGCACTCATCGCGGCCGTGAGGAGCGGTACCGCCTCTGGTTTGACCCAACCAAAGAGTTTCACAGATACAGCATACTTTGGACCCCCAAAAACGTCATGTGAGTCTTTCTATATTTCTTTTTCCATATATATATATATATCAATATATTTTAATTATACATTTAAAATCATGAATGTTATCCCATTATTTATATAAAAATAATAAATTGATGGGAAAAAACTGTGTTCATGTAAATGGGTGGGTGCTTTTTGTTTTAGGAAAGTTTTGGTATGTGTGATTGATCAAAGATTTGCTTGACATTTATTACGTGAAAGCGTTTGGAATTGCGTGTGGGATACTCCTGCAACTTGTGAACCAGCAAATTGGCAAATAGTTTCCCTTACTAAAAAGATGGTTTTACCTTTAGTGCTGCTTTATATAATTAATTTATTTTTTTGATTAATTTTAGAGATATATACATATAATAGGCCCCCTCCCTCCCCCAATTACGGCCAATCTAGTTTTTGGAATTTATACACTTTTTGATGCTTTTTTTTTCCTGCACGTATGATGATAAATTAAATTATCCAAATTGTTTTTCTCACATAAATTTTGTGCTTATCCTTTTGAGTAGAATACATGTGATAGGAGGACTCCTTTTTTTTTTTTTTTGAGTCACACACGCACATCACGGTCCTTCTTATTGATGGTGTTTTCAAACCTTTGAATCGGTCCTGTGATGTGAAAGATTGCATAGATTGTGGGGTGGTGGGCAAAATAATGATACTTAATTTCGCGAAATGCCTAACACGTAAAGTGAATTAGCCTTGTATTTCTAGAATATGACTGAATTTTCTCTCCCTTCCTACAAATTTCTTTGGGCATGCATTTGAAAATTGACAAACAATTGAAAGGGTATTGATCCAACTGGTGGACCTACACGATAATATATATGATACTTAAAAAAGAGGAATTATTTTCATGCACTATAAAGAAGCATGTGAACTGGATTCTTTAGTCCTTTTAATAGATGGCGCAGCAATTTTTGTTAGATATTACCTAACTAAGCTAGCTCATAGATTCCTGCAGTGTTTGGAAAACTTTGTCCCCATTATTTCACCTTATTGAACTCACAACTAGCTGGCACAAACAGTATTTCATAAGAGAATATTAGCATATTATGTATTTAATACTACCAACCTTGCTTTAATTTTTTTTAAAGATATTACTTTACCGGAAATTTGATTTTCATTCATTTTTAAAGCAAAATTAAATAATTTTTATGTGAAATGAAATACAAATTGCTATTGAGTTGATAGCTGACATGATATTAATATTAAGTTTATACCTTTTTTTTGTGTGATCAAAATGTTAGTAATGTTAACAGGTTAGGAGGTCAATAACATGTATACAATTCTAGAGGCCAATTTAAAATGTCATTTCCAATAACCTCTAGTTTCTAAATGAGGTTACTGAACTAGTTCTTGAATATTAAGGGTTTTGTTCGAGAAGAGTTTACCACTAAATAATATTATCAGACAAAAGAGAAATTTCACTCTTGCATGTAATGATGCAAAAGCTTAATTAAGATCTTTTTAGCAAGTCCAGTCAACTTGTATTGGTTTTATTTTATGTAATTAAACCTGATCAAAAGTTAAATAAGCTGTGTATGTCCAAAGAAGCATTTAGGCCTAAAAATTGAAATTCAGATCAAATTTACAGTTTTTTTTTTTGGTCGAGGCCCAAAAGAGAAGTCCGAAATTTATTTGCAATGTCTAAAATTTGGTGGTTAATTTGCAGATTTTACATTGACTCAGTTCCAATAAGAGAGGTACAAAGAAATGAGGAAATGGGTGGTGATTACCCATCAAAGCCAATGTCATTATATACTACCATATGGGATGCTTCAAATTGGGCCACATCGGGTGGTAAATACAAAGTGAACTACAAGTATGCTCCATTTGCATCAGAGTTCAAGGACCTAGTCCTTGACGGTTGCGCCGTTGATCCCATCCAACAAGTCCCCGCCGGTGCTTGCTCCGACAGACACGCTCAGCTTGAAGCCCAAGACTATGCTGCCATAACCCCGGCGCGCCTCCGTGCCATGCGGAAGTTCCGAGAGCGTTACATGTATTACTCATATTGCTATGATACGTTGAGGTACCCTGTAGCGCCGCCAGAGTGTGTTATTATACCCTCAGAGAAACAGAGGTTTAAGGAAACCGGAAGGTTGAAATTTGGCGGCAGCCACCGGCCACGGCGGTCTAGGCGGAGAGGCCGTCGTTCAGCGCCCGTGGATGAGAGTGAACAGGCTGATATGTGATGATTGATGATGAGATGTAAATACAATAACAGGGTCAGTTGCCCTGGCTTTATATGGTTAATTTCGTTAAAATACAATTAGTACAATTAATTGAAATAAATAAACGAGTTGATTAAATCTTGTCAGATTTTGACAGTTTATATACATTAGGTATTTCTCTTTCAGTAGCTGGGCTATATATATATATATATATATATATATATACAACAATAATAAAGTCTTTCCTCACTAAGTGGGGTCGGCTACATGAATCAATCGACGCCATAAACACCTATCATAAATCATATTTTTAGACAAATCATTTAAATCTAAATCTCTTTTAATAATTTCTCCTATAGTTTGTCTTGATCTTTCTCTACCTCTAATTATTGGATTATTCTTCATCTCATATACTCTCATAACTGGGGCTTCTACAGGTCTTCTCCCAACATGACCAAACTATCTAAGTCTTGATTTTACAATCTTTTCCATAATAGGGGTGACTTCTACTTTCTCTCTAATGTATTCATTTCTAATTCGATCTCGTGTCCACTCATCCAACGCAACATTTTCATCTCTGCAACATTGAACTTATTCTCTTGTTGACTTTTTATTGCCCAACACTCAGTTCCATACAACATTGCAGGTCTTATAACTGTATGATAGAATTTATCCTTAAGTTTGAGTGGTACTCTTCTATCACAAATAACACCCGAAGCATTCCTCCACTTCATCCACCCCACTTGAATCTTATGTTTTACGTCTTCTTCTATTTCTCCATTATGTTGTATGACGATATATATATATATACACACAGAGGAATGAATATTGTTTGAGAATAGTTTGAACGTATAGTTGTGATTTTTTGTTTGTTTCTTTTAGGTTTTATTTGGTTCAACGAAGGGGAGAAAGAGAATTTAATGAATTCTGTTTGATTGGAAGGAAGGGGAGTAAAGGGAAGGGGAGATTATTGTCTGAGTTAGGAGGGGAAGAGAGGGGAGGGGAAGAGAGGGGAGGTAATTATATTTGGATAAATTTATTCTTATATTATTTTAATTTTATTTTTTATAAAAAAGTTATTTATATCAATATTTTTTTAAAAAAAGTATGAATTCTAATTTTTTTTTAAATTTTTGATGAAAAGAATTATCTTAATTTTATTAAATATTAATATATTAAAATATTTAATGGATAATAAAATAAATTATAACTTAAAAAATATCCCTCCTCTCCACTCTCTTTCAAAACCCCCTAATTTGGAGGGGAGAAAAATTTGCTTACACTTTCCTCCCCTCTTCTCCCTTCCAATTTTGTTCGACCAAACATTTTATCTCCCTTCCCTCCCCTCCTTTCCCTTCTAAAAACCCTCAACCAAACACATCTTTATAATAAAGGTTTGTTGATTTTACTCCAAACCTTGAGTCAGGAATTAATATGGTTAAAAATTTCATCCATTTCCTCATGCATGTGAGTTTGGTAATTTCATATTGTGTAGAATAATCTGTGTGTATGTGTTTATTAATCACAAATAAATTTCTATCCATTCTAAACTATTTCACATATTAAATGTAGACAGAATGAAATGAAATAAAAATAACATGGGGGTAGTGTTAAGGTAGGAGGCATGTGCATTGTGTAAGTAGCATGACCAACACTCCCATGTGGACTTTTATTTAAAAAAAAAAAATATTTTTCTATTCTTCTAACCATAAAACAGGTTCTTGTGACTAAAGTAAGAGAAAAAGTTATTTAGGTTATATATGTTATTTATAAAAATAACAAAAACTCGAATATGAAGTTGTGGACCTCTTTAGTTTTGTTTGCTCCAAAAACATACGGGCTCGTTTTATATTGAATTGCCGACAACAAAAGAGAAAGACATGAATATGGACAAAGAATGTCTGCATGAACAATATTGGATCCCATGGATAATGGATCCGACCCGTGGCTCAAATAGTGAATCCAAGATTTGGGTTTGTGCCCGCATGTTTGGGTCCCTCCGAACGAGCGCGTTGCCTCCATTGACGTAAAACGTTTAACCGATAATTTTGTAAAGCGAGAATATTAGAAATTTAAAATAAAGGTTCGTCAGCAATAAATGGACACTCTGGATTAAAACAGATATAACTTTTAATTCAATAAAAATTTTGAACCTTATTTCATGTTAACAAAAAAAGTTTTTTAGAGCTTCTCGTCGTGACAATAT
Source organism: Erythrophleum ivorense (assembly GCA_026724425.1). Lineage (NCBI taxonomy): Eukaryota > Viridiplantae > Streptophyta > Magnoliopsida > Fabales > Fabaceae > Erythrophleum > Erythrophleum ivorense. The sequence goes on from JAIUCV010000089.1 coordinate 2,562,183, forward strand.
GACTTTACCCAATTAGGGTCATTTTTTTTATCAAATTTAATTTGGATGTATAAATCATTGCACGTACACACACATTTTTTCACGAGCAAGAGAAAAGTACAGCTAGAGGGGCGGCGAGAGATGGAAGATGGTACAGTGGCCTAGTTAGTAGTTAAAGCCGACTTTATAGATACTTCCCTTAGCCCTTTTGGTTGGCTAAAAGTAGTCATAATACAACACGTATTAAATGCTTTTAGGCCGTTTGGTATAATATATAAAATAAGGATTGATGGTATAAAATTTGATAAGATAAAATTTAATAAAATTTTAAAATTATAATAATATATAATATAATAATATATAAAATAATATATTATATAAAATAATATTATCATTTATTTAATTGTATAATATGATTGGTCTGATATAATATGAAATATATAATAAATAAATAAAAAGTAAATAAAATTAATAGAAAAGATTTCTCATACTTTTATTTAAGAAAATAAAATAATAAAATAATAATTACAAGTGTATAAAGTATTAAAAAAATATTACAATACTTTTTATATTACATGGATCATACCAAACATAGCCACATAATATACGACTATGGACTATAAACCATGATATAAATTATGCTCAAAACGCTAATTTATGATTTTGCTCCTTCCATTTCATTCACAATCCTGTTCCTACGGTGTGAACTCATGTATGAATACGCGAGTCCATAGAATGCAATACAAGGATTTGTGACTAAACTCTGGAGTGCTTTGTCCCAAAACGGTCTGATCTAGAAAACATGAACACTTCAAGTGAGTGTCATACATATGCCGGATACTGGTACAATAGACAACATGACATACTTTAAATTTTGTCCTGTCATGTCTTGTATTTATATCAATACCCAGGTTTTATACAGGCAGGTTCTTGCCACTAAACATCGAAGACACAGATTTTTTAAAAAAGTCAATCATTCATTAAATGGGATGAAGCTCATAATCAAGATTACCAATTTCCTGCAGCTTCTTCGTGAATGAAAAGGTGAAGTGAAGGATAAGTCTTGCCAAGGGCTTGTGTCCTAAACAAGGATATGGACCCTGCAAGACCTTATTTATAAAGGCTTCAAAATGGGAGGACAAATTGCCATTCATCAGATGCGTAAATAGTAAAGTGAAAAACTCCAAAATGAAACTCCAGAATAACTAAAAAATTAGAGGCCTTTGGATCGTATAAATTTCCTAAATTTGCCATCCACTACTTCCTCTTGTTTGTACGTTAACTGCACAATTTTTCGAGGGCTGTGTTAGCAAGGCTGGCCATCATGTCATCACCACCATTAGCCATTCTGTTTTCCTCCTATTCCTCCACTGTGTTTTCCCACACAGCATTGCCAACAGAAACATTTATAGCGGCAGCTTGGTCTTGAACACTTCGAGTAGAAGCAGCTGTGCGTTGAACACTTAAGACAGCAGCTTGGGCTTGAAGGTTTTGTGCAGCAACTAGGTGGTCCCAGACATTTTGTGAATTTGGGTAACCAGCAACACTTTAGAGAGCTAGGTCTCTGGCACTCACAACATTTGGGAGTCCAGGAACATTTTGTGCAGCTGCATTTTGAGCATTCGGGACCTTTTGGTCTCCAGCATTTCACTCTACAGCAACCAGCGTTTGATTGTGGTATCAGACTTTGCCGAATCTTTTTGAGACGTTTTTCGGTTGTCATATTCTCCATCTCTTGGATAAATCTGCAGAGATGGCGTATGTAATCGGGGTAAAGCTCCAAGTTGCAGTGGCCGCCTCCTTTAATCCACAATGGCTCATATGGTTCCCTCGCCATTTTCCAAAGTCCATTGCCGTGCAACAAATTGACAACATCATCTTCTGTACCCTGTATAATGATGTATAATAATGAAAGCTCACACACAGCATGGTACACACTAAATGAATATGAAATTCATAGATGGCAAGTATTTTCTGTATGATTCAAGGTTAATTGAGAAACTGTAATTGAAATGGTTAGTAATAAAAGAAACTCAAGCGTGGGATGAGAAAGATTAAATCCTCGGTACGAAAATATGTTGCGGTCCTTCTTTAAGCATCCATATGGATGTTCAATGGGATTTCCAGAAAATTACATCAGAAAATTTAAGGATATTACATATTCTCATTAATCTCTCAAAGAGGAAAACCAACAGCAGAACTAGTCAAACTTCTCCCAAAAAAAATATCTTTAATATACCAGATATTCACTTCGAGTCTCTTTGTGTAAGCAATGTATTTCTTGAGATCACGACATGGTGTGTTTTACTTGTCAATATTCACAATATGTTATGAAGTTCGAACCAGTTATGGCTTGCATATCCTATGATCTTCAGTTTTATTAATTATCCTGAAAGAAGCATTATCTATCAATTCGTATGTGTTTCTGAGATACAAACACACACGTGTAGAGAGGGAGGAGAATGACAGCATTTTGAAATTACTATAAGGTGACATATACGCATCGTGCCTATTCATGAAACAACTGCTAAATATTTCATTATGTTGTTCTATTAGCAAAAATATTTGCAAATCAAAAAAGACATGTACTTTGTTTTAAATGTCAGAAAGTATTTTGAAACAAATGCAAAGAGGCAAAGCAATATGATTAGAGTGCATCTTATACTCACATGTATTACTAGTACAGGGCACTTCACCTTCTTTATTTTGTTGATGTTCTGCAAAGGTTAGAGAACCATTACATGGGGATCGTAGCAGTAGATACAGAAACCAAAATATGATGTGAACATTAATAACCTCTAGCTAAATGCATATAACATAAAGAGGCCATCAACAAAGTATCAGTTAATCCAAGATTCCAAAAATTAAGATCTTAAAAAGTGAACCTTCTTTGATCTTCCTCAAAACTCTCCTGAATATATCTTGTTATTATTTTACTTTCTTTATATTTTGTTGCCAAGTCCAACAAATTAAACAACAATTATGCTATGTTTCTGTTTTATACAGAGCTATAGATATCAAATTACCTACATTTCATCTAGTGTTCTGTCCCATTTTAAGTTATATATATTTACCTTGTAAATGTCAAAGCAAAGTGTGAACTTCAGATGGCAGAGAACACGAAGACCAGAAAGAATACCACTGTGTAGAACCACGCCTCTCAACCTCGGCAATTTAGCTGCCAAGTGCAGTGTTGGCCCACTTCCGACTGATTGTCCATACAGGATTAATTCTTCTTGGCTAACTCCATATTGAGTCTCAAGGCATTCGTATATTGCCTCTATATCAGCATATGTGTTGGATTCATTAGGCTGTATTTTTCAAAGCAAGTACCACTATTATTACAAATCAATAACGTGACATCAATTCATAGAATATTTTTCTGTCATGAAACAATCTAAGAGACCAAAACAGAAAAACCATAATATATTTCTGGTCAGACGCAAGTCATAAAGCAAATTGGAACAAGTCAGCAGGGATCTTTAACTAGTGAAAAAGTTCACACATTGAAATTAAGACATCAACCTGGTCACAAAATCTAGCATCATGGGATATATCTTAAATTCCCAAACTACAGACGCCTTGATTACTAGTTCACTACTTCAACTTTATCCTTGGACTCTAGTTGTACCTTTTAAGGTTTAGATTTTATCCTCGGAAAGCATGGCATGCCTATATGAGTCCCATTATTCATAAAGCAAAAATGCCCTCCAAAGTTTGCAAACCCCTTCAAATGACAGAAGAACACCAAACAAGAGGCCAGAAAAAATTGTTACAGTTGCTAAACAATATCTTACCTTACCTGTAGAGGCCCCATATCCAGAGTAGTCATATCTGCAAAGAAAATTTTGAGAAAAATATTATTAATTTAAGTTTTTAGAAATTGGCGGGATAGCTATGAAGACTATTAGTAATTAACTACACCGTTTTATGAAACTCTTGTTAGAGAGAAAGATAGAAATATACGAGGAGTGCTATTGAAATATTATATGGAAGAAGGATATATTAAATACACTTTATATTATATTATAAACTGTTTTACAAATCCATTTCTCTATCTCATATACTAACACTCACTTTCTATTTATATTAAGATTTCATAATTCTTAAACTTCTTCTATTAACTATTATATTTATGACATGAACATCTTCATATGAATCACATACTTTAAGATAATAATTCATAACACATAATACTTAAAGCCTTCACTTAATTCTAAACACAAATACCTAAAAGACTCATGGAATACTAAGAGTTATTTCCAACATCCCGCTTAAATTTAAATGTTTCTTTTGCAATTAATGACGTTGGTTTGGATCACATCCTAAAGGAAAATCACAAATAGCAAATATTACATTTCTTGTCCCTTGCTTTGCAATGGCCTCTTCATTGTTTTCAAATCCCTCAGCTTCTTTTCCTGTTATAAGAACTAGCCGTTCTTCTTTGATTTTTTCATAAGTTTGTCTTAATTTTTTGAGCCTCTTTCAAAATTTTCAATTCATATCTAACATTATGCAATTCCCTTAAATTCACATCTTCAATCACAATATATGTAAGCGTCATATTGCTTGAAATGCAGCATAGTTTTTTATCTCCTTTTTTTGTGAATGGCGTGTATCCGTATATCTCTTTCCTCCCATGCTTACTGTAAAAATCACTTTGGCTAGAATCTGTGGTTCATGATCTGGACTATATTTTACACATAAATAGTTTGCTAAAGGTAAATTTAATTTTTTCAACAACTCTTTTAGAATCACCTTGAAATGAATGGTTACTACAATCTATTTTTCTTCTTTTATGAAACCTGTGTTCCTTCATTATCCATAACCACTATTGGTTACTGTATAAACCTTCAGAGGTTTTATTTTTGCAATCTCTTTATATCTTTACAATTTCTTTATCTTCCTTTGTGGCATTGCCTCTTACGACCCACACTTTTAACATGTCTTCTCAACCTTGAAACTTCACAACTTTATTAACGAACTCTCTCAATCTGTAGATATCATTGCAATAGCCTTTGTCTTCCTCAGTCTATACTCAGGTTTATACAACTAAAGCTCTAATACCACTTTGCTAGATAGAAAGATAAAGATATATAAAAAGTATTATCACAATATTATACAGAGGAGGGATATATAATTTACACTTTATATTTTATTATAAATTGTTTTACAAATCTATTTTTTTATCTCATACTAACATTTATTTTCTATTTATACTAATATTTCATGATTCTTAAACTCTCTCTATTAACTATTATATTAATGACATACACACCTTCATATAAATCACATAATTCAAGATAATAATTCATGATACATAATACTAAAAGTTTTTACTTAATTTTACGTATGCAATTCGATTGTATACAAATATATATATACATATATATATGTGTGTGTGTGTGTGTGTGTGTGTGTGTGTGAACATGATGATACCAGTTAAACATGTTTGAAACGTTCACTCACTGAAAAGAGTGAGAAACAACCGTGTATCGTCATGAAGATCTTTTCAGACGTTCACAAACATGGGGATTCTCTAGTGTTATGGCGCTAACTGCACGATAATTTTAGGCATGATTGGAAGCAACTTTCGAAAAAAGAGGGAAGGTGATAATGAAAGCCAGTTTGGAAGATAGAGGAAAATAGCCTAAAATCACTGTGCGGTTGGCACTATAACATTAGAGAATTCCTACTCCAAAATAATACGCATTGAACTTTGAAGAGGGGAAAAAGCGCGTCCTTCTTAAGTAGAGACGACGTAGAAAGTCTGAAAAGCAAGGGTCATAACTCCCCAATGGCACAAAATACCAAGGAAAACGCTAATCTTATGTCCTCTCGTCGATCAAAGTAATGGTAAAAACTCTTGATTACTTTATACAGAGGAGAAAGCGAAACGGGCGACAAAGAAAGTTCAGAAAAAGACTGTTTCGAACTAACTACAAGGAACCATAAATACAATCTGCTTTTTTTTTTCCCCTTCTCTTTCTCTTTTACCTTTGGGCCAAACACCCAAATCCACACACTGTTCCCTTTGATTGGAAAATAATAAAAGACATTGACATTGGCATATTGCTGATGTACTGATTCATTCACCAGATCAAATTACACAAGCTTATTGTTAATTCCTGATTTTAGATCTAAGCTTGGCAAAACCCACAATAGCGCCATAAAAAAATCCATATATATTCCAGACAACACAAAGGGTAGTAGAATGCCAAGGAAACAGAAAACAAGGGTCAGAGAACGCATTACCAAAGTCAGAAGATGAACGAACTTGAACAATTTTTTTTTATTGATTATATAGGCACAAGTAATAATAAAAAATAAAACACTAACCCCATGAGATTAACTCTAAGATTGATCTTGAGTTGCACAAAGAGATCATAGAGCTGGCCCAGGTCAGCAGCATTGCCGTGGGAGTAAAGCAGAGTGAGGCGAGCGTAAGGATTTCTGAGATAAAAAGCCACAATCTTGTTCCCAAGCTTAGTATCAACCAACAGAATGTCCAACGAACTATCGTCGGCGTGAGGAATCGGCATCAGCATCGACGGCGGCGACACCACAGTGAGCTTCCCGTCGGCCCGCTTCTTGAGCTGGTAGGTGGGCGGAGAAGGCGGAAAGAAGGCGAATTTCGCCGCCAACTGAGAAACCATACACCCCATTCACCACCCAAAAGAAAGAAATAAAAGAACCCCAACTCATTTGATGGTCAAATGGACTGTGAATTGGTGCTTGTCAACATGTATTGGGATCTCTATGATGAGCTCTGTACTCTATATAACAAGTTTCTGGGTTTTCTTGAGCTTTTCTGGTTGATGAGGAGAAATAGTAAATAAAGTGACAATGAGTAGTGCAAAAAATGTTCAGGGGTCCAAAGGAAGGAGAGAGACGGTATTGTAATTTGTAGGTAATGTGACAGGGTGAGTATAGCAGTAGAAGTCTGGTTTTGTAGGGTACTGCGAGATGTACAGTGTGGGTAGCGACACACAGAGGAGATGGCAGAGAGAAGAAAGAAGGGAAGTAAGGACAGAAGCCTTAATTTCAAAATTCAGTTTAATTTATGTGCATGACCTCATTGTTGTCAGCTCTACAGGGGAAGCAGGTCCTACAAAGACAGATTTTCTTCAATAAATTACACTTTTTGTTTTGTAAAATATTAGATATACGACTTTTTTGTATAATTATAAAAATTAAAATATTTTTTTAAATTTTTTTAAAATATTTAATTTAATTACACTAAATAATTTTTTATTTTAAAAATATCATTTAATTTTTATAATTTTATGAATTCTGTATTGTTTATTTTTATTAATAGAATTAATTTTTTATATATTATAAGTTTTTTCAAAGATATGAAAGCACTTTTTTAATATTTTATTATTTATTTTCATTGTTTGTTCTTTATATATATACACAGATTATTTATTTATTAAAATATTTAACTAAATTAGTAATTAAGTTGCAATGTAACTTTGACATGAGATTGTAAAAGGTAAAAAATAAAAGAAATTTTTATAACATATATCAAATATTAATAAAATATAAAAATCTGAAATAAGAGCAAGATATTAATATAATTTATCCTAAAAATTAAAGTGAAAAAAACAAAGATAATAAATTAAAAAGAAATATTTAGAAGCCAGAATAAATAAATGCTTATAATTCAGTGTTTTATTTTCTGGGCACTCTCTGCATTCGCAGTAGTTTCATGCATTGCACGCTCTTCTACTGTGTCCCACTCAAAGGCGATGTGGCTACCACTTGTGCAGGCACCTGTTTTTAGCCCTTTCATCCCTAACCAATGAGAGAGTGGCGTGACGAGAGAGTGTATGATTAATTTGTTAACAACTGAGTCTCACATTCAATCCAGATAAGAAATTATTTATAATTTGATAATTCAATTTATTGAATTGGAAATAGATTATTTTTTAATATATAAAAAATGATAAACATATATAATATTTTATAATTAAATTAATCTATATTATAAAATAATATATAAAATAAATATAAATATTTAAAAATGTAAAAAATAGTTAAAATATCTTATATAATAATAATAATTTTATGTAAAATAGATTGAGTAAAATTAATAAAATATTATAAATTTTTATTATAAAATATTAAAATTTTATCTTAAACAAATAAAAAAATCATCTTTTACTAGTTTAATACCATATCGGTTGATTTTTTATTAGTTTAGCTAATTCATGATCAATTGTTTATTTATTAATTTTGAAGATCAAATAAAAGGATTTCTTAACTTATTTATCAATTTTTTAGTTCCATCTAATTTTCATAACTATAATTATTATATATATTTGGTATGCATGTATTAATTTAATGAAAGAAAGACATTAATAAAATTTATTTAATATATTTATGTATTTAATTATTAAGTAAACATACCCCGCATCAAATTTGTTTAAAATTTTTTCTAAAATGTACAGCTTTAAGGTCATTGGAAGTCCTTAAATTGTGGGAGATAATATGATCGAGGCCCACATTCCCATGGTGCCTCTAATTGCAATTTTCGTGGCTTCCTATGATTAATTATCATTCGAACCAGACATAATCGAGTAATATTCCTCATCAAAAGAAAAAGAAAATCAGTACAAATAATGCAATTTCAAGAAAGAAAAACAACATTTCATCATTAACAAATCTGAAAACTTGGGGTAGCTTTCTTTTTTTTTTTTTTTTCCTTTTCCCATTTTGACGGATAATGCAAGTCATTTTCACTGGATTCTCCATTCCAAAAAAAAAAACCACAAACAGCTTTTAAAAAAATTGAAATAACCACAAGAAGGAGAAAGTATGAGTGGTAAAAAGTAAAAACAGAGTACATGAAAAGATTTTTCACAGGGATAGATAGTGGTTTAATGATTTGGGTAACTTTTTCAAATTCGATTGAGTAAATAACAAGAAGCAGATAATGAGTATGCTTATTAAAAGATCATAATTAGAGAGACTAATCACAACCACATAACAACAATGCAAAAGTTAAACGTATCAATCATGCGATAATAATAGTAATAGTACATTGAATGACTCTTCATGTCTTCACTCACAATAACAAATAAACAATTTAAATTAATCTTAGCCAAACAAGAAACGAGCAAAATGTAATATCTTTTTGATCTTGATAACCAAAAATGGCAAACAACAACAAACTCCAAGGAAAAAAAAATACTTTAGGGCATGTTTGGTATGAGGGCTATATGAGGGAAAGGAATGGAAAGGAATATGGATTCCCTGGTCTTCTGTGTTTGGTACGCTGGCTTTCCTTTCCAACAATGGAATGAAATTTTCCTTTAAATGATGGAATTAGCTTTCCTTCAATAAACTGATGGAATGAGCTTTACCTAGGTGGAGAATAATATTTTTAGAAGGTTAAGTATTTTTTTTTAATTTTAGAAATAAAAAAATAAATATAAAGATTCATTTCCATTCTCATTCCCTTTCCCATTCCCATTCCCATCAAAATTCATTCTACGTACCAAACGTGACCTTAGTTTCTTCGTCACATCAATATCCTATAATTGGCTGCAAGATTCCTCACCGCACCCTACTTCTTTCAAATTTCTCTTTTGATAAACAAACAAGAGTAATTTAATTTATTTAAAGTGTTGCCTTATTCACTGAATCAAAACAATTTAAATGCCGACATAATTTACAACAGTAGATAGCTCTAACACATGCATTTAAATAGTAATATTATAATGGAGTTGTTGATGGATAAGACTGTAGTATTTAATCGAAATTGGAAAGAAAAAGACTACTTATTTAATTCTGGGTCCAAAAGAAAACGAAAAAAAAAGAGTAAATTACTTAAATTTTTTTAAATTTTGTTGAAATTATATAAAATTTTTATTTTTAAAATATACATAAATTTTTCATTAAATAAAAAATAAATTACACAAACATCCTTTAGTCTTTATTGAAATTATATAGATTTTTTTTTATTTTTAAAATATATAAAAACTTCTTATAAAACAAAAAAGTAAACCACATAAACCTTATGAATTTTGTTGAAATTACATAAACTTTTTATATATGTTTAAAGGAGATTTATGCATATTTAAAAAATAAAAGAAATGCCTGTATAATTTTAATAAAATTTAAGAGAAATATGAATAATTTACTCCAAAAACTTCACTGATGCAAAGTGCAATAACATCAGGAAGGCAAGCTAATGTAGCTGAAAATAATGCATTAGAGGGAGCTTCTGGATGGAAAAGTTTCTCAGAAGTTCAGAACTCTGTGGGGACTGTTTGGCAAACGAATCAGGCTAGTTTTGAATTTTATCTTACTTAAAAGATGTTAAACTTAAATTTTAAGTTATTTAAAAATTAGGAGACTATTTGATAAGTTATTATCTCACATTTTTTATCTTAAATATGGTTGTTAAGATTTTTTTTAATTTGATGTAACAATTAGTATAAAAGATATTATTAATATTTTCAGTAAATTATGCTATTTAAAAAAAATTAGTCAAATTATATTTTATATTATTTTTATTTTAAAAATTACACTTAATTCTCCTTATAAATATATATATATATATATTACAAAAACTTTCACTCTAATTGATTTTTTATTAAAAAAGCTAATTTTTTACACAATATAATATTATAATTTTATTTTTAATACGACAATAAAAGTAATCAAGTAATTTTATTCTTAGAAGAAATGACATATTATGTAAAAATTTGACTTCATTAATATAAAATAAATTAGAGGTATAATTTTTAAAACAAGTGGGTAATATTAATTGTAATTTAACTAAATCTCAATTAGTGCAATTTACTTTTAATATTTTATCAAAGTTGACGAGGCTAAAATGATAGAATTGAGTTTTTTCTTTTTGCAAAAAGCAGATATATTCATTTATTTAAAAGAAATCATGAAAAAGAAAATTCTAGAACAGTAAGGAGGAGGGTTATGATAAAGTCCAAATTACAACATTTTTTTATCGAAAGACAATAAACAAAAAACGTGAGGTGTGAAATAATAAAAACTCAAACGTCAAAAGCAATCAGTAAAAACAAGCTAAGTACCCAGGAAGCTAAAAGTTATTAAGCGTCAGACAATGTCATCTAGAAGAAGGGAAGTCACCTTATTTATAAAGCCTCCTTGAGCTATGATTTTGAAGAAATTCATCACAACGTTGATAATCTTTTCTTCACTTGAATATTTGTGAGACTCATAGAATTCTCCTTTTGTGTCAAAAGAGAAAATTAGGATTCAAGATAATTTTTCTTTTTAAATCTCAGCCTCTTCAAGACAAGTTTTCTGAAAGTATTTGAGATATCTCAATTAAGATTAGTTCTTATATATTCAGGGACTATTTTTTTTTCTGAACTATATGTTGCTCAAAATCATCATTAAAAAAAATTGAAATAGGTTCTGCACAACCCCTTTCAATTTTAACCGTCAGGTCTATTCTAAACAGCATTTAAGACATATAAAAAGATTTTTAAAAAAAGAACTATATTTACAAATATTTTATCAAAATAAGTATGACACACTATTAAAATTCAAAATGACATTATCTCATTTTTTAATATTTTGAGTAACACCTACACACTTTAAATATGTTTGATATAATGTTGTAAAAGAGAAGAAAATGTAAAAAATAAGTAAGTAAAGGTAGATGAGATAAAAAATTATTTTTATATCTCTATTTTTAAACAAGTATTTTGATAATTAAAATAATAATTTAATAAATAAAATAATAATTATAAAAATATAACAGACATTATATAATTATATAAAAAAATTACGTCTGCATCGCGTGCTACCAAACAGGCATTACAATCTCAAATACATTAATAATATTATCAGGAAATGCATCTTAAAAATTTGCTACAATACAAACATCTTGAATTAGCACTAGCATTTGGACATCAATAATAAAGAATATCATACATGTTGGAGGGTGTTCGGTTTATGGGAAACATGGTTATCTCATTTTCATGGCTCAAAATTGAGGATTATGTTGTTTCTACTTTCTATTTATATGTTTTGAGCCTTTAGTTGTGCTGAAGGTATCTGATTTGATTGTTCACAATAAATTAATAGAATGGGGCAGCTTGTGATTGTGATTTTCACCTTATCCTCATTTGGATAAAGAGGGCCCATTATATTTTGCCCTTAACATGACAGGGCAGGGTTGAACCTCTATCTCCTCCCATCCCAACAATACGTCCAATGCGTGACTCACTTTCTTTGAATATAGATTTTTTCGTGTTTAGAAATTATTGAAAGAAAGAGAAACACAATGGATATAAGACTGATTCAAGTAAATTTAACTGAATTCTACCACTCTGGGTGTGTGTGTGTGTTTCTCTCTCTCTCACGTAAAGATAACTTAAGAAAATCTGGACTATCTTTGTTTCCATTCCACTGCTCATTCCTCGACAGCCCAATGTGAGACGACCATTTAGCAGTCCACCGGAGAAGCAGTAAAGTAGTGGCACGTGGGACTACCCTTTCGCTGTAATGTCGCATGAAAAGAATAAAAAAGAAAATTATGATTACATCTTATTATAAAGAATAAAAATTTATTAAAGTGATAAAATTCAGTTGAGTCTTGACACATTTGGTATTGATGATGTATATTCTGGGCCACCTATTCTCAACCTGCCAAATCATTAAGCGAGCATCCACAATAACCATGCATAACAAAGCTTGCTCCTAGTTGTCTATCTATCTCACTGTTCGTTTCAGAACTGTCCTCCCCAGTCGCCACAAGCTTAGACATTTGAAATAAAAAAAAATATCTTTAGTATGCTCATCAGGCTTCTCGTCCATAAATACAACCAACTCCCACATATATGTAGATAACACTTTTATTCAACTTTTGCTGTGAGATTTTATATACTAATAACTTGTTCGTTAAAGTGTACATAGAAACTTCATATTCTGTGGAAATCCATTGCCACTGCACTTCGCTATTCTATAAATGTAGATTATGAGTATCATGATTTTTCCCTCTACAAAGAAACGTTATAAATTAAAATTTTTTATACTAATAATTACGATTAAAAGAAACCAACACGATATTGGTAGAACTTATTTCCTAAAGGATAAGACTTAGATAAAATTTTGAAGTAATTTTTATTGGGTTTTTTCATTAAAAAACATTTAGATGATTTAAAAAACACAAGTAATGTTAAATTATAAAAATCTTTATTTATCATGCGTTTAATAAAAAATTTGATGACAAAAACTTGAAAAATTGTGCATAAATTTTGTGTTTTTCTAAATTATATCATTTTAAGAACTTTTGTAGTGAAACGATTAAATAAAAGAATGAGGAAGACATAGAGATTACAGAGAGTACGATGGCACGCTCCTCAGTAAGATTTGGTGACCCTCGTAGGTCATCGTAAGCCATAAAATAGTATATATGCTCTGCATGAGAGTGTGACTTTATTCGGAAGCCTCTTTTATCCAATATTAAATAGATAATTTCAGTATTATTCAAATCAGATAACCCTAAAACGTTATTACTATAAGGCATGCTTAGGCAGTATTCTAACGCTATCAACCTTCCATTGGTACTAAATTTTGTTTTCTTCTTAGAATTTTGAACGCAGTAGCTTGTCTGCTTCTGATTCGAATCTTTGCTGCAGAACAGATATTCAAAAATGAACAAGAAAGCACGATGGGGGAAAGTGCCACTGGATCTTCCTCCCCTCTCGCATAGTAAAACAAACAGCAGTAAGAGGCAGAAGCAAAGTAACAAGACATGGGCAGCATTGCGCATCGTACGTGGGGTTCCAAAACTTTTTTTTTTTAATGTGTAAAATGATTAGTTTTACCTTTTTAAGGAAAAAATAAATATATATTCCTTTCTACTTAAAACCATCTGCGAGAGAACCCTAATCTTTTAGATTTTGTTTTTTTGTTTTAATTTTGAATCAATCTTTTTGGGACAGCAAAGGATTGCTTCTCTTTGCAAACACTTTCATCAATTTTAAAAATAAAAGAATACCTCCTCTTAATCGTCACTTTTTAGGATTTAAAGCATTCTACTCACTTTCTTGTTTAGATTTTGTCATGTGGCATAATTCTATCTGTTGTAAAGTGAGATATTCGTTATTTGAACAACAAAAAAATTAGATAAAAGCATATATGTCTTGAAGCGTGATAGTTGAAGATGCATTTTTCAATTTAAAAACTGAGGAGAAATATTCAAAATGAATTAAAGTTAAAAAGAGAGATTTTTTTTCTTTTTTTAAATGATAATTGATTTTTTTAAAAAAAATTGTACTAGGTTTAGTTTTTGTATATTTAATTTATAAGCAGAAATGAAAAAGAGATTCTTGCTTCCACCCATGGCCATAAGTAAGTAAACCTATTAAAATCTGGAAAATAAATATAATTTATAAAAAATAAACTAATCAAATTATTCATAAAAATGTATGTAATTATATCAAACACTTTTTTTTATTAAAACTTCTATGTTCACTTTTTTTTTAATGGTCAATCATGATTGATTAAAAATTTTGAAATACTCTCATTCAAATCTTGAAAAGCAACTAGTATATAAAAAGTTATGAATGAAAAGAAAAATAAAAAAATTATAAATAAAAATAACTTTTATATTTTTATTCTAAAAAATTATTAAAAATAAATACTATTAAATGATAATTATAAAAATATAATAAATATTACTTACAATTTTATCCTCTCCCCCCCCGGGGAAAAAAAACTTACCTAATAGGTTTACCGGCGCCACATTGATACATCTTGTTATTATTATCTAATAATATTTATTTTTTATTTTTTTCTAAACAGAAGGGCAATGATAATTTTTGACTTATAATTTTTTTTTTCATTCCCTTCTAATGTGTAAAATCGAATACGTTCTGGCACGGACTAAAACCAGCGTTCTGTCGTTGTCGGTTACAGTTCTCTGTGGTTATAAACAAAACCACCATTGCCCTGGAGCGGAGCTCTACGCTCCTTACACGCTTGATTAGATTATTGCTTTCATCAAAAGTGATGCTGATCACTGTTGATGTTACATCCTGCAGGTATAACATGGCTAAGCTATCCAATAAAGCCCCGACAAAATCTACTCGATATTTTGCACCAAACATGGAGTATTACAGCCACAAAAACAAAGAACAAAAATATACCATTTGAAAAAACACACACAATTTTACAAAATTTGGCTGAAATTATATAAATTTTAAAATAAACACAAATTTGTCTTAAAATAAAAAACTATACACCATTCAATTTAATTTTAAATTTTAACTATAATACATTCTATTAACTTAAATATATATTTATTTATTTACTAAAATATCTTTTTAAATTTTTTTATAAAGTATTATAATAAAAATTTTAAAGTTAAACTAAAATATATATTTTACAATAAAAAAGTCTATATAATTTTTGTAAAATTAAAAAAAATGTACAAATCACTCTCAACTAAAAGCAGGGATTATTTTGACGAAAATTGCAGATATTTTTTTTATTGAATAAGAAAATTATTTCATCTCTATTTAAATTAATTTTTGCACTGTCACTATCTAAGCAATTTTTTTATTCTGAGCCCGTTCTAATATTAAACACCGCACGCATCTATTGTTAAATATAAAAGATTTGAAATTACATTTGCAAGTATTTAGCATTTAAAGGGCCTGATAAAAACTTTGTTAAAAGAGAAAAAATTACATGCAAAATTTTTAGAGCGACCTGTACAATAAATAAGCAGCTTAACTTGAACCTTTCTGAAACAGATTTTGATCAATTCTACCATAATATGCACAAAAAAAATTATTGGACAGCAATTCCATCGGAACTAACCAATGGGTGTTGAATCACATGACCGATGTCTTGTCACTTGCATCTGAAAGAAAAAGGAAGAGAGTTGTAGCCTACGGCCATGTAATTGAATCGGCAGGTTATAGCACATCAATGTACAATTCTTAAAATTTCTTGACTAAGCGTTTTAGTTTTTTATCCTTTTCAGATTCTCACAAGGACTCTTCAATATATAAACACAACCATAAAGTAAAACTGGGATAAGTTTTAAGAACATCCTGCACCGAAATTCTGTTGTTTCAAGCAGTAAACTGATTGGTAGATATAATTCATTAAATACCAGCAACTGGTCAAAAAATTCAAAAAGCAATTATCTCTATATCTATAACAACTCCACCGCTAAAACCCATTTTAATCTCAGGTTAGTTATGACATCTTCAAATGAAAATTTTTCCCTTGTGGAAGCTCCGTCACAAGAACAGAAAGTATGTTCGCTATCTTAAGACATTCCAAGAAACTAATCACTCACGAAACTGAAAATGAAGAATGATAAAAGCTGAAATGATTTGCAGCTCAATAAAAGCAAGCCGTCTTCTAATCATCACCAAAAATAGCCTAAGCCGATAAAGAAATATGTAATCCCAACACCGAGAAAAGGTACTGATTCAGACCATAGGCTTTAAGATGTATGATAGTTCAATATCCTATAGCGATTCTCTAAATTTGAAAATTCGAAATGTGCCTGATCATAGATCAAAAAAAGAAAAAGAGAGAAAGAAATGTACCTGATCATCAAAGCAAAGGAGAACCAAAAAGATACAGCTTTGAATTAAATCCATGGCTGTGATAGAGACACATTTGGTATTGATGCCTCTAATCCTTGTTGGCCATGTATGGCAGATTTCAGCACATTATACTGCTCAGTCACAGAATTATAAAGCGCTTGTGTATATGCCTCCTTTCTCTGTTCCATAACCAAATATGAAGATCTTCGAAAACAAAGAAGTAAAATCAATGAAAAAGTAAAACGACAATTTACATGTAGCAATTACTGGTGATATACCTCGAATTCAATTTAAACAAATTGTGTTATCCGCAAATATAAATAGTCAGTATACCACAATATGCAATAGCACAAGTGTTGATGTCTGGTTTGACTAGGGGCATTTCATGGGTTCACGTGAGCTCTTGCCAAAAGGCAACCTCACTTTGGGGGAGTAGGCCTCCTCCTCGTAAGCCTTAAGCGTACCTAGAATTGACTAAACCTAGGATTTATCAAAGTGGTATCACTAATAAAAATGACAAAATGCAACTGTATCTGCTCAAATAGTGGCTTAGAAATGGTGTCCCGTCACACTCTAGTGTAGCCAGTTCTTCTCAGTTCAAGAACAACAAAATGACAGTAAGTGACTACTCAATAGAAATTGTGTACAGCCCATGACAAAAAACCTAAGCAATTGACCAAGGATGTGGAAATCCGTGTGGTCAAATTTAGCTCACCTTTTCTGGACTTTCACATGCAACAGTGGTTTCGGAAAAGCCTATAGCTGGAGCCACTGATAATCCAACTCCATGAAAGGAGATAATTCTTTTCTCTCCAATTTCTTTTTCCACCTGCAAAACTACTTGGTCACATTAAAACAATATATATGGGTGGACTCTCAAAGATAAGGACAGCATACCTGTTGAGGAGGGGGCATTATATCATGGCACAATATTGCCAAAGGATACATATGACCTGGTGGACCAGAATGGTCAGCAAGCCTTCTCATATTGTCTACTGAAGAAGCATCAAATGGTGCCTAAATGCCTTGTATCAGTATGAAATGATTATAAAATTGGTAAAATAATATACTAGCATCGTTATGCGCACAAATTTATTTATTATGACAGAGATTGTGTCACTAGTCCCAATGTTCATCATTTCGTACTGGTTAGCCTATGCAACAAGCCAACAACTAGCAAACCAGAAGAAAAAAAACTGTCCCAGCCATTATTTACAGAGATACATATGAGAGACCTGATTCACAAACTAAAATGTGCAATTCATTAATTAGGAAGAGGCGATCCCTCCATATAGCCCAACAGTTCAAAGCACAAACCAAGCTTCAGCTTATTTTTCAGAAGATATTTCTTTCAGTGTTTTGTTTTGGAGTGTCTGGCCAAAATGCAAATCTGTTTTGAAGTAATAGTAAAATCTACTTTTGTGCGGTGGGAAAGCAGGATAGTGGAGTTTCTCTTTGAAGCTGAAGCAAAAAAAAATTATTTTCTAAAAATAAAAATACTCACTCAGAACCTTTAATTACTAACTTACCACTTCTCTTTTATATGACCTACGTGACTAGGTCCCTCACTTCAAATTATAAAAATGTATAAAATTAACTAAGCCTCCCTAAATCTTTGAAATTAAAATATTTTATTATAAAAATTACTATATTTGATCAATAAAAAATTTAATTATAATCAAACTTTTAATTATAAATTTGTTATATGCTTATTTTGATGAATATTGATATTTATATATTTATTTTAATTTATATGTTATATATATATATATTTGTAATTATATATATTTAATTCAGACCTACTGACACTAAGGAAATCCCCACCCATTTAGAAAAGCCAGGGATTCATCCCTTGGACGCCTTTTAGAAATGGGGCTCCGGCAAAAGTTGATTGTTCCCTCCAGTCGTAGAACCTGGCGAACCGAGTGTATTTTAATTAAATTAAAACTAGATTTAAATAAAATTAACAATAATGAATAATTAAAATCATTCATCCATTTAAAGAATATTGATTGCAAAATCATTTCTATCTATGTTTCTTTTAGTAATTTGACAGTAAAAAATATATTTTGTTTTTGAATGCTGACCAAACATAATGATATTGATTAAAGTGATTATCAGATGATTTTGACAAACACTAATTGCTTCTTTATTACAATACTTTTTGTGAAACTCCATTAAAAAAAATCAAAATAAGCAAAAATTCACAGCAACTTCAAACAGGCCCAAGTTAGAGAAGTAAGCTGGCCCTGGGCCACGGTCCTTACACATTTCTTTCGGTTTACTTCCAACTTCTCCGCTCAGCGTAGTCTAAACTCTAAAGCCCAGAATACATGCAAATCAGCATCTTGTAAAACATTAATTGTATAATTATAACAACTTGGAAAAAAAAAATTCAGCTCTGACAGAGGTAACCATCAGGAAAGCATGTCAAACATAAAAAACAAATAAAGTCAATAAGCAAGGGATGCCTTGAGTTCTAGAAACTACTCTCATGACTATTTAACAAGCAGCAAACCAGAAGGAGGTAAACTATAAGTCTGAGCCAAAAGTTTAAGGTCAGCAAACCTTAAAAACTAAACCCTCTTCCTCTCACCCAAAGGAGTAAGAAAAGTTGTTAGCTTGAAATGCAACCACAAAGCACCATCTGGACTTCCTCTATACTTTTATTCAATTACACCACATTACTGGAAATCAGATAACATGACTACTCTTTTCAGGAATAAGTTAAGAACTAAGCAACCATCATAGGAGTTCAGATGATTCTTGTTCTCAGTGCTAACACAAATCACTTGGTCTTGTACCCAGTAAACCTTAAAGTTATAGATCAATATATGATACTCTGATGAATATTTTCTGAAGGTTTAAGATGGGATAAGCATGCTAAAATCTAAACTATAATGCATTTTAACGTTTTACTTTAGGTAAAAAATGAGCTTACCGGTAGCCATTCTCCTGTTATGGGATCTGATCGATCCCTACCACCACTTGGTGCAATCCAGACTATCTGTGACCCACCCCTGTACCAAAAGGCTGCATATTGATGATGGATTGCCAATATGATGCACAAAAAATATACCAACTAAACTCTGAAGTGAAGCATAACCAACACTATTATTAGATCTTCCCTTTTAAACCTACATGCCAATTCATAAATTTAGAGATTTCTAGTAAATTTTATGCACACAAATTGATGCCTTACATCTGATTAACTGCCAGAGTGTACCACTTTATGGTCACATATTGATGTATTACAGTCTTAACAGAAATAAAAAACATAAAAGCAGAACAATTCCTTTATAAACCAGAAGATTTACCTTAAAAGCACAGCCATTTCCTTCAAGCTTCGTGTATTTGCTTTTCTTTTCATCTCTACAAGTTCGGGAACATCAAGCATGTGCTTTTTAGAGTAAACACAGATAAGATTCCTGTGAACATAAAAATTGAAAGTGAATGCTTAGTAAGGTCAACTTCATTCATCACAGGTAATATGAATGTAACTTTTAAGATAGATATATAGAAGTATGAACAAAACCTGCCCATACTAAAGGGTTTGCACAAGGGATCTGTTACAACCCTATCTCCTGCAATATAGGTCTGCAGAGAAAAGTAGAATTGGATCACCTCAGCATTTATAAATGTGCATTATAATTTATGAATCTGCGCTTTGTATTAGCCAGAGAATAGAAACTTAATATTTACCATGTTTTCAGCAATATATGGGCATGCTGTTTCAAGAAGCAGTGCAATAACAGCCGGATCTGCTTCAGTTTGGTGATTTGATACTAAGATGATATTGTGTCCCTGCAGTAAATTTTTTATTCTTTCAGAAGTGTCACCTACATTTATGAATTTTCATGTCTAGGTGTGTTAATGAACTTTAAGATGGTAGAGGCAAATATACTTAGGAATCTATATAAGTCAAAACCAAGCTTAACATCTCATAAATGATTGTGAGTATTATTATTATTCTTATTATTCAGTCTTTTGTCTTGTCTGCAGGAATATGCAGGAAGTAGCTCTAACTGGGATATTAGACAAACAAATGCAAACAATCAAAGCAAAAGGAACACCACAATCTAAGTAGACAGATACCAAACACAATTGTGACAGGAATTATCTATGGCTTTTTCATTCTTTTTTTGGGGGGGGGTGTTTGTTCTGGTTTAACAGTAACCCAAATAAAAGTGATTACAAACAGATTATTTTATCATAACCAACTGATTAAAGGACAAACAGAAGATTGGAAACACTCAAATCTGCCACATGACTTGAGCTGGGGGGCTGGTCACCAAAGTCTATGTCTGAAATTGATTCGTTAAAAAGTTTCTGTGCTATAATCTGTGAGATTTATTGTTAATAAAAATGTTAATTATCGTGCATTTTGTCCCCAACCTAAAAGAAAGGTTTACTGCACAAGTCTAACGGATATGAAAACCTCATGCTATCCACACATGCATAGACCTCGACCTTAAAATTCGCTGAAGGCAGGTGCAACAAAGGAGGAAATTCGGACTTTCTATACCCCCATCTCTCTCTCCCCGCTTGCTGATAGAAGGCTAATTACATATTTGTCAATATTTTCCAGCAAGCAAAGAAATAACTCTAGAATATAAAATCAACATGCTAGGAATTGGCACCTGCTTAAGTTTCTCTTCCATTTCATGAAAAAGGGAAATGTTGCCAACATATGAATTTCTGCAACAAAAAGATCACATTTAAAATAAATAAATAACTATGTACAGCCAGATAGAATTGACATTCTCTGGATATAAACTAATTACAAAGGGGGCCCAGAAGACCTGAGAATAGGAATATAGAACACTACATGCCATAATTACACTCCTGAAAGTGCAAGACATAAGTTTACTGAAATACTGATACGGTTCCAAAACCTTGAAATTAAGCATATGCAAGAAAGTGAAGAGTATGAGTTTGGCAAAACCGAGGTAGCCACCTTTAATAAACACAAATAGGAAGGATCAAATTAACTAAGAAGGATCAAAATAACTAAGTTATAAACACATGCAAAATCATAAGCAGTATGAGTTTGGCAAAACCGAGATAGCCACCTTTAATAAACACAAATAGGAAGGATCAAATTAACTAAGAAGGATCAAAATAACTAAGTTATAAACACATGCAAAATCATAAGCAGTTACTAACAGCTTTACAAGTTCCATCTTGTCCACATGCATCATGATCTCCCTTTGAGGATACAAAGAAGAGCAGGAATGAGGCCAACTAAAAATGCAACTCAAACAAGCTGCTATAAAGGCAAAATTTCAGAAACGTGATAACAAAAATCCTTAGTTTTATTATGCCATTTCTATCTTACAGTTAACCATCAGCAACATCCAACTAATCACATATATAATGTGAAGCATATATACATCCAAGCAATTCAGACTTTTTTCTATTAGATATGAATGCATGCACATAAGCTTGTCTTAACATATACAAATTTTCCAAAACAATTAGGAATGTTCAAGAATTCTAGCATTCTTGATCCACACTCTGCAGTTGGCTGTTGGCCAGCAGATATCAATAGATGACTAAATATAACATTGGATAAAACCCCTCAGCTGTTTAAGGCATTGAACGCCAACCCTAGAAACTTGACACCTGGAATATTTGTCTCTCCAAAACTATCATGAATTTGTATTTCAATCCTAGAATTCCAGGAACCACAGAGAGTGTTAAGCTTATTGTGCTGGGATTGTTTCAAAAAGGCCTATATATATATATATATATATATATTACAAGCTTCACCTGAAGCTTCAACTGTAAGACTTTATAAATCACCATCTACATATATAAATATGTACCTTCCTGCTCTATTCCTACATATCTACAGATATTTCCACTTCATTTCTCGGTGTTACTTCTCTAACCAACATCTGGATGCCTGATTGAATTTCCTCCCCCTAAACCAAAATGTCATGAAAACCAAAAATCTTGGTCAACAATCAGAAGTTAGCAACCCTCGGATTTAAACAGCTCATTTACAAGTACACCAAGGGAAGAAGCTTAGGAATCATCACAATTGCTTTGAGAATAGTGAATAGTCTAGATCAAACCATTGGATACAATAGTACAGTTACATGTGCAGACTTCCAATAGGACCTCTCTATGCAGATTGCATGCCACCTTCTCCCAAAAACTTAACCCTTTGGATTATAGACAGCACATGCATGTTTCTCCCATGCTTTCCCAACACAAGACCTTTTGCAGGTCTCATGGATTCTAACACATAATATTTATGAAAAATTCAAGGGTACAAAGCGTCATGCATAAATTTTTGACCAACCATTTGTATAGATGACAAAAAATGAAATCTAAATAAGTAAACTAAATTGATCTATGCCAGTTAAATCAGGAGAAGGAGAAACTTCAAGTTGTAAATTTACCTGAAATCAATTAAAGGACGGATATAATTTTGACCAAATGTGTAGTAGTCAAAAGGATCACGCTTTGCCTTGTGGTGTGGCTCAAAGACAAAAGGATCCTGAAGAAATTTTTTAAGCATGATATTCACATACGGTGAAAACATCACTAAAACTCAATGTGCATATATGTCAACATGCTACAAAAACAATTTTCTCTTTTTTTTTTCTTTATTAATATAAGTTTTTTTATTGACATAATTAGTGCAGATTATCCTATGGTCAAAACTTACCTCTACCTCCAAAAATATACGATCCAATGCAATAGTCATATTTGACAATACAATCTCATCTGCCTTGGGATGTCCACTCTCCACAAGCTGGAAAGTGATTACATGCATAAGGAATTGTATTCAACTCATTTAAGTCTTTCAAATGCCAGAAAAATAAATGATAGATCAGGATATTAAACTGCAGGGCAATAACAATATTAAAACTGTTTACATCCTCATAAAGTATATCCACACTAATTAGCCAACTGTGACATGCAAATTTTCATAGCCAGATAAGTTAAGGTAAAGAGTAAACCACAAAAATATATATTTATCAGTGGAATGCAAAATTTTGAAAGCTAGAATTCAAAAATTTCTTCAGTTGGTGACTTAATAAAATAAACGTATCCAAGTTTTAAGCAATCACGAAGAGAAGAACAGCAGTACAAGAGATAGAAGCATGATTTGATATTGGAACAGGTCTGCCTTTTACTATACAAATAACAAGAAAACATATTAAAGACAACACAGCACTATAAAGCACACTGACATTAATGCAATACCATACGCTGATATGCCAATCATGAGATAATGCATGAAATTACAAACAAGAATAGATAAAAGAGCTGACAGGCACAAGAAATTATTCATACCTGAAACATACTGTTTTGGAGGTTCAGTCTGAAATTCTGAATATTTACATGATTTTCTTCTGATGTTAGGAATGATTTAATCAGGTAGAACATGGTCAAGTATCTCACTTCTTAAATTATATGTATTGCAAAATAAAGTTATTCCAAACGAACTAAATGCATTTTGTATGCATATGATAAAATGGAAAGCTCACATTTATTTAAATAAAGCATCTGGAATAATGCACAGATTTATATGAATATAAACATAATGAATAAAAACGCACTGCACTTTTATAGTTCTGGTACAATTCCTCCATCCCTGCAGCAACATTAGAAGGCAGAGATCCTGCTTCCACTTCCTTCCTGATTCTCAACAGAAGTTCTGTAAATATACAAGAAACATTCAGCAGAAAAATCAACTTTTTTGGATTTGATGCAAAAAGTACACTGAAAAGAAGAGTACAGTAAGAACTGAAATCTTACATAAACTATACCTCAAAGTACTAAATCCCCCAAGCTATTATACATTATCTACAATATGATATGCCCCCACCTTCTCTTCTGCATTCTTGTATCAACATCTCAGACTAATAAAGTGAATGTTTCTACATCTTGTTGTCTGACTTTCCACCTCTTCATTCTATTGAAAAATCTAGATTCCAGCTCTGCCACTAGCTTACAACAAAAATACTAAAAATAACAAGCATTTGCAACTTCTTTTTTCCATATTAAGCTTAATGCTACCCTATTACTGCCTTCCCAACTCAAAATTTTGCTTGTGATGTAAAAAATGAAGTTAAATATTTCCAAAATCATGAAGAACGTGTGCGAACCTGAAAAGCTTCCAAAACTACTAATGAATGAGAGGAAAATAATCCGTTAAAATGCAAGCTGCACTTTAGAAAGTAAAATGGTAAAGTGCAAAATGGATAACTAGTTAAAAAAAGAAAAATTGTATTATGGCACAAGCAACTGGATAACAATTTATATCTGTGCGAGAACCCACTCTTTTGATTTCTTTCATCTACAAACTACTTATGAACAAGAGGAATATATTCCTTTAAAAGGCAAGCTGCACTTTAGAAAGTAAAATGGTAAAGTGCAAAATGGATAACTATACAATAACAACAAAGCCTTTTTCCCACAAAGTGGGGTCAATTGCATGGATTAATTAACGCCATAAAATTCTATCATAAATCACATTTTTAGACAAACTATTTAAATCTAAATCTTTCTTAATAATTTCTCTTATAATTTTTCTTGATTTTCCTCTGCCTTTGATTATTGGACTACTCTCCATCTGATCTACTCTCTTAATTAGGGTTTTTATAGGTCTCCTCCACACATGCCCAAATCATTTAAGTTGCGATTTTACAATCTTTTTTACAACAGGTGCGACCTTCACTCTCTCTAATGCATTCATTTCTAATTCTATCTTATTTGGTATATCCACTCATCCAATGCAACATTCTCATCTCCACAATATTAAACTTATTCTCTCATTAAGTTTTTATTATCCAACACTCAATTACATACAACATTGCAAATTTTATAACAGTGCGGTAGAATTTAACCTTAAGTTTGAGTGATACTCTTCTATCACAAATAACGTCCAAATCACTCCTCCATTTCATCTGACATGTTTGAATCTTATATTTTACATCTTTGTCTATTTTCCCATCATGTTGCGTGATAAATCCAAGATACTTAAATTGTGTGACTTGTGATATAGTATGTTCTCCAATTTTCACTTCTATGTTAGAACTAATGTGTCTCTTACTAAACTTACATTTTATATACTCCATCTTAGCTTTAGTTAAATGAAATCCATGTGCTTTCAAAGCTACTTTCCACATTTCTAACCGCTCATTCATTTCCTCTCTTGATTCTCCAACTTGGATTACGTCGTCTACAAAAGGCATGCATTGTGGTACCGACTCTTGGATATGTTCAATAAGTATATCCAAAACTAAAGCAACAATTTGTATTATAGTAAAAGCAACTGGATAACAATTTATATATGTGTGAAAACCCACTCTTTTGATTTTTTTCATCAATAAACTACTTGCACTTTATTCTCTAAAGTCCACCCTTTAGTAGAGCCAAATACATGAATGGGAGCTGTCAGTTTAACCTAATTGATCAGAACATTCTCCCAATCTTTACACAATATATTAGAAGTTTTCCTAGTTTCTGAACCTTTACCTTGAACTTCATACTGTAAATCAAATAATATTTCCTCAACACAAATTGGTGAATGATATTATTTGGAAAAAATTGTCCTGCAAATACAACCATATAGAGTTTGACGACTATTGTTTCTTTCTAATTTCTACAGACATCACATAGCAAAAGAGGAAAAAAAAAAACCCCCACAAACAAACAGGAACAAAGGAAATATATCTTACCTATTTAATGACCTTCACGAATTTCATGGAATTATCCTTTTATTTTCCGTAAAAAAAAAAAAGGTTTAGAATGCAAGGCATTAAAGCCAATCCGAAGAATTTCCAGTGACTCACTGAGCAGGAAATTCGAGAAATTAAAAGAGAAAATCCAGAAATTTATTAGTAATTTGATTTTCTTCTACCATTTGTTCCTAGTTCAAATGATATGCATTAAATATTAAATATACCTAACAACTCAAATCAGCAGGCCAAACTTCAATCGCTATGCTAAAACAGCAAAGCCAAAGTTTCTCCTCTCATCAATTATATAAACAGCAGAGTCCAACTTTCTAGATTTGTTGAACTCCGCATTTGTCAACAACAAAACTAGCAAAACCTCAAGGTGCATTTTCTTGTAAAGACATGGCAATTGGCAATCAACAAATGAGAAACCAAACCTTCCTCAGTGCGAGCATTGAGAAACGCTCGCGAAGAAACCGAACCAGCCATGTAATACGGAGAGTCCTTGCCCGGAAATACGTCCTCGTTTGCTCTAACCTTCAATGAGTTAAGTGAACAACAACAAGCAAGCCTCAGAGCAGTGGATCGCAGAGGAATCGAGCGAAGCTTTGGGGAAGAATAAGACGAAGAAGAAGATGATGACGATGATGGAGAAACCCTAGGAAAGCTTGCGGCGAAGAATGTGGATAACGGAGAAGGAGAAGATGAAGAAAGGATAAGCATAGTCTTTTTTGAGAGGCAGAGGGAGTTGGCTTGTGCCGCGGGGAAAGCGCCAAGCCTACTCGTAGTTGAAGCCATAGGACAAGTACAGAAAGCGAGCGGGAGAGAGAAAGAGAGAGACCAGAAGGACGAGTAGGCACGTGCTTTTTATCGCGGAGAGAGGCCCACAAGGCCAAGTGGGCGCGAATAGAATAGTTGAAGAGAAAGGAACCGCACTCCAGCAACTACATTACAGAGGCTTTCTGTTATAGCAGCTATTCATCGTCCCTGGAAGTTGCCGTTCGATGTCGATGGAGGATTGGGGATGAACCGAACACGTGGAGCACGTTGAGCGGAGCGCAGGAGATGGATAATCTGTTTTTTCTATAATTTCTGGAAGGTTTAGAATAAGAAAAGTGAACAACTTTGAATAAAATTATATTTTATGTACCTAAAAACTGAATTATAAAATTGATAAATAAATTTTATGACCTTGAAGAGATGTTTTTTGTAAGTTTATATGTGAATTTTTTATTTTTTTATTATTAATTTTTTTAGTAAAAATATATTTATATTTTCATCCCAACTCAATTATTATTTAAAGAGATAAAATATGATAATAAATATAATTTTGGTCCACTTTTGTTATTGGACGTGGACTGGCTCAACCCATTAAAAGCACTCAGCCACGTCTAAAGGACTTTTCTATATAAATATTGAGACATGCCTTCAAAGTAGTTAAGTGGCAGGCCCCTGTGATATATTTTATTGAGTGATGTATAAAAGAAAGAAAATATAAAAAAATAAATAGGTTAAATAAAAATAATTTTTTATATTTTTTATTTTTTAAAAAATAATTTAATAAATAAAATAAGAATATAATAAATACTATATAAATAAAATATGAACGGAGCACTAATTTTTTATCTCTCACTTATCTATTACATTCTTTCTCACTTGGAAAATGTTTAAAAGTATTGTAACTCGTAACAAAATGATACATTATAGATGTTGTGAAAAACTTGTTGACCAAAAGGGAATACAAATAATATTTGATGAAAATCTAAAAAAAATGCACTTTTTATGCAAATTTGATTAAATGTTTAATAATAATTTTCAAAAGTTGTTCTTGAATGTTTAAAATAACAACAATGAGTATAAATTTTAATCGTATTACTACCAAAAAATAATTAAAGAAGAAAATACTAATTTGTATTTTTATTGCCCAAAATACTTAATTCATATTAAAAACACACACATCACACTAATATGAAAATTAATAACAATTGAAGTTGAACCGAAGGTGCATAAAAAAGGGAAGCAACACTATTTAGTTTTTATTAGTCAAGATTGGTATGATGGAGCTGAGTAAGGGAATTGAGTCTAGTGGCACGCTACATAATGATGAGGAATACCAACTCACCCGGAGCACCAAGAAAGCGAAGTCTTGTGAGACGATGGAGGTAGAGATGGATGAAAGGATGATAGAGAAGGCTAATGAAATGAAATAGAAGATTTCGCTGAAGGGTTAACCAAAGATGAGGAGACCCATCTCATATCGTGACCTATTGGTAGGTATGAATGGATATCAATTAAGTGAGGAAGAGGATAAAGTATGGGATGAAGATGAGGATGAGAGGACAGGAATGAAGGAGAGAGAGCGATAGATCTATTATGTCCTTATATCCACATTATAAATCAAGAATACTTATAATTGTACAAACCTTTTCACAGAGCTTCAATTATCAGGCTTATTGGGAGGAGAATGGGTTATAAATTCTTGATAGGGTGTTTATAGAAGATGTGAAGCCTCAAAGGTACCTTTAAGATGGTGGGTTTAGGCAATGAATTTTTTATGTTAAAGTTTACGAGAGAGAAAGATTATTTCTATGTAATGAATGATGGTCCATGGATGGTGGTTGGACATTACTTACTGGTTCAACATTGGCGACTAGCCTTTAATCTTCTAGATGTTGAATACAAGAAACCAGCAGTATGGATCATAATACCAGAACTACCCCCATAGTACTACAACAAACACCTATTGTGGAGGATCAATAATGCTGTTGGTAAAATCATTAAGGTGGATAACCATACCATTAATAAAAACTTGATAAAGGAGGATGACTTTAATATGGATCAAGGACAATTTGCAAGAATATGCGTTGAAGTTAATTTACATAAGAAACTAGTTTCAAAAGTGCAAATTCAAAAGAGGATGTTCTGAATTGAGTATGAAGGCCTAACATGATCTGTTTCTAATGCAGTAAGTATAGACATAATCAAGACATGTGCCCTTCGAAGGTGACTAGTGAAAAAGGTACCAAAGGAAATGAGAACTAGAAAAGTGACTGTGGTCTTGCAATGGAGGAGGCTAACCAGAGACAGAGGGCTAAATCAGATATGTACGATCCATGGATAATTGCAAGCCGCAATCAAAGACGAGGATCGGGGAGAAGTTACAATTATGATATGAGGAATGGATTTACTGAAGATAAATATGGGAGGGGCCAATGGAATAAACACAAAAATCTTTATCAGGGAGCAAGACATAAATTGGGATCAAGATTCAAGATTTTCTAAGAAAATTTGGAGGATATGGAGACGTAAATTATGGAGGATGAGGAAGTTGTGCATGAAACACCAATGACATGAACATGACTAAGAAGGATATGACAAATAGGGAAAGATCAGCAGAAGAAGTGCATGTGGCAATAGAAAGCATGAGGTTCAACAGTTGAGTGAGAGGTGATACAGTGGGCCTAAAGGTAGACAATTGGCCTATACCCAAACACCTAAAAATTTCAGGGGGTAAAGATAAAAAAGAAGCTGATAAGAGCCTAACTAAATTGAATAAAGGTATAGGCCAAAACATCTTGCAAATAAGGGCCTCTGATTGGAGAACAGAGAAAATAGAGGTATAGAGGCCTTTACGAAGCATTACGAATGTGGGTCATGTGAGTAAGCAGTAGGATTTTACTAAATTTCAGGAAACCAGAGAAATGTCTTTAAGCTTACACTAAACAAGGAAAGAGCATCGTCTTTCAAAGGATAAATCCTTGAAGATATGTGAAGACCTTTTAATGTTGAAAATCATGGAACAAAGGGAAAGGGATATAGGTATAAACACATAAGGTTTACTACGGCTTATCAACTTGAGTTGAAGATGTAGTATCCTCACAGAGTCAAATAAATATCTTATGCTAGAACTATAGGGGAGCGACTGCCAAAGCTTTCCCGGGTTTGGTTAATGACATTGTTAAAAGATATATAGTAGGTATACTAATTATCTTAGAACCAAGGATTAGTGGTGTAAAAGCTAAATGGGTCATTAGTAGACTGGGTTTCGATAGGGTGTTTTGTAATGATGTTGTGGGCTTTTCTTGAGGAATTTAAGTGTTATGGAATAAAGGTTATTTGTAAGTCAATGTTATACATGTAGACAAACAGGTAGTACACATGGAGGTCTCAAAAGGGAAAAAGGCAGGTTTCAACCTTATGGCAATGTATGGGTACCTGAACTATGTTGCAAGACATCAATTATAGCAATGGCTTGTGAGCGTGGTGACAAGTGTAGCTGATAACTCTTTTAGTATGCATGAATTTGGAGACTTCCTCGACCGATGCAAACTTGTGGATCTAGGATTCAAGGGCCTATCTTTCACATATGCTGAAGGGATATCTATGAATGTATAGATTGTGCTTTAGCATCAACATCTTAGTGTTTTTTTTGTCCTAATGTTCAAGTTGTTCATCTATATAATTTTAAGTTAGATTGTCGTCCAATGTTAATGAGAACGGATGAATAAGCGAAATATACTATGCAACACTTAGGGAGCTTCAAGTTTCTTGTTGCATGGCTAACAAATAATTCTTTACATGACTTAATTAAATAAATGTGGAAAAGGGGAGTCTCCTGGATGACAACCTATGAAGATTTCAAGGGAAAGGTAATGGAGAAGAATAAAAACGAGTTTGAGAATGCTTTTTGGGAGAAGAAAAGAATTCTAAATCGTTTAGAAGGCATTGATCATGCACTCAATGCCTCTAATAACCCCTTCCTGAAAAAACTTTAACATAAGCTTTAGAAGGAGTATAAAGGCATTTTAATCTAAGAAAAAGCTATATGGTATCAGTGCACTAGAAGGAACTGGCTCTATCATAGGGATAGGAATACACACTACTTCCATACTGCAACTATCATGTAGAAGAGGAGGAATCGTGTTGAGATGTTGGGTGAGAAACAAGAAGATTGTGTTATGAACTCTTAGAAATTGAAGGAAATGTCTTTCGATTATTTCAAGCAGCTTTATCTTGATGACAGACCTAATCGTGGTGAGTTTCCAATAAGAAATGCCTTCCCGAACCTTTCAGTTAATGCTCTAGTGGAAATCCAAAGCATGGTGACTGACAACGAAATTAAAGAAGCAGTGCTTAGTATCAGGCCTTTTAAGGCTCCCGGTCCCGATGGTTTACATGCTTTCTTTTTCCAAAGTCAATGGCACGTTATTAGTGATTTTGTCTCAAACTTTGTTAAAAACTGCTTCATCAATCCTTCAATCATCGACTTAGTCAATGAAACTATGATAATCCTTATACCAAAAGTGGATGATTCAGAGACTTTAAAGCAGTTCAGGCCAATCTCTCTATGTAATGTCATGTATAAAATCATAGCAAAGATAATTGCCAATCAGTTAAAGCACTATTTGGAGTTCCTAATTTCTCCAACTCAATGTAGCTTTATTCTTGGCTAGCACATTACAATAATATTATAATTACTCAAGAGGTGATTCATAGCATGAAAAGGAAGGCGAGAAGGAAAGGAATGACGGCTATTAAACTAGATTTGGAGAAAGCTTATGATTGGTTGAACTAGGGGTTCTTAGAAGATACATTGAAAGATGTATGGTTTAGTCTCAACTTTGTGCATTTAATAATGAAACGTATTTCTTCTAACTCTTTCAAGGTTCTTTAAAATGGGAAATTGACGGGTAACTTTAGAGCCTCTAAAGGGGTTAGACAAAGGGACTCCTTATTGTCCTATTTGTTTATGTTATGCATTAAAAGATTAGCTCATGTCATCAACTTGGCAATCAATAGGAGTCTCTAGAAGCCTATTACTCTTTGCAGGGAAGGTCCCTTCTTGTCCTACCTCCTTTTTGCAAATGATTTGGTCCTTTTTAAGGAAGTTACCTTTTGCACATTATCTAGATAAAAAGTTAATGTAAATAAAACCCAAAATTTTTTCTCCAATAATGTTTATTTCAATGTGACAAAGGATTTCAGTGACGTCACAAGATTCTGTCTAACCAACAATCTTAGAAAGTATCTAGACATGCTCCTCCACCATAAGAAAGTGACTAAAAACACGTATTAGTTTATTATGGAAAAGGTGAATGCTAAGTTAAGCTCTTTGAAGGCCAAGTACTTATCTTTGGTGGGGGGGATAACCTTGACCCAATCGGTTCTAAATACTATTTCACTTTTCTACATGCAAACCTCTTAGAGTCCTAATAGTGTTTTGTGATCAAGTGGAAAGGTTATCATGGAATTTTATTTGGGGGTCAGAGGCAACTCAAATGCATACTCACCTAGTCTCTTGGGACAACATCTGCCAACCAAAGGAGGTGGGAGGTTTAAGTATAAAGAATTTGAAGAATATGAACCGAGCTCTTATTATAAAAGTGCATTAGGGTTTAGTGACAAATAAAAATAGTCTTTGGGTGAGGGTATTGTCAAGTAAATACAACTGTGGTTCTGAGTCCATCTTATTAATCAAGAAGAGGGCATATTGTTCAAATTTATAGAGAGGCATTCAACATGCACAAGAAAATTTGTAGAAAGGATGGGTTAGAGCATTAAAAATGGATCCACAGTTTGTTTTCTAGCAAGATGTTTGGATATCACATACAGGTATGCTTAAGGATTGGACTTCTAAGGCATAGTCAAAGAATGACTTGTAGAGACCAATTAAAGAGTTTATGACAAGTTCTAGGAACTACGACTGGTGTGAGATTAGAAGATGGCTTCCTCAGCATATATACAATCGAATTATAGCTTTACATTCACCTCAAGACTCTCTTGCCCAAGATGCTCCCATCTAGACTTCCTCGAAAAATCATAGCTTCTCAATTTCCTCCCCTTACATTATAGTGTTTGAGCCACACGATACTTGCCGTAGTTCTATGTGGAAGTGGATTTGGAAGGCATTTATTTCTCAAAGATGTAAGAGTTTCTTATGGCTTCTAACTAAAGGGAGAATTCTCACCAATGATAGACATTAATAGTGAGGTATAATGAACGGTAACCTTTGTCCCATATGTAACACAACGATTGAAACCCCATGCATGCAGTTAGAGATTATAATGGTATGCGTGATTTCTAATATTTTTTTAGTCTGACCCAACTGTGGAAAACCTTCTTATCTTTAAACATGAGGGAATGGATGCACTGGAACTTATGAAAGGATGTAGGTAAGGATGACAATAGGAGTTGGACCAGTGTTTTTAGTTTTGGTGTATGGACGTTATGGATGAATAGGAATTTGTGTGCCTTTAAGAATATAAGGAATGATGCACTGACATCAGTATGGCCAATGATATCTAAAATGGAGGATTTATATAATTCTCAAACACAACTTAGTGCGATGGGGTACTCCAAACAAGAGATCAGGATTGCGTGGAACTTCCCTACAAGCAATACTATTAAATGTAACAATGGAAGATTTCGAAGGATAAAGGAGAGCACGGGGTGTGGAGGCCTACTATGGGACGCCTTTGGAATGTGGCTAGAGGCCTTTGTGAAGAATAGTGGCAGTAGGAGTGTAATTGGAGCCAAATTATAAGGTATTTTTTATGGATTGCGATTGGCATAAGAGAAGGGCGTGAGGAACTTATGCATAAAGACAAATTCAAAAATTGCCTTATTGCTTGTCACGAAGGGGTATAAGAGAGAGCACTCCACGGCTACTCTTATGAAATGTATTCAGGAAATGATGCAGAAACATTAAAAGGTAGAATTAAAGCATATGCATAAAGGAAGGAAACCAAATAGCTAATTGGTTATCTAACTTTGCATACTCTCAGACTTTGGGGTTCCATTCTTATGAGTCACCTTCTAAAGGATGCGTTAGTTTACTGTAGGTGAATATGGTTGGGATTTTTTGGTCAAGTTTTGTTTCAACTTAAGCTTTCTTTGCCTCCCTCTATAATTTAAAAAAAAACACACACACACACACATCCTTTTTTTTTTTAAGAAAAAGGATGCATCGTATTAAAAGATAATCCCTTATATATATATATATATATAAAATAAATAAACTCCCATAAATTTATTTGAAGAGAGATGCAAGCGTCTTTAAAAAATAAATTATTATTATTTTAATTAATTTTTATTTTGTTAATTGTTAAATATTTTTTTATTGTTAATCATAATCTTATAAGTTCATGAATAGTGTTTTGAATTAGTATAATATAAACACAGCTACTAAAATATAGATTTTGGAGTTTTTTTTATTATCTCTCTAAAAAAATGAAAATATAATAAAGAAGACAATCAAAGAAAAAAATGAAAGAATAAATTAGAATAAAATAAAAAGTAATAAAATATCTAATAAGGTAATAGTTTGCTATACATTGTAATAGTTTATTATACATAGAAATTAAGAGGATTTTTTTAAAAAAATGTAGTTCAACACTAGATATATCTTCCAGATACAAAACACTAGATATATCTTAAAATACTTTTATGTGTCATCAATAATAATTACAATATAAAATCAATAATTATGCTTATTGATACAAAATGATTTAGTTATGGGTAAAAAATATTGGTGAATAAAAAAGTATTAATAGACACAAAGAGAATGACTTATTTGAAATACGTAAAGACTTACTAAAATGATTTAAAAATTTTAAAAGCCAAAATATAATTTGTTTTGGAGTTGCATAAACCTTAAGTTAGACTACTACACTCGATATTTAAGTTGGCTATGTTTTATTAATTTTGTATTTGTTGTAAAAATTTATAAAATAGCCTATAAATAATGTTTTTGTATAAGTTTTTATAAAATTATATTTTGTTACTAAAAGATAAAATTTTTATATAAATTTCTATTAAATAACTTTTTAAAAAATTATTAAGGACAACAATTGGGATAATCACACTAATTAAGATGGTTCATTTGGCCCTATAACCTTTTTCTTTTATTTTAGCTCAACCTATTCTAATCCAATATGGTTAAATTGGATTGGGTTATGAACTCCCTTAATTTTTTTTTTCATCTCACGGGGAAAAAACAACGGAAATATCCTTTGTCAACCTACATCTTTTTTTTTTTTTTTATATGGGACAAATTGTATTTTGACCTTTAAATTTTTGAATCATTTCAATTAGATCTCTATAATATTTTAAATAAGTCATTCTTTTTATTTCTATCATCACTAATTTATTTGCCAATGTTTTATACCCATAAATAATTTATTTTAATTTAATAAGCATTATTCATAATCTCATATTTTAACTATTATTTAAGATGCATAAAATTATTTAAGATATATTTAGTGTTAAATCAAATATAAAAAAATCCTTCTACTTTCTATGTATAGTAAACTATTACAGTATCATATCTTGTATTACTTTTATTTTACTCTTTTGTATTCTTTCATTTTTTTTTTCTTTTATATTCTTTTTTGTTATATTTTTCTTTCTTTTCAAAGTAATAACAAAAATCCAAAGTCTATTTTTTTGCAATTGTATTTATATTATACTAATTCAAAGTGTTATTTACAAAATTGTAAGATTATGATTAATAGCAAAAAATAATAATAATTAACAAAATCAAAACAAAATTAATTAAAACAATGATTATTTAAAAAAATGTTCGCATCTCTCTTTAGAGAAAAAAATAAATTTATGAAATTATTTTATTATTTTGAATTTGTAATTAAATTATATTAGTGTAATTTAAGATGAATTATGAGTTATCAATTTTAGTGTTTAGCCTTGTATTATTTTATTGGATTTAAGAATTACATTTAAGTATTTTAGTTGGATTTGAATGTATATTTTAATATGATAGTAGTACATCATTTTAAAGTTACAATAAAGATATATCTAAAATTTAATTCAAATATGAAATTCTCTTAGACATCTTGAAATTACGGGAGTCACAGTTATTTCTAAAAGCATCTCATAAATTGCTTTTCAAAAGTTGTTGTAGCTTTTAAAAACATTGAAAAAAGCATCATAAAAAAAATTAATCAAACATAAATTTAAGACTTTTGTTATTTAAAAATAGGAGCAAATACCAGGATAATCGTAAATATACCCTTAGGCATCAAAGTTCATGACTCTGACCATTTCCTGTTTTGGAAAATTTATGCAGCATCTGATCACCCAATAACTGACACAGACGAGATAAGCTAATCATAAGGTTTCCTTAAAAAATTAAGCAGATTCAATTGAAATTTAGAATTTTTAAATGAATTGAAAGCAATTGACTAAGCGATAAGCTTGTTCGGTTTTAAAATTATTAAAAGAATAATTATTAGCAATTTAATAAAAGATGAAGGATTACTTTGAAATATCGGCTTATCTCAGAACTGAACACAAAATATCACATGAATACTTTAATCAAATATAAAAATATTGTTTTCGCTCTCCAAATACTGAAGAAAATTCTGCTCAACAAACTTTCAAACTCATCTTTATTTTACAATACCATATAGCTTCGTGGATTGTCTCCTGTACCTGAAGTAGAGGAAATTGTGGCCTTAAAAATAAAATTTAAATTCAAATTAAAAAAAGTTAAGAAAAATACAGCTCATTGCATAAATTATACTTATAAACAGTGTATATGTTAAAAAGAAATTACATTGTTCGCAAATTGTGAACAATGTGACTTCGTCAATATATATAATAGAAAATACATTTACATCCGTTAGATACGTTGAATTCTCTGGATTATCATCACAAAAACATAATATTTTTCTTGATTCTCGGTTGTCTGGCAATGGATATACACTTTGATATTCCAAATTTTTTATAAAGGTTAAAAACTTCAAATAAAATTTTAGACCCAAGTCCTCTTTTTGCCTTTAAAATGGACTTAAATTCTCTTTATATCCCAAAGATATATCCACAATAAGGCGCAATTCAGTCTGTCCAAATTTTATTTAAACAGTATAAAATTTATATTTATATTTTTTATTGAAATAATTAGGTTTTTTTTTAATCTATAGTTAGAAAGCTATCTTTATTTTATATTTTACATTCTTTAAAATAAAAAAGTTAAAATTAAAAAATATATATCCAAAATCACATATGCACAGAGAAATACACAGATAAGATGTGTACGGAATTAATTTCGCCTTAAAGTTGTCTGAAACTACTAATATAAAATAATTTTTGTCTGTTAAATTTAAATCAAATATATCATGAATTATAATTTAATTATATTATCATGTACGCGACAATTTCTCTTTTAACAAAAAGGAGATCCTGGTACCCGAACCTCCGCATCAACTTTTTCTCCCTTATATTGTTGGCAACCTGTCATGTAATTAAATTACTATCTCGAAAAAATTTATATCCGTTTTTTTTTTTTGGGTATGCGTGCACACATAACGTGTCATAGAACTATAAATTTACTATTCAAAAAGTATTTTTTTCAAAGTCACGTATAATCATTGTTCATTCCTGGAATCTTGGTTTAAGGGGGAAAATGCCTCAGCATGAAACTAGAGAGATAAGTTAAATGCCAGTGGCTATCAGAAACAGAAGATGCTATCTCAAAAATATGACCCACATATGCTACTTTTCATTTCATAATCCGAAGGGACAAACGATTATAAGTAATAACAAGAACCACACAAGTCCTTCTTAACCAAGGAAGTTCATGATCACCAAATGGAGTACTAAATTGCAGAGAACAAAATCTGCAAAAGCACGCTCAGGTGCAAAATTCTGTAGGAGGATGGATGTCCAAAAATCAGTAAGCATAAACAATTATATGTCAAGAGCAGAAACTAACATGCGGACAAATGACAAAAATGTAAGTTCAACATTTCCCTTTGCTTTATATTGTTAACTCAAAGAAGCAGGGATGTAAGTGAAAAAGCTCCTTTTTTATATAACTTACTGCAAAAATATAGGATGAAAAAAGAAAGAAAACATAAAAATAATTTCGCTTAGCAAGGGTAATAACTAGGTCTTTTTTATTTTGATAGTAAATAACTAGGTCAATTAGATTCATATACATCTCAGATATGGTAAGAAATGACATAACAAATTAAAGACATACAAGAAGAGAGCTTTTACCTTGAATTCTTTATTTTCTTTATTTACTTGGATTCGGAGACAAACTGCTAAAAGAAAAAAAAAAATGAAGGACAACAGTAAGATGATAATAAAACCAGTCTCTGTCTCACGCCCCCTCCCCATATATATATATATATATATATATATATATATATAATAGGTTCATACATTGATCTGCACATATAAACATGTATGATATCCGCTAACCTGCAAACTGTCAATATACATTTGCCACTTACCTGCCAGAACTGCAGTCCCTGCGCAAGAAAGTACTCCTGAAAGGAATGAGTTAAATGGAAATGATCCCACTAGAGCCATGTAAACTACCTGTTTGCAGAGCCGCCCCCCCCCCCCTCCCCCTCCCCCCAACAAAAAAAAAAGAGGGGAAAACAAAGTTTTAGTAGAGAAAACTTTGATGCAAACCCACTTCAACATGTACCAATAATTTAAGCTTTGCTTGTATAATCATAATCCATGAAGCAATGAGCGGGGGAAGCAAACACAGAATACCAACTGATAGTTAGAAGAAAACCAAAATACATATTAAGCTTCAAATTGTCTCTTACGCTCCCTGGAAATCATCTATATGATTTTTCACATTAATTTAGCAAGACCACTAAGTTTGAGCTTGCCTTTCAACATGGATTTCACATATCATACGGCATTTAGACTCTTCCAGGTCAGTCAGCCCCCACTAAGTGCCAACATCACCAACTCAGGTCATAATCCAGTCACATTAACGCCATGTAGAATACAACAAACTCAAAAAGTCAACTGAATATAAAATGGGCATACAAGCTATCTTTTTGAAGAAAAAAAAAATCAGAATCTTAAATTCCTACACTATTTAAAAATTGGAAGAAATGAAATTCAAAATAGTAAAGAAAGTGACAAATGGCACATTTACATCTTTAGAATGATATATAGGTGTTCAAGGGTATATATCATATGCAAACAACATCTCTGAATTAATAACTTCAAATTTTTGCAGGTAATCGTAAACTCTTAATGGTAATTCGCCATCTTCATAAAAGTGAATGACATACATTCCCAAATAGCACCCACACACAACCCTGTCAAAATCTGGTCTTAAAGGTCAATTAAGCCACTTAATACAAGTTCAAACTTCAAAATGTGGTTTACCATCTCAAATTTCAGCCAGCTCTCTCTGGCTTGATCTTACAGTACTAACACAACAATCAAAAAGGAATACTTACCATCTTCATGAAGCAAATGTTCCTACAAAGAATGATTAATTTCGACAAAGCCTCCGTTAACTATGATTGAATTGGCATCCAATTTGAAACTTGGGAAGGATAAATTCGCATCATATAATGTACCTTCCTATAATTCAACAAAAAAATTCACATTCCTATGAGAAAATTGAATAAAAAATGTACAACACATTTTCAAGGAAAATCCTAAAAATAGAGAAAAATCTCCAAGAATTTCTTTACAAAATCACGTGTCATCTAGTTCCCAAGTTAGACTAAATAATCACATATGAT
Organism: Erythrophleum ivorense; assembly: GCA_026724425.1. Lineage (NCBI taxonomy): Eukaryota > Viridiplantae > Streptophyta > Magnoliopsida > Fabales > Fabaceae > Erythrophleum > Erythrophleum ivorense. Next base: position 2,601,963 of record JAIUCV010000089.1, read on the forward strand.
TTTTGTGTATGGGACCCAACATTTGTGGGGCCCACCTATTCAGTGTTGTTACGCTTGAACTTGCCCTAAGACGAACCTTATTCAGTCATTCTTCAAAAAAACTATGTATGAACAGCATCACTATATATTAAAACAGATATCCCTTCAGGCTTTCCCCTAATTTTAGACCACATTAAATGGTAAAAGTCTTATTGAGATGAGGTAACATGCCCTAAAATTTCCCTCGTGGTAAACAGAGAAATCAATTTCTTTCTCTTCATTTGGAATTCCATTTGAACATCAAGAAAAGCCCTTAAAATTCAAGATTTATGATATAAGATATACATGAATTTACACGCATGCAGCGAGACTATGAGGTACCTGGATGAGAGCGGTGAACACAGCAAACATCACGTAGAGATCAATGATCTGCAGGAAGATTTCGAAGAGCTAAAAATTTTAGTTATTGCCAGAGAAATGAAAAGGCGGAGAGATTGAGCGAGGAGAGACCTTGAGATTGGTGGGAGTGGCGAATAAGCAGACCAAAGAGCGTGAAAAAGTTCTTGGGCATCTTTGCTAGTCGACATCGCCATTCTAGACTCCACTGCTATTCTAGCTGCTCTCTGCTACTTGTGCCCATTCACCGACACACAGCACTCTTCTGCTGCAATAGAAGCTTGCGAATCCCGATGCCAGATTCCGTGGGTGTCAATCTGGCCAGATTTCATTTGCATGATTTAAGTTTTATAATTTTTTTATTTTTTATATAAAATATCAATTTTTTATAGTTATTATTTATAAAATTATTTTTAATATGGTTAAACTGCTTAAATTTGATCTGAATAATCGATACACACAGCATAGGCATCCCATAATACACAAGGGATTGGTGCGTAGAAACAATTTAATCTTTTCCAATTTAAGCCCAGATAGTATAAAAGTAAAAAATAAAGAAGTAGAAAGATTAAAAGATAATTTTTATATTCTTAAATAGCTTATTTAATAATTAAAATAATAATTTATTAAATAAAATAATAATTATAAAATATAATGAATATTATATAAACTATATATGAAAAAAGCACGTCTGCAACGCAGCAAATTAAATTTTTAGTAAAATAATAAAATTTGAGTTTGAGAGTCAACTTATTCCACTCAACCGCAGATTTTTACTCTCAAACTTAGATTTTTATTTTTGTTTTCTCATAACATTCTGCAAATACGATTGATATCTGCATTATGTGTTATTATTTGTGCCTAATAAAAAAAAACTTTTAATTTTTAGATTGTTTGTGCAACGTGATCTTTTTCTTTAATTGTTTAAATTGTAATACTTTTCGTTCATATAAGTTGAAATAGACTAAGATCATCTAATAAATATACATTTATCGTATCATATTAAATAACAAACTATAGCTTTTTTTTGGCAAAACATGTTAAATTGAAATAATAGAAGAATATTTTTGTTGGTCATTTTGGGTGACAGATTAATTTTTTTTCTTAATTAATTTAGCTTCTTTCGACTTATATAATAAGCAAATGATGATTTATTGATTTAAAAAGAAAAGTCAATAAAAAGGTTTCCTTGCACAAAATTAGAACTTTAACGGAGTTAAGAGAATAAATTACACAGCTTCTAAGTTGAGGTATTTGCATTTTGGCCTAAATAAAATAAAGAATAAATACATTAACCTTTTTTAATTAAATTACACTTGATATGTCATATTGTTTTAAAAATTATCACTTAACTCTCCATACATTCAATATATATTGTAAAAATTTCTCTTAGTATTTACTTTTTATAAATGAAGTTAAATTTTCTTATAATGTAATATTGTGATTTTATTCTTTATAATTTTATTTTTAAAATAAACACATATTATACAAAATAAATTAATTTTATTGATAAAACTTAAATTAAAAAAATAATTTGCAATATATATCAAAAATTAGGGAAAATGGATAACATTTTTAAAACAAAAAGAGTATTATGTATAATTTAACCAAAAGTCATAAAAAAATTAGTGCAATTTACTGAAAAAAAATATTAAATTGATAATAGTTTGTCAGGTCTCGAACCAAAAAAAAGGCGTGGGTGTTGCATTTTGAATGGCGTTTCAATTTGTTTTCAATTGTTTTTCGTCATCTTGAAATAACGTAAAAAAATTATGAACAAATAAAAGTATATATATAATATGTGTCGTTCAACGCGCGCGCACACACATATATTAATCATTTAATGAGTAAAACGTGGAAAGCTGCAGTGTAAAACAATTTACATGTGAATGGAATGGTGCAATCATGTAAATATTCTTGTTGACTAAGTATCGCTTCTTATACTTCTTAAAAAGGTAAAATCCCAACATAATGTAAATAATCAAACCATCTGAAAATAAATGACTTTAAAACTTCATATAAGTTTTCTTCAAATCCAAAAGCTCGATTGAGTTAATTGCAAGGTCGAGAAAATAGAAATGTAAGCAAAGTTAAGATCCGCATCTTCTGAAATGAGAATTTGAACAGTCTCTCTAAAATAAGTAACAAAGAAAGCAAAGTTTTATAAATTACAAAAAATATATATATGTTAAAAAAAAAAAGTGACACACTTCACCACTTCAGAATCCAAAAAACTTCAGAAAATCCATTTCGACAAAGTTATGGCATGCATGAATTTTTTTTTAATATCTAAAATTTATTATATTTTTGTAATTATTCTCCTATTATTTTTATTATTTTTTAAATTTGAGGCATACAAATTATTTTGTATACTCAAAATTATTTATTTAATTTTATTTTTTATTTCATTTTGTATACTAAATAAATCCAAATCAAAAAACCTATGCATCTAGAGGTTACTAGTATTCACCACCAAATTCACTGAATATATTTATGTCTGCGGTAAAAGGGGCAATGTCCCAACATTCTCTCAATTTCTAGAAAGCCTCTGCCTTTGCATTATGTTTTATGGGGGATGATTATTCCCGTCTTCTGTTTGCAATGAATTGTCTGTGAAATACCCATTTTCATAGTGAAAATTCCAATATTTCTGAGTGTCCAAATAGAAACCATATATAGATTTAATGAATTTAAACAACTACATGGTCACATTATCATAAGAAATCCAATCAAGACACAAGGATAAGGAGAGAATTTAGAGGAAACAAAACATAAATATATCTTGGAGGTCCAAAAAGGCTCACCCTGATAACTTTTGGAGTGATAACTATATATTTCACTTCTAGATGTCAAGAAAAATCTGACATACCAACGCTAAATAATTTGATTCAATCAAATGTTCTTCAATTAGATGCACAAGAGTGTGTGTATAAATGTCATTTTAACACAACACGCACAAAACACATTCAAGTGTTATGTATAATATTTTATAAGCTGTTCATTGTATAAATCTTTGATGGTATCATATTTTGTTGCATCAATGTGTATTATATAAAATGATATGATAATATGTATTTGTTGATAGGATGAAAGTAATATTTTCTGTATATAAATGATATTATATTCATGACATAACATAATAATAATCATAATAATCATAATAATAATAACAGTAATTGTAATAATAATAGTGATAGAGACAACAATAATAACATAAAAGTAATAATTACAACAACAATAATAATAATATAATGATATGGCCGCAAAATAGTAGTAACAATTTAACAATAGAAATGATGACAATAATAGTAATAATAATAAAAATTATAATAATAATGATAATAATTAGAAATAGAATTAAAAAAGATAGAAAATAACTCTAACCTTTTAGAGTTTTTATTTTATTTTTCTTATATTATAAAGATTTTTTAATATAGACTCTTAAAAAGTAATAAAATTTAGATATGGCCCAGTTATAATAAAGCATGTAGATAGGTTTTTTCTTACTTGTGTGTCCCAATAGAAAAAAAAAAAACATAAGAATGATCCACCCAACTACAAAAATTTGTTTCTCCAAATATGTCACGAGAATAACAAAATTAATAAAGATGTACAATGTGTTACTTTTTGTTCCTATTTATTAATTTTTTTAACTTGAAAGGAATGATGTTGATTGATATATTCCGCATCTTTCTAGTTTTAATTAGATGGGGCAACAAGAAGCTTCTCGGGTTTTTATTGCAAAATGATTTTTCTCATTTAAAATTTAAATAAAATATTAGAAAGTAATATTTTAAGTTGTTTAAATTAGTTAATTTGTACTAAGATAATTCATATTGTAAAAGAAAAACAATAAAATTATTATCATAATAATAATATAAAAAAATAAAATGTTCAATGAATGATTTGCCAAAAAAATTAATATGACACTTTCAATTATTATATACAAAGAAATAAATGAAATTTTAGAAACAAAAAAAGTAAATGGTTAAACTTTTAGATAAATAAAAGATTAAATATTTATTTTCTTTAATTTAAACTTTACCATATTGCATTGCAAAAAAAAAAAGCGTTAAAAATGTGAGGGAGACTGTTTTATGAATTTAAATAATTCACTTGATTATTAACAAGAACAACTCCATAAATAGGACTAAAGACATTAAAGGTGTCATAGATTTCTTAATACAGATTAATATAAAGAAGGAAAGAGGAAATAACCTAATAAACAAAAATAGTTATTTCTATAAACTGAAATAAAGATTAAAAATGAAATAAAGAGACATCAACATAAAATAATCGTTAACCCATATCTAACCAAAATCTCATCATATCTAATTTGGAATCAATTCAAATCCCTCGAGGTTAATGTTGAAATTATGTTATACCAACACTCCTCTTTAAGTTAGGGAGTAAATGTAGATAATTCCTAATCAGTGCCTAAGTTTTTTAAATTTTACTATATCTAAGGCCTTAATTAGGACATCTACAACTTGAGCTTTAATTAGGATGTAAGAAAGTTCAATAATTCCTGAGTTAATATTCTCTTTAGTTGATTTCATTATGTTTAGTTCTATCATGTTGGATTGGGTTCTTCACTATATTGATAATGGCCATGTTATCATAAAATATTTTCACAGGTAGCTAGCTAGCTATTATAAGTTCCCCAAGTATTTTATTTTGCCACAATCCTTCATATATACCCTGGCAAGAGTTTGATATTCAACTTCAGCATTGCTTCTAGCCGTAACAAATTGTTTCTTACTACTCTACATCACCAAGTTCCCCTACACATAGATGTAATAACCAGTAATAGACAATATATCCATAATTAAGCTCACCTAGTTAGCATCATTATATATCTCTATTGTTTAACATAGGCCTTTATTAAAGAAAATACACTTGCTTATAGATGTTTTTTGGTACCTCGAAATTCTGTAAGCAACTTCTAGATGACCATCACAAGATTTATTCATATACTACCTAATAACACTATCTGCAAAACAAATATGTGACAAAGTATAAGATAAGTAGATTAGTTTCCTACAAGCCTTTAATATTTCTCTATTTTTACTAGAGGACTTTCTGAAGAGAATTTGACATTATACTTTGCTTCTATAGAGGTACTTGTTGTTTACACCCTAACATCCCCATTCCATTGAATAAGTCAATAATATATTTATTTTGTGACATGAGAATCATTCTTTTAGACTTAACAACTTTAATCCCTAAGAAGGACTTCAAAGGCCTAAGGTCATTGATTTTAAAATCCTCAAATAAGGCTTTCTTTGGTACTCTTATATTATATTCATAATCACCTGTGACTATTATGTTATTAATATATATAATTAGTATAGTAATTTCCCGTTTAGAGAGAACTTACTAAGGATCAAATGGTCAGCTTGCCCATGTGAATGCTCTTGCTTTTTATAGCTTTAATAAACCTATTGAACCATGATCTAAGAGATTCCTTAAGCCCGTACAAAAATGTTCTTAACTTACAAACTTTGCCTTTACTTTCTTTCTTAAAACTTTGGTGGGATGGATATGTAAACTTTCTCTTATAAGTCTTCATTTAGGAATGCATTCTTCATATTATGTTAGTGTAGCTATTAGTCCAAGATAGCTACAAAGGATAGCAACACATTAATAAAGTTTAACTTAATCGCTAGTGCACAAGTTTTTAGGTAGTCTATATTATGTGTTTGAGTGAATCCTTTTACAACCAATCAAGCTTTATGTTTGTTGATACCCTATCAAAGATGTATTTGATATTAAAGACTCGTTTGCATCTAACAAGCTTTTTCTCTTTAGGTAAATCGACCAAGTCCTAAGTTTCATTTTTTTAAATGCAATCATCTCTTCTAAAATAGCCTCTTTCCATTGTCCCTGTTCAAAAGCTTCATGCATGCTTTGAGGAATTTTTTTAATTAGAAATATTAGTTCTAAAGGATTTACAAAAAGGTAATTATTTGTTGTATGACGTGTATTTGCCAATAAAGTATTTAGTGTAGGACCTAGCACTTCTTCTCTGAGTAATAGGTATGGCTAAATCATTTATATATGGGCTTTGGCTAAAGGGATTTGGATTCTACATAGGAATTAATCTTGTCTTTTTCCTGAGGTCCTTGTCTCTCTATGAGTAGAACAGGGTACTTATTTGTTGCACTTGTTCACCAGTCTCAGGCTCATTTTCTCCCTATTATAGACTTAATTATGTTTTGTTTCATGCTCATAGGGCTGTTGGCTTTAAGCTTAAGGTTATGAGGTTTATAAGGCTTGGATTCCTATATGACAGCATTAAGAATATAGTGATAATAACCTTTTATAGTTTTGAACATCACTAAAATTTTATTCACCATCAAAACTCCATTCACCTTAATGATCATTCTTTCTATGAATGGAGGTTTTGGGATAATAGGGTGTGTCTTAAAAAAATGTGACATTTATAGAGACAAAATTTCTTTTGATTGGGGGAATAGCAAGTATACCTTTTCTGATTGAATGAGTACCCCACAAATATACATTTGATGGCTTTCAATTCAAGTTTATAGTTATGGTGAGCATGGATAAAGGTTGTATATCTAAACAATTTTAAGAGTATAAAATAGATAAGTTAGGCAGTGGAATAGGTTTAGAGAAAAAAAGAATATGGTGTTTGGAAATTTAGGATTTTGAAAGACATTCTATTGATGAGGTCAGTTGTTATACAAATGGCTTCCCTCTTAAAAAACAATAGGAATATTCATGGTGAATAATAAGAATCTTGCAACTTCAAGTATACATCTATTTTTCCTTTTGGTTATCTTATTTTGTTGTGAGATGTATACACAAATACTTTAATGATGAATTCCTTGATCTTTAAGGCAAGTACCAAGGGATGAATTTATGTATTCCTTCTTATTGTCATTCCTTAGTACTATGATCCAAGTTTGGAATTGGTTTTGGATAAACTAGTTAAAAGTTTTTAATATTAAGGGTACATCTAATTTTTCTCTCATCAAATAAATCTATGTTGTCCTTGTATGGTCACCTATAAAGGTAACAAACCATTTAGCATTTGAGATGCTTTTGACCTTAAAAGGCCCTCATATATTACTATAAAGTGAGAGAAAAGGTAAGGATTGTTTGTAACTTTGTGTTAGGTAAGTACTGTGACTGTGTTTAGCAAGTTGACTTACTTCATAAGGCAACATAGTAGAATTTTTACTGAAAAGGTCTAGATATGACTTTCTCTTATTAAATACAAAGTTATGCTTATTAGTGGTTGTAGGACCCATGAGATAAAGATCGGTCATTTCCTTAATATTATCAATCATCCTCTTAAATGCCAAATCCTGAAATTCACATCTACCGTAAAAAAAGTTACCTACATAGTTATTATCTTTGACCAGTTTGTTGATAAATAACAAGTCACAAGCAAGTCTGAGCACAAGTAAAACATTTTTTTAGTATTAAATCCTTAAAAATTGTGACTTTCCTGGTCCTTATCACAATAGCTAAGGTCCCATTTGCTATTTTTGCTTTCAAAGGTGTTTTGGACTTGTTCAATTCATCAAATAAAAAGGAATTGTCTGTCATGTGATATGATGTCCAAAATCTACCATCCATATGAGATTATTCAAGTTTTAGGCATTAAGGGCTGCTAAAAAATTACTTGATTGGACAATATACCCAATTCTAACATTACGCTTTGAAGTATCTTAAGCCACATTCTTTTACCATCTAAACAACTTTAGAAAAAGTTCTAGTTGCCTTTATATTGCTAACAACATAGCCCTTCCCAGCACTTTTTGGTTTTGGTTTTGGTTTCTAATTTAGTAGTTTTCCATGGATTTTCTAGCAAGTGTCCTTGGAATGATCATTTTTATGACAATGTTCACATCATAGTTTGCCACTTTTCTTATATTTACTATCACTTCTTTGGAATGGTCCATGTGACATAAGCGCAAACCCTTCATTAGGACTTGTGGATGTGTGTATTTGAGGACTTCACCTAGTTTTCTTTTTGCTTTCTTCGTGTTGTACTTCTACAAAGACGTCTTTAAGTGAGGGAATAGGTTTCATAGCAAGAATTCCACCTTTTGCCTCATGAAAGTTGTGATTGAAGTCCACTAGGAACTTGTAAATCCTCATTTTCTCCAAAATTCTCTTTGCATTAGAGGTACAACTCCAAGTATGAGTGTCTGACAGGTTTAGTTACTGCTAAAACTTGAAAAAAAAAATTAAATATTGACTTACAAGGGTATTCTCTTTTGTTAGCTCATAGATTGAGCATTATATCTCAAATGTCTCAATAGCACTTTCACAAACAAAATAAGCTTCTCAAGTTGCATCCTAAATCTCATATGTAGTTTAAAAAACATGAAATTATTGCCTATCTTTGTGCTTATGGAGTTAATAACCTGAGTCATAATTTGATGGTTCTTGGCCTTCTAAGTCCTATATTTGGAATTACTAATATTTGGTTCAATAGCCTATTTGCTCAAATAATCCTCTTTCCCTTTTCCATACACAAACATCATTACGAATTGATTACATAACACGTAGTTATATTTGTATAGTTTGTGAGTGATAATGCTTTATGGGAAGCATGTTATCAATAAAGGCTTGAAATGTTTAGGTTCTCATCTTTATAGAAACCTCTCTCTTTTCTTCATTTATAATTGTTTGTTGACCATACTTGGTTATAGGAGAATATTAAGCCAAGCTTTGATATTATGTTAAAAAGGTAAAGGGCACTATTTTATGGATATAAATAACTCACTTGATTATTTTCAAATAAATAATAGCTATATAAATAAGACCAAAGGGGTTAAAGGTGCTATAAAGCCCTTGATACAAATCAATATAAAAAAGGAAATAAACTAATGATAAAAAATAATAAAACAAAAAAAGACAAGATTAAAAATGAATTAAAAAGACACAAAGATAGAATAATTGTTGACCCAGATTTAGTCTAAATCTTGTTAGATCTAATTTAGAATCAATCTAAATCCCTCAAGATTAGTGTTAAAATCGTGTTACATCAACAATTATATTCATGAAAGAAATACTTAATTATAATCATTTTTAAGACTTAAATCTATTATTTTTTTAATATAAATTATCGTTGTTTACCAATAGCAACTACTACTTTTTTAATTCATTTCATTTTTTGTGTTTAGCCTCATAACTCACATATTAATGTGAATAAAAATAGAAAATTTTCACCCAAAAAAAGAAATTTTATTATTAATATTAGAAGAGAGTAAAAATTGATTAATTTCTTATTATTTTTTAAAATAATAAAAATTACATAATGATAAATTCAAATTAGATAATTTAAATTGTTTAAATTCTATTATAATAATTGTTTATTTTAAATATTACGTAATTAAGTATTCTTAATTATTTGCTTCTTAGTATAATAATTGTCTGTTTTAAAAGGTAAAAAATTGAACATTAAAAGAAAATTTCTCATGTTTGTTTTAAAATTCTCTTGGTACAATTTAAATAATTTAAAACTTAAATTATCTTATTTGAATTAATCATTAAGTAATTTACTATTTTAAAAAATTATTAAAAAAGTAAATAATCTTTACTCTCTTCTTATATCAATAATAAATTTTATTTTGTTGGTAAAAATTTTTCATTTTTATTTACATTAATATATTAGTTATGAGCCTAAACACAAAAAATCATATAAATAAAAAAGTAGCCATTGCTATTTGTAACACCTATCTTTATTTGTCTATATAATTTATTAATCAAAGTTAATTAATCATACAATTCACTTGCGGGAATAAAATTAATTCTCTAACCAATAATCAAACAAACAATCAATATCATAATAATTAATCAAATATCTAATCAGATATTGCCATTAATAATCTGTTCTTCAAACTTCATCAAACATTCATTCAATCTCCGCTATTATATTTACATATATATCCATATATAATTCAAACAAAAATAAATTCATTAAGTAACAAATAAAAAGTAATCCAACTAAAATCATATATCTTATAAATCTTTGGTTATAATTTTGATAACGTAGTCATGTCACTACATCAATTATAACGTAACATAATTCAATTAAGATACTCATTGTGATACATCTCTTTACCACAATCCATCTTTTTTCTTGTTAATGCCAATTAAAAAAAAAAGGGTAGATGAGATAAAATCTCAATAGATAATGAAGTTATAAATCATATATTTTTAGCTCTAACATAAAGCTTTTTACAAGTAATTTTATTGTAATAAAAACATATGCATTTTTCATTGTTTTTTGCTATGTGAATTATTAAGCTTTCATAATATTTTTTTTAATAAATCATCTTGAAAAAATAAAATATTTTATTTTACAAATTTATTTTAGAACAACCATAGTCCTAGTGGTATTCATCACAATAAGTTTCTAAAAAAAAAAAAAAATCACATGTTCAGTTACATCATATTATATCTTGTGATACCTTTGCTTCATTCCATCTCATACCAAAATAAGCAAGTTTAATATATCATTATTAAACATTAGTGGTCACTATTTTAAGAACGTAGGCATGCATCAACCTTATTCAATATAACATTATATAACATTTTCTATCTTTTCTTGGGGCATCCACCTAATAATAACATAACATAATCATGAGTTTATCCTTTAAAATATGACATAGTAATTCAGATCATTTTATTTCAAGAAATACAACATCATTTCATAATTTTTTCATCAATTACATTATATGCAAAATCATCACTTTCATGAATCATCTTAGTAAATACTTGAAGTGTAATTAAATATTTTCACAATCCATTTAAAAAATATGTGAAAGTATTTATAGAATTGCATTATAGAATTAGCTATGTTGCAAAAATGTAACAATACAGTTGTCCAGGGAACTCCAATAAATCTCAAATTACCAATTTATAAAATAAATTAACATATATATCTATAAATAAATATATAAATTTTAATACACCACAATGCACTAATTAAACTATTATAATTTATTTACTTACCAATTAACTAAATCCTTTAAGCCACTCTTTTGGCAAGGACAGGCCTATTCACACATTTACACCTTAATTAAATGTCCTCCCAACTTTCTAAATAAACAATAAGACTCTTATTGCCCAAATTGATCATTCAAATATATAAAAGAAAATTATAAGATAAAAATTATACCTTAAACTCGCCTTTTAACCATCTACTAGTCTCTTGGAACTTTTATCAAATACCTTACACATGGTATAAATTAACTCATATAAATTTAATATTTAAATACCCATTAAATCAATAGAAACTATTATATAAAGTGAAAATTATATCTCTAATAGTCTAATTACCCTCCAAGAAGTCCAAATTCCTATGCTCTTCAACCTTAAAAAATTTAACATCATTTAATTCAAATTCTAATCTTTTTAAAAGAAAGTTTAAAAGGAGTAGATTAATTCTTTCTTCACTCACATTGGCTAATTTCAACTAAAACAAGTCCAAATTCAAGCTTAAGGCCTTGTATCTATAGTTTTTCCCCCCTCACTTATTAAATCTATTTTATCTCTCTCCTCTTCTGCTCTCATAGGTGTTGATTAAGGTTAAGGAAGATGAAGGAAATATTAACTTGGGTTATATTAATGAATGGATATGAATGATAAGTCACGGGTCAAAGTTGATTTAAAATAGTTTTTTGGACTTTAATAAGTTTAGATGCACCATTAGACTTCTTATTTATTTATTTTAACAAAATCATTAGGCTTTTATTCATTTTTCTATCCTCCTCTAATCTAATTAAAATAAAATATAATAGCTTACATATCTTATTTTTTATATTCTTTAAATTTTTATCTTCTAAATTAAATTTTGGTAATTCCTTGAACAATAAAATAATAAAAATAACTTATTAATAACTTATGATTAAATATACATCCCTTGACCCATAATTATTTAATCTAAATGTTTCAATAAATTCATAATTAATTATTTTAATTAATTTAATATTATGAAACGTTACACTATCGTTAAGCAAAGATAGTTTAGGTTCAAAAAATAAAAAAGCTATAGATTTTAGTCTTAGAAATTATTATAATTAAGTATTCTCTTTTTCATGTATTTAATTTTTGTTTGATGTAATATGTTAAAGTTTCAATTAAAGAAAATAATTATTTAATTTTATAATCATTTAGAATTTCAAACCATTTACTTATTTGCATCTAAAATTTTTATTTATTTCTTTGTATACAATAATTGAAAGTGTCATGTTAATTTTTTGGTAAATCATTCATTTAATATTTTATTTTACTTTTATGATAATAATTTTCTTGTATTTTTTTTAATAATAACCTTTTTCAATGCAATATGTCATAGTTTAAATTATCTTAGTACAAATTAAATAATTTAAATTATTATTCTCTAATTATTTTATTTAAACTTTAAACAATATAAAAAAGCATTATGCAATATCTTACGTTCTTATTGTTCTATCTGATTAGGGTTTGTTTGATATATCACATAAAAGTTAATAATATAAACTAATATAATATATTATGAACTTATCGTTTATATAATATAAATAATGTATTATATAAACTTATATGTCAAACTCTTCTTATACATTAAAATAATATATAACTTGATTAAGATTTAGGAGTAAGATTAGATTTGATTAAGTTTTGATATATAAGACTTTATCAATAATTTGTCAATTTTAACATTCACTCATAAGAATATTCATGGGTAAGGCTTAGTCAGATTTTAACCTATCTAGATAAGGGTAACACAAGTTAGGTATTAGTATAACCTAGTGTTTAGTTTAATTTTGCATAAGTTTTTTTTTTGGTTAGGCCTGATGGCTTAATTTTGGCCTCGGTTTAATTAGTATTGGTTGGAATCGAGTTGGTCAGACCATTTTTTTATTTTTAGTAAAAATTATAAAATGACCTATTAAAAAAATAAAATTTTTATATAAATTCATATAAAATTATATTTTACCAATAATTTTTTTTATATAAGTCCTTATAAAATAATTAAAAAAAAACTAATAAAATTAGGATAGGCTACATCAAAATTATTTTAATTTTAGTCTTAGCCTAGTTGATTCTTAAAAACTAAAAATTTCATATAAATCTTTATAAAAATATATTATGCCTTTAAAAAGTAAAATTTTCCTTTGAGTCCTTATAAAATAAATACATACTTTTTAAAATTTATAGGATTAAGCCAAACTAACCAAAACTAGTTAACTTTTTTTTTTTGCTCTGACGTGACCAAGTAAGATTGAATAGCCTAAATGTCATACACTATATGCAATTCTACTCACCCACATTACCTCTCTAAAAATTAATATTACATGATAACTTTTGATAAATATAGTATATCTTTTAAATAAATCGTATTTTGTGAAAAAGTTAAGTTATTATTAGATATTTTAAATAATCAAATATTATGAATAGGATAAATTAGTTATTATATTTTAGTCAAATTTTAATATAAGTTAAAACTTTATAATTAAATTTTAGTCTCATCATCAACCGAAATGAGAGGCACCGCGAGATGGGACCACATTGCCTGAATTATAATTTTCTGTGGTGGTTTGTACTATTTTGTCTGCTACAGCTAATGCCTCTCATTAATGGCAATGCCCAAATAGGACCACGGTGAGATTTCATTGTCTTTGAAATTTTGGTTTTGTTCACGCTTTGACCATAAATTAATGAGCAAATTATTATAATTTTCCTAAAATCTAATCTAATTATATTACATTTAATATCTTCTTTTATTTAAAAAATTATTAGAATCCCATAACTGCAAAAAATCTATATCTTATTATTTTTATTTTTTAATAATAAGATTAACTTTTGCAGACTAATAATATAGTAATTAAACTAATGTTAAACTCTAATTCAAAATTATAAATATATTTTTAATAAAAATAATTAAATAATTAAATAATTTTATTTAAAAAATTTACTTTATTAAAAGAAAATAAATATTCCCAATCCTTGCCCTAATAGTAGAAATGAAAAGCGTGTATTCCTATTAAATGAACAAAACAAAAATCCCACCCCACAAGGCAACATTTCTGTAATGAAATGTCCCCATTTACCTGGTATCTGCTACCATAACATTAATTATGATATTCCTAGACTTGAATAGCATGATATTCACTTCCAAACAGTAGTGTATGTGTATATGATATATATATATATATATTAAATAATTAAAAAATAAATAAAAATACCAGTCAAAAGGAATTATGGGTGTTTTTAATTATATTAATACTTTTTTTGAAACATTTTATTTTTTTATTGTATTTTACATGATTATATTTAATGTGTAAAGAAGCTTTAATTTTAAAAAAAAATTGTTCATTTTAAAATTTTTGTTTCAAGTAAATGAGTTGAAATTTAGAGATTTAAGAATCTAATGAAGAAGGACAACGGTTAAATTTGTTACCTTGTAGAACACAAGCTCGGAGATGATGAATACCGCAATCCCTTAGCCACACATAATCATTCATTAGGAGATCTTTTGTCGCTAATTTCAAATATAAACTTCACTAAATTTATTCAATAAGTTCCAAATGTTTGACTTTTAGCGATGTTTGTAAATTTGTCGCTAATTTTGAAATGATCATTCAGTTGCTGAATTCTATTTCAAAGAATTCTAAATTTCTACTAAATCCATTGCTTTAAAACTATGTTAAATTAAAAATATATCATTATTAAATCCGCCAATGTCATATTCTAATACATGTTTTAATATACTATATATAAATCAAAATATCAAGACTAATTTAATACATATAAATTCAGCATACAATATTTATAAATTTGTATTACAAAGTCTTGTAGCGGTCTTCCTAAAGTTTGCAATTGAGTCTTAATTAGGAGTTTCTATTCTATCCTACACATTAACCAATGTGCGATGTTGATCCTATATCTTTAGCAGATCATGGTGGTTGACTTGGACACATTAGTTGGATGGCAGCTTGAATACTTACCTACAAATATAAACGTTGTAATTTTTATTATTATACCTATATACTATTTAGTACATTTATACTATGTATTAATTAAATCTCTTTTATATAATATAAATATATTGTATGGCAATTATAATTTTTTTCTTTAAAAATATTTCGTATTTTAACCTATAATATCTTGGCTCGCCAAACAAAATTTGCCTCAAACCCTTGGCAGAACGATAATAAGATACTTGTGATAGTAGTAACAATATTGATACGATTATATATCAGCAAATAAAGATAAAAATAATTTGTTATTTACAAATTTACACAATATTTCTTATCATAGTTTATCCTTTTCCATTTAAGGTATATAGTGTTATTTTTCTCAAAAAAAAGGTATATAGTGTTATACAGTAATAATTTTGTGAAAAGTCTAAAGTATATAAATATATGCAATCATTTGTATCCACCAAACAGCATATAAGGGTAAATTGTATTAACTTGTAAGTATGGGGTTAAGAGTTAAATTAGTACATTTTTATTATGTAAATTTATTTATTGTTTTGATTAAATCATTTAACTTTGATTTATGCCAACTTAAGCATTTAACTTTTGATTTATTTCATATAAATCCTAAATCTTACACCTATAAAAATACAAGAGCTGGCAATGACGATGGGCCAAGTTAATGATATATATGAAGCTGCTCAGCCAAGTTACTGAGCTAGTATTCTACTGATGTATATGTTCACAGGTTTGTTATAGAAGGACGAGTTACAAAATGCCAAGTGTCCAAGGGACAATAACACAAAGTGAGAGAAGAGAATCTTATAGCTAATTTATAGCATGTGCACCCCAATCAAAGAACGACAAGGTAAAAGGACACACTACTATATTACACATGAGCTATGACCCAATGAGCTAAGCAATATAAATAAAAACTTAGGCAAAATTTTACCTAAGGATTAAAGACCAAAGGATCTTAATTCTGACTTGGCTGGACAAAAATATCCTGAATTGATTTCTTCCAAACATAAGCCATCCAAGACATTTAGTCCCCATATCCTTTACGTTTTATCGAAGATAGACCTTTTCTATCTCCCTTCCTCAGCTTTGAAGCATGACAGTTGTCCCTCCCACCTCTATGCTGTCGTCTTGGTGCCATCAACTTGCTATTTATTCTTCTAATAGTTATCATTCATGCTTTCAATATTGGAGAAATTCACAATGTTGGATTTGATGCTTTTGCATAAAATATGCATATAAGGAGAAAGGAAATGGAGACATTTACAGAATAAAAAAAAAATGATGGGATGAAAAACTACATTACCTTTAAGCATCGTTTGGTTGGTTGAACAGGAGAGGAGGTGAGTTGCTCAAAATGCATGTTTGGTTAGTTCGGGAGTCTCTGCCATGGGTGAGCCAGCTCCTGTAAATATAAGAGTTTGTAATCCTCCAAAGTATCAAAGGAGAGAAGTCTCTGTGGAGGTAAAAGGCTATCTTTTGACCATTTTGCCCTTAAAATAATCTCAAATCTAGTAGAGTCTTGTTGCCTTAACCATGTCAGCCATAGAGAGATGGTGTTTATCATATAGGTGAGGGCAATGCACCAAAGATATCTTTTATAATTATTGATACTTAAAAATAATTATTTTATTATATTTTATAATTACTTGTAATTAAAAAATGATTAGGATATTTTGGTCTTTTAACATCTTCATTTCATTTTTATCTTATTTCTATTTAACCAAATATAAAAATATAAAAATATTTTTTTTTCTTTTTATATCATGCCAAACATAATTATGAGATACAATTTTTTTTTCATTTTTAATTTATATTCAATTCTCATTCTATGAAAAATTTATCTTACGTACCAAACATTAGATCACAAATATAGATGAATATGAGCAAGAACTACCTACAAAGATAAACGAATACCAACAAAATGATCATAGAGATGTTCGCACTTCTCTTCCTTGACCAAGCTTGGTAGAAGCAAATGGAAGGATGTCACACTAGAGGGAGTAAGAGATGAGAGGAGGAAATGGCAAGAGGAGTCCTTCGGGTGATTGTATTTTTAGCACATTAGATTTGGGAGAAAGCATTGGGGGTATTTTTGTGTAGCCAAATCAAATATTATTTGGTCGTCCAAGGGAAATACTATGGTTCTTAAAGTTCTTTAGGGGAATAAAGTCTTTGTGTAAAATTTTTCTTAAAATCTTCTTATATCCCAACATGTCATCTTAGTCAAGTGAAATAATCTTTAGTTGCAATCCCAATACGTATTAATTTTTTTGTTCACAACCTAATAAAATGCTACGTTAGAAAAACAATCCTTTACATCTCGTATTTTCTATCCTAAAACACATTTAATTTTAGCCTATTTGGTCACACTATGAATACAGAAAATAAAAATAAAAATTTTAAGTAATATCCATCATGCTTTTATAATTATTACTCAATAGAATATATTTTTTATAATTTTTTAAAATAGGAGTATAAGAGTCATTTTTTATTCACAAAATTATTTTTTTTATTTTTATTTTTATTCCTAATTTTTTTTGTATAATAAACTAGCCTAAAATTTCAAATTTGAAGTATCTTTGGCTCCTTGCTATTCTTAACTCATGAAATTTAAACACAGTAAAAGCATTTTTAAGGCTTTTGAAAAACGAAAGTTGGGGACTAAAATTATAAATATTTAATTTCATATCCTTAGTGACGCCCAGTAATTGGCATTAAGTGTGAATTTGTACATATTGTTAGGTTATTTCCTTCAATAATGCACAATAGCATTTGGGGGGATTTCAATTTGATAAATTAAGATTGTGAGTGCATGAGCAAAATCTTTGATTAATAGATCAAGGTCTACAATTAACTTGGGAATTTTGATATGTATATAATTTTGAAAAATAAAAAAATTATAAGTCATTATTTATATTTTTCTTATCATATTTTTTGATTAAAATATAATAAGGATATGATTTTTTAAGTTTAACGTCATATGGTTTTGTTTTTAGTTTTTTTTACAAATTTCATAATTTTATTTAAAAATTTTGATGATAAGAAATTGTCTAAATCTAATCTTTCTTAAAACTCTAATCTAAATAAGATTTAGGACCAATGTGCTAGAAAATAAGGTCTTCAACAATTAGAGCAGTTACCTTAGGATACCGCACCATTGCCATTAGTCAGGTCTGTTGTCCAGATAAATTCATTTTATAATGTATGTAAGATGAATCAAATTTAAGACCCAAGAAATGTAATTTATAAATTTAAAAGATGAAAGAACTAATTTAATCAAACTTAGATTACGAAGTTTTTTTTAAGGAAATTAAATAGGGAGTCTAATCTTAAACTTTCATGTTTCTTCTCATTTATTATTTATTTTAATAACAAAAAGGGCACTATGGTATATTCCATTATGTCGTTTTAACTTCATATAAAATAAACAAGTTAAATTTCAAGGGTCAATACACTAATCAATATTCAATAGAATATAGATCATTATAGGAGAGCGAGAGCAAGAAGGAGGCTTGAAACTTGAAAGACAAGTAGATATGGATGAAAAATAGAGCTTTAAAGTAAGGACAAAGTGGCCAAAGAAAAAGAAGTTTCAGAAAAGCCTTAAATAATAGGAGGCGTCATGGGAGCCCACTCCCCTCAAAGTGACGGTCCAATAAAAAAGAGGCAGTGACAGAAGTGACAGATTGCAATAGGTAACGATATCGTTACCCCTTGAACGAAGGTAGGATGATGGTGGGTCGAATTTGGCGTTGCGTTTCGTCCAAGCAAAAAGGACTTGGTACATATGTGTGAGAAAGATGCCAGGCTTAGTCCGCCGACTCAAGTCCATAGTCTGCCATAGTCTACGGCGTCGTATGTCCGCCCCTTCCTCCTTTCTTTTCTCGAGTTAGGGTTTTCTTTCCACCCATGACCTCAAAATTATTTTAAAAAAATTTTAAGAAAAAAAAACCTTCCTCCTGGAAATCGATTTTTGAGGAGCCAAAAAGAAATGATCGGTAATAATAGCTTTATTTTTTGTTATTTGTATATTCAGGTAATCTCCTTGTTCACTTATTTATCTTTCTCATCTCTAAATTTGTATTTAGCATTTTTTTTCACCGTTTCGAGGGTTTGGATTTAGGAAACTAAGCTTTAAAATTTTTTTTCGCGTATGTTGACTTTTCATTTGAGGCTTGGATTTGTTAGATCGGGTTTGATATTGATTGTTAAGGGTGTCTGAGCCAACTTTGGTGTTTTTAATCAGATTTTGGGTAGGTTCTGGTAACACCACCACATTAATTTGTAGAAATGAGACCAAGGAGTTGAAATTTTTAAATTTTTAAGGGAGTTCATGGTGCGTATTGTTTTTCCTTGGAATTTGGGGCTATGATCTGTTTTGTTGTCGAGAAAATTTAGGATATCAAGTTTTAATATTAACGTTCGGTTGTTTCAATTATGCATGATGCTATTTGTTTTTCTTTTCCCATAAAAGAGTAGAGCTGCTTCAGTGGCCTCAAATTGGTTAGGGATGTTAATTTTGTCTGATTTCATTTGCTGGAAAATTTGATCTCAGTTTGCTTGGCTGTCATAACTTGGAAGTCCTGCACTCATTCTTTTTCAATTTTTAAGTTTTGGGTTTTGGGGTGTTAATATTGAAGAAGAAATCTTTTTGTTATTTCCTTTTCTTTCAGTCTTTTGATGAGATAAGGTCTTGTATGCTATTACTAAAAATCTCATCATCAGGAGCAGAGCTGTGTCCGACTGTAGAGTGAATAAGGAAGTAGCATTTTCTTCAATTATATTGAGGTCATAGAGAAGAAAACAGGTACAGTATGAGCACTAACTGCGGTACTCGGTATGCATAGTTCTTTTATTTAACTCTTGTCACTTTGCATGTTATTATGTTTTTATCATAATTTGTGAATTTCCAAACAATCACTTGATGTTAGTTTGGTTGTTATGATCTTAGTTTCAAGCACTGGTTTGGTTGTTATGCTATTTAGTCTTTCTTAGGTTTGTTGAAGACTGCAATAATCTATGAGATAGGGTTCATCGAAGGCTGACATATCTTTAACCATACTGGACAAGCTTAAAATTGGATTTTTGTGCAGAACTTTAGTTATGAACACAAAGGAAATATGCAAAGCTCCAATTCCATCGTGTAGAGAGACAGCACAATCATTGTGTGTTAATTTTGCAACCTCTGTCAAAGTGTTTGGATGGGGTATTTAAGGGGGAAAAGTAATTTTTTAGGTATTTGAATTACTTAATTGGAAAATTCCTTATTTGGATTAGCGGGGAATGAATTATTAAATCACTGAGGTAATTTAGTGAAGAATTTAATATTCCACCAAAATAGGCAGACTCTGTGTGCATGTGTTTGTGTGGAGAGAGATGTGAGGTTGTGGGGCTAACATTGAAAAGCAACTTTCAATGTTAGAAGTTGTCAGTGGAAGAATTTAGTATTCCACCAAAATAGGTGGACTGTGTGTGTGTGTGTTGCCGATGTATATGTGTAGCGTCCGGATCCTCTGTTCAAGGGGGAGTTGATGCTGTGCAGTTAGAGAGAGAGAGAGAGATTGAGGTTATGGGGCTAACATTGAAAAGCAACTTTCAATGTTAGAAGTTGTCAGTATTTCTTTCTTTCCAACTACAACCCGTGCAGTATTGTAGAGGATCCATTCTACTATGTGTATGTATATATGTATTAATTTGGATTCTCTTTATTTACCAAATAAATATATGGCGGGCAATTGGAGAAAGATAGACTAGAAGTGCGGGACTAAGCAGCTTCCAATGTTTGAAGCTCTTTAGTCTCTCTGTTCAAGTGCAACCCATCCAGTATTACAAGGGATTCATTTTAATATATGTACATGTATATGTCTACACGTGTGTGCGTGTGCAAAATTTTAAATAGCTATACAATTAAAATATCTTTGATATTTGGTCATTGATGAAGTTGTAACTTCTAATCGTATCAAATTTTATATGGTCTAAATTCAAAGTTCAACAAAAAAGTTAAATAGGCTTATCCAAACAAGGAATGTGAAATTTCATGGAATTCTAAATGATACAATCGAAACACAAGATCAGGGAGTTTAGGAAGTGTTGGTGGTAGAGATTTGGCTTTTGTAGGAAGCTAGTACCTTGGAAGGCAATTGCAATTTGCGGACTACCAATTATTTTTGTGGATTGTTTAGGTGGAATGTAGAGGATGCACTTTATAATGATAGTATCCTTTTTAGAACTGAGAAGGTCCTGTTATTCTCTTGGTTGTCTATTCAACATTTATTATCTATGATGTATCCATTGACAAGTCAGACTTTGTGATATAGTTAGCTTCTTTCTCATCTGCTCCTTATTTGCTATCATATATGGCGAGCATGCATACATGGATTTTTTTGGAGCTTTTGATGAACTGCAATCATTGTTGAAAGAGCACATTATTTTGTATATTTGTAGATCTATTCCTGTTTGACACTTGGACACTTGAGATTGAAGTTACTAATAACTGGGCACAAAAGTGTTAACTCTAGCCAGATTCAATGGATATGTAACTGTTACGCTTCTCGAAACTTTAGAAAGCATAGACTGAACTAAGGAGAGCATCTCTCCATCTTAAATAAGTATTGACAACATGCCCAAATGAAGAAATTGATGCAGGTTCTTAATCTTCTGCGGAACTAGTTAAAAAGAAGTCTTCAATCAGAGATTCATATAATAAAAAATATTAGCATTTGAAAGAATCTAAGAGGGCTGAGAAAGTTATATCAGTTGATCTCCTAACTGCCACTTTCTTATATCAAGTAACATGATACTAAGGCTCAAATATGTAAAATTGCCCGGAGAGAATCCTGAATGATCACTGTTGACATTTAAACTTGTATTTTCTTGAGGTTTTGCAATCTTTAATCTCATGGAGATAATATATAGTTGACTTTATTTTCTTTGAATGCTTTGCTTCATTTATTTGAATTTTATATAAAGCCTTCTGATTGTAAGTTCCCATGATATTGTTGATTTCACTTTTGGTGTGCTTATATATATTTTTGTGCTTTATCTTCTTGGAGATAGTACTTTTGGAATAATCAACTTGTTATGATTGTTACTTGTATTGACATTTAGAGCATGCCATCCTGGATTAAGTCTTCATTCATTATTATGTCAGCTTTTTGATGGGCTACTGATCTTATATATTCATTCAATTTTCTCACAAGTTTTGAATATGCAGGAAGTGCCAATTATTCTTGATGTCATGATCTTTGCCATCACTGCTCCAATCTCTTTAAAACTGCTCAAGGTTCAGAGTTCTATTTGAGTTCCGTATTTGAGCTTTTGGATTTCAGCTTGTTTATAGGTATTGCTGTAGTAGATAGACATGGAAACAAATATCGGAAGGGCATTGGATAGGGTTGTGCTTAATTTGAAACGAAAGCGGGCCACTCGATGTGCTGCAAAGTTAAATGGAGCTTCCCGCTCTGTGCTACCTCATTGGTCATCTTTAACATTGCCAACAAACAAGTATGTCAAGCGGAGGAGGTTGGGTGGACATAAGAGCAAGCATACTAACTATGGGACTCACTTTGGACAATCTTTACTTAGATGCTATTTGAACTTCAAGAAAAGTGAGAGGCCAGAACGTTTGATGTTCTATCAGAGTGGTGAATGGATGGACTTCCCTCAGGATGTTGTTGACTTGGTTAGAAAAGATCTAGAGTTAAAGAAGGCAGCTGTGGAAGTAGAGTTTAATGGCTGTCATCTTGTGCTAGATTTTCTGCACATGTATCTGATGGACTTGAAATCCGGTTCACAGCAACCTATTGCCTGGATTGATGAGAAAGGGAGCTGCTTCTTTCCTGAAGTTTATGCTGCTTCTGATGAAGAGCCAAATAGTTTTTCCAAGAAAGGTATTGGAAAAGTGCATGACCATTTGTGTGAGGAGCCTTATGAATCTAATGAGATAAAATTGCATTTGGAAATTGAAATAAATGGAGTGGATGAATCCAAGTTGAGGGAATGTAGTGGTGAGTCAGACGCTCTACCTAAGCATATCCAAACTGATGCAAACCATGCCTGCAATCAATATGATGTTGAAGTTGAAGATAGCAGTAATAAGCTGGATAATGGAACTTTTGGCAAAGCTATTGAGCGAAATCAAGAGATAGGTTTAGATACTTATACTGAATCTGTAAATGGAAAACTGGATTTGGATACTGTACAGAAGATGTTTCTTAAGGGCATGAGTAATTATGGCATTACTGACATAGTGGAGATATACCGCTGCTCAAGTACTTTGATGCAATCGCGATTGGAGCTATTCCAGAAGCAGGTTGAAATTATAAATAAGTGTCGAGCTGATGCTAATGTTCAATATGCTTGGCTTGCTTCTTCAAAAGGAGAACTGTCCACAATCATGAAGTATGGGCTTGGGCATTGTGGTTTATCTACAACTAAATCCACTTATGGCGTTGGTGTTCATCTTGCAGCTGCTGACTATCCTAACATGAGGTTGAGTTTCCTTATGAGCAACTCCATAAAATTATTTAAATAATGATGATGATGATAATAATAATATTATTATCTGAAGTTTAAACTTGTCTGGATCAAATGAATTATTTGATGTTCCACACTAAGCTGCATGCCTGTTTGGCAGGTCAATGCTGTTAAGTTTTAATGAAATTGGTAATTAAAATCTATGCTAAATATATTTAGGGACTCTCCTCGATTCACTATACTGATTCAATTATATGTAATATGTTAGTAGTTTTTTTATGTAGATTCTCACTTTATCAAAGTTTTTTATCTTTTTTTTTTTAAAAAGAAAACGTATGTTTTTCTTGAAAGAAAGTTACAAGATCTCTCTTTTAATAGTTTCTTGCCCAGGACTGAAATCTATGCTTCATAGTTGAAGTTATCTTTTGTCAATCTCTACTGTTCCCCTTTCAGTAGTAGGATTGAGTAATAAGCCTTTTATTGTCCTTGTTATTTTTTTCTTCTCATTTTAGGTGTCATTATCTATTGCCTTCAAAATATACAATTTTAATTCAAAACTTATTGCTACATGAAAGTAACATTTTTAGTAGAGATTTCATTATAATGTTTTCTTTATCGTCTTCCTTAATTTGTTACTATTAATTATCTATCCACAAGATTATTTTGTTAAACTGCTTAGAGAAGGATTCAATTGTTGCTCATGTACAGTGCAATTAATTGTGATGTTGACGAAAATGGGGTACGACACATGGTGTTATGTCGTGTAATAATGGGGAACATGGAGCATCTCCGTCCTGGCACTAGGCAATTTCATCCCAGTAGTAATGACTATGATAGTGGGGTAGATGACATCCAAAGTCCGAGATACTATGTAGTATGGAATATGAATTTGAATACCCACGTCTATCCAGAATTCGTTGTTAGTTTCAAGGTTTCCTCTGATGTTGAAGGTGATATGTTATTCCTCTAGTTTTATTTGTGGCTGCTATTGATTTTTGTTTTCCCAATACAAACAAGAACTTATATATTTTGTATTATATATTTGTAGCAATTGGTTAATCAGAATCAAACTAGTTGATATCCGCCGCCCTGTTTTTTGCATTCAGATGGAAAACGTTCTTGAAGTTCTTTGTGTTAAGAAACAGGGCTTTATCCATAGATTGTTGGTATCTACTTGTTGGGCACTCTGACATTCAAGAGATGTTGCATCATTCAACTCTTGTTCAATGACATTGCCAGGCATTCTGCTGCCAAGCTTTATGGTCTTGTTTAGAAAATTCTTTACCTTTTGTTCACCAGTACTTTATGTTTTTCTGCAGGGCATCTTTTTGGTAGTGAGAGTAAACATAATGTTTCCGGGGTTACCACAGCTTGTCAAGGCCCTCAAGGCCTGCTACGGTCTGAGTCTTCTACTGTAGATATGGTAAGTGACTTGGTATTTAAGTTCTATATATTTTGCTTTGCCAAGTTTGCTTGGTATATTATATATTACCTAATGTTAAGTGGTAGCATGACTGAAATTCGAGGGTTCATCAGCATATTTGTTCTTTTTGCCTGTTTTCTTTCAAGTAGATCAGGACCCTGAAGCAATTGTATATGGGCTAGGACTGACTGGTTCAGTTAGTGTTAATAGATCTGATTTGTGACTACTACAGCTTGTTTAGTTTGTCACGCATTGTACTGTATTAAATGGACAACTTAGTACCTGTACTGCTACTGAGTATATTACTATTTTGATAGGACCCCTTACTACTCAAATGAAGACAGACATAAAGTAATGGAAATTATGGTGAAAAACAAGACAACACTCTACAATCCACCCTCACAACACAGAAACAACTGTACATAATAAATTTTAAAAAACAGAGATAATAAACTCAGACCCACAGAGAAAACAGAAATAGTAACCCAGACTAGCATTTGAGAGACTAGCGCTCTCCCTCCAATTTCTAAACCTAGTTTTTCTCTCCCTTTTCCACAGCAACCCATTTCCCTTAAATACTCTGTAACTTCTACTTTCTCTCTCTTCCAATTCAGCCCCCTCCGCTCCTTACTCAGTTAGTTATCTTTTGTAACTTCCCCTCTGCCCCATAACTTCTCCCACTTTCTTTGATTCTCTGAGAATATACTTTCAGTTGTTCCTGTTCACTCTGCCCTTTTCCTCTTCCTTCCTCTGGCCACGTCTTCTGCTATATGTTTTAACATGGCTGGCAGCATCAGGCCTATCATATTTGACAATTTTTTCTAAAATAAAAAAAAACTCTTTCACTTTATCTTCATTTGAAGAAAATTTTATGGTTGATTACTTTTCAATGACAAAAAGCAGTTAACCAAGCAGTTGATGGCTTTATTCTGCCGAAGAAAGCCTGGCTGTAAGTTGGGCTGGCTATTTTAAGAGGTTAAGTTTGGGGCATAAAGCCTGCAATCCAGGGGGTTGGGGGGGTTCAAAGTTGATTAAATGTTTTTAAGGACTCAGCAGTACTCTGCTAGCAATAGGATGGTGATCAGGGACCAAAAGTAATGCTTTTTTGAGTGCTGTGAGTTGTCCACTATTAGTTTTGAAGGTCAGATGTTTGGCTGATAAGCAGCATGACTTAAGGTTTTGGAAGGAAGTTTTTCCAGTCAAGTCTGGTTAAGAAACAGATTTGGCTAAGGTTTAAACTCCCAAAAAAAAAAATTCAGATTAGTAAATGGTATGAGGAGGAGGAAATGGCCTGTGAATTGCATCTATGATGGCGTGTTTAACATATTTCAATGAGGAAAGCGTCATGGCTTCTGAAATTTATGATATCTGTCAAGTGACTGATTACTGCTTCAAGGTATGTATTGCATCGATTTAGAGTTTCTTCTGGTAACAGGGATTTCTGCTTAAGTCTTAATCTTATAAGGCTTCGTTTGATATAGAGGATTAGTTTTTGATAGAATAGGAATGGGAAATAGAATGGGAATGGAAAAGAATCTTGTATACCATGGTGATGTTTGGTAGGATGGAAGAAAGAATATGAATGTAATTACTTTTTAATATTTGGTGAAATATAAATAAAATGAGAATAAAAAAGAAATATGAGAAAATGTCTAAAATGACCCTTAATAAAAAAGATTGTATAATATTATTTATATTTAATTGAAATAAATAAATAAAAAGGATTAAGCTTTTAAAAAAATAAAAAATAAGAAACCAAAAATTCAAAAATGCAAAAACCAAAAAAGTGTTTGAACGAAGGGAGAAACAAAGAAAAATCGAAGGAGAAATCAAGAAAAAATGAAGAGAGAATCAGGAAAAAATCAAATGGAGAAAAATGGGAAAATCAAAGGTGCTCAAGTGTGCAATGGCAGATCTCCACCATTGACGGTGGACGACGGAGGAGGATTTTCGATAACAATCGGTGAAAGACACAACTAGAATGACTACTAGTGTGGCTACAGTGAAACAACAAGTGGAGGATTAAGATGGCTGATTGCGCTTTTCAGGGGCAAAATAGACAAAAATTTGTCTCTCCCATGATGGATTGAGCTTTCCATCCATTATATGAAGGATTTTGCTCTCCCACGTATGAAGGAGTCTTGAAACCCATGGAAGAGGAAGAGAGGCATACCAAACGTGACATTTTTACATTCCGACTCTGTCTCCCATTCTGTGAAACGCGTGTCCCGCCTACCAAGCGTGACCTAAGGGTTTAGAACTTCCTGATTATACTGATCAAGCTAAAACTTGATCAGACCAAACAGCCAAGTCCACGCACAAATATAACCCCTGACCTGAGTTATTAAATTATTAATATACCCCAAAAATGGAAATCTAAGGTAACTAAAGCAAAAAATGCTAGTAGCTTCCAAGATCCAAACAATAT
Organism: Erythrophleum ivorense; assembly: GCA_026724425.1. NCBI lineage: Eukaryota > Viridiplantae > Streptophyta > Magnoliopsida > Fabales > Fabaceae > Erythrophleum > Erythrophleum ivorense. Next base: position 2,629,636 of record JAIUCV010000089.1, read on the forward strand.
TATTATTGTTAAGCTGACGGGACAATGTAACTTTTCTCAATACCTAAGCTAAATTGAAATATTGAGCTTAAGCTTATGCTTTCTTAATGATCTTCCTCCATCTCAACAGCTGTAGTCATTTTATTAATGCTGTTAAGCCTAAAGAACATTGTAACTGGTCTCAATACCAAAGCTAAATTGAAGTATTAGCTAAAGCTTTCATGATGTTTTTTGTCTTAACAGCTATAATCAATGTTTTTAAATAATTACATCTTTGGTGATTAGCTATGCTGTCAAACTTTGTCCAGCATATTAAGCTTCCTGAAAATGTTCCTGCTTTTTATGGCGCACTTATTACCCTACAGATGAAGTTTTATAGGATCATACTGCCTACTTGCAAGGGGATTTTCATATTCAATTTGTTATTGCTTTGTTCGAAATGTATATTGTTGGAATGTAAGTTTGGTGGAATGAGGAGTTTAACTGCTTGTATTGTAGTTTGTTTCTAATGTAATGATGAAATGTGTTCTCAGTGAGTGGTACTTCTGATAGTGATCTTAATTTGAGGACTATCATCTATTGGCTCTACTTATTTTCTTTCTTTACAGTTACTGCCTACTAGACTTCTTTGATACTAGAATTTCATATTTTGATACTGTGGTCAATATCTTCATCTATCCACATTTACATCAATATATATCTTTTTTTTTTGTGTGTGGGTTTGGGGGGCGTTGTGTTTTGCTTGATTTGATGGGAGTAACGGCTTTTTTTTTAAATGTCATGCTTAGCTCCCTAAGGAATGTAGTTCTTCCAGTAATAATTGCATTTAAATTTGTTCATTTGTTTTTTCTAATTTAAAGTTAAGGGTAATCACTTAATCACTTCATCAATATCTTTTTCATTTAATGTACAAATTTTTAGGGGTGTTGAATATTTGAAATTTTCATTCTGTTTGAATGTTCTAATCTTTTGCTGTGTTGTCTATAAGAAGAGGATTAGCCAAGCAACTTTAGATCGTGGGAGACCTCAAGGGAAAGCTGCTAGTGTGACTGCTAGCACTCCAAGAGCTCCAAAATCCCCTTGGATGCCTTTCCCTATGCTTTTTGCTGCTATATCAAACAGGGTTCCTCACAAGGACATGGAGCTTATCAATACACATTATGAACAATTCAGGGTATGTAAAGTAGCTGAATTCTGTGGCCTGGTCTTGATTGATATCATGCTGATTTTCTTTTTGTTAATCATCAGGCAAAGGAGATTGCCCGTGATGATTTTGTGAAGAAGTTGAGATTGATAGTTGGAGATAATCTGTTGAGAACTACAATAACAAACCTTCAGTGCAAGGTACACTTATTTCTAGATGTATTTGGCGATTTGGAATTTTGTGCTGGGATGCTTGAAATGCCTGATTGTACAATTGAGACCAAGACTTAAAACTATCTAGTGTTACTATACATGCCATTGTGTGTTTTCCTAAAGCAGTTTGGTGGTGTTATGGTGATTAGCCAGATGATTGATTCTCTTGTTTGGTTGAAGGGCTGATCTCTGTGAAATGTTAAATCCCAATTTTGGGCATTGTAGACATCTTGGAGTTTGAAGGGTTGGCCTTTGATGCTTGTTTTAGTAGTTTGGGGCTATTTGTGCTGAGTAGTTGAGTGTTTGTGTGGGAGTGGTTGAGTGTTTGTGTGGCAGTTATTGAAAGTGTTTCTTATCCATATATTCTCAGATATGATGATGGCAGTTATGCATGTTAAAGCCGTATTACGAAGATTCTATATTGACTAAACTGATTACTTGCCTCTCTCTATCTCTCATATTTGAGGGGGTTCCCTAGATAAATGTTTTATTGACTGTTTGCAGATACCATCCAAATCATGGTGTGAATCGGGCAAAAGTCAAACTACTACAGAAAAGGCTGAGGCTGCCTTTATATGAGGGAGGTAGAGATCTCTGATTCTCTGCTTTTGGATGATGTCTATGGAGTGTCATATCCATAAGTTGAATGTTTGGAATGTGTCGACATGAATCTGTGAATATTATGTGGTTTAATGAGCATTGTAGCTTCTAGGCTTGAGACTCTGATTACCCCACCCCCCCTCTTTTTTGTCCCCTTCCCCCCTTCCCGCCCCCCCCCCCCCCCTCTTTTTTTTTCTTTGTTTGTAGCTGGATCATAGGTGCTGCTGGAAGTCCATTAGAGTTAGTTTTGAATTACATGTGATGGTGGCATTGTTTAGCCTAATTTCTACTTTCTATTGGCTTTTTCTAATTAGATACTTGTCTGGGTAATTGAATATTGCCTATTTCTAACCTGTTTTTATGCTACTAGTTACTCACTTTTTATAGTTGATTGGTAGATTGAAGTTCTCGTGTTATAATAGGTAAAAGATCGGCTGTTTATTGTTATTAATATTATTTTTCCAATTCTAGGGAGATTTTTATCTCTATTGTTCTGCCATTTTGACAGATTTTCATCAAACTATGTTACAGTTAACATGCTTTTGATTAGGTCTGGCAATTGTGTCACTATAGAGTTTGTGCAGAAGGGGAATATATGCAAGCAGTCACTCCTGCATCTTAAATTTTTTTCTAACATGCTTATGATTTTATGGCCCTGGTTAGGAGTGTTGTGGTTTTTACTTTCGGCTCATTTTGAGATCAAAAGGCATAAATTTATGTTTGGTTAAATCTTTATAATGGTGCCTGGGGGGTGAGCATAACCTGACCGGTATGATGTGATTCTAATGTGTTAGGGTGGAGAATTTTTTTTTTTGGTTGGGTTCAAAAAGCCCGCGCCCCACTCGAACCTGCCCGACTTTTATAGACCCCCACACTCTTAAAAGTCAACTCTTTTTTGGGTGGTGTCGAGAGGACTATTATTTTGGATAGGTTTCCCGAAGACTCAATACCTATGCGCTTTCTAAAAGCAAGCAATTGTGGCTGGTAAAGAGAGAAGTCCAAGCTTCTGCCATGCTGGAACTGGGAAATGACAAAAAATGGATTCTTTCGTGCTAACCCGACTGACCTGACTCAACCTTAGTATTTTCGGTCGGTTTCAGGTGCTATTTTCCTCACCCACAAAGCAGTATCAACATGAACCAACTTCTCGGATGCTCACCTCTCGGTATTTCATTGTTTTTAAGAGCCACTTCATGAGTTGAAACAAAACACCCCCCCCCCCCCACCAAAAAAAAAGAAAAGAAAAAGTCACTTCATAAGCTAACTACAGAAGAAATCCACTTCATAAGGGATGCTTTTCAAATCAATTATAGCTTATATAAGTTTAGAATGAGTGAATAGACCCCTACATATTGAATTTCAATATCTATGCCTATTTGCTAGTAGTTTTATATTGTCGTTTGCGCTTTTTATAAGCTTATCAAAACAATCTATTATCATATATTAAGTATCCAAAATTTCATTTATGCTCTTGCTGTGAAAATATTTTCTTTTAATTTAGGAATTTTATTCTTTTTAATATCAATTAATTATTTGTCATTAATAACGAAATTGCCTTTTAATTCTATTAAGAAACAAATTAGAAACTGTCTTTTTGGCAATTGGAAATAAAGCTTTTTAAGCGTGCAAAGCGTAAGATTTATTGTTATCGTTTTTTATGTCTGCGGTCATTCTTTATTTTTTTTAACCAAATGTTTAATCAATCAAATTTACTATTAAAAGCAACTTTTATAAGATCTTTATCATTTTTGTTTTTAACTATGTTAACCATAGTAGAATAAGGTCTCTATATCAAACATTTTTTACAGGTAATTAGTGTAGTAACAGGTCTGTGGTATCAATTGAAATTTTTTGGATAATCTTGTAATCTTCTCATGGTACTGTTTTTCGAGTTTTATTTTATTATTCAAGTTTTGCAATAACCGTAGTAGAATAAGTTTCTAATAGGCTATAAGATGAATCGAGTATTGTAGAGGACATTTTGCTTGTTAATTTATTTATACATATAAAATGTCAAGTATATCTCTTCCATATTATGAATATTATCATCAAAATCTATGTGTTATGGACATGATTTAAGTAAAATTTTTTGTAAGTATTTGCTTTTAAGTATTTTATTAATAAACATATAAGATGTGAATGTTTTGCGAAATCTTAATCATGTAGGGTTGAGTTATAAAAAAATTTTCATTTATTACGTTTGAACTAGTAAACTTGATAATAAATATTTAAAAAATTTAAATAAATTCAGTTTATAAAATATAAATGAGGTAAATAAAAATTGATATTAAATATGAAATTCTTATAATGAGACTTATTTTTGTAAGTATTTGCTTTTAAGTATTTTATTAATAAACATATAAGATGTGAATGTTTTGCAAAATCTTGATCATGTATGGTTGAGTTATAAAATTTTTTTTCATTTATTACGTTTGAACTAGTAAACTTGATAATAAATATTTAAAAATTTTAAATAAATTCAGTTTATAAAATGTAAATGAGGTAAATTAAAATTGATATTAAATATGAAATTCTTATAATGAGACTTATTATTGATATATTTATATAGTTGGTTATAATTAATTTAAATTTTTTAGAGGCTGAATATACTTAAAATTTCGCCAAGCATTTGTTCCATGTTTTTATCCTAGAAGATATTCTACGCATACCTTAGAGAAGGGCCCTCAATGACTATCCCACGTATTGAGGTATGTGGACCATCGTTGTTGGTCCTAGAGATTTGGCAATCTGGCCCACAATTGTACGTTGAGATAAATGGATTGCAAGTGAAGTGATATCTTGTTGACCCCAAAAGCCAAAAAAAAAAAAAAGGTGAAATCTTCTAATTCGACGGTCTCTTCCATTCAAAAAAACACATTCAAGTTTCTCTTTTTGAGGATTTTCTATTATAGGAAGCTAGCTGAGGATTTTCAGCAAGTAAGCAGAAGACATAAGGAAAGCGTAGTAAATTTGAATAGAAGAGATGATGATGATGATGGTAGGTTAACTGTGCTTAATATGTCTGATGGTCCAGAGTCTACGGAGTCACTGCCATGTCTGAATTGAATGAATGTTTAATATCTCGTCTTCTTCTGATGCATAGGCTTCTCTTTGGTGAGTCTGATACTAACATTGAACAGTGAGACTTAGAGGGAACAGTGGTCCACATGTTTTTAGAGAGAGAGAGAGAGAGAGTAAATAAAGAGTAGATTGCTATATATTGGATGGGCAAAGCAAAAGCATTGTAGAGAGATAAATTTGGCATACGTCACATCCTGACATTGCTCAAAAGCATTAAAAAGTAAGTAATTATGAATGAATGATTCAGTTTCAGACTTTTCTGATAAAGTTAAAGTTACTACTGTCACTCTGTCTCTCGACCCCTTTTTCACAACTTCCCTCGCCATCCCCCCGTCACATTTCACTATTCTCATCAACCACCCGCTATCTTGTCAAACTCACATCTTCCATAAATTTTTCAAATATACATGCCGAATTAAAATTCAAATTGTTTAAAAGTTTCATCCAAATAATTTTTTAACATAAATATTAAGGAATCTTTTAATAATAAAAAAAACTAAAAAAATATTAATATATGAAAGTTGGATTGAAGACTGAATCTTGTATAAGTTTCCATTGAAGCCTCTTTTAAACCCCAAAATGAAAATTGAAATAAAGTTTGAATTGTGACTCAACAAATAATATTAAGTGTACTGGAGAGTGAACTTGAGAATAGCATCTTCAAGTTTTTCTACAATTTAATCATTTTATGAATGAAGAAGAGTAATTATTGGTTTTATTGGGGGTGAGAGTAAGAATAGGAATGGAGAATAGAGTAGCCCGTGTTGAGTGCCGGGCAGAGAAAGAAAGGGAGAGGAGTGGCTTTAAAGACAAAGGACGGATACAGAAGGTATGCTATGGTGGCCATCATCCCATTTCTGAATAGTAAATATCACATTCTCTCTCTCGTGCCCGAGATGCCCGAAAGATGTGAAAGGACAAAGATAGAGACAACCCCCATTCTGATGCTGAAACGTCAATCATAAAGCAATAGATTGCAAAATGATTTTGGAATTAACTTGTGGCTCCCGCCTTTTACTCCTTGCTTCCCACTCCCAATATCTTCCTTTTTTATTCTTTCTTTTTTCTATATTGCAATCTAAAATAGTTTACCATTTTTTGTTTAAAAAAAATCTAAGGAATAAAAAATTAGAAAAACGAGGATAAGATAAGAATTGAACTCACGTATATTAAAATTTTTTGATATCAAATAGAATTTCTATAAAAACATGTTTATAAGAATATTTTTAAGTACTAAGTTGCTAAATTAATGATAAATAAATTAAAATAATTAATCTCGTAAAATTTGACCATATACATCTGAAAAATATTATACAAAGAATATCTCTTTAAATCAAAGACATATTCCCTACACTCCGTATCTTATGCTCTTTGTCGTTCTCTACCTGTGAGTATCACTTTGTTTTGCATGTTATGTTTCCAATTCTCACTTTCATTCTCTGTTCCCGCGACAATCTCGCCTTATTATGCGTCGTCTTCTATTCATTCTATCCCCTTTGTCTGTTTCTATGTTCTCTTCCCAATATCAAACCTATGATATAAGCTGAACATATACATACATATATGTATATGCATATCTTGTCGTGTTAATAAATATTGATTAGTCAATGTGAACATTATCAATAACTCGTATGTGAATTAAAGTAATCAATACTTGTGCTAACATGTTCAGTTCCCACTTCGTTTAAAATTTATGGTCCCCTTACCAAATTCAACCTAAACATCACTGACATTTAACCCACTAATTGTTTGTGCCAAATTACCGAACTAACTGTACACTATACTTTGCCTTATGCCTTAAACACCAAATGGAAAATGACATATGTATATATATAATGAAAATTAAGAGTCTCCCATAACTTACCCGAGGTTCGTGAGCCTATAATCTGGTGACGACAAGTGTGAATAATTAATGAAAAATTTTAAATTTAAACTTGTTATGCATACCCAGAAAAAAAAAAATATAAAGAGACCTAATAATGCCAAAATGATTATCAGTCTCACGTCACATTGAGATGTTACATAACATAAAGGCAAATCCTTTTTGACGCATTACAACACAAACTTGCTCAAATATACCAAAACCTCAATACCCTTTTCACCACATACAATCTTCCCCTAAATTTGCTAAGTTCCCACCTTTTTCTTCGCACCCTGTGCATTTTCTGCTTAGACTACTCAATGTGTCACCCAAAATTCACTGTAATTCTGGTCATTCCATATTTCAAGGAGAGAGAGAGAGAGAGAACTTTGAATTCTGCAGGTCTGAATCTGACATTACTGAACATAAATTGATTGCATGAAAATTCCATGCAACCCACTGTCACCCCTACTGTTCCAAAATGGACTCTAACACTACAACTTTTTCTTGCAAAACGTCTCGAGCTACTCAAGATATTGAAAAAAAATTTCACGGAAAGGTATGCGACTCTCACTCACTGAGACGACGCATGGATGGGTGAAAACGGGGGCGAGTCATCAAAACGGGCGTCACCTTACTGGTCGTTTTCTCTCCCCACCCACACCTCCTATCATCAATGAGGCAGATCAGAGCATGCATGCATATCTGACGGCTGCCACTTCGATGCCACGATATTTTGACACGTGGAGGAAGATCTTGGACCGAGGATGAATGATAAATCATAGTGTAATGATGAATAAATAATTGGGTGTCGTTTTATTCGTATAAATATGTATGTATGTGCACTGCAGGTATAGCCTGTGCTACTAGCTTCTGAAAACGAGTACGGCTTCGCTTCCTTATAAGAGGATTGAGTACCTCAAGCCTCAAAAGCTTTTACAGACTGTACCTTTGTTATATTGGCTTCTGCTATATCTGCTCTTCTACAAATTCTTTTTTTTTTAATAATTATTTTAAAAATCTGCGCTTAAGAACGTAACAGTTTGAAATAAAAAATATTTGATGAAATTCTAATGTGTTTGAGCATTTTCAAGGGTTTTTGTTTAAATATTGGCATAGATTGGTAAACTTGCAGTGTGGGAGTCCTTGTAGAAGGTAGGGCTCGGCTAACTCGGTTTTACTTGGTTACATTAGCTCAGGTAGGGAAGGATTAAAAAAAAAAATTCTTATTCTAAATTATCTATGTTGGGTTTGACCCAATTATATATATGTATATTAAAAATTTATTTTAAAAGAACTTATATAAAAAAATTTATTTTTTACAGGAAAAATCTAACTTTATAAAAATTTATATAGAAAATGTATTTTTCAAAAATCATTTTATAATTTTTATAAAAAATTTGACAAAAAAAAATTAACCTGACTAAACCCAATCAAATTAACTTAGCTAGTCTAATCTTATAACATATTGAGCCAAACCAATGTTAAGAGTTAAGCATAGGTCTAAGAAATTGGCCCAACACTAAATTAAACACCGAGTTAAGTCAAAACTTAGTTTAACCTAACCTATATACTCCCTTAATAAAAGGACTAAAATGCCAATTTAACATACGTTTGCATGACAAAATTCTGTAAAGCGTGAAAAAGTGTTTTAAAAAAATCATTGAGATAAAGTAAATAAATAAATAAATACCAAAAGTGTTTTCAACCTTTTTCTTTCCCGGCTTTAATACACCTGTGGGTTGTACTAATTTCATTAAAATTTAATGTGGTCCAATAGTTAAAAACATGCAATATTGCTTTCCAATGTTTTAAAACAATTTAATTTTGTAGTTAGTAGTCTACTGACTTAAGCGGTATTGATTTACTTGGCTGTTAACTCATGGATTTAGAATCCAATTTAGTAAACTGTTAAATTTTGGATGGAAATGACGAAGGTACAAAATTGAATTATTTTAAAAAATAGAAGAGCAACATTATGCTAGAGGGGCCAGATTTAAACTTCATAAGACTAAAGGAACCAGAAGTGTTTTTTAAAAATGAGGTGTGTTTATTTATAGGTTTTTTTTTTTTAATTGATGAGTACCACTTAGTTAGGTTTAGTGATTAATTAATCCCTATATAATTTTTACTCGAGTTTATTTTTATTCCTAAAGGATATATGTAGAATAGTAGATGAGGTTAAGCAACTTAAAATTTATATTAAAACTTGGCTTTATGTGAAGAAAAGCGAAAGAATGTTTATTATTAGGAATGTGAGGCCATGCAGATTGGGGATTGGGTTTAATTCTTCAAAAGTTTAGCAAAAATCATCAATTCATGAGCTGTAGGATTTTTGGTACTTGAAAACATTTCTCTCCTGATAGAAGTAAAGCTTAATTATGATAGAAAAAAAGAAGGTTGCCTAGGACTTCATTTGCTTCCTTTTGTCAAATCTATGCTGGACAAACATCCTTAACATCAGCCTTTTCTTCCCCCTAAATAAGAAGCAATATGTGTTTATTTCTGTGAATTTCAATATAAAATTTCATAAAGTATTATGTCAATAAAATTCAAAGTTCATTGTATTAAATGGAATTTGGATGGTTTTCAAAAAACCGGGCGCAATATTGTTTAATTTAAGATTAAATTACATTAATTTTTCTTTAAATTTAATTAAATTTAATTAAATTTTTTATTTTTAAAATTACAACTAACTTTTATATAATTTATTTTTTTCGAATGAAATTAACTATTTTCATAATATATGCTTCTTTCAAAAATAAAATTACTTAACTTATTTTTACAGTTGTATTAAAAATATAATTAGTTTCATATTGTGTCAACAATTAATTTTTTTAGAAAAATAATTAAAAATTATAATATATATTAAAATCATAAAAAAATTGGGTTTAACTTTTAAAATAAGTCTAAATAATGATACAACAATAATTGCTAAAAAGGTCCTCCCACAGGGCATAGTGGTGGTATTAACAAGACGTGGCGCAATAATCATCGTCATCATCAGATACACTTCCCCGTCTCAGGCGAGCGGACTCAAGAGCTCAATAGCCGTTGGATGGAATCGTGAAAGCACGCGTCCTTGGAGAGAGTAAGAGTTAAGCAGTGAGAGGAATTGACTGGTGGGCCCATAGGCATTGGGAGACAAAATAGAGAAGAGTCAAGTTGTAAGATGGAAGTGGTCACACACAGACACAGTTGACCCAGGCAACCTTTGGACCTCCTTTGATTTGCCATTCCCAGCTATCTTAGCCTCCTCAGTCTCTTGGGATTTGTGCTACATTGTTAGCGCCTCGTTTGGTTACACCAAACCAATTCTTTCTTCTACATACTACAATTATACCTCTGTTTGGTTAGATTGGTACTGATTTTATTGTAGATGTTTCTGGGATATTTCGGTCAGATGTTATTTTCAAATTTTGTTTGAGTTAATTTTCTTTTTTCATTTGAACAATCGTAAAATGTACTCTTTCATGGTGTGCAATTTTGGCTAAATTACTTTTTTTTTGTTTTTATAGTTTTATTTAGTTTTTAATTTAGTATTTATAATTTAAAAATTTGTAATTAAATTCTTATGATTATAAAATTTTTTAATTTAATGCCTATCATTAAATTTTTACCAATATTTTGTTAATGTGACTAACCATATATTATTTTGACATTTTGAATATACATGATTTAAGTCAATTAATTCACTCAACCCATGTGTTACATTGCATGTGACATGGTATATATGTGAATTAATTTTCCTTTTTTGTCTATTTTTACTCTTGTTGTTGTCATAAGTTATTCAGATTTAAAATATTAAGATGACACATAATGACCATGTCAACATAATGTAATAAAACACTGATAAAAGTTTAATTAACAATGGTCAAATTAAAATTTTTTAAAACTATAACAATGTAATTACAAATTTTAAACTTGAGGAATTAAATTAAAAATTGAGTAAAATTATAAGGATAAATAAATAAGTTAACCTACAATTTTTATTATTGGCGTGTTTCCTTAATAAAACTCAAGTTGAATTTGATTGTAGATAATATAAGTTTTGATAATTACTAAAAAAAATTGTTAGTTTTGAACTCACATTTAAAATAAAATTAATAAAAAAATTTAAATTTTCTCACAACTAAATTGAAATTTTGAATAAAATTTTTTCAAGTATTAATTTACCAGCAAATTTTTTTAATTAAATTATGACATATCTTTTGAAGAGATCAATAATATCTTGTTTAGTTGAAAAAATATTTGTTATTTTTTATTAGAAAGCTTAATTACAAAATTATCAGAATTGCATATAAATTCATCTCTTTTCCTAATTACATTTATAATTAATTTGAATCAAATGAGTTTGTTTGGTAGCAATTAATATTGTGAGTGAGTTTTGTAATTGGTACAAATGAGATCTCTTTTTGTTTTGTATTGCTGGAAAAATATAGTGTCCCACTGGGTTATCTGAACACTGATGACTCCATGCATTCGTGCAAAACCAAAAAGCAAAGCAAATAAAGGTGAAAAAGAAAAACAAAAGCTAAAGCACTTCCTTTTCTTTTTCTCTTCCTAAACTTCAACACCAACCATTGCCTTTTGTTTCTTTTCATCAATGCCTCTTTTTTACATCCACATGCCATGCATGCTCAAAAGCCTCAGCAATGAATACTTTAATTAAAACCCAAACCATTTTTTCTTCTTTAGAATTTTGCTTTATTTTTTCTCTTTAGCACCTGAATTTTATTGTTCATGATTTCTTTCTGGGAAGCTTCTCAATTGCCTCCTTAAAGGAAATTGCCTGTGATTTTTATTTTTATTTTTATTTTTTTAAATAGACTTAGCAATTGATAGATGGCCAAGATCACTCAACAGTTAAAATTACAAGTACCTATCCCTGGATTTTGGAAATTTCACTATCATATCATGGGGACCATGAATCAACTGGACAACACTCTAACTCAATTCGTGCATTACTGGTTTGATTATAATCTAAAATAGTTTTATATATTATGTAGATTTTAATCTTAATTTTAGCTTTAATTAACGTCAAATCATTTCTTTTAATCATCCATACGAGAGGCAGTTGGCGAAAGATATAGGACTGTAAGTACTGTAAAATTAAAAAATTTATGTTCCATACTCTAATAAGCTAACTCCCTCTCCAATTCTTCACATTGCCTTATCTTAAGTCATTTCTTAAACCCTTAAGGTAATCTAGGTAGGAAATATAAATCCGTACAGCTTAATTCGAAAGATATTGTTGATCGTAATAACCCAAAAAAAAAAAAATCTTTCCCATCGTTGGCTTTGAAGTTTCGCACGCTAAGTTTACACTAGGAAATTACCAACCGGTGGTTCCAAAATAAAATCATAAACTTGCCACCCATATAAGACACCATCATTTTCCCCACAATATAACCTAATTAGTAATACACATTTACTGAATAATCTCATGCTATATATGTGATCATTCATTCTTTTTGTTTTTTATTTCCTTAATCAGCATGGTGGGTTCAGGAAGGCTTTTATTGTGATTCTTCCTGAGTTTAATGCTGTTAGTTGTAATATGGCAATATATAGTACAAGCCGGATAGTGATTGACACAAGGGAAAAAAACATAAAAAAAAGAAGCTGAGATACGTTTCCAGTTTGCCGCCACAGAAATGTTATTTTATCTGATCTTTATGAAAAATTGGCGTTGTTGTAAATTTATAGAACTTAATATGGCAGTGTAATTGCTACCTCAACCTACTTATATGCCAAGTTTTAAATAAATTTAGCGTCTAGGAGCTAGGGAAGCACAGGCCTTGGGACGTTAAGTCATAATTAAAGAAGAATTTATATTTATGTAAAAATAATAAAATAATTCCTTAAAAAGAGTTATGCAGCAAACATTGTCCAGAAAATAAAATATTTTATATTAATTTTTATTTGGGGTTTGATCTATGGTACCAAATACTAGAAAATGCCAAAAATAGCGGCTTTGCCCCCCTTGCTCTACCCTTAAAAAAAATGCCGAAAACAGATATCCTTATTAGGTGTGCATTTTTCCATAACACGAACATATATATATATATAACCTTGATCTTTAATATTAAGTTTTGTATTTAAAGCTACAAATACCGTAAGCGCTCTATACTATTTCAGAGAATTTTCCTTTTGCAAATGAAAATGTCATCTGAACTACGCATTTCAACCATCTTTTTGAAAAGCTTATGATACTTCAAAGCTTTATCAGATCAGTAAAAAGTTAAAATAATAGTAAAGGTAATCAACCGCCTGTAGCAGCTAAGTTGCAACATACGCAAATGCTTTATTAATTAATAATTAGTAGTTTAATTGAGGTAGTAAGAATATTGAAAAAATAAAAAGAGAATATTTGGGGACTCTTATTTTACGTACTGATGTCAATGAAAGAGAATTTGAAAATGATTTTCGTAATGGTTTGTAATTTCCCTCCAAAAAAATATTGCACAAGAAGGAGTACATATTTATATACTTTTTCTACTTCCACTTTTTATTTATTTATTAACTCACACTTTATCATATCGTCCCCTTCTTTTGTACCTTGACTACGTCCCTATTTTTTTGTCACTTTATTCTAAATTTTCAGTCTTTTCCTATGTCCATATTCCCAATCCTTTCTTTTTCTCAAAGTGTAAAAGCGTGTGATTATGCCTAGGATTGAATATAGGAACCAGACTACTTTGGTAGAGAAATAAGATTGAAAATATATTGATAAAATGTAAAGTGCTCAATTACAATTACCAAGGATCACTTCATACTTTAAGGTAGCTAAAGCTCTCCCTCTCTTTTTCTCTCTTTTGTCTCTCTCTCTTTCTTTCCCTCTCAGATTGCAAAAACATACAAATCAATTCGATTTGATAATATTTACCAAGAAATACATTATATATTGATATTGATTTGGATGGATCTCACAAGAGCTTGATAGGAAGGACAAGCCTTTTTTCCCCACCTCCTTCTCCTTTTGCTGCTTTCTGTCTTTCTTGTCTCCTTGTCTTTCTTTAGCTCCTTTTACTTTTCTTTTTCTCTTCTGTATTCTTGTAGCTTTCTTTTTCTCTGGTTTTCTCAGCAAGTACCGATTCTCTCATTCCAGCCCTAATTAACTCTTCCAAGGATGTTATATTACTCAAAAGAGAGATATGATCTCAAAGTGGCTGGCCTAAGGTAAACTCCAAATCCAAATTAGGTTTTTTGGGGCTTGTCCCTGAAAGGTCTGAGGATGCACTTCCATCAGATACTCTCTCGTAACTTAAGCATTTTGGATCCATTTCCTTCTGAAAAAGAAAAACAGAAAAGATCATTAAAATTTTAGTGTATATATAATATTGATATTGAAGTACAAAACTTAGCTATAATTTTTAGTATTTGTTATTAGGTTTTCTAATAAAAATATATATAATAAATGATTTTTTTTTTTTTTACAATTTAGCAACTACACGGTTGGTATTTAAAAAAAATATATGTTATCTTTTGATTAAAAAACCTGATAACAAACACTTGATGATAGCGTCTAATACATTAATAAAAGGAAAGAAAGAAGAAGGAGATGATCTCCAAATATTGAGTGTTTATGTAAACTGGTTTTGGAAATCAAAGGACAATTTGACTCAGAGAATAATGGGACAATTATATAAGCTGGGTACACCAAAAAGCCTGTCAGAATTTGCATGATCATGTGCTAGTTCCAATTATAATTTTTTGTAGCATTTTCCGTTCATGCCTCCCTGATTCTTTATTTGACGCATCATCAAATGACTTAGGTTTAGGGTATTAGATCTCTGTCTGGTTTGATGTGGTTATTACCTATTAATTAATAAGAGGCACTTCTTTTACAGCATAATTCGTTTATCTTTTTTTTTTTTTTACTTTTTACCATTGCAATGGTGAAAATGACAGGTCTAAACCCATTTGAGCAGCTTTTGAAAAGCCCTTTCCTTTTCTCGTCTCTATAATGAATATGCATGGCTACATGAAAAAGATCAAACGCAATTCTCTTTTCCTCTCAACCCCTTTTCATGCATTCCTAGCTAAATACAGCTAAGGATGCTTGTTTATAATTATAAATAAAGAAAACTTTGGAATTAAGAGGCTCCATAGCTCCTTGGAAAATAAATAAAGGGTAGTCAAAGTAGTTAATTAGTAATTAATTTACCTCAAAAGAAGTCAAGTTTCCAGGAGAACAATACAGCTTAGGCTTCCCATGCAACCAAGCTTCCCTGTTAAAAATTAACCAAAACAGTACTTTGAGAGAATATTTACCATTACTAGAAGCCATGCAGAAGAAAGCAAACTGAGAAAAGAAAGCTATCTTTTACTTTCTTACATATACTCCCTTTTTATTTATTCATCTGATTGAAGTAAAGTTGAAGTCATCCTATGCAATATAGCCCATTACTTATAACAATAAGACCATTGAAGGAAGTTTCAAAGGGCATATAGCTTTATCACCAACTAGAGCTTTAACTTTGACAATAAGTATTCCTACTGTGGGGGTCCCATGTAATAGTCTTATGTCTATGCCCCACAAAATCCTAAGGAAAGAGATATTTATGGAACTCCATATCTTTGGACTATAGTAGAGACTAGAGATTATTATTACCCCATCATGGATTTTTTGGGTGCTCATGGTTGTGGACAGACAGAACAAAGCAAACTGAAATGATTTATTCCTTTGTGGGGAGTTGAGAGAGAGAAAAGGAAGAGGACAGAGAGAGATGCTTATATATATGGATATGACATGACAGGCAAAACTTAGTTTGTAACATCAAAAGTTATGATTAGAATTTAGAGAATAATAATAATTATGAAATGAAGATGTACAATAAGTTAACAAGGAAGTTACTGCGAACTTAATCATTAAGTTTAGAAGTCTTAGCAGCCAAGAAAAATGGTTATGTTTCCAATAACTTTCAACACAATATGAACATATATATTGTCGTGTTAAATAATTTCTTGCTAAGTTTCTCCTTAGATTGCTCATGTTCAGTGTCAATTTACATACATTGCATTCACGCACTGCATGCTACACATCAGCTTGCACACATGCTGATGATCACCAAACGACACATATTGAGGTATCATATAAAGAATACCAAGTGCTCCAATAAGGGAACATAATTCCTGGAATTATTACCTGGAAGAGTTGCTCCAAAGCCCTTGATGTTCTTTATCTTGATTATCACTTGGTCTTGCCTGCTTGGTAGATAGATCAGACCTTCTTGAATTGTTCATGTCAAACATGAAATCTTCAGAAGTATCTCCAGATGATCCATTATCATATACATCAGATTGCCCTTCATTTTTAATTAAAGGAGAGAAAAAGTTAGAGAAAAGCTAGCCAAAATCAACGATATTATGTCAATTTTGTTTGCTTTAGCAATACTTCTTGGCTTAATTTTCCAAGTTTTAATTAAGATATCGTACAAGGAAGAAATAGCCCAAAGAAAGTCTGAAGATATCTGACTGTTAAAACAAAAATAAAAAATAAAAATAAATGACGAATTAAATATGGCACTAACCTGAGGAAGCCGCTGCTCTATCCGTGGTTTTCACCGTTCGGTACATCTGCATATAAATTTTGTATTAATAACATGAGATTGTCCACGTGCATTACCAAAGATAGAAAAATAACTTTCTAATTAAGTATATTTTGGTTAAAAAAGCATCATAATACATCACACTAAGATTAGTGGAAACCCAAGAAGTTTACAGAAAAAGGAGCAACCCCTTGAAAAAATATCCCACTGAACTTGTAAGGTATAAATTGATTCACAGAATCACAGTGTAGTACAAGCTCTTAATACAGAAGCATTAATGGCTATGTGAATGCATGTGTATATAGTGTGTGTACATGAATGGAAGCTTGTGACTAACCGTGGTTAATTGTAGATGCAGTTAAGAAACCCGTCTGATGAGGAGGGGATAGATATCATTGAGAAATGATGGTGTCCTGTACTTTCTTACCATTTTTTTTCTTTTATATATATAAGTTTGCTCACCCCATAGAATAAAATGTATATATATATTTCTTTCAAAGCGATGGACTGAAAAATATATGAGTAATTGTCTCGGCTTGGCTGCGATTGAATTTGAATTCCTGGGGCTTTAATTATTGTCTTACTTGTTTTCAGAAATCGATAAGTACCTCTCTCTCTCTCTCAGTAATATATATATATATATATATATTTTAATTCTTGAACTTGACCGGGTTCATTCTTCCAAGCAAAAAGCTGTATATTAGGTTGCAGAAGCAGAGCCAACAGATCTAATAGAAAAAGAAGTGCTGAGGATTTGAGAGACCCTCCGCAAGGAGACGCATGGGAATTTAAAATATATATAGATAGATGAAATTAACTGCTTATTGCAATGTGGGGGCTGTAAATTTAAAGTACGTTTAACAAACCACCATTAAAATTCCTATCACAAACCTTACCTTGCAGCTATGACTAAGAAGTGATATGAAGAAATGAAATTGATTTTTTTTTTAAATGTATACAAATCCCAAGTATTATACACAAAATAACTAGATCAATTATTAAAGCAGGAGATTAATTACCTGTAGATGAGATTTAACATGGGCTAAAGTGAGATCCTTCACATCCATTAGCTCAAGAACTGACTTTGGTGTTGCCCCTACAGCCCCATAAGCAGAACATTAGCTATAGTAATATAATCAAGTATATATGGAGAAGAAGAAGAAAGGAAAATTTTCATCACTTTTCTCTCTCTCTCTTTTTTCATCAGGAAGAAATTCCAAAAGAGAAAAAGAAGCATACTTTCATGGCCACCTAGAAGCTCAACGGCATGAACAAAGCGAGCATGGAGGGTAGTAGTCCAACGCATCCGGGGAGCTCTCATGCTGCGCTTAGCAGGAAAGCGAGACAAGAACCTTGACCTTATCAAACCTTGATGAGATTGAAAAGGGCTTGAAGTTGCAGTGGTCATGTTAGATATGGATGAAGAAGGAGTAGCAGGAGTAGTGGAATAATTATTAGCATCTAGACCAAATGGGATAGGAGGAGGAGAGTTTTGGTAGAGAGGGATTCCTCTGATGGGCCTGAGAAAGCCCAGGTCTTGGCCCAGGCTTTGGTGGTGCTGCAACAGCACTGGGTGTTGGTGGTGATGGCGGTGGGAGTAGTGAAACGACTGCAAGGGATTGGCATTATTACTGCCGTTTTGGTGTAAGTGGTGGTGGTCGTGGTGGATGTTATTAAGGTTAGAGTTGTTGTTGGAGTAGTGCGAAGAAGAAGAAGAAGAAGAAGAAGACCTTGTTGTTGGAATATTATGGGAGAAGGAGAGTGAGAGGTCGAAGCAGTTATTATGGTTATGGTGATCAGGGGTTTTGGGTTTGGGCATTGATGAGAGTGAGAGTGAGTTTCTGGAGTCCAAAGTTCTCTTCCAGAACCCCAAATTCACCTCTCCTTCTTCTCTTCTCCAACTTGATGTGGGTTTGCTGTTTGGAGGGCTGATTTGCAGAGACAAATCTGGCTGTGCTGGAAATAGCTCCATCCAAACACCCCCTAATTCTTTGGTTTTCTCTTCCCTTCCTTATTTTCCTCTTAGCGAGCTACTCAATTATGGGTATGCAATATATGGCACTGCAAGAAACTGTTAACAATATTCGAGAATCAGAGAGATAAGGTTTTTTCTTTTTTTCTAAGATTTACTGAAGAGATTTTGTGGGTGATGGGGTTTTTAATAAATTTATGAAGGAGTAGTTGCAGAGCAGAGATTTGAGATTGACGAGGGAAGATGGCAAAGAGAGAGGAAGGAGGTGTGTGTGTGAGAGAGAAGAAATGATCGACAAGGTGTGAAATGAATAGTTGTTTCTTTTGTGTGAAGTATATGAGAGAAAATGACACTTGAGGGGCTACAGGATGGGAATAGAGAGAGAGAGAGTTGTTTCTTTTGTGGACGTGGGGGGGGTAGGGTAGTACTAGTATAGTACTAGTAGGGTGAGAAAGAGAGAGGAAAAAAATAATAAAGGATGACAAAAGGAAAATGAAAATAAGGTAAGGGAAAAAAGGGAGAGAGAATGGTAAATAAGTTTGGAACTTTTATTCCTTTTTATAAATGTGCATTGTCCATCTGCGACTCTTAACTTTGAACTCTTTCACTGAGCTGAAACCTAGGGCTAGCTGATTCTCTTTGATTACAAATCCTCAAAACAATCAATCTGAAATTTTACAGTCAAACATACAAATTTCAATATCTTACTAGGCATTATATATTTGGTAAGAGCCCCGTTTCAATCACTTATTGTGATCATGTTGAAATCCTAATTCTCTTCAAATCATATCAACACTAATGCATTATTCTTTGCTTAACTTTGGGCCCAACATCATTTTCCTGTCATTTTCTCTTTGTAATTGACCCTTGAAATTCAAGGTATATTTGTGGGTGGTTATAGATACGGTTCTCCTAACCCAGGACAAAAGGGAAAGTCTGATTTGCCCTCGGAGCGAAGACTGAAGAGAAGTGTACCCAAAGGCTACATTTGTCTTCCTAAAATACGGTCCTCAAGTCATCAAAGAGACGCCGAGATGTACTGTAATGTACATATATTCCATTCACACTCCCTACTCATATTCCTTGAGGACCTAAAAAAGAGTGTTTTTATTTTCACAACATGAAAAAGAGCACTAAAAAAATAAAGTTTAGGAATGATTACGAAAATTGTAATAATTAAAAATTTAAAACACAGAAGGGATATATATAATTTAGTAAGAAAAGTACAGTTTTTTATACGTAGATTCAAATTTTCATACTGTAATTAAAAAACACAGGAGCTGAAAATTCAACGCAAATTTTGAGCCAAGTGATCATGCAGGTCTTTTTAATTTAAATTACTCATAAATAGCAAAAGGTGCTGAAAGAAGGAGAAATCACAGATAGATGAAACATGAAAGAAAAAGGAAAAGACAGTGGTGGGTCGTCAAACTCTTATCAAAATTTAATTTTATGGTTACGAGTTTTAGATGTGAAATGGATGGTCTTAATACACGCAACAGATCGTCCATTTATGAGAAATCACTGTCTCCTAATCAATGTGATTGTCAGGTTCAGACAATGTCAACTATAAGTGTATCATGTTGATACTAAATGTATGTTGAACGTAATTGTGTATAAATGGCATAATCAACTTGTCAGAGGCCAATCAGTGTTATTTGTTTATTTTTATGCTATGGAACGATTGATGAAAGTGCCAAGTTAGTCTTTTGATCGATGTAGCTTTTAACACTGATATTCTGGTGTTCTTACATATAATATTAATGTTAATACCCATTTTGTGCTTGTCAGTCCCTTCGATCTCATCTTTTGATTTGGAAATCCATAAGAGGCTTTAAAATTGCAAATACAAATTGGCCAAAGTGACGAACTTCTTTCTCACCTTTCAAATACATGAGTATTAATTCTTAAGATTTACAATTTCTATTCGCATAATTAATGAAGATTAGTATTAGAAAGGGAAAAAGTTGTCCATTTTTATTTTTATTTTTATGGCCGTTATATCCTTTTTAGATCTATAAGTTTGGATGAATTAGCAATGGTTAGCCAAAATACTAAAATTAAATGCTAATAAATAATTAGCGTAACTGGTTTTATTTTGATCAAAGGCGAAGCTATGGAGGTCCTATATACATGGCTTGACTACATTTCTGTAAGGTAAAAAATTGGTAAATAATTATCTTTAATTGGCTGTTACTATTCAACGCTAATTGCTTGAATGACCAAATGTGCTTCCCAAAACAAGCCAAAGTTAAAATTCACTTTTTAACCCTAGATTTGAAACAGTGAAACAGAATTTATACACATAATTCGGTCTTTGTCTTGCAGATCACTTTCATTTGAGTAAATGAGTCTCCAAATTTGGTTTACAGTATAAAAAGTAAGATTCAAGCTCAACCTATCCATTTTGTCATCATGGCAGCGAAAGCTATTAGATGGAATTGGATATCATATATTGCACCTAAAAGACAGCACAATTTAAGAAAACAAGAGTAATTGCTAAACTCAACAATTAGTTTTTTTTTCCCATAAAGGAAACACAAGACGTGAGTGCGATGTGGGAAATGGAATGGGATATGGATTAAATTCACATACATCAAAATTTTTCAACATTTATGTCTAAACAAGGTACCACTTAAATTTAGGTTTTTGGGTAACTCAACAATCAAATATATGTATAATTAGCACATAACGCTAGGGGTGGTTAAATAGGATCCTACCCTTGTTTATCAGGACTTGGGCCATATATTGAAATCCAACGTCCGGATTGAGCTTAAATTTATAAACAGAGCTAAGCTAGAATATAATATATATTCATACAAAAGCAAAGTAATCTCCATGTATTAGGGATGTTATTAAATTTAGTTTGAGTTTTAAAGGAAGATTGGATTTAACTTGAGTGTATATGTATTCTTAAATTATCTATTTAAATTTTATTATATTTTTATTAAATTCTATAAGTAAGGCTGGGTTAAGGTGTGCCGAGGCTTTAAAGTTTAAAATATATATGGTCAGAATTGGTATTAATTATACTTTTAAGCTCAAACAAGGATATACAAGATTGGGCTTAGTCCTACACAATATTATTAGTAGGACAAAGCTCGGCCCTAAATTTGTCCATCTTCTTAGAATAATTTACACTTTTTTTTTTCGTGGTGCACGACGACATGTGGAATCAAACTTAAAACCTCTTATAAATATATTTAAATATCTTGCCGTTATATCGCACTGATTATTATTATTTTTCTGAGTTTATTCAAGGGTGATTATAATAATTTATCTCAAGATTTTGTTTAGAATAAAACCTATTAACACCTCCCCCCCCCCCCAACCCAAAAAAAAAAAGTGTTTTCAAAATCATGAAATAGAATATTAAGATTATATTTCAACTATAATATAAGGCGATGTCAAGAAAGAGGTAGAGAGATACAATAGTACAAAGTTTTTTATAGCCTTCTTCCCCTCAAGGCGTAGTGGCATTTATTCTTAGAATTTATCCTAAAAACCAAAAGAGTTATTCTTAGAAAGTGTTGAAAACGGTGACACAAAGATTTAATTAGTTCCATAGCTTGTGAAGAACAAAGGTTCATTAATTTTCTTCTCTTTTTTTTCCTTTCCCTTTTACATGAAAAAAGTGGAATCACTTACGTTTGGCATATAGAAAGATGATGCAAAGCTTTAATACCTTTAACGCTTTCATTGCCTACTGGCATTAGCTTTGGTATGCGTTACCCTTTGCTTTTGGGTGTCCCTTCCTTGAGTCACCCATCCATACATGGTTTTCCTTTTGAATAAAGCCACTGTAACACCCCCCCCCCCCCCCCCCCCCCCCAAAAAGAAAAAACCTTTCTTCTTTTTTTTCCTTCTCCCAAAAACAACTTATTTCTTCTACCATTATAATTATAATTAATAATGGATATTATTTTGTGAGTTAAGATGCAGAGCCCCGATTATTGACAATTAGTTAATTAATAGCTAATATCATTATTTTAGATTTGGATCCTTTGTCTAGTGCAAAGCTGGGCATCATGTACCTATTTGAGTCATTTAAATTTAATTTAGATAGTCTAAGTTTAATTTTTTAAAAAAATTTAGTCATTATTTTTTAAAATTAATAGTTACAAAATTATTTTTATTTTATATTTTACATTTTTTTAAAACAAAAAAACCTCAAAAACCAAAAGAAATTTAAATTTAGATAATCCAAATCAAATTTGGACAATATAAATAAGATGGACAAACCATACTTAGCTTTGCATTGGGCAAAAGATCCAAATGACCATAATCTGGTTCCTTCATAAGCCATGCAAGCCCGAAAAGTTCTGGATTACAGTTGTAGGACTGGAAGATTCTCTCTCTCAATGTGGTTCAAAACCCTATGAAGCTGAAGCCTCTGCAATATTTCTGAATTCGAAGACTAACTGTTTTATTCAATAATTTAATGGAGAGTCAAGCATATTTCTTGTCAGTGAAATGATTTTTTTTAAGTCAAATTAGATGTAATTCATTTCAATAAGACATTACTTAATGTTTCTAATACTGTAATACACAGAAATTAAGGGGCAGTTGTTTGATTTGAGCATGAGCATATATATATATATACCCACACACACACACACAAACACACACACAACATTTGTTGGTCAATGCTCATTAATTACCATATGAAATGCCCAGTTCACAGCTATGGAAGAATAGAGGCTCCTAAAAGTCTGAAACAGTGACCTTTTGTGTTATTAAATTATTGGGCGTTTGGACATTAATAGAATTAGAAATATATACATTTTTAACATTGAGGACTACCCACTAGCTTCATTTGATTATAATTAAGTGCCTTGAGATTAACAAAATATACCAGAGTAATCCCCATGGGAAAATGACATATAATCTTTATCTACAGAGAAAATGGGCCAAATATGGAGTCCCGCGAGGATGCAATTCTTTAAAATTTCAAGTCAAGCAAAATGAGTCCAAAATTGTTCTCTATCTAAGAGCATTGAGGGTATTTGTATATTATTTTTTCACAATGTTTACAATTAAAATATAATCATCATGCCTGAGTGAAATTTTAAATCTATTTAAAAATATTTATGTAATTAACATATATTATTCATAAATTGGGATTCCGATTTTGGAAAAAGATTTTATATAGATATAATCTATCAATTTACAAAAATATAAATAAACTAAGTCAATTAATGATCCATCATTCCGATATCTAAAATAACTTTTCAGTGATTTTACCCGTGTATTTAACTACTTATTAATTTATCCACCAATTTTTCGGCCCTATATGATTCTGTCCTAATTCTTCAAAAAATTAAAAGAATAAAATTGTTATGTTCTACTTCTTTCTAAAGTTCTGGAAACATTGGAAGCAATACTGGCCAAAAGGTCCTGTAGTAAAATTTGAATTCTGCTGAGTTGAGTCTTTTTTCTAAACAAAATTAAGGGTATACTTTTTTATATAATTAGTTTGGGGCATTAAAATTTACTTTTAAAGTCTCAAAATAAATTAAACTCACTTTGGTGTATATATATATATATATATTATTTATTTCATCCTACTGAACTAATGTCTTTGAATTCTAAAAATATAACCAATTATATGCAACTTGTAATATGTTTGGGTTTTAATGTCCATGCCTTTTAATACAAAATAGAAAGAAGCTTGTTAACGGCGACCAACACGGTAGAGGAATAGAAAACTGACACTTTGTTTTCTGAAGTCATTAACTTCACTGATTCATTTGGGGTGGAGATTGAATTTTAAATCTCACTAATCCAAACACTGTTAGCCATATTCCTTGGAAACAAAAATTAGGGTTTCGAACATAAATGTGTTGCGGAATATATTATTAATTATTATTAGAGATTTGTGCCTTGGAAGCATCTAAACTTTGTCTCTTCAAACAGTTCATATTATAAACTAATCCTGGCCGTCTCAGTTTTCCCATGCTCAAGGAGGAATCTCATGTATTTGTTAATTATTCTTTGTTTATTAATATTGAACCTTCATTTCACTTTCCTATAATATATATTGATGGACACCAAATTCCCGTCGGCTAATCTTGCTAGGAGGGTTTAGCTATTTGAAAAAATCGATTGAAAATTACAGTCTCTATTTTATAAGTAGATATTCAAGATGTGACTAACTCTCTCTAAAAATATATTTTCTTAGATTTTAAACATAGTTAACACAACAAAAAAATATGATTTTAGCCACAATTTTTTAAATAGTTTTAGTCACGATTATAATTGTGGTTAAGGTTTTTAGGTACAATTATGACATTTATGATTAAATTGTTTGCGAAAAAATATTTAATCATAATTTTTGTTAACTTTTGGTAAGACTGTGGCTAAAACAAGGTTCTGTCATAGTTAATATGAACTGTGGCTAAACCTTGTTTTAGTCACAATTAAATAAAACCATAGCTAAGACAATCTTAGCCACAACTATAACAAATCATGGATAAGACTAAATTAACCACAATTTAGATTAATTATGATTGCTTATCGATGGTTATGAACCATGATTTAGACAAGTTTAACCAATATTCTAAATTATAAATTATGATATCCAAATTTTTTGCCACAAGTTTGTAACAATAAATTTTAATAATATATCAACAATTAATTTCCAATAACAATTTTCAACAACAAGAATTAACTTTTAATAACAACAACCATAATGCTATTAAAATTAAAAATAAATTTATGTTCCATTAATTTACAAATAAATAATATAAATATAAAGTTTAGCTAAATAATTTGTCTATTTTTATGGAGAATGATTATCATTAGGAGGTTGGTATTCACTGTCCTAATAACTTAGTCCTTAACATTTAAAACAAAATATTATTAATCAAAATTCATTTGTATGGTTGTAAATATAAATTTGGAAATTGCCCCTTGGGTTTGTAAGGCTGCAACCTTCGATGGCAATTTACCCTGAAAACTTTAAAGTATGAAAGTCATGGTTACTTCTATTCGTCATTATCACTCGTTAATTGCAACAATTTTGGCCTTTACTTTGTTGTTGGCTTCTTTCAACCATTTGTGCTTTAAGTTGAGCAATCTCATTTTGCAATTCTGTGTAAGAAAATTCAAAGGAACTCTCACGAGATTGACATCCGAATACTTAGGATAGGCAAACACCAAATCTCATTCTTTGGATTTGACCACAATGCTCTTTGCTTCTTAATGCTCAAGCCAATAAATCATCATTCAAAATTTTTTAAGAAGAAAAGTCCTCAACTTGAAACATTCTAATACATTCCTGCAAATTTGAATAGAGCACAATAAATCAGTTGAAACATAAAAGCTTTTAACAAAATTAAAAGTCAGCACTCATGTTATTCAAACACTTACATAGACAACTTTAACTTGTTGTTAATATAAGATCCATCACTATGTGTATAGACTACAGTCCACACATCTTCTTGTGTGACTGGATCCTTACACTTAGCTTCATGCAAATTTGAAGACATATGTGAGGTATCTTAAATGGCTTGTAATTCAAATCATTTGTTTACTAAAATGAACTTACTATCACAGCTTTTTTTGTGCAAAACATTTTGAACCACTAGTATGTGGCATAGTTATTTTCTATTTTCATTATTTATCTATGTAATTTTTTGATTATTAAGGAAAATATTAAAATATTTATCATAAAAGAATTAGTACATCTTAAAAAATAGACGTGATTATCTAGACTTCTCATTAAAAAGATAGTTTATAAATGAGGCCTAATGATCCTTATTTATACCATCTAAGACATCTTTATTACTTACTCTTTGGTGTGAGTCTTATCATTTTCATAAAATTCATAACTTGCATGTTTCCATGTAACTCCCGATGACTATAGAATATATCTGTTGTGTATGTCATTAACAACAAACTTAGTCTACAACATAAAATACAACAATTAGTAAATATATATACTCAATTAATAATACGCAATCTTTGTACTCTTGTGAAATATTCCTCCAATGCTGGTAAATATGTGGAAACAATTTAAAATCAATCCATCACCATCTTTAATCAATTGGAGGGAATTGTTCCATAATACTATGACCTTTTGCCTAAGAGGAAGGGCCCTACACAATCATTTGCCTATGTGTCACCGTTTCTCTTCATCTATTGAATTAAAGTTAGTATACAAATAAGAAATAAACAAATTAGCACTAAGATACTTATTAATTTGCTTACCAACAATATCAACTAACCAATTTCATCTTTGTGGTCATCTATGCAGGTTGTTGAGCTACTCTTAATCATTATCCGTAAATAGGTCTTTAATGTCCAAATACAATTGGAAGCTTAAGATATTGGAAACATCTGAAGTGGGTGATGTGGATGAAGTAGGTGGATTAATAGGATTCAAGTAATTCAGATGTCTCTCATCACTAATGGGTAAACTCAGCAAAGAACTACTGGTATTGGGTACATTGGCTCTGCTCGTGTTGATTAATTTAGACTTTTTAAAGAACTTTTTCATCTTCTGAATTCTTGTTAATAAAGACCAAATAACATATAAGCTTATATAAGATTTTGTAAATCTATTAACTCTTTTATTAGCAATTGTAGGTCGACATCAATGTCATTCCTTAGTGCTTGCCTTCCTAGAATTATTAGTGACAAAATGAATGAGCTTTGTTTTATACACATTTAGAAAGGAAGGTTGTGCAGTATAAGAATCACTAGTCATATGTTATAACTTGTACTTAAAGTGCCAAACGGATTAAAGTTATTAGTAACCAACCCAAGACATAGATTTCGAGAATTTGAAGCAAATTGAGTATGCATCATGTCAAATTACTTCCAAGCCTCGAAGCCCTTCGAATGCCTTATCATACTATCATTATTTTTATCAATGGAATGCCATCTTATGTGTTTAGTAGTCTTAGAGGACATAAAAAGTCTTTACAATTATGGCTTAAATGGAAAATACCCCAAGTACTTTTGCAGGCTATTTAATTTGTTTTCCACCGTTAATTTTTAGTTTCTATCTAGATGTATTGCACTTTTTATATACATCATTATTTTCATCATCCCTATATAACATGCAATCATTTGGACATACATGAGTTTTTACGTAATTGAGCCCTAATTTATTGATAATTTTCTTGGCCTCATAAAAAGAAAATGGAATATTTATATATTTAAAGGAATCAACCAATAACTCCAATATTATTGATATAACATTATCACTTATTCACATAAACACTTGATGTGATACAACTTAATTAATTTTGAATACTTTTCGTACCTTTTAAACAAACTCTATTACCCATCTCTTATTAACTCATAAAATTCTTTTACACCATTGTTCATCATTTAGTTTGATAGTGAAATTGGACCCTTAACTTCATCAACGCTCTTATTATCATAAACTCCAAATGCATCAAAAACCATGTCCTGTATAAGATAATCCTTACAAATTTATTCTTTTCTCACTTGCAGCTTTAACTGAGATTCTACAGTAGGTTCATATCTAAGTCTCTCTTTACATATCTATCATTGTGGGAAAAGTTTAACAATCAAGTGGTCATGTACATCTTCTCTAATATGCTATTTCTTAAATTGACATTTAGGATATGGATATATTATTTTACTTTCTACACTCTCATTAGCAAATGTAAAGTCTAAGAATCCATTCAACCCATCAAAGTGTTTATAGGTATTTTTAGGTTTATCGGTCCAAGAATTGTCCATTTTTGTAACTAAAAAATAATCTTTAATTATTTAATATTTGAAAAGAAAATACCTTACTAGGTGATTAACTATCATTAAAGATAATAAAATATCACTACTTGACTTAAAATAATACACTATCTCTTCCTATATGCATTAAGGGTAAAACATCATTACTTTAACTAAATTTTTTGTGCATTTTTCATGTGAATTTAATATATTTAAGCTCTATTTTTTTAAGTACTATTCAAAAGAATTGAACTTATATTAATAATTTTTTTTTGTATTATTATAAACTTGATCCTTTCTAAAATAACCTTTAGGGTACATTTTATATATTAGTATAATATATTTAAAAAAGAATTTTTTTAAATGTTGATCTCAATTTTTCAGCCAAGTAGTAAAAGTAAAATATTACACTTTCATAATCACTAAATAATCTCTTTGAATTATATTGATGAGGAAATATAGCATTTGCTTGAATTATTTTCTAAGCTTAATAAAGCTTTTGTCTTCCATAATAATTTTAATTATGCTGATTTTTTAAGGTTAGATAAAAAATCTTTTGAGTATTTTAATTTTTGCATTAATAGTCTATCTTCTATCAAATTAGAAATGTAAATTGGTTCAAGCAATTGTAAGTTGACTTGAACAAAAATTACCAAAAAAAAATTCAAAAAGACACTACACCAATAAGATAAAAAAATTTAAACAACTAAAAATGATATTTCAAATAATAAAATTCAGCCATTATAATAAAAAAAATTATTTTTATTTTGAACAATAAAGCCAAAAAAGATTTAACAAAAAGATAATATAACTCTACATTAATTAGATGAAAAAATTAAACAACTAAAAATAAAATTTTAAATAATAAAAATTTGTCATTGTAATGTTACAAATTTTATTCACATTTTGAACAATAAAGCCAAAAAATTCAGAACAACCCAGCATGCAAATATTGAACAATGGTAAAACTCACACAAATGATATAAAGGGTCACTCAAATGAGAAGAATGACAAAGATGCAAGAAAGACGTTGAAGATGCCTAGGTTTGCAAGAGAAACAAGGGACGAAGTGCATTGCAAAAGATGAAGACACTAGCAATGAGACAAAGTGAAGAGACAAAGATGAAGCTGTAAAATTTCTACAAAAAAGACAATGCACAAAGGTTAAAAAGGAGTGGCTTAACCACGATTTTTAAAAAATTATGGTTAAGAACTATGGTTAAGCCACATACTTGACCAAAGTTTTTTTAAAAAAACTATGATCAAGTTACCAAAGGCTTTAACCACAACTTTCAAGAACTGTAGTTAAGCCACAGACTTTATCATGATTTTTTGAAAAATTGTGGTCAAATCAAAAGAGCTTTGCCATAACTTTCGATAACCATGGTTAATCCTCTAGTTGGTTTAACCAAGGCTATAGTAGCCATGGTTAAATCAGGGATTAACCATAGTTATAGTAGAACCATGGTTAAGCCATTGTCTTGAGCATGGTTATATAACCGTTATCAAGGCAAGGACTGGTTTAATCACAGTTACTTATAACTATGTTTAAAGAAGGATCTTAACCATGGTTAAATCTTTATCTTTACCATGGTTGATATAATTGTGGTTAAGACATGTTTTGACCATGGTTATTGTAACTGTGGTTAAAGCATTGTCCCTAAACCCTCGTTTTTTTGTAGTGTAAGTTGAAAATGAGATCTTGAACGCAAATTAAAAGTAACAAAGACAATAGTATTAAGATTGAAATGTTTCTAGTAATTAATGTAAACGACATGTATAAACTTAATTGAAATCAATAACAATAGAAAAGCTCCAAGACAATCTGATTAAAACTTTATCAATTGATTGATAATGAGATTTCAGGATATAAAAAAGGTGTGAAAAGATATAAACAAAGTGGGTAAATAAAGCAAGTTAATAAGGTTTTAAAAGAGAATTGTAAATCAAATCCTTAGTGAAGTTTTCTTGCATCCTTTTTCTTTGCTTTCTTTTCCTTGTTATAGCTCATTTGTAGCTAACAACTATCATTATGTTCGATCATCACCTATTTTTCGCATTTTCATTTATCTCATAGCCTTATTTTGGTGATTGTGTTATGTACCTACCTACTAAAGTCACTTAGATAAGGATCCCATCTTTTCTAATTTTTACACTATACTATTATTGAGACTAGAAATGCTTCATGTAATTAATATATATGATATGTACAAACTAAGTTGATATTGAATGAGAATAGAAAAGCTCTAAACAAATATGATTTCAACTTTATTGACTAGTTGATAACAAGGTTTAGGTTATAAATAAAGTGCAAAAAATTATAAACAAAATATGTAAATAAGGTTTGAAAAAATACTTGTAAATCAAGTTCTATATGGAGTTTTTATTTGTCCTTTTTCTTTGCTATCTTTTCCCTTCTATAACTCCTCTAGTGACTAGCAACTACCCTCACATTTAGCCATCACCTATTTTCCACATCTTCATTTACCTTATAGCCTTAATCTAGGTGATCGTACTTTGTACCTGCCCACTAAAGTTGCTTAGACCAAGATTCCATATTTTCAATTTTTTTTTACTATTCTATTATCTTTTTTTGGGGTCTTCGCTAATTCAATTGTTTACTATTCTATTATCTTTTTTTGGGGTCTTCACTAATTCAATTGAGCCTTAAGTGCTTATATATATATATTAAATTTTTTTCAAAAAAAATAAAAATTGAATAATTATAAATATGCAATCAAATAGCTAAAAGTTTATTATGTTTGAAATATATATTTTGTACATTAATTTTTTAAATTAATAGATAAGGCATAAATTGATTTTGGATTAATATCAAATCTATGAGAATAATCTTTATGATAAGAACTACTAATCCAATGGCAAATTTTGTAAACAAATCATCACAAAAAGCTGTTAATTGTCTAAAATTAATTTTGATTGACGCTAATGTTTATTCTCCCCACCAAGTGTGTGTGTAACAATTTTGACATTTACCGTTCAAATAAATTACTCTACAAATTTAATATATATATATATATATATATTTCAACTATTTCTAATATATAAAACATCATAATGTGAACAACAATGTATCAAAATTTTTCATTGTAATCTCATCACAGCACATTCTAACTTTAAGTTCTTAGTATATTAATTTGAAGTTAATTTATTTCCTTTTTTAAAAAGTTTTACTCATATTGAAGGATGCTTAATCTATCTAGTTATGTTCAAAACTAGTATTTTGTTACCATTTGATACATGGCTGTGCTTAGTATTAATTTCATAAAAAAATAGTTAAATAATATAAAAAAATAGTGATTTTAAATAATAGTTCAACATTTAACTTAATAATAAAAAGATGTGTAAACTATATATTAAAACATCTTATTTATTTTACGGACACAAACACATATAATTTGTAGAAAATAACGCTTACAATGGAAATATTATTACGCAATATCATCAACATAAGATCATTCAAAAATTAATGAATTTAATAACACAAATTAAACTATAATATCAAATGTTTTCAGAATGCTTCCCTTGCAATGTATATATATATATATATATATAGAGAGAGAGAGAGAGAGGGGGGGATCAGTTAATACCGGCATAAGTGTTATGAATTGGCAGTATTAAGAAAGTAGAGAGAAAAGAAAGAATGACACAGAAAATTAACTTGGTTCGACCAATGTGACCTACGTCCACGGGCAAGGAGAAAAACTTTATACTATTGAGACTGAATATATAAGGTACAAGGTATAGATGTAGAAGCCCTCTTTATATACATAAACAATCCCACTCCCAACTCAATTCTACTCGATGTAGGACTTGACCCCTCTTTTATATATGAGTAATTCCCTTTCTATTTGAGTTCTATCCGCTGTGGGACTTGGGTTTTGAGATTTGAAGGCATCATCACAATTCTCCACTTTGACTTAAAATCTCCAGACGTCTGATTCAATAATCTTCCTGCCATTACGCCCCGTAGGGCCTCATGCTGCTTGTACTCGCATTAAGTCCAAGCTATGCCTGAACTTGTCAACAGGCAATGGCTTTGTCAACATGTCTGCTGGATTCTTTGCTGTTAGTATCTTCTCTATGGTCACCGCCTTATTTTTCAAGGTATCCCTGATGAAATTTAATCTGACATCTATGTGCTTGAACCTTTCATGGTAGACTGGGTTCTTTGCCAGGCTCAACACACTTTGACTGTCACAATACACCTCAGGCATCTGAACCTTCAATCCCAAGCTTCCAATCAAGTCATGTAACCATATTACTTCCTTCACTCCCTCAGTCAAGGACATGTACTCTGCCTCAGTAGTCAACAAAGCAACTGTAGACTGCAAAGTTACTTTCCAACTAACAGTACATCCATATAGGGTAAAGATATAAATGTCAATGATCTCCGTCTCATAAGGTCTCCACCATAATCTGAATCTGTATAGCCTAACAATCCATCAGTATCATAAATTAGATGAACATTAACTGTACCTCTCAAGTACCGCATGATCCACTTTACTGCTTCCCAGTGAGTCTTCCCTAGATTTCCCATGAACCTGTTCACAACACTAACTGCATGGGCTAAATCTGGTCTTGTGCATACCATCGCATATATTGACTCACAACTGCACTAGTATAAGGAATTTCACTCATGTAGTCTTTCTCCTCATCTGTACTCGGTAGTGTACTAGTATCCAATCTGAAATGTGCTGCCAATGGGGTACTCACAGGCTTGGCTTGATCTATCTGAAAAGATTGCAACACCTTCTCAATGTACTTCTATTGTGACATATACAATTGGCGTGCTTTTCGATCCCTCCAAATTTCTATGCCTATGATTTTCTTAGCTGCACCTAGATCTTTCATGTTAAACTCACTGCTCAGTAACATTTTTAACTTGTTGATTTCAGCCTTGTTCTTTGCCGCTATCAACATATCATCCACGTATAGCAACAAGTAGATCCAAGAATCATCTGACAACTTCCTGGAATACACACAGCTATTGAACGGGTTACGAGTAAATTCTTTAAAAATTATGAAAGTATCAAATCTCTTGTACCATTACCTGGGTGACTGCTTTAAGCCATACAAGGACTTCTTCAGTAGGCAAACATACTCCTTTTTTTTAGGATTTTGAAACCCCTCAAGCTGAGTCATGTAGATATTCTCTTTCAGATTCCTATGTAAGAATGCCGGCTTCACATCAAGTTGCTCCAACTCCAAATCAAGCGCACTTATCATGGCTAGATGAACACGAATGGTCTTATACTTCACAATTGGAGAGAATATTTCATGGTAGTCTATGCCCTCTTTTTGTGAAAACTCCTTTGCTACAAGTCTCGCCTTGAACCTTGCCAGCTCAACTTCAAGAATCCTTTCTTTCTTCTTGTACACCCACTTGCATCCTACAAGCTTTATACCCTTTGGTAGAGGTACGAGCTCCCAAGTCCCATTCTTTGATAGGGACTACATTTTCTCATTCATAGCTAGTAACCAGTCAGTTGCCTCCTTACTTTGGACTGCCTCCTTGTAGGATTGCGGCTCCTCAGCATCAATGCTTTCTGCCATCGCCAGTGCATATGCAATAGGGTTAATATCAACAAAATTCACACAGTCTGTATACCTGACAGGTCTTCTATTTTCTCTTCTTCCTTTTCTTGTTGCTATACTTTGCTGCTCTTCCTGCAAATCTCTAAGTTAGTCTACAAAGCTCTTGTTTATCCTTGAGGTCTCCACTTCAAACTCCACCTGATTAACACCTAGATATTTTCCTACAAGATCATCAAGTTCCTCCTTCTGGTTGAACATAACAAATTCATCAAAGTTACATCTTTGCTAATAATGAATCTCGGGGTTTTGTCCTGTTCTGTACACCACAGTCTATACCCCCTTCATACTAGTTGCATACCCTAGAATATGCACTTTATTGCCTTCTCCTCCAATTTACCATCATTCACATGAGCGTATGGCGGACACCCAAATATCTTTAAACTAGAATAATCCGAAAGTGTACCGTACCACACCTCTTGTAGAGTCTTCAGATCAATTGTAGTTGATGGAGATCTATTCACTAGATAGGTTGCAGTGTTAACTGTTTCAATCCAAAATTGCTTAGGAAGATTAGCACTCAGCCGCATACATCTTGTATGCTACAAAAGTGTTTGGTTCATCCGCTTTGTTACACCATTTTGTTATGGTGTGTGCCGTACAATGTGGTGTCTCACTATACCTTCTTTCTTACAAAATTCATCAAATGGTGTATTGTAGAACTCCAACCCATTATCAGTTCTGAGTGCCTTGACTTGCTTCTCAATACGCTTCTCAATCATAGTCTTTCATCCCTTGAACTTCCCAAACACCTCATCCTTCTTCTTCAGAAAATACACTCACACTTTTTTGGAGTAGTCATCAATAAATGTCACAAAATATCTGTACCCTCCATGAGACTCAATTGGAGAAGGACCCCACAAGTTTGAATGTATATATTCAAGGATATCAGTAGAGGTATACTTTCCCGAACTGAACTTGACTCTGTGTTGCTTGTCCTTGACACAAGTTTCATAGAACTTTAACTTTTCAGTTTCTACGCCCTCCAATAACCCCTGCTTTCGCAACACTACTAGTTCTTTCTCATTCATGTGCCTTAGTCACAATGACATAACTCTGTTTGATCATTATTCTTCTCTAAAAAATTAGAAACTGCCACAGTGCCCATTGCCGAGTTTTCAATGAGTATATAGACCCCATGCTGAAATCTATCCTTCATCACTACCAGAGCACTTCTAGAAACCTTTACCTATTCAGCCTCGCCATAAAAATTGTATCCTTGCTTGTCTAAGGCACCCAGAAAATTAAATTTTTTCGTAGGCCAAGAATATATCGTGCATCAAATATTCTAACCATACCATCAAACATTTTTACCTGTACTGACTCACTGCCTTCAACATTAAACTTTTGATCATCTCCCAACTTCATACT
The DNA here is from genome assembly GCA_026724425.1 of Erythrophleum ivorense. Lineage (NCBI taxonomy): Eukaryota > Viridiplantae > Streptophyta > Magnoliopsida > Fabales > Fabaceae > Erythrophleum > Erythrophleum ivorense. The sequence goes on from JAIUCV010000089.1 coordinate 2,664,728, forward strand.
GTCTTTCCACTCCTTAAAAGAAGTAAACAGCTCTTTTGTAAAAGTTATGTGATAAGAAGCTCTAGTATCCATGACTCAGGTATTTACAGAATTTAAGGTACTAACTGTCAGAATATCTCCATCATCACTCTCATTTGAACTGTCCTGAATCACTGAGACACATGCCTTACCATTTGATTCCTTCTTATTGTTTTCCTTTTTCCACTGTGAACAATCTTTCTTGAAATGCCCCTTTTTCTTATACTTAAAGCACTTTAGTTACCCCTTCGATTACCTCTATCCTTCTCTTTGCTCATGTCTCTATTCACTACCAAACCTATATTTGATACTTCCTCACCGAACCCAAAAACCTTCCTCTTCAGTTCCTTTGATTGTAAAGCATCTTTTATATCACCAACCGAGATAGTGTCTCTCCCATAAAGTATCGTGTCAACAAAGTTTTCATATGAATTAGGCAACGAACATAAAAGAATTATTGTCTGGTCCTCTTCCTCAATTTTAACCCCGACCCCTTGAAGATCTAAAATAATTTGGTTAAAATTGTCAATATGATCTCTTATCGGTGTACTTTCTGACATCTTGAGGGTATATAACCGCTGCTTCTGATATAACCGATTCGTTAGGGATTTCTTTTGGTACTTGCTTTCTAATGTCTTCCATAACAAAGCCGCAGAAGTCTCGTCTACAACCTCCCTCAAGACCTCATCCGTCAAACTCAATAGAATGGCGCTATGAGCCTTCGCCAAAATCTCCACCCTTTCCTCTGCCTTCAAACTCTCGGGCAACCTTCCCTCTCCATATGTCGCCGTCGCGCTCCCTTGCTGAACCAGAATTGCCCGCATCTTCACCTTTCACAATGTGAAATCATTCAACCTATTGAATTTCTCAATATCAAATTTGTGAGGCGCCATCTTTTTTCAACAAAAAAAAAACTTAAGTCAAAAGCTTTGATACCAATTGTTGTGAATTGGCGGTATTAAAAATGTAGAGAGAAAAGAAAGAATGACACAAAAAATTAATGTAGTTCGACTAATGTGACCTACGTCCACGGGTAGGGAGAAAAACTTTAAGCTATTGAGACTAAATGATACAAGGTACAAGGTATAGATGTAGAAGCCCTCTTTATATACATAAACAATCTCATTCCCAACTCAATTATACTCGATGTGGGACTTGACCCCTCTTTTATATATGAGTAATTCTCTTTCCATTTGAGCTCTTTCCAATGTGGGACTTGGGTTTTGAGATTTAAAGGCTTCATCACAGTAAGATTTAACACTCTTCCATATACTAATATTTTATTATAGAATATGATTTTTATTGATCCAACTATTAAATTAAAAATAATTACTATGTAGATATTCTAGTCAAATTTTTAAGAATTTAAATAATTATCAATATATAATCAAGTAATTAAAAGTTTTATATATATATAATATAATATTATACATTAATTTTTAATTTAAGTGATGGAGTATTAAACAATTTCACATTAATATCAAAATTTATGAAAATAATCTTTATCATAAGAACTATGAACGTGCGCATATGTGTTTATATGTATATATATATAAGAATAAATAGTATGTATCAACAATATATGCGCATCAAGATACTCACTTGATTGAATATGGTAGTCAGAGAAAATGTACATACAATAAATAAAGAAGATATTGGAAGGCGATTCTTATTGAGGCAATGAGCAAGATGGTAGAAAATAGTGTGTGTGCGCGTGTGTATCTATATATGCAAGAACATGATAAGCATAAGATGAGATGATCGCATTACACTTACCATCATGTCCATTAGAACCGTATGTGTTGATTTTTTTTCTGGATGAAGCATAGCATGGTCCATAAGGGTATCATTCTTTCTCTAATCCTCTCCATTTTTTCTGAAAGGTGTGATATCTTTGATAGTATCAAATTTAGTAGCCATGCTACAAAATTGTACTGCAAAACAATGACAACAAAATAAAGAAATAACTAAATACTTTAAGCAAAATTAAGAACAAACTTAAGATTTGATTTGATTTAAGAAATTTATATATTTTGAAAGAAGAAAATCAATTTAAAAAATGAAAAATTAAAATATAAAAAAGACTTACATTATAGTGTCTTTAAAAAATTTGAAATTGAAAAGGTAATGAAAAAATAGATTTAAAATTTTCACTGAGTAGATTTATTCCCAAGCTTATTTAGTCCATCGGCTTATTTATATTGAGGCAGTCACCAATAAAGTAGAATGTCTCACTATTTGAAAGGAGAAGTGACCGGTATCAAATATAAAATTAATAATTTTATTTTTGTAAGTTTATAAATTGAGATATATACTCACATACATATGTAAAATATTAAAAATAACTACCATTTAAATATTTTATCAAAAATTTTGATCGAGACTCTTTTAAAAAAATTAGATTATCTCAATTTGTATAAACAACTTAAACTAATCAATTTCTTTTCAAACAATCTATGAGATTTTCACTCTCATTCTAAAACATAAACATTTCAATAATTTACTTGAAGAGCGTAGATCTTGCTTATTGTTTAAGAGATTCAATATCTAAATTACTACAACATATCCTATTTAAGAAAAAAAAAAGTAGAAGAACTTGATATTTATATCTTTTGTATTTCCCCCTTAAATGTAGGGGGTAAACTTAGTGAGAACAAGAAAAAAGATGAAAAAGAGTAGGTGAGACTCACTCACTATCAATGGGCCCCATATAATCATCAATTTTATTTTTTTTTCCTTTTCTCTCACTAAATTTATCATGCAAGGGATTCAATTCGAAGATCTTCTTAAGGTTCACATGAAAAAAGTATTAGGCTTACCACACTAACACAACATGAGTTAAATTAGTGACAATAGAGTAAGCTTTACACTGTTATTTGTAACATGTAAAATGAAAGAGTAGGTTTTTAGAAATTCAATGAGTAAATAATATATACCATAGGAGGGAAATGGGACAAGCAAAGACACAAGTGTTTTGATGAAAACAAATTCAAATGAAATATTGCATTATTAAAAGAGTAATGGGGAGTATACCAAGAAAGATAGTAATAATGTAAAGTTATAGTGCTAGCAAGTAGTTAGACTATTTAATTGAAGGAAATGAAAGGAATTAATACAACCATTCAAATTAAGTTATCACATTTATAAATTGAAAACATGATACAATAGGAGCTAAAGGAAATTAAGGAGGCCAATACAAACTTTAAAATCAAATTGACACATTACAAAATGAACATGTATAGAAGGAAGTGTTAAAAAACATAACTAATGAAAAAACCCTTAAATAGAACCAATAGCAAACATAAACACATAGCTCATGAAAGTTACTAACCAAACGTAGGTTGCATTTAGCTCACAAGAGCAATATTTAAACACAAGCACATCGCTCATTGGGTAACTAGCCATTATGTGTATCATATATGTTCAATTTAATTCACTCCAATATAATCCAATCAATCTATGTCTGTTGGCTTCTATACAGGGCTAACATCACCTTTACTATTGTTAGCTAAGGTTCAAGCCAAGATGCACTAAGGGTTAACAATTTTTTAGTGTTAATACAATGTTTGAAACATTACCTTTACTATTGTCAACTAAGGTTCAAGCCAAGATGCACTAAGAGTTAACAGCTTTTTAGTGTTCATACAATGTTTTAAAGCAAGGTTCATCCTAATGGAATGTAACTAAATATAGTTGCAATTATATAAATATACTAGTGAAAGTTAGTAAAAAGAATATAAGTAAAAGACAAAGTCAATAACCCTTTAGCCATACAATCTTTTCTCATCATTCATTTTTAATAATGTAATTAATATAACTCATGCAATGACAATTTATATTATAACTTAAATTAGATTTTCATCCAAGTTGATCACATTAATACTATCAATAATTGGATCAATGCTCATGGTATAGACACTAAGATTATTTTACTTAAGCCATCTATTCAAAATTACACAAATTACAATTCAATAGTAAATAGAAGTGTCTTTCAAGTAATTAGTTAAAATTAAGTTCAATTCTTAATTCCATAATTTCTAATGGAACACATTTATAAATACTTGTCCTGTATAGATAATTAGTTTGCAATTAGGTAACTTGACTTTAAAAAGATAATTAGGCAAAAATCAAAAAGATCGTGTAATGGATAATTATTGACATTTAAGAATAATATTTCAAAAATAATAAAAATATATTATGACGATGTTACTACTTACAAAAAATGCTAAGATGATGGTAGACTTCCTAGCCACCAGTTTAAAGCTAAACCCAAGTTGCAAATATATCCTCAAAATTCCTTATAAGCACAACTAACATACAATCAACAGTTTGACATACAATCAATATTATCAATTTAGCTAACTTTTACTCTTTAATACCCAAAGTCTCATTTTGAACTCATGTTACAACACCTATAATTTAATTTTTATTTGATTCTAAAAATCAAAGATTGACTTAAAAATTGCCTTTAAACTAAAAATTACAACAAAAAAGTGTAGACGTCACATTAGACAATTCAATTTGAGTCTTTTAGAACAAAACTAGAACCCCCTCTTAGAGAGCCCACTGATAGCTATAAGGAGTCAACGAGGAGGAAAGAGTCCATAAAGTGAGATTTCTAGAATTCCATCGATTTAAAATAAAAGTAAAATTATAAGATCAAATTAAAATAAAATTAAATTAAAGGATGAAAGTAAAACCTAAAATTAAATTAAAAATTATATAAAATTAATAGATAAAAACATAAAATAAAGTGAATGAACAAAAAATACAGCCTTGGTAATATTGACACAAAATTTTTATATTTTGTTAATGACCAAAATTTAGGTAAATTTTTTATGTACTTATTATTGAGTTTTTTAATAAATAGATGATATATAGATAATTTTTAAAAAAAATCAAATAATAATATTAAACTGTACAAAACATTTAATTATAATGTTTTTATTTTAATTCAAATATCTAAAAATAATATATTTCTCCATTTTTAAACGTCGGGACTGGGATCAATGGGGCTGGCAGTTTTCGATTTCGTCATTCTTACCGACATGGCGCGTCATAAATTAATTCAATTTGTAAAGATGTTTTTCATTGATAAATGTAAAATAAGTCAAATCCATTAATCTATGTTTTTAACTGATAAACTCAAAATGAGTCAAATCCATTACGTAGCAGCCTTTGAACCACACAAATTCAGTAGCGCCCACTGAAGTAAGGATATCTAACTATCCGAGGCATGGGTACAGTAATCAATCAATCAATCGATTTATTTGGGACCAAAAGGTGGAAATACTTAATTATAGTATATAATAAATATATATATATATATATATATATTTGTAAAATATATTAATAATTTAAAGTTTTACTTTATATTTATATATTTTGTATTTAGATTATTTAGTTTTGTATAAATTAAAATCTTTTTGTTCATTTTAATGGCGTCTAACGCATATATTGCTGGACAATAAATTAAATAAAAATTATTAAAATAAGTACGTCAGTAATTATATGTATTTAATTTGTATATTTAAATAAATATATCAATCAATCACCCTAAATTTTATCATTTGTAACATCCATTTTAATAATTAGTTTATTGTATAATTATAATTATATGTATTTAAATAATTTTCAAAACAAATAAGTAGCTAGACATCTAAGAATAGTTATATGTATATTAAACATTTTTTATATAAGCATATAATATTATATATGCTAAACATATATATCAAATGTGATATACGAGAATTAACATATATATGAAGGCATCCTTATATACATGCATATTTCATTTATGTATTGGTGTAATAAAAATAATAAAACAGTTAGTTCTAATTAATTTAATAAATTAATTAACGATTTATACTAATATGATATACAAACCTAATTAAAAATTATCCCCCAATTGTCTACTACCAAGGAAAATTGATGAAAATTTATTTTGTTTTCTAGAGGATAAAATTCGGCAATAAAGGGGAATATAATGATAAGAAATGATTTGATATAAGAGATGGTCCTACACGTTTATGTCTAAATTAACTCGAGTTGACATGATTGTAACAGTTTTGATTCTCCTTCTGGGTGATAATGGAATCGATAATGGAGTTGGGATCACTGGTTGAAAATTTGTCTGATCTCATATACTCTCCTTTGTTACTTCTGTGCTTTTCTTTTATATTTTCATTCCATCACTAATTGAAAAGCTTGGTACAAAGACCACCACTCAATTTTAGTTACTGATATAATTTTCCTAATTTATCTCCTAATGACCGCTAAAACATTGATAACTCTAAGGTGGGAGAAGAATTTAGCTTGGTAAGTGATTGGGAATTATAGAAAGAAAAGAAAAGTTCTGCATGCAGATAGCATACATCTTTAGGAGAATATATATATATATATATATATATATATTGAAATCAACCATTCGAAATATCCAAGTGTTTCATCTTAGCAAAGAGAGAGTTTTTCTTAAGCAGGAAGGGAATACTATAGGGCAAACCTTTTGAGACACTTGGGATAATATCTGAATCATATATATCTTTCCTTCCTATATATTAATCAAAAGTATATATCCATTGGATGATGATCACTTTCAATAATATTCTCGAAATCATTTCAGGTGTGATTTTTTTCCTTATGTGAAACAGAAAATTCGTGTTTGAAACTAGACCACAAATTAATTAACAAGAATATTTTTTTCTCCAATTGAAACCCCCACACAATTGAAGTCCTAAAAGTAGCAAAAGCTTCTTTTTCTATTTGAGTCCTAGCTATAAGCAAATAGGCACATAGGATATATCCTTTTCCTTTCCTAATAGCAAAGAAGAAGAAAATAATAATAATAATAAAAAAAACACAAAGATGAGACATTTTGAATATTTTCAAATAAAGAGGAACAATAGATGAAGAGGTGCCCCCACAGATCTAGTGAGGGTCTTGACTGAAAGATAATATGCAAGATTTTGACAAGAACCCATTAACATAATTTTTGGCTTTGTTCCCTTTCTTGTTACATTTTTTCTTGCTTCACTTTCTACAAAATCCACTCATTTATTCTCCTTTAAGAATAAAGTTAGACATATTTTGCAAGAGAGAGAGATGGGGGTGGCCCTACAAAGACATCTTTGCCTTAGACTCTTAGGCTTTCAATCAAACTTGAAATTGATGGCTTTGTGAAGGAACACAGGCATGAATGTTCCCACCTGGTTGGAGTGAAGTTATATTTCCTCAATGGATCTTGTGATAATAATTACATAATGCTAGAAACGACTGGGGAAGTCAGGTACCGTAAAGTCTAGAACTAACCAATGACGATAGTGCACCTTATTATAACTAAAATGCTATAAGCATCTCAGGGTGTTTCTTTCCTGGTTTTAGACTCGACTCTAATTGAAAAGGGACAAAAAGGAAACGTAGAAATGTCTCAATAATGGTGGTACATTTACTCTTTTCACCAGCGTCTTTGCAAACCACTTCGAAGAGCCCAGTTGTCACTCCTTAACCTATAAACCCAAACAGATTGAGCCATGTTTTGAGGAACCCAAACCTAGGTATCAAAACCCCTGATAGTAAGTTTTGGTGGGCATATCAAAGCAACATTAGGCATACAGAAGCCCATTCAACATTCGCCATGTCCTGAACGAATTAGGCATCTAAAATGTTGTTGAAAAGAAGGAAAAGAACAGAAAAGAAGGATCTTAAGTAAGTTCGACCACAAGAATGCTTTAGAGTGTATGAACCTCCTGACCATGTAACCTAGGCTGAGCCCAAGGGCCGCCTAAATCCAAGGTCCACCGAGTCACATAAAAAGAACATCGCGTCTTGTCCTCATCTCAACTGAGACTGCAATAATTTTTTAAAGCCCACGCACATATGATAGCAGATCATACATGTCTTGGGCATATAATTTGAGAAAAATTAGAGTACACTCCTTACTACCCAAATGAGTGCAAGGGGTTGACTATATTTCGATGAATTACAATTGTCTCGTTAAATCCATTGAGTGGAGTGTATGTAATATCTAATAACAACCCAAAATACTTATTTAAAATGACTAATCAAGGATAAAGTAATTCAGAGATAGAGTGGAATTTCTTTGCACTGTATTCCAGTAGTTCTAGGTACAAGATACCTATTGCTACAAAAAGAATGGATGAACTTCAGAGGGAAGCAGCAGAAAGCACTTAATCAGAGATTAATGGGAAGACCCACTTTCCTAGCAATAATACCTAAATACTGGTCAAAAGAAAACAAATTTACATGAGTGTCACTGAACCATTTTTTTTTTTTTTTTCCATTTCTAGCTAGCAGGATAAATGCACCAGGCCAGAGTTAGAAAAACACCTTGGCCCGAGAACCCAAGGGATCACCACCCGTGCAGATTGCCCGAATCTTAGGCCCTGCAAAAAGAATGTAAAATCTTGTCCTAATTTGGTTAATATCTTGCCGCTGCTTCCAGAATCAATCATTTGAATTTTTCGTGTTGTTAGAAAGCCCATTAGCTAATCGAAGTTAGCAAAGTCAGACTCTTCAAAGGTGGTCCAGAGGTAGGCCAGCCAGCATTACCATCTTGAGGCAAATCATAACTTCAATTTAATCTGCTCTCGAAGCTCAGAAACGAAGGGCCTCGGACTTTAAGGCGCTTTGGCCCAATCTCTATGGGAGGTCGTTCCCTAATTGTCTGCTGCAGCCTATCTTTCCTGTGGTGATCTCGCTCTCTACTAACTTCCTCGTTGCCCAACTCCTTATACCTTACAGAAATAGGAATGCTATTTCCCCTTGGAAATTTGTCCTTCAAAGATCTTTCTCCATCAAATTTCCGTTTAACCGGGTGACTAAATTTGTTACTTGAATCATTGCTTCTGCTGCAATCCATTGATTGCGGGCTACTTCCTTCATGAAGAACTTTCTTCAAGCGTTTGAGTCCCTGCTCGTATGTATGCATTAAGTCATTATAGTCCATAAATTTGTACAGAAAAAATAAGATAGTAAAATTTAGGAGGACTAGCAGTTCACAACTCAAATGCAGAGAAGACCAGTAGCTACTACGTATGCATTAAGTCATTATAGTCAATAAATTTGTACAGAAAAAATAAGATAGTAAAATTTAGGAGGACAAGCAGTTCACAACTCAAATACAGAGAAGACCAGCAGCTACACATGATGGACTCATAAAATCATGGATGAAATATAAGACAATACCTGTTGGTCAGAATGCTTGGAAGACATGGTAGCATTCAAATTTCTCTTCTCTGCCTTCAGAGAAGAAGGCCGCTTTACCCTAAATATTTCTGAATCAGAATCGTCATCCTCTTCATCCACAATGGGCTTCATCTCTAATCCATGAAGATTGCCCTTAGGTTTACTTGAGGTTTCCTGATAGCGTGCTGAGGATAGTGAAGATTCGCATGCACTATTATATACTCTTTCACAACATTCTTCGGAATTAATAATGCCTGAAGTAAAATAAGCATGCCCATCATCCTGCTTCCAGAACAAAAATAACAGAACGGACATTCTTAGTTCAGAATTTAATTTCATATCCCAATTCAGGGAGATACAATCACAAACAAACAGCGCAACAATATTCAAAAAGCAGATGCATAAGATTTACATTTTTGGAAGCAGAAGAGCTCTCAATAGGTTCTGAAAGAGAACACAGGGTGGATGCAGCAGAGGAAAAAGAAGCCTCGCAGACTTCAGGTTGTAGATCTGGGCAATGTCTCAAAGCAAGTTGACTTTGTAAATTGTGCTCTTGATTATTTGTTGCCTGATCTGGGGTCGTATAATGTTCAATAACAGAATCAAATTCTACCTCACAATACGGAGTATATCCTTTTGCTTCAGCTCTCTGGAACATATTTGACAAAGGGTATGAATACATGTTATTGTCACCCTTGGTTTGCTTAAGAATCTCATCCACAATTCCATCTTCCTGCTCAAACGTCTTGGCTGCAGCTTCCAGATCACTAATATCCTCCCTCAAATAAAGAGTGTGTTTGCTCCCACAGGGGAAGCCAAGGGCTTCAATTTCTGCGTTATCAAAATTTTATTTAAGGAAACTAAAAATGCCAATATCCAAAACATCAAATAAGCATATGATGCAACCAATCGAATTTTAAATTCATTGATGATTCCGAAAATATCCTAAGGTCCTGAATCAAGATAATGTTTTTCTCATTTTCATGGTATAAATATAAGTAATTGACTATTTGATGTGAGAACCATTCATAACCAATATGAATAGTAAAATAGTATTGAGCACACCATGCAATCAAATATGCATGTGACAACCAAATATATTTCACACAATCATTTGAAATAATATATTAGTAAATGGTAGCTATCATAACATACCATGGCGAAGACACACTGGGTGCATGTGACACTCACAGTCAACATATGCAACATAACAATCGCGTTTGCACAGGCTACATAGAATTGTGCCATGGGCATGTGAAAAAACACTTGTACAAGCCCTTGATTTCATTAGGAACCAACGAGCACAATGTTGAAAGTGCATTAGATTCACAAAAGAAATCTTTATGCAATTATGAGCTAACAGGTCTGCAGAGGGAAAGTCTGAATCTTCAAGTTCTAAGTTTGTATGAAGAAGCATTGCTTCTTGGCACAGAAGTTCTTCGTGAGGCAGCAGAGGCACCCTGTTAAGATGTGCATATCGCCGGCTAGCAATAGCCCCTAAAGGAAACCAATCACCAATTGCAAAGTTCACTGCTTCTCCACAGTTGAAACCTGAAATTTAAGGAGGAAAAAAGATATAAATGTATAATTATTGGGAAAAAGATATAAATATATAATTATCTTTTGCATTTCATATGCGATACTAGAGTTCGGAGTGGGATGTTTCCTTCTTAAAACTAGAAAGTATTTTATGTGCAAATCTTACCATGACTAAATCCAGCATGATATGCTCTAGGAAAAGTTACTACAAACTCCCCCGGCTTTTGGACAGCCTTGTAGACTGGGACTTCATTATCCAACAAAATATTTGGAGGAAACAGAGTTGTTTTCCCCAGAAGAACATCAAAGGCTCCATCTTCCCCTTCGCTTGAAAGAATATCATTAGTGTACACATACTCTCTCACCACCCTTTCAAAATCCAATGCTGCATGACCTGGAATGCCGTACCAAGTTTTTGATGCTCCACAGTGATGATAATTTATACTGCCATCAGAACATATATTATATAGGCATATAAAGCAGATAATCTGGGTTTGTATTAATATTATGCTAAATTTATTATGAAAACAAGGAACAGTTACCTGTACAAATAATGATCCTCCACATGCCAAGCAAACATACTGAAGAGCATTCCAATGTATAGCATGGGTTCTGTTACTCCCTGAAATAAACCCAAAAGGTGTCTTGTGGGTAAGTATGATACAAAAATGAGTATTGATTAAGGTGTAAGATAACTGCCATACCGGGATTGCTGTTTCCAAGAGGCGCAAAATGGACTTGGGTAACCGTGAAAGTTTCTGAGACAAAAGAGAAAAAAATGTACTTGAGTAAGCTAATGAAAATGTCAGATCACTCAGTCCATCAGACACAACTGAAAATTGTCCACACTAAATAAGACAGAAAAAAATATATTGGTATGAACAGGAATCAGAGGAATGTTACATAAGTAACAGAAGGTAGGCAAGCAATATACATCATAAGGAAACTGTCAAAGAATACAAGATTATATTGTGCAATGGCGAATGATACAATAACCACCATCTAATTACATTTCTTTCAGGCAAAACGTCTTCAATACCATTGTCCTTTTCTAATTCTCCTGCGACTATAGTTGTCAAACACAGAAACAGAATTGGCAACAAAAATTATTTTCAGCGAACACCGTTCAACAGGAGCAAAATGTAAAAGGGAAGTTATCACAAATGACTTCGTATCTGAAAAGGCTGTCTTTCATGGTACAACAAGCAAAGAGCATTTTATATTTAAACGATCAGGTACAGAAAAAACTAAAGCAATGGTAAGAAGCATCTTTCAACCAGATTTTATTTTCTGTAAATGTAGAAAAAGAGATGTAATCTTAAGAGAGTACAAAAAGAAATAAGAGATACTAGTAGAATTAACACCTTCAAATTCCATTTGCTGTTCCCAAGCTGATCAGTGGGAGAAGATGAAAAAGCACTACCATCAACATCACATGCATATTCAACAGTTTCCATCTGTCCATAAGCAATTTCATGCCAAAACTCTTTTTCCAAAAATGTGGCAGGAAGACATCCAGCACTAGAATATCTATGTGCAAAAACTTTATTCGCCATTTTCTCAAAATCGCGGAATGTATAATTTCTGAAAGAACTACAATTGTATTAAAAACCAAAGGAAATATGATCATTGAAGGTTGAAACATATGCAGTAAGAAAACTCACCTTCCACTCATGAAAAAAGTGACTTTGTCCTCAGTGTCCCACTCAGCAAGCCGAAGTGGCTGTACTCTAGTTGTAAACTTGAATCCTGCTTTCTCCTTCATTAAAACAACCCCGGCAGGAACAGAAGCACTCAAAGGTGAAATAATCTTGCATATACCTGGAGTTTAACATAAATTTAAACAGAGAACAGTAAGGTCACAATTTTATCAATCTACCAATTCATCACCTGAAACATAATTTTAAGTGAATGTTCTTTTTTTTAATTAAAAAAGATCTTAAATTTCAATACAAAGAGCTTTCTCTTCATTGAAAGCCAGAATAACATCATCATAAACCATAATTATATCAGCAAATCGGGAACTTGACCAACTGATAACTCAGTGAAGAGCAAGTTCATCAGCTAATATATTTAAGGCCATAACATTGTCTACATTTGGCAGTTTGCAGAATACTCTATCGTTATCATCAATGATAATTTTCCTATTTACACATGCTCAGTATTGACAGACCCCACCCCTGAAAATTAGGTTTTAGAAAGTGACACAGGTAGCGAAATGACTTTCCATGAGCATCTGTGAGGCCCCTGTTTAATACCACCAATTCAAAATACAGAAAAAATTTTCAATAGATCATACCATATTTTGAAGCTTCTGGAGCTATCTTTTGCAAGTAAACTAGAGGATCCTCAAATTCCTCCTTTGTTGGACAATACACAGGACACTCTGGAATTTTCTCAGTCCATTCAAGATCACTTGTGTCAAACTTATCCACCTTCCGCTTGAAGAAGACATCTGCATTTCCATGCAATCTCATACCACACGAAGCTGAAGCTCTTAAAGCATCTCCTCCACTTCTAGTCATCGTGTTAGCAACACTCGTCTCAGTGGCAGTAATGAGTTTTGCCCGTTCAAGCCTTTTACGCTTCAAAAATTCTAGCCCATGTCTAGCTTCCTTCGATAAAGAAAGTCTTCTTTCCACCTGGTAGACGTTTCATCATTTAACACTCAGATTAGCATGTATATAAATGGAAGGGCTATAGTGATAGTTACATGCATATAAGAAATGAAATTATGTCAATAACTTCAAACTCAACAAGTGTGTTACATACAATTAACTTCAGTAGCAAGAGACAGAAGGTATATACACATTATCAGCAGCACTGGAACTATAAATTAATGTGGTCCAAGAAGTAAAACAAAGCATTTCCCAGTAAATTTTCCAAGTAATGAACCAAAGGGCGTCAATATAAAGCATCATTTCTGATATTTCTTTTTTCTCTTTTTTTAGATCACCGATCTGAGTTACATAACCAGAGGTAACTGTCGCCCTTCCCTCAAATACTCCTCACGGCAAAGGATAATACCAATTGAGCCAATCGGCACCTTCAAATCATTTCTCATATACGAACTAAGAAGCATGGACATTGAGATGGAGACGGCAACTTCTATAGGGGCTAGATACTTTTTAAAGTGTTGTGTTATGTCTGACATATGTTGGACGAAGACAGAAATCTTTTCTTTATTTAAGTTCCCGTGCTTCATGCATCAACAACTAAATGTCTAACTCCAGTCGGAATAGGAAGTAGATAAACGAAGAGAATTGAAGGAATGCATTTTGAACTCAAACAAGTTAAAACAAGCAGTCCCAACCCCCTGAACTCCTTTGGCATAGTAACATTGAGGATTCAATAATTAGATGCCCACGGCTTTTCTTCATCACCCAATCAAAGTCATACGCGGATACTAGCTACGTCACAACTCATAAGTGATTCAGAGCCAAACGCAAATCACCTCCTTCAGCAAACAAACCGCTAAGAACAAAAATTGACCAACCGACTGGATGACTAGAAGTTCACCGACTTGGAGTTTTTGAACGAAAAACGTTTCGATATTATCCGAGTTTAGCAAAGGCAATTTGGTCAACCGAAAATGATCTCACGGAAACATTCAACAAAGGCATGCGCTGAAAGTTGAACAGTTCCTATTCCCAAAATCATTATTTCCCACCTTACCATAAGCCAAACAAACAATAAATAATATTAAACATACATGTGAATGGCAAAAAATCAGAGAAAACTTTTAGAAAAACAAAATTAGAGACCAAAAAATAAAAATTAAACATTGAGGAACATAAATCTTCTAAATTCTTTTTCTGGAAAGAGAAGTGAAAAAAGGAAAGAAAAGAACCCAGGTCTTTTATATTTTTCCTAATTTCAGACGAGGGCTTCCGTTCATATATAGAGGGGGAAAACAAAAACAAAAATCCATTCTGTCATAATGCACCTTAAGCGTCAATATAAAACAGGAGCGGTATCAAGCGTTGAGCTGATAAAATCAAATTACATGGTCTGACTGGAAAAATTATCACTCAGACTCAAAAATAGGAAAATCGCACACAAACCAAAAGAAAGAGAGCAATGTCCGAGATCTGAACGATGAACCAGCAGAAAATGCACTTTGTAGAAAATAGACGCTTCTATCAAAGACCAATTACAAGATAGGAAAAAAAAATTACGAAATGACTGTTGACGTACCATTTCATTACGGAGTCGCTCCTTGTAGGTCTCCGTCTTCACACACTTGAATGAGGAATCGCGAAAACAATCAAAAAACTAAATCCAAATCCCAGAGGCAAACCCTAGATCACGATCCTTAAGATTACAGATTAAAATCGAGTCTTCAATGACAACCAGACTCGCCACATTCTCGCAGAACGAAGAGTACAAGGCTGAAACCGGGTCACAAAAGAGATCCAAGCGCTTCTACGACCAACCACGGCAAAAAATGAGAAGTAAAAACGTGCCAATCATAAAGTGGTAAGCAGCTTCCTCCGAAGTAACAGAATATGGCCGCCGGTAATGGTATTAGTGTTCCGGCCGGTGGAAGAGGTTTTCCGGCGACGTATGAAACAGAGAGAAACAGTAGATGAGGAAAGAGAAGAAACGAATGCTTAGAAAACCGAAAAAGAGCAGGGGAGGGATAATTTATAGTTTTATACTCCAAAATATGCACGCCTTTATTATTGAGTTCTGAAAACCAAATGAAATTTGATTTTTCTTCTTTTTTAAAAAAATTATTTTCTCTGTTTTGAAAAACTAAATCAAACTAACTCAGAGAAAAAATGTGAGCCAAAGTGGTGGTTGGTTGGTGGTTCAACCAAGAACTTGCCGTCCAAAACGCGTTTATCACCTCTCGCGTTTCAGGGTAAACAAAACGGAAAGGCTTTCCCCGTTTCGAGTGTTATGACGGAATTATCGTTATAAATTGGGAAATTTATTGGCGGGTACGGAAGGAAATAAACGGAATTACATCAGTAACAATAAGGGCGTTTTGGTAAATTGTGACGACGGCGTTATCGATGAGTTCTGGTTCCTGTACCGGTCAGAGAACAGAAAGTGGCAGGAAGGACGGAATTATCACGTGTGGTAAAACAGAGTTCAAATTTTTACAGAGCTTTGAGATCTGACCGTCCATCTGTTGATCGTTTCCTTGGAAGGGGTCAACGAACACAAACACGCTGGAATCTGAAAAACCCCGCGGCATGTGTACTTCTTCTGTTCAACTGCCGACTTGTACAGGATAAGTCTCACCTACCTTCCAGTTAGTTAGTCCTGCTCAATGAAAAGACGATTTTGTCCTTGTTTGGTAATGTTTAGTTTAAAGAAAGGATCAAGGGCATTTTCGACCTTTTGGGTATCACATGGAGGAGCGCCCAAGTCATTTCTGTAATGTAAAGGGAAAAACCCCGAAGTGTAGTTCCAAGGGAAAAGATGGAGTCGACACGTGGCGGCTCGCCTGAGAGGGGGTGCACGTGGCAAGAGGATAAGACTATGGTTTCGCGGATTTTGTGTTTTACCATGGGTGGTGGCCAGAATGGAAATAGCTGGCGGTTACGATTGGTTTGGGGGGTCCCAGGCGTTGGAGGTCACGAGAATTACCCTTCTGCGCTGTGCGATTGCGAATGGCTAATGGAAATTTCTTATTTAATTAATCCACCTGCGGATTCCGGTTTCCGGTGGACATTCTCTCTCCTCTTCCCATTGGTTGGTGGTGCATTGGAGCTTTTTGTTACGCGGAGGTTGGGTTAATGATTAGTTTTTCCACAGTCAGTGAAAACGAAGCTTTGAAGGTCTTCTTGGCGGCTCGGCTTTAAAATGCTGACTAGTAATAAACTAGGTCAACATTCCACATGGTCACGGCTTGGCTTATCTGGACTTGGCTCAACTGAACTTAACCTCGTTTTGTCTTCCTTCTCAAGTAAAAAAAAAAAAAAAAGGAAAAAAATGAGATTTTTGTGATTGGATGGGAGGATGTGACAAAAGAGGTCTTTTGTTAATAGTTAAAGCAAGTGGAACGCTGTAAATGACGGTTGTGGGTACGTGGACGAAGCTTCCCTGCTTTGCGTGTAAGCTGAGATTGGAATTGGGGCGTGTGTCTGAAGGTGGGCATTTTGGTAATATCAGACGCGGAGGGCATGCGGTGGGTGGGCTTGGTTCAGTTCGTTGGGAGGAGTAAGGATGAAAGATTCTGTTTCAGGAATGTATTAATCCTGATGAACAGTAAATTATCCTTATTCCTTCATTCATTTGTATGCTTGATGAACAGTGTGGAATTGTCCTTTTTTCAATTATTATTATTGTCAAAAACAAACTTTTACTATTTTCATTCTCCACTGAAATGCAAAAACTCTGTAAGAAAATTTATATTTATACAATTTTGTTGAAATCAAGTAAAATTATATAAAATTAAATAAAATTTTGTAAATTCAACACAATATGGTCCTAAATTTAGATGAATTCTTAAAAAGAAATATTTTTAAGCTTACTATTAAATTCCAATATAATGTGTAAATGTATCAATATATATATTAAATCAATTGAATAAATTAAAAATATACTAATAATTATAATATAACAGTATCTCCATAAAGGCAGAGAGTATAATCCCTATTTTCATCCGCATACTCATGGTAGGAAAAAAGGTCATCCTCATTCCCGGTTCATCAGGGCAATTTCCATAAGAATCCAAATAAAAAAAAAAAATTACCAAAGTAGATTTAGTTTTCGTAGTGAGTAATTAATTTGGAGCTCTTCACACCCAAGCGCATGTGAAATTCAATAAGAATGATTTTACTTTTGTAAAGTGAAACTTTTCTGTCATAAAATGGGTATAAAATAATTATTGATTAAAGAATTAAGAAAGTTAATTTTTATAAAGTCTATGAATTAATATCAGTCGTAATATTCTCAATTTATAAAACACAAATTATTGATTTTATTATCAATAAAATTAAATTCGCACTATTTTCATAAAAGATTTTATTGTTACGGAAGTTTTATAAGTTTAATACTTCTATAAATTCAAAATGATCCAACTTACATTATTAAGGTCTATATAACTTGAAAAACGTCATATAACTCTAGATTTTTCAATAATAGCTAGCATAAAACTTAGAGATATAAGAAAAGAAATCTTAAATGACAAGGATCAACTCATTTAACATATCTAAGAAATGTCGTTTTATCCAAAAATCAATGTATACTGATAGTTACGACTATCTCATATTTTTCCTCTATGCCTATCTTTTCACAAAGTTTATATGCGAAAACTCTTATATTTCACTTCCATTAAATGATACCTTATCTGTATTTAGTTATACTCTCAGCCCCAATATTTACATTTTAAAACATCCTTATTTTCTGAAATAGAAGATAACCAAGCACACACATATTTCAACAGTAAAATTAAGATAACCTTTTGTTTATTTTCTATAACACATTTTTTTAATACGTTGAAAATATCACTTTCCTCCTATTATTATGAAATCCTCTCTCTCTCTCTCTCTCTCTCTCTCTCTGTGTAATGAAATTTCTGAAATGACTTTGGTGATTATTATTAAGTCAAGCTTTGAATCTGTCTATTTCCATAATACCTATAATCTTGTAAGTCAAGTGACCCAAAATGGAATGCATGAAGTAATTGGAGGGAATTTGAATGAATCGATCCAAGTTTCGAAACTGGTCATTAAATAATTGACGAAGGAAAAAGAAGAAGAGGAAAAGAGAAGAAGGGGGGGGTGAGAAAAAGGGGTTTTGAGCTGTCGTTGTCGGCTCTGATGTGTTAGCCAAAGCTGTCTCATGTTAAATAGATTTAAAAAAAAATCATTGCGTATAGATAAATGAAATCCCAGTATATGATTATAGAGTAAATGTAATTTTTAATTTTTAAAAATATATGTTTTAACTATTTAAACTTTGAAATTTAAAAATATATTATTCAGTCAATGAAATATTTTGGCAAATTTTAGAAATCAAATTAGTGGTTTTAATATTTAATTATCACATTGTTAAAACAATTTTTTTGGGGGAAAAATTAATTGTTATATAAAAAGGCGTAAAGCATGAAATCCTTATGGGGATTATTAAAAGTTATTGGAAAATTTAAGAAAAGAAATGAAGGAAGAAAAGGACTCTGAAGTGAGCGCCAATGACTTTTTCTCATTTATTAAGTGCGAGACACTGACACTCATTTAGCACAATCATATAATAATACTATATTCCAATAATAAAATATTGTCTGCAAGGTGCATATAACAACTTCTATATACACACACACACCCTAAAATTTAAAACAGTGATACTATACCTCTTTCAACTTTCAATATTATTCACCAAATTTTTTTTCTAACGATTTTGTTAAATCACTAACAAAAATTATTATATCAAATATGATTTAAACATATAGCAAATAACATAGGTTGCCACGTAATACATGGGAGCAATCCTTTAATTCTCAAAACGCAGAGGTTGACTTGCTTCTCTTGTTGAAATCTTATTGGAGGTCGCAGTTGATCATCTCAGCTACATCAGATGAATAAAAAGGTCACTCTAGTGTATAAAATTAGATGAAGTTTGTGAGCTCTGATGAGTGATTTTTTTTTTGAAGAGTCATTATCACCCCTGGTTGGCTTTGTACCTATTCTTTTATGATGACGGTTCTTCTCATCCATCTTTGAAGGTTCATTTGCTCTATCAAATAAGGGCTTTTCGCTATTGTCACTCTCAACATATATAGCTCCAAGTTGCAATTTAAGTGGATAAGCTATTTGTTGGTGGCCATTAAGGTATAGTCTCCTTCTAGACCTCTTTCATTTATTTGTTCGCATTTCCTTCTATCATGTTCTTTCCTTTTCAGCATTTGGTGTTTTTAATGCTTTGGCTTGTGGATTAGTGATTCTGAACCTTGATTGATGGTTAATTTTTTTTTTGGGTTAAATACATGTTTTTCAAAGTATAAATGTCCAGATTGAGTAGTTTGAGGAACAAAATCAATGGACAAAGTTCAACTTTTATTCTATTACTATTTTGGGTAATTTATCTAAAAGCATCTCTATCCAAAAATATCACAGAGGAGAGGGTCAATTTATATTTGAAAAAAAAAAAAGAGAAAGAGAGAGAAGGAAATGAATGAAAGTGAGACCCACTTTTATAGATTTTATAAACTCTCCTTACTACTGCCCGGTATGCAATAAGTTTGTATGCGGTGCTTGGGTGAACAAACATGACAAGGATAGTGGTAGGCTTAATAATTCATTTATGGTGAAGAAGATGAAAAGGTGTTAAGCAAACCTGTTAAATTTCCCACATTTGGTACCCTAAAATGTACTTCATTGAGGTCCAATGATTTAATTAATTTTCTTAAAATGCAACCAAAGCAAATCTTGCTGCCAAAGATTCGTGCCAAACCCATTATAAGATTCAAATCATTGTGATAGCTCTTTTCTCTATGGTGGGCTGTGTCACATTCTCACTGGTTGCGTCCTTAAGGAATCATTACTTATAAATATGAGCCAATCCAACTTCATTAAAGCCACATCATGAGCCTTACCTATTATGTAACTACTCAATCAAGCAGTCTTATCATAAATGTAGTACAACCTTACATTTTACCTACTATTTCCTCACCAATGTGCATGAACATATGGAATTTGGTTATCCAGACCGTAACCAACCCACCTTTCAATTTAACCACTCAAATTTATATTGGAATGTGGTTGGTAGCAATGTGTATTTCACACAACCTTTTTTTTTTTTTAAATTCTCATATAAATAAATGAGAATTAACAATTAAATTTTTTTATTTAGTAAAATTTCATAAATTGTGCAGCATTTATCAATTAATAAACTTATATAAAAAGTAAATTACATTATTTATTTGTAAAAAATATTTAGATTATATAGTTTTTTAATTTTAAAAGTATACACATTTTTCTTATAAAATCAAAAGATGTGTCACATTGACTTTTCTTAGAGTAAAATATAAATTATAATTACACAAATTGTTTTATTAAAGTACTTTTAAATGCATTATTTGGACAACATAATAAATATTAAATATGTTTTTGATCAATATAAAAATAGTTAATTTTAAAATTTTAAATAAATTAAATTTATAGTTTTCAACACAAATAAATAATAATGACATAAAACTTTAAAAATATTTTTTAATAAGTTATATTTTAAATAAAATTTAATATTTTTTTTTAGAGAATTTCTGTCCTTTAAAAAAAGTTTATAAATATTTTTATAATAAAAGAAAGGGCTATATACTTTAAACATTTTTTAAAGAATAGGAAAATAATTCACTCTTTAAATAAATGGTGGTTATAGATAATACTAATACCTCTATTCTCAAGTGCTTTTAGAAAAATTATTGAGTAAAATCAGTTTGTAAATATATAAATATGTTAAAAATAAAATATATTAAAACATATTTATTGTATATGTATATTGTAATGAATGTTTAAAATTTTTGAAGCATTGCAATAAGTGCAGCACAAAAGGTGGGCCTCAAAGGCACCAATAGGGAAGCTGAAATAAAGAACAGAGAGACAAAAGGTTTGCATTAGACAAAGTGAATGGGGATGATCTGAAACACTATTATTGCATCTATGGATTTAGAAGTCTTAATCAGAGATATGCCTACGTTACTTTAGTTGGACAAGAACGCATTGGAACCATGAGGTGTCACGTGGCATTAGTACTTAAATAAATAAAGGACGGAACTTTTGTTTTAAAAATCAGGAAAGGAGCGAATTAAGAGAGGATTTGATCTTTTGAAGCAGTTGGTGGTCTGAAAAAGAATGGATTGGAATTCAATGTGATCCTCACAGGACAAGAAGGCGTATTTTTTGGAAGAGCGTTTTATTGAAGGCAGAGACACGTGCCCTGCCTCTAACTCTATATCTATCTATATATATATATATATTTATTTATTTATTTATAAAAGGAAAAACAAAGATTTTTTTTATTCAACACATCATTATATTAAAAATAAATAAAATGATAATACAAAAGAATAAAAATAAAGAGGTTTGAGATCTATTATTTATTTATTTATTATCTATCTTAAATAAAGTAATAATTTATTTGTAGTGAATAAGAGAGAATTCGAAGTCTGTTGCACAGCCTCATCTAGCATAAAGACATTGTTCCACGGTGACTGGTGGATTTTTAATGGCAGACTTATTACACAATTATTTTTGTTTTAATTTTAGTTTTAATAGATATTTAATCTCTGAATTTGTGACTGAATTCAAAATATCTAGAACTATAAGATATATATTACACTTAACAAATTTTAGTTGTTATATTAATAAATTTTGATTTAGTGGTTCGAAGTCGTTTTCTAAAATTAAATGATTTGAGTTTAAATTAATTAAAAATTTATTTATTTTGTCAATTAAGATTTAAATAGCGCAATGTGTTATATTAGATTAAATTACTCTTTTAATCTTTTTAAGTTCATTTAATTTCTTAATTTAGTTTATATATTGTTTAAAAGTTTATAATTAAATCCTTATAGTTCTACAATCTTTTAATTTAATCTTCACATACTATTAGATTGCTTATAGTTTATCTAAATTTTATTGTCATTTTGACATTCTAAAGATAAGCTAATTCATTATTAGAAAGTCATCAATTTTTAACAAAAAATTTTAGTAGCAAGCTTATACTATCAAACAAGTTATAACTATTTTTATTATGACAAATTTGTTACTATAGACTAATATGTCGTAATTCACTTTATTTCTTTTTTTTACTATCATATTTGACACACTATCACATCAATGTCAAATGAATAAATAAAGATTGTTATAAAAATTTATTTAATATAAATAGAATGTTAATAAAAAAATTGTTTTAAAAAAGTTTTAAAAAATAACAATTATTAAAAAATATATAATAAATTTTGTTAAAAATTATTTAATATGAATATAATATAAATTAAAAATTAAACAATTATATTTATGATGATTATTAATAAATAATTTTCAATAATTTGTAAGAATTAGTTTAGTAGATATTTATAATATTTAGAATTAGTAATAAATAGTATATACATTTAATATTAATAAATAATTATAATACTTAGAATTAATAATAAATAATATATACATTTATTACCCACCTAAAAGGTGTGTGGCATGGAGCTACCATAATTCCTACATAATCATGGTAGCAAAACACTATTCATAATTTGAAATGAAATTTTATTAAAATTTTATACGTTATACCACAAGTCTATCACAATTCTTTTATTGTATATTTTGTTGGATTTTTTTGATAGAACTATGGTAAGAAATAATTTTTTTTTTGCCATTTAATTTAATTTTTAAAGTTAATAAATTTGAAAATATTTTTTAATTTAATTTTAAAAAATATGGTTAATTAATTATTATATATTTTATTTTTTCTTGTTAAAAATTATTTTACATTTACTTAGTATAATAATTAATATTTAGTTTATATAAAAAATTTTAAAAATAGAATTGATCGGAATTAATAATAAGAAGTAAAGGTATATTTAATTTGTTTTATTATTTTTATAAATTTTTATTTTTTATTTCTTGTCATATTTTGGCTTTCAGTTATTTATTAGATTTGCATTACATTTTTTGGGTTTCAATATTAAGCATTACATTCTATTCTACAATTTGTATGCTATTTTCCTGCAAAATTCTCCAAAATTCTTAAATGTAATATTATGAACCAAATTTCTTCAACAAAAATGAAATAAAATTAAATTAAGAAAATAAGAAAACAGAAATAAAACTAAATACAAAAATTTAACATGAAAATTCTTACCTGAAAAATAAATAATCACTTGCAAAACAAAAACATAATAACTCAAAATATAAAATATACAAATAGAGGGGTGGAAAAAAAGAAAATTAGAACAAAATGGAAATGAATATAATAAATAAAAGAGAAGATAAAAATTTGTAGAAAAAAATGCACAAGTTGGAGATCTAAAATGAAGGATAGCAAAACCAAATAATTAAATATTAGGAACAACACTTGAAATCCATCAGCAGAGAAAAGAAGAGAAAGCAAAACTAAAGAATTATGAAACTATAAAAAGTAGTTAAAAATTATCTAGGGAGAAAAAAAATAAAAGTGATAGAGCAATTGTTATGCAACCGTGCAGAAGAGAAGAGTGTAACATCATGCGAAAAATTAAACATTGATAAAAATGAATAAAAAAGATTGACAAAATAATCAAGTTTGACGTGCGCACCTAATTTTTTACTATCTTTGTGTCTAATAACATCAATGTAATTTTATCACCTTCATGGCATCTAATTTTGTCATCCAATATATTATAACTTAATATATATATTATTAAATTTTGGTATGTATTTATTATATACAATAAACTAATATACATACATATACACATTATAAGTTGATAAATAGTGAAATTTATTAAGTAAATATATAATATTATATAATTTATAAAATAAAAATATTAAATTCAAATAAAATAGCAAAGTGGTTGATATTCATATATATAAAAATATATATAAAGTTTTAGAAACAGCATTTAGCGACGATAGTTGTGTTGTCGCTATTTATATTCACAGCAACTATAATGTTGTCGCTATATATATTAGTATTTATATATAATAATATATTTTATTTATGATGATGATGATGATAATAATAATAATATATATATTTTTATATTATATAATTTTTTAAAAACATAAAAATATAAAAAAATTAATATATTCACATTTTGTCAATATTTTTTTATAATTTTTTTATGTTTATTACATTATTTATATCTATTTATTTATCTGAATTAATATAATAATTTATTTTTTAAATAAATATATTTTTCTTAATAATAAATATAAATAATATAATTTATAATAAAATTATAATTTAAATTGAATAGATATTTATATTATATTATTACTAACTTATTATTTATTAGTTAGTTAAAATTTAAATTTCTGTCAATCTACATTATATGTTTTTAATTATACATTATTTTATATATGCATATATAATATTATATTATAATTTTATAAATGATATCGATAGCATAATTGTCACACATTCAAATTTATTATTATTATTGTCAATTTCTTACTTCTTTTTATTATTTTATACATTTCTACCTATATTTTTTAAATGTAAAAGTGTAAAAAAAATTCAAAAGTTATTCTATCAAAATTTTATCGTATTTTTCTTTCGCAAATCATTGACATTATTGTAATGATTCACGAATTTATTTAACATAAGTTAGTTACATTAAAATTTCATACATGTAAGTTAATTTCATGTTGTTATCTATTTTTATCCTCTCTTATTGGTATAAATTATATTTATTCAAAATGTCAAGATAACATGTTGTTAAAAATTTTAACATGTTGATAGAATTTTAATGGTAGAGACCACAAAGTTAAAAATTTTTAGAACTATATATAAGGGACCAGTTCTAAAATTTTAAATACAAGACTAGTAGAATAATTTAATCTTCATCTTCTTATATATATTAAAGATATCAAAAACATATTAATGTACAAAATAGCTTCATAAAGTTAAAATAATATTGATTTTTCATTTTTTCATTTTTTCTAAACGACCTAAAGGTAAGTCATATAAGCTCACAAATATAGAAAAACAAAATGTGGGCTGACAATGGAGCATGTAATAGAGGTTTTAAATTCTTCTTAATTGGCACATAAAATATTTATAGAGATGTCCTAAACGTGTTTAAAATGCCTAAGTTAAACATTAACAAGAAAGATGGCTGCTGCTTGATTAGAGGCACCAATAACGATGCTCAATGGGGCCAGTGGGCATTAGGAGTTGAATGTTATGGATAATATATATTTACCAATTTTTTTAATAAAGAAGATAAATTATGGATATAATATAATCTATATATTGATGACCTCTAGTCCGTTGTATATATTTTTATACAAGGTAGTTCATAGTCATTGGCCGAAGAAGGTTACTATATTCATAGTCAAAGGCAGATCATGTGAGACATGAAAGAAAAAAGAAAATCTTAAAAAAGCTTTACTAATAACATACATATAAATGTCTGCGAAATTGATAATCAATATAATTAACTAGTGAATTTAGTTCTGCCCTTGTTATTTCAGAAAAGCGAAAAATGCATATTGACTCGCTAGCTAGTTTCATCCTCACAATAATAAAATTGAAACCATTGTATGATTGTGTTATTAGATGATGTTAAATGCACAGTTAATCCGATGTCTCTTTGGTTAATAGAATTAATTATACAGGTCAGCACACACTGTTCATACACTTCTGTATATACAGTGTATATGTAACAACACATGATGAATAATACAATACACTTTTCTCTCTAATTCAAGATTCATTTCACATTGAATTCAGATGGATGCAATATTAAAATTATAAATTATTGAATACCAACAAAAAAAAAAATGCTTCCATGTTGTTGTGTACGCCGTCATTTAATTGGTCGGAAGGTAGAAGCATATAGAAATTAAGGGAACATTTCGAGAGTAATGCCAAACCCAGAATTTTCTTTTGTGGAAGAGACATATCATGAAAGTCAACAATTTGATGTGGGTGTATTCATAGGCAATCTATTCGAGAATATGCTATAATAATCAAATAATAATCAACAACTAAAGTTTCCATGTGCAAAAGTTCTAATTCTTATTGAGGCATGGTACCCACTAACCCACAAATCCCTTACCAAAGATATTAAATAATTGTTTCACTGTAGTATTCCCTGATTTATGATGTTCTAGAAACATACACACAAGCTAGCATGAGATCATTAATTATTCTTTGCATGAGCTAATGAGTACTGTTGAGTAAGTGCCATATATATTCATAAATTTCAGTTTGTAAGAGCCAATGGTTAAAACCAGAAATATCGCTTTAAAAATAGAGGGATAAAGGGGAAAAGTGAAAAGTAGCTAGATTGGGATTTCCCGATCGAAAACCCTAGAAAAAGTTAACGCGCAGAAAAGGAAAGGAAATCATGTTCAAAGTCAGAAACCTGGACAAAACTTTCATTTTCAGTATAGATATATATCTATATATGTGTTATATGTTATATATGGACCAAGTACAAGGTTCTGAAAATGATAAGAAGAAGAAGAATTTGACTACGTAGCCTTTGAAGAGTGGATCTTAAAATTGAAAAAAAAAAAGAACACCGAAAATAAAGCAGCAGACACGTATAGGAAAGCTAGGCTTACCCAAACCGTCATTCTTCTCCCTTCTTTGACCTAAACGCACGCCATTTTTACTCATTCACACATAGAGAAAGATAGGTTGATTAGATATATTAAAGCCTTTTGCGGTGGAAAAGTGTAAAGACGCAATAACAAAAACTTTTTCAGCCACCACTTTGAGCCCACTAGCTGACCAAAGAAGCTGTGAATTTTATACCAACTTTTATTTTTAATATTATCTTCCTCTGCTTTTGGATTTTATCACGTTTCTCTTCCTTAGTTTACGCTTATAGTGTTGGATGATTCTCTCCTCACCTCAATCTTCTAGACTAGACTATAATATGTAAAATAAGAAAAAAATTGTTTAGAGTATCACGCACCGCGATACTTTGATGTTCAAGTTTAATCTTTTCAAAGAACATGATGGGGCGAGAATTCTTATAGTAAAAGAAAAAAATATTTTTTATTAGTATTAATCATTAATTTATTATTTAACAACAATTACAAGTTATATATCTTTTTGATATTAATTTGAACTATACATATACATATATATATAATCTAAAAAATTTACATGCTAATGTAATTATTAACAAAATCTACGAACCATTAATTTGAGTTTGACATTCTCTTACACGCTTAATTAGAAGAACCGTCCATATCTTTGAGTGATCATTGAAAAAAGAAAAACAAAAAGAACCATATATAATGTGTAAACATAAGATTCTCTGAAGTTGGAAGATCGATGTTCACAGAATTTAAAAGGGGAAAATGGAACTCACAGCGAGAGATGGGGATGATGTTGTGTGGCTATTGAGAGAGGTTTTTGTCTTATGGCAGAAAGAGGCACCACGTAGGGGGGGGGGGGGTTACATTAAAAGGGCAAAAAGTTGAGATCAAATTTTTGAGCTTTAACGTTAGTGTGGGTGCAGAGAGTAGCCAATAATTCAGTGCCACGTATGCAAAAAGGTGCCACTTTGGCTGCTTGGTCACTGTTACCCTTTGCACTTATACTTAACCCCACTCGTTTTTATTCCCCAGGATCAATTATTTCTATGATTCTATTCTTCCAAGTTTCAACCCCACAATTTATATGGTCTTGTGCTTTGGGCTTTTCGGCCCACATTTTGAGGTCCAGTTTTGGTCCTGCTTTCGCCTTTTCTCTACTACCAACACACACCTAGGTTTTCCATTGTCGTTTTGTCGGTTGTCGTTTGCGTTTTCAAAATCACCTGGTTCATATTTTTATTCTCAAAAATCTCACCTGGTTCTTATTTTTATTCTCGACTCTTGATTCAACCAGATGGGCAAATTCCTTTTACATGCCAACCACATATGCTTTCACTCTTCACTGATGCTCCTTCTTATTTTCCTTCACCTCTTTTACTGTTATTATTATTATATTTTTTAAAATCCGTCCAAATTTACACCATCTTTTTTTATTTTAAAAATATATTTTACTTTTTAAAATTAAAATATGACTAAAATAATTTAAAAAATAATATTGATTTCTTTTATCTATTTGAAGTAATAGGGTGAAAGTCAATAGAAAAAGGAGGCCTTGTTATTTAGTTGAAATAGTATAAAAACTTTTACTATTCATACTTAGAAATTCAATGTTTGGTACACTTACACTGTTTAGGTAGCAAATAACTTAATAACATATTTTTTGTTGAGCTTACCAAAAAAAAAAAAAAAGACTTTCAGAGTAGGAACTAGAAAAAGGACAAAGATATAGGCCAAGGCCTTCTACTGAAAGTGTATGATTTTGCTTTGCATTTCCTAATATTTTTGTTATAAAACTTTTTAATAAAATTATATCATGTGTTAAAAAAATCAAAAAAAGCTAATCATATTGTTATAACAACTCTACACTTATCACGTTTTAATTAAAAATAATTAATAATAGATATATAAAAATCACATATAATTTTTTTTCTTTTACTTCTCCTCTTCCTAGTCTAGATGAGTTGATTTTTTCTTTTTCGTAATTTTGTTAGGGTTTCTATATCTCATGTTACTTTTGTGTTTTTTTAGCTCTGTTGCAATATACAAAAAAAAAAAAAAGGAATAAAAATGAAACTCACACGTATTAAGATCCCCTACTACTTATCTTAAAAAATAAAAAAATGGGTATTAGTTGAGTCAAAATTTTTAAATAGTTAGTAAGCAAGTCTAAGAAGTTAATTAGATATTATTAATTAATTAAAAAGTTAACAAAGATTAAAAAGATAGGATGAAATTATTTCGTGTGATGATTAACAAATGGAATTCAATCAGGTAAAGATCAACAGCACCCAATGGCACCTGAAGTCCGTAGCCAAGCACAAGATTATGGTCAATGAGAATGTGACCCACGAGAGACTAAATTACAAGTAATCTCGATCATTTGGACCACGTGTTCCTTTCCTCTGAATGAATAAGGGTTTGAAAACTAGCTCTGATCTGACTTGAATAATAAAGAGGGATAATTAAGAACCAATGTCTTCAAACTTTATCACACATTGGCCCAAATAGCTGAAAATTGCTGACATTCCCTGAAACATATGACTTTTTCTTTTCATTTTTCATTTTTGGTTGCTATGTGGCTTTGTTAATGTTAGGCGAAGACTATGACTTGGACCTGTTCTTTATGGTTGAACCAGTCAAGATCAAAACGACATCTGCCCAAAAGTCTTGTGCTCCTTAAATTATGTGTCCTTGTTGGACCATGCATTGCATTGCCAAAACGACAGCTTCTCCTTACGTTGAGGGAATCTTCTGCGTCCCTTGTCACCTTGTTGGAAGTTCAGCCTCAATTATTTACTTGGACTTTCTTCTTGTTGGTTCAAAAGACGTAGATATGGTCTTGGTCAAATTTTCAAGTCCTGCCTTTTGTTCCCTACTTTGGTGCTTGTCTCTTAAAGCCTACTTCATAATTTCACCAATAAATTTTTGGTTTCAAAACCTCCAACTTCTGAGACCATTTCATCAAGTAAAATAAAGAACGAGACCTCAAGTTAGAGAACTATTATGACAGTGACGCTTTAGTAGGTGAAGTTGCCCAACGGATATAGAACTTGTATATAATAAAAAAAATTGAAAAAAAGGAAGAAGATGAAGGAATTGCAATTCTTCTGGTGAGAAAAATAAAAAGAAACAAATAAAAGTTGGCATGAATTGTGGATTTCAATATTTTAAAAAATTTAGGGTAACATTTAGTTAAAAACTACTATGAATATATGTTAAATTACACAATTTGTTTATTTATATCTTTCATTATCCATTAACGAGGTAGATAATTTTTTTTTTCTATTCCAAGTAGCGGAAATTATTTGCGTCGAGATAGCTTAATTTTACTAATTGAACTAATTTTATTGAAATTTTTTTATGTGACTCCAAGACTTACAGAATGAATAGTATTATTTTCGGAAGCATTTTGGATCTGCTTACCTTAAGTCTAGCCCATTTTAGAAGCCGACGCGACCACTAAGACTCATATGAAACATGCAGCCCAAGAAGAATTCAACGGGGACACACACAGTCAAAATTCGGCTCGATAAGCATTTTGGTTACTGACCAAAAAAAAAAAGGTATATTGATCTATTTATTTATTTATTTTAATTTAGCCTATTATTATTATTATTATTATTATTATTATGTTTCATCCTTTAATTTTTAATTTGTATTATATTTATTCTTTTCCTTTACATCAATTAAGATACTTAATAAATATGATTAACATTGCCTACATGACACCCTCTGTTGACAAACACTGTTGTTAGGGGGTCTATCTACCTTCAAAATGGTCTCTTAAACTAAATTATTTTAAATGGTCCCTTAAATATATATGAAACTCTTACTATGTTAATGAAGGCAGACTACAATGAATGAAATATCCATAAATCATAAAAGAAAATCAGTAAAACAATATTCTGTCATGGTTTTAGTGCACTATTGCATTGATATTTTAAAAGAAAATTAATCGTTAACTCTCTCAGTCTATTTGTTATGCAAAATAAAAAGAGAAATACAAAGAAAAAGGATAATTTTATATATAGAAAAATATTTCTATATCTTTACTTTAATTTGAATTAAAAAAGAAATAGTTATTGTTAAATAATAATAAATAATAATTATAAAGATATAATAGATATTATATTAAACTTTGTAAAAGAAATATCTTTGTTTTACGAGTAACCAAACACTCACTTAGACATTCAAGATAGATCATAACTTAAGACTACTCATTGCCTCATCTTTTACAAACCAAATAATCATTTTGCAATCCTTTTTAGATATCTTTTTCATGTTGTTTTATTATGATCTTTTTTTTAATTATAATTCATTTTCGTTGGTTATGGTTTACTTTCACCAAAATATTAAAAAGTCTTACATGCATTCAATGTACCATTTTTCCAATATTAAAAAGAGTCAAGAAACTATTTTAAAAACAGACACCTTAACAGCAATCTTTATTCACCTCGGATGGCGCGAACACAACATTAATGTTGTATGCTAAGTATATGACGAATAAGATTAAAAAAAAAAGAGATAAATATCATACAAATTGAACGTTAATAACCCAAGATCGAAAGATTGCAATATCAAATGAACCTAAAATTTGCGCACAGATTGAGCATACCAAAAATATAAACGATAAATATAAAAATTTTATTTCTAAAAGGTATTTTTTACCCCAAAAAAAATCAAAAGTACTATTTAATTTACACGAATTCATTGCTTATATAATTGATTCTAACTAGCTTGATTGTTATATTGCAGGAATTATCCAAATTACTTAAGTATCGATCCCATTCATAATTGATCCGAGCTTTTGATATGATATAATGTATAATTTAATAACGTTGGATATAGAAAACTGATTGGTAAGTTAGGCACATTGGTAAGAAGATACTGAAAACAATATTGCTTGAAATAAATAGAATTTGAGGGTATTGAGAGATGACAGTCTAAGCAGGAGCTAATTAAACAAGTAAGCAAGATCGTAACAAGCAGTCACGCCGGTCGAAATCCAGCAAGAAATCTTGAACACGAAGTCATAATGTGAATCAAATTGGATCACAAAGCATATTGAAAAATATGTTGATGAAGAGAGGCCGAGACATAGAAGCAGAAGTCAATACCCGAACCACCGCCCTTGCTCACTGGTGAGGCCCATCACCACACAGAGGGGACCTCACCAGAGGGCCAAGGGTACTATACTATCTGGTGCGCTCTTGACTCCCTCTGTCCCTCTAATCACATTTTACTCTCTTTCTCACTTCTTACCATTCTCACACACACATGCTACACAATTTTGCTCACAGATTTCCCTACCAAACAACTAATAACACACAAATTCTTACTGAGATTCAGCCCATAAAATATTAGGAGACCAAACCACTCATCAATGAAACATAATTCAGTCAGAATAGTATATTTCGCTATTCTAACATGCTTCATTTTCAACTGATTTAGTCTACTAATTTTTTTCAGACCGAATCTCTTAATCACAAGTACTATTTCATTAGTTAACAACGATTCCAAAATCCCCACGCTCCTACCCTTGCTTCCCATCTCCAATTAATTTCATATCATAGTCCTTAATTCAGAGCAGCTGCAACCCCACAAAACCAGACGAACTGGGAATACAAGGGTAAGTGATCTACAACCCAAAGCTATTGCTTATGGGTTGCACTAGTTGTGGGTTCAGTGCAAGACCCAACATAACTGCCTTTCTCAGTGCAAAGAGCAGCTTCAATTTGGTGCAGAGTATTGCAGAGATGGTTATTAATGGCGGTGACGCTGGAGAGGTTGAGCTTCGCAGAAGGGATGGTACTCGCCAGAACCTGCAGCCCCACTGTGAGAAGACAACCTGGGTTCACAGTAGATGAAGGGGGTGGTGGTCCAGTATTGCCTGCTTCAGTTGAATTGCCATCGATGGCTATGTTGGCTGCGTCCACGCTGGTTGTTGCTGGAACTATGACGAACCCTTGGGGAAGAAGGGCTATGCAGGAAGGGTCCTCGCCGGACATGGCTAGCTGGATCGAGTCCACATCGATGGTGGCGTACACTACTAGACTCCCCGACTGGTCGGTGCAGCTCTCTTGCAGCACTAGCTCTACGTTCTGCGATGAGTTGCTCGCTACCTGTTTGTAACAAGGCAAGAATGAAAAAAGCTTACTTTTTTAATATGAAAATTCCATTTTGATTCCCAACAATGTGGTGCATTTTTACCTTGGTCTATCAATTGTTAACATAGTTACAATATTGTCATTTTATTCTATTTACATCCAAAATTTAATTCCATTATTTTGGATATTATTTATCATTTAATACTATCCCAGTCATGTTAAATTTTAAATAAGAATGAAATGCAAGGGCAACATTGCAATTCAATGATAAGTAAATTATACACTTTTTTTTTTGTTTTTAAAATATATATTTTAGTCTATTTTTAAATTTTTTGTTTAAAATATCTTCTATAAACCTCAATATACAAATATATATTATATCTAAATATGTACAAATAAAAAAAAAGATTGAATCTTTTTTTTTGTTATATTCAACAAAAAAAATATATTTAAGTTAATTGATGGTATTTAAAATTAGACTAAGTGTAAAGTAGCTTTTTATTTTAACAGAGGTCAATATATATTTTAAAAATAAAAAAAAGTCTATATAATTTTATTAAAATTTAAGGAAAGTCTGAATAATTTATTTTTCAATGATTAATGGATTAAATCAAAATAGATTATATGTAAAAGGCTAAATTCAAAATCTATCTATCTATCAATAACTAAAATAGAGTTTTTCTCCTTTTTGTTGCCGTATGGGGTTCAGAATTTTGCTTCCCAAAAGGAGTATGCCAGAGGATTTGAGGAAATGAACTTACATTTATGCGCAAAAGGGAGATGCAATTTCCAGGATGTGAGCCATTTGCAATATGAGCCACTTCATGTAGAGAGTTGCCATTGGAGAGAAAATCCAACTGCTAACAGGGTAGTTGTACATTTTTTCAGTTAATTTGTTGGATCATAATTGAGAGTTTAGGAGTATTGGTAAATGCTGATAAAGGGAGAGTACCTGAGATCTGCGACGTTCGTCCTTGAGGAGGTCAAAGACCCTGGAGTGAGAATAGGGAAGCCAGGTGGTAGAGACGGCACTGAGTATGACCCCATTAGGTTGGCCTGGGTTTGTGATTTTCCTGGTTGTAATTCTGACAGTGTCTTCAGGGGAATCTGATAACGCCGTCCATGATTGACCACTGGAGGTGCTCATGTTCAGGCTAAACGTTCTTATCATTCTTTGAGCCAGTTTCATTAAGTTTTTTCTGGCTTCTGGTGAGGGTATCACTGCAAGTAACATACGAGAGACATGTCATATACTATGCTATATATGACAAGCACATGCATGATTCATGTAAAGTACTATAAGATCATATTTGGCATGTACAGCAGGGAAGGATAAGATTTTGAGAACCTCCAAGGTCTGAAATGTTCCTTGCCATGAGGCTTGCAACCCTCTCACATTGTCTCTGCAAAACTCCTAGCCAACGCTGTGCTCCAAATGCCATTCCACTGTATACATTGTTAATGAATATCTGATGCACAGGTTTCTCTTCTACCTCTGCATGCTCAAACCACGTTACCTGCAGCATTAAGAAGACGCAAAATCTTACACTGAGTAATGAATCAAGAGAAGCATTAACTTTTTAAAAGTTCAACACAAGACTTGGAAACCGCACTAACCCTTGAGTAGCCATTTGGCATATCTTGAATAACACAGCCGGAGGGTCGCCTGCAGTATCTGGGATAAGAATGGTGAAAATTTTCTTGAAAGCTATCAAGAGGAAAATCAACAATGGCCCACGTTCCCTCCTCAGCGTTTTGTTGGCAATAACGGAGAAAATGAGTCTCACGAGTGGACACCAAGGGAGAAATCACTTGCAATTCTGCGTACATCTACAATAAAAGCAAGCAAAATTTCAACAAGAAAATAGATGACATTTACCAGCAGTAGAACTTTTTTGGCAGGGACTTGACATTTACCAGCTGAAGAGACCCACTTGCATGACCTGAAGCACCAGATGATATAATTTGGACAGTTTTTGCCCTCGAAACAATAGTGGGGAACAATTCCATCCACTTAAGCTGAAATTCGAAGATTAAGGTCAACAAATTAATTAGCAGAAACATGAATGTATAGTGGAAGGAGAACTTGGATCATCTAAAAATTTTTATAGCATACAATTGGAAAGACACAACTACAAAGAGAGAAAAGTGCAGTCCAAATGAACCCCTCTGAACGTGGCCCCTTTATTTGTGTTTGTTTCTCTTCAACTTTACCCCTTAAATTTCTTTCAGAACTTACAGAGAATTTAAATCTGTGTAGGAAGAGTTACGTAACAATCCAGGAATCACTTACGGCATCAAGGAAGGCGTCAACGAGAGTGACGCTATTCATTATAACCACAGCAGTGTCACGGCTAGCTTCTCTCCTAAGCTCACTCGAATGGTTCTTGAGGTTCAGAGGCCATTGAAACAGCCTTGCGTGCTCCTCAAAATTGAACCTGTCCCTTTCATTCTCACTGTTTCTTATCCAAAGCGGCTCGGTTGCCTGACACATCTTCACGAGTTCATCCATGGATGACTCTGCGAGGTCCAATGCCAGAGACTTCTCGTCTTCCATCAATAACAGACCGCCCTCTGGGAATGGTGAAGTATCTGGAGGAGGCAACATTGGGACAGGAATCATCTCCGTAGTACAAGAGGCAACAGGATCCGCAAAGTGCCTTGAGTATATGTTCATGTCCAAATCCAATGAAGGAGCCAAAAGTGGAGGAGGCGAGGCCATTGTTTGCATCGGGCGGCCTGTGTATCTTGAAGTGAGGCAACAAACGCGTTCTAACTGCAAAATATTTACAATGGGAACTTCATCAATTCATCCTTTCTTTTATTTTTGCGGGCTTAAAAGAAATTTAAGATTACTGCACTTTGAATCTATCTTTAGATATAAAAGAGTGCTCTTCACTGGAAATGAAGATCATCTGCAGATATGAAGATCTTAAGGGCACAAGTGAATTTGGTATGTTTGGAGCACCTTTGGAGTTGAGAGAAGGGAAAGGCAGGATTCCAAAAGAATGGAACAAAGGGATGGTTAAAAATAAATTTGCTTAAATATAATTTTAATCCTTCTAATTTCATAAAAAAAATAATTTGGTCTCCTTAGTTTAAAATTAGATAATGTTGTTCTCTCTTTTTTTTAATTATTCACAAATTTGCCTCTTTTTTCTCATAATTCATACAAAATTTAATATCAAAGTTAATGATTTGCATTATTAAACTATTTATTTATTTATTTGATATTGGTAATTAATATTTATATTTGATGTCCAAGTTAACATAGTGCCAAATTTGCTATTAAAATTTGGATGGATTATGAGATAGAAAGGCAACATTAAATTATTTTTCAAAAAAAGGAGGACAACTTTGTTACATTCTTAAACTTTTGATAAGTTGATGCTTTTTAAAAAAAATTAATTACACTCTTAAACTTTTTAAATATTACTATATCTTTTCACCTTTGTCACTGCTACCAACATAGCTGTTGCCATTAAATGAAAATTTTTAATGCAACTATTGTCATTAAATCTAAGATATTATGAAAAAAAAAGTAATAATCATTGTCAAATAACTTATATTTTGAACCAAAATTTTTTCTCTTGGGTGAATGATATTTTGGACCGGAAGGATTAAATTAGAGAGAGCAAATTAAATTTTTTATGAAATTAGAGGGACAAAGTGTATTTAAGTCAAATAAAATTTCTTCTAACTTGTCTTCCTTAAAATCTTTTAAATTGAGATTTGAAAATACAAAGAAGGGAGACCGTGGAAGATTTTGGAAACTAAGATGAAAATATTTTATTATCTTCCCTTAATTAGTGATAACTCTCAAGCAAAAGAAATATTTGAATAAAAGCTCCTAATTCCTTTTCTTTTCTTCCATTATCCTCCCATTTAAAACATAACTTTAGTAGTTTACTCCCGAATATTAGAAAAATACTCAGGTCATTCCCATTTATCAGTTAATTAAGCTAAATCCTACAACTAATGAACCTGCAATTACTTTAGATGCCTAAGTAAAGATTTCATAAAAAGCGAGGGTTCTTACTATCAGCCCACAACTAGTTTGAAAAAACATAAAAGGAATGGTAAATTAGAAGGGAAAGAAATGAAAATCAGCCAACGCGGTTTTACGAGGGAGTAGAGTGCAATGGATAGGAATAAGAAACCTCTTCTCTAAGGCGAGCATTTTCAAGGCGAAGCTGGTGGTCATCCAAGCCCAGATCAGCACCCATCATAGCCGGACCACCACAATTGGGACACACCACATTACGCAAGGCTGCTTGGAGACGATAGTTCTCATTCTTTAAGTTCTCATTTTCTGCTCTCAGTATCATATTATCTGCTCGATCTTGTTGTGCCTATCACATTAAAGTAAAAAAAAAGGACCACACTATAAAAGTCAAAGAAATATTTCATATAATCTTACAGTTAAATGTACTCCAACTAAGCGAAGGTGTAAAACTACCAAATTTGTGGAAAACGAAAACCTTTTTATTGTAACCCTAAAACGGTAATGATATAGACAATAAATGGGAGAGGAAATGTGACAGGTAGGGTTTAATGCGCACATTAATGGAATACAGACTGTATGGGAAGAGGTGAAGGAACCACAAGGAAAAAAGCAATGACCCAGAAGTAAATGAGGAGACACTAATTGTTTCTTGTGCTCTTCCTTTCTTCTCTCTCACTGCGTGTATGGCCCTTTAGGGCTTACAAAAGTTTTAATGCAAGCAAAGGCAACGCGGTTTCAACATAGGGAAATGTGCCTGCTGGTTAAATGAAGCTGGCACTATGTATTAGGGTTTTATTACTATTACTATATGAAGATGAAGGTTTTTCATAATTAACTTCAGCGTAGTACCTTCATCTGGGTTCGACGATTTTGAAACCAGAACTTGACTTGACGAGGCTTCAGGCTCAGCTCTTGGCTTAGTTTCATCCTTTGCTTGTCGTCTGGGTGAGGGCATTCCTTAAACAAACTGCCAAACACATACACATGAATGATCAGACATTTTCGTGAACAATAATGATTTTTTTGCGTTCATTAAAAGGGGAAAAAGCATATATAGATATTACGCTTCCATTTCTTGAATCTGACGAGCAGTGTGCCTGTGGTAACGTTTCTTCTTAGGTGGCTGTTCACTCTCTTGCTCATTCCCAGACTTGTCTTGATCAGCTTGTTCGCTACCTGACCCACTCTCCATGATCTCTTCCTTCCCTCGCATCATCATCCCATCTTCTTCTTTCTGTGTGGAAAAAGGAAAATCATATAAAGTTATGACTTTTGCATAAATTAATTAAAAAAATAGAGGAAGATGAAAGTGAGAAGATAGAGAGAGTGAAAATTTACCATGGGAGGCGGGAAAGGTTGGAAAGGCATGGTGGGGATGAAGTTGAAGTTGGAGTTTTGGATGGACGAAGAGAAGAGTGTTTCTGAGCTCACTACCACGTTCCCTCCCATGCTTGACATCACTTGGCAATCCCCATACATTATTCTCGCCCTTTTTACCCTCCACTAAACACACGCTTCTTCACTTTTTGTCCCAAAAAGACTTTTGTAGTACTTTTCTTCACTTCAACCTAACCTGTCCTTCACATACAGAAAACTTTTCCGTTTCAGAGAATCATCAAAACCCACAAGAAATACTAAAAGATTCCTTAGAAAAGGGATCCAGATGATGAAGATAACGGAAGAAGCAGTGCGTAAATTTTGTTTTCTGATGCAAAAGAAAAAAATGATTAAAATTAGTGGACAATGAGAAAGATGAAGACTATACCACAAGAACGACCATGAAGAGCTAGGGAAAGGCTTTGAAAATGAATGATTTCTTCTTGGCTTTGACAGGCAGGGCTGTTTACCTTATTTCTTCTTTTCTCTTTTTGTTGTCTTCCATCCTACTTCTCTCTCCCGCACTCACTCTTTGTAATAAATCGGTTAATTTATTAATTTACTGTGAATAGTAAATGGGGTGGACAGAAACCGATCAGAGACACTCCCCTACGTTGGCCGTTTCGTTACACGTGTCCATCTCTCAATGGCTTACCATGCGTTTCACATCAAAGTCAAACCTTTTCATTTCACCACCCCACCACGTGCCCATATCATCCGTGGCCACGCGCCTCCTCGAATTTTGGCCTCTTCTACATTCATTAATACTAAAGGAATCGTGTGGTTTACGCGTCGTTGGGTTGTTGTGGAGATTTTTACATTTTTACCGAGACGAGGGTGAGAGAAAAAATATTTGACTTAGATGAGAGAGAGAAGAATGGCAGAAGCGTTGAAGGGCGAAAAATGAAGAAGAGAGTCAAAAGGATCAGAACCGTCGATCTATGATAGTGGAGCCCACACGGTAATTGTACGAGATTACTGTTTTGCATGGTGGGATGGGACGACTTCTTGATCCGATATGACACTTGAGCTACTAAGATCCAAGGGTGCCAATTTCATGTGGGGACCACCAATCGAAAATCCTCTTTGGAATTAAATTGGGTGTGGACAAGGATTTATTGACTTGCTTAGGGAATTTTTTTGTTTAATTTGCACTTTGCAGATTTGGAGGGGAAATTTTGAGGATTTGTGTTTCTTTCTTGTTGGGTTAAATGTGGCTTACTTGTGTTGCTTTCAAGAATTTGTTAGGGCTAATTTTGTAATTAGAGTTTGGGTTTGTTCGTTTTGGGAATTGCACCTTTAATACTAGCAACAATAGAGACTGACATTTGAATTCTTATATATTTTTTGGCCATTAGATTCTTATATGTCTTGAGAATATTTTTTCCTTATGCAAGTTTAATCTATTAATATTTTTGTAAAAAAAAGTAGATTTGATTTTTCATTATTTATTATCAAATTTTCTAATAAAAATATGAAAAATCATTTTTTTATAACTCATTAGTCATTACGTACTATATAATTAGATTCTTTAAAAATTTATATATAATAAACTTTCTATTATGTTTTTATAAAATAATTGATGATAAATGAAAAAATTTTAAATAAGTATTGTCTTTTATATAAGCTTCATTCATAATGAGTAAAAGTATCATAATATATATATATATATATATAATTTTAATATAATACGTGAGTAATTAATAAGTAACTAATATTAATTATTGAGCTTATATAATTAAGTTGAGTTTAAAAAACCGATATTTTATTTTGAAATATAAACATATTTTACCCTTAATATTAATAAGCGTTAAATATAAATCTTAGTAATACATACTTAAGTTTATATGCTAATAGTTGAATATGTTTATCAGTAATACTTTGAAAATGTATAAGATTTTCTCCTTATATATAAATATGTCACAAAAAAAGGTTGACATACTATTGTCATAATTAGAGGATTATAATGAATTAATTATAACATCTTCCAAATAAAATAATTTTTAATATATATAATAAAGTGTATAATTTGTGACTCGAAAACCTCACTCTAAAAGAAGTGTGTAATCTGACTATTGTGGTCCTGGAACAAAGATTATTGACCTCTTTTATGGATAGACCCACTCACTTCCATAATGAATCTATGAATTGAATTGTTGAGCTGTGGATATACGTGATATGATTGGATGTGTTACAGAAAAAATATTACTGCAAGAATTTGATGTATATAACTATCAAGTCAATTGGTTTTTTAATGGAGATACTTTTTCCTTACCAGCTATATATATTTGGGAGTTCGAGGAGGATGAAAGAAAACAAACAAAATGAAAGAGAAGGGAAGAGAGAAAAACATATGACTAGATTTTTTTTGGTCTGATAATTTGTTTTAATTTCCTGAATTAAATTAAAAGTACTTAAAATTATAAAGGAATTAAGAGGGCAAAAATTGAAGGATTTGTTAAAAACCATCCATTCTCTTAGGATTAGAAAAAGGAAAAAAATATAGAAAAAAAAGTTTCATCAAAATCTCTTCCTTAATTAAAAGTTTTGTATAATAAAAAAATTAGATAATTATTTAAAAAATTTTCATTTTTATTTTCACCATATGACAAACTCCGAAAGAAATAATAACCAACAGAGAGAGAGAGATTGAGAGATTTAATAAGACATTTCCCATCTTTTTCTTTGTCTCCATTTTATCTCATCTAAACAAATCTAGATTTTGATGTGCAGTTTCTCGTGCTGTTTTATTTAGTGTGCTGCTCCTCTCTATTTTGTTGTGCCTTTTCTTGCCTCTCAAATGCATATGTTTATTGTACATAACGCGTTCGAGGAGAACCAAAAAACTATTTTTTTCCAAAAAAAAAAGATTATAAAATGTTAAAGATGTTTTCTATCAAAACAATTTTGTTATGACAAACGTAATTGAAGAGTAAGGTCCATAATTCAATAAGTGCTTATTTATTGATTTACCTCTATTAGCTTATTTATTAAATTGTATTACAAGTGTTTTATAGATTCAATATTTTTATAGGGCCAAAATGATCTAATCCACAATACAAATGTCTACATTACTAAGACAACCGCACAAGAACTGTTGGCACTGGCACAAAATCCCTAGCTATAAAAGAAAGCCAAATCAAAGAATCCAAAAACATTCATTATCTTGCCAAAAATATTATTACATATTAGCAGCTACAAACTGCCCCTCTTTCCTCTTAGCTAATAGCAAAAAAAAAAACCTAGTACTCCTAATGCAAGAAACAAATGAGTGATGAAATCTCTTTTCTCTCCTACAGGGAAATGACTTACTATAATTGCTTAAAAATGTTGTAATCGTTCAAAATCCAAAATTATCAAGCTGAAGTCTAAATACATGCTTCTCTTAAGTCTATTTAGCCCATAACTTCGTTAGTAGACTTTGGGTTCAATATTCTTATAAACCCAAAATGATTTAGTTAACAATATCTAATATAATCAAATTAATCCTATATAACTTTAATTGAGGCCAACAATAGTTGACATTGACATAAAATCCCTAGAGATATATAAAAGTGCT
Organism: Erythrophleum ivorense; assembly: GCA_026724425.1. Taxonomy (NCBI): domain Eukaryota; kingdom Viridiplantae; phylum Streptophyta; class Magnoliopsida; order Fabales; family Fabaceae; genus Erythrophleum; species Erythrophleum ivorense. The sequence goes on from JAIUCV010000089.1 coordinate 2,706,746, forward strand.
AAGTGTATTTTAAATATAAATATTATTTATTATTTATCTCCAAACCACATTTGGTACTTGAAACTTTTTCTCCAAATTAATATTTAACATGTGTTATGAGTTGTAATATATAAACTTGAAAGTCAATTGATTTATTTAATATAAGATTTGGAAACACACCTTCACATACACACTCATAACATAATTTTTCTAAACTAATTATCTCTAGCAATGTGTCCTTATAAATACACAAAATGTATATGTTCATTAGTGTAATTTTAAAAATTATATATATTATCATAATAAATAGACATGATATATAGTGTAAGCTTTTATTTTATATAAAAGTTTGTCAAATTTTAATTTTTTTTAAAAATTGATGAAAGTTAAATTCACAACTAACCATCATAGTCATGTCTGCACACAATGTCTTATGGAATTTCTTATAAATATAAATTTGAGTTTTTTTAATATAGTGAACTAATAATTCAACTTAAACCCTCTTTTTAACTTTTTAAACTCTAGCGGATTCTTATTTTTGAAGATAGAGAAAATTCTTGGATTTTTTTATGTTTCATTTTTCTTATTGTGAAAGAAAGAAGGACATAGTGAGTGAAGCCCACACACAAGTAAATTCCATTGGGTCCTACCTATTATATCGCACACACCCTCTCTCTCACACATGATGAAGAATAGATTAGGAAGGGATCTAGGCTTACAAAGGATCAGAACCCACATAATGAGAGATGAAAACTTTGTCTAAATTATGGTGACAGATTAAGTAACCACTAGGAAAAATTATATTTAAAGATTTAGACTTTTTAAAATTTATAATAAAAGATTTTAAAAACTAAAATTTTTTTCAAGGATCAAAGGACTTGATTTTTATAGTGACTGGACAAAAATGTCCTTAGCTTTCTAATATAGGCTTTGCTTTGGGGAGAAGATTTTCGAGGCTTTCCATTTCTTGTAAGCCTTAAAAGGGCATGATTCAAGAAAATCTCAACCCAAATGAGGGTTTATAATTGTTCTTGGCAATAATGTACATAAGAATAGAGGATCTAATATGGGTGAAGGTAGTAAGGGTTTGAGAAGGGTTTTAATTGGCATATGGGTGGTAAAGGGAGAAGGATTAGAATGAGATGTCTAGTACAAGGAGTAGTGCAAAATTATGCGAGAGGCCAAACCTCCATTTTTGTGATAGCAAAACAAAGTAAAACTAGAAAATAAGAATACATTGCATGTACGATGCAAATAATTACCACTTGAGCTTAGTAAGGTTACAATTAATTTTTAGTAATGTTACCATAAGGTTTTAAGGAACTTGTCATGAAAGTCTATTTATGAAATTTGCCTCCTTTTCTTTAAAAACATATTTTAAGAGAGTTACTTCTAAAAAAGTTACTAGATCATATGTTGTATGAAAGTTACTATTAAATTTTAAAACTGTTACTATCAAGGTTTAAAAAGATTACTATTAGATTCAAGTAAAGTTACTACTAAGCTTTAAGAATTACAACCTTACATCCTAGATATAGGACACTTATTATTATGTCTTATGACAATTACTATTAGATTTTAAAAAAAGTTACTAGACAAATAATAAGAGAGTTACTATTAAGTTTTAAAATCATTACTAGCATGTTCGATTTGAGAAAAGTAACTTTCAATTACTACCAAGTTACTCAATTGTTGTTCCAATAACTTTCTTTAAATTTAGTAGTAAGTTTCCTAAAACTTGATAGTAATCATTACTAGTAGGGTTTGGAAAGGTTATTATTAGATTTTAGTAACATTATTACCAATTTTTAGGAACTCAACCTTGCAAGAATAGTTATTAACAATAAGGTTATTATTAAAGTAAAGTTATTACCAATTTTCATAACAGTTACTATTAAGTTTTAAAATCGATATTATTAAATTTTAGGGCCATTGTCACACGATACTAATAAGGTTTAGGACATTACTAGCAAGTTCTATGATAGTTCCTATAAAGTTTTGCCATGTAATACTTGAAGTTGTTATTAATAAGGAAACATACATCTAGTAATTTTAAGAGTTGATGGCAACATTAGGAAATCATAATATTATAACCATAATCATACAATATAATGTCAAGTGTGTTCAACTCATAAAAATAACCTGTATGTTCAATAAGTTCAGCTACAAACAATATCATATTCACATTTGGACCTAACTTATAACCATAATCAGACATATCCAATAGGATGAAGTAATCATTGACCCACTACTTTCTTCCCTTTCTTCCCTTTCTTCCCTTACCTTGTTTTAAGCACGAAGGCCATTACATCAATCCCTTCAAGCGTTGAGTGAATGTTTATATAGGTCCCATATTAGTTGGATACGAAACTCATCCAACTATTCCTAAAAATAGCAACCATTTACATGTAAGACATAAACATTAGAGTGTAATAAACATATAAATGTGAATCTCATTCCACAGTATAGGTAGGCATGGTGAGACCTCCCCTTTCGAGCTTTGATTCCTTAGTCCCAAGTCTCCAAGTATTTTATGATTAGTAAATAAATAAAAATCATTACCTAAACTTCTACAATCTTGATTTGTATTTGTATGGGACTTGATCCTTATATTTTATGATGCTTTATTTTATTTATCTAACAAGAAAATTATCTTAATTAACTTAATAAGAAAGTTAAATAATCACTTTTGAAGTCTAAAAATTTACATTGGCCTTAACTTAAGATTCTAATTAACTCTACTAGGGCAATACACAAGTCATAAGAAGAGAAAAAAAACCCATTGAAAGTTGCTTCTATATTTTAAGGAATTACAAAAAACTTTTAACAAAATTACTTAGGATTTAGGGATGAAACAACCTGACAATTAAAAATCAAGACCATGTAACTATAACCACAAACAACTAACAAGAAAACCAATAATATCTTATTATGTTTTTTGATTTCACAACAAAGAAAATTTCTTCATAATAAAAACATACAAAGTTGTGAATTAACAAAATTCTTTATATCTAATCCTAATTGAGAATGAACAAAAAGATACAAGTAGAAGTAATCCAAAAATTTAATTAAAAAAAGTATGATAGAAATGCAAGGGGGAATTTGTTAGATCTAGAGTAATGATAAAATGTTAGATGAGGGATTTAAAAAATAGTAATGGCAGCCTAATATTTGTTAAACCCAAAAGTTCTAATTCATTGAGGAATTTGTGAGACCGTTTTTCCCCTTTTGACTCGTATACCCAAAACCAATTTGACCTAATATTGTTTTGCAAATGAGATAATGAGAAGTTTATAGGATAAAATGAAAATTGGACAAAGGCAAAAGTTGAAAGAGGTAAGCATGGTGAAAGTAGCAAAAATTCAAAATTAGGGAAAATGAGTTTGCCAAGAAGATGATGCAATGGTAACCGAAAGGGAAAGAGGAAAATAAGAAAATAGTTTTGCAAGTTACCACGCACAGAATTTGTGCCATAATTGGGAGCAAGTGGGGAGGAGACCAGAGCAAAGGAGAGGAGAAAAGCAAAGAAGCATATGTGATGATTTAGACAATTTCATGTGTAAGAAGAATAAGGCATCATGATTTGATTCACTAGCAAAACAAAGGAGGACATTTTTATCTTTTAGAATGCAAAGTTAGGTCCTTTGAACCTAGAAAATAATTTGGATTTTTTAAAGTTCCCTCATTATAATTTTTGAAAGCTTTGGGTCATTATATATAATTTTCCCTACCCATTAAAGTGACATTTATACTAACTTGATAAAGCAAAACACAAAAAATAAAAGGTATAAAACATTTAAAGTGATATTAATATGCAACTATTAATTATCCTATCTCGAAAGTTTGAGAATGAGAAATCAATTTCGATGGCCACAAAGCTGTGAAGGAGAAAGGCCAGGACTTAAATTGCATCAAATGCCTCATTTTAATTTAAGGTTTTTTATATTGTCCAAACTCCAAAGAATAGTCAAGGTTTTTTATGATATACGTTTATTAATATCATTGAAATCTGTGTTGTGTTCATGAGTAATGACTGGTCTCTGCAACTCCCACATGAAACTGATCCAAACATTTGACATCCTCCAACTAAACTGAAAACCTTGTCTATTTAATATAAATTCAATGATTCAGAGCTAGAAAGAAGTATAATATTTGTTTTGGTTTCGTACGTTAAGCATCAAGCAATATATCACACAATAAATAGCAATAAAGAACAATTGAAAAGAGAGAAGTGAATATAGATATTAATGGTGATTAATGAAGCATTTTGATTCTGGAATTTCATCGCATCATCTGCTATGAATTTAAAGCGTACATGTGAGTTTTCTTCCACATCTTGTTGGTATACCTACGTAGTTACTCTAGTGCTACCTTGGGCCATGGCCGCACGCGTGGCTAGTTTTTCACTAGCTGTTAAAATGGATTTAATTGCGGGAGTTGACATGTAAAATAATGAGTTTATAAATTTTGAGATAGTAATAAGAATTTGATGTTCACAATTAAACTGAGCTTCATCATGGTTCAACGTACGAGAATATGACTTTTGGAGTTAAAATGAGGAGAAGGGTTGCACAAAACTTTTGGGTTGGGTATTAATTTAACCTAATGTCTTGTTTAATTTTGTATCATCCTTTGTTCTAAATTTGATGCTTGGCAAATTTTGTTTAGAATTGAGTGGAATCAGACCTTGTTCGAATTTGTTTTAATTTTTTGCAAAAATTGTAAAATAATTTTTTTAAAAAAATATTTTTATATAAGTCTCTTATAAAATTATAATTTGTCCTTAAAAATATAAAATATTTATATAAACTCTTATTAAGTAATTTTTGTAAAAGGGCATCGACGGTCAATCTAGTGCCGATTTAATCTGGCCAACAATTTTTTTTAATCTAATTTAACCCACTCCAATATGACTAGGCTATAAACATCAATGAGAAGTATCATAAGGTGGGAGGAAAAATCTTACATGTAATGTGCTAAAATTGTTTATTAAATTAATATAATAATATAATTTAAATCTTAATAACTTTTACTTTAATACATAAAATTTTTGTCTGCATGACAATGGCATATGTTACAAATAGTATTTTTATGAAATTTCTAGTCATAAGTATTTAAATTAGTTTTATTTTATTCAACTTGTCTCTAAAAGGTTCAAAAAATTTGATGGCTACTGTTTATCAATGTTAATATAAGAAATTAACAAAGCAATTTGTTCTATATATAACTGTTTTAACACAAGAAGTTACTTTTATCAAACAATTGATGACTCAATGAGGCAGTTTGATTTAATTATCGTCATTAACGTATCAGCCAATAAACTTATAAATCAAAATTTATAATACAATCATCATTTCTTTAATCTTTAATCTTCCCCTTGATTCCTTCGTTCACCTAATCGTGATCTTTCAAACCAAAACAAATATTGAAGAATTATCTACTCTCGAAACTTATTTGGGATTTTATGATGGAGAATGAACAAACGAGGAGAAGAATTTAAACTATCAGATATTTTTCACGCTTTCATTCAATCCATTAGGCTGCACAGGACATTTTTGTTAATGGAATTAATAAAGTTAGAAAAAATGGTGATATTAAAACTTTGAATATAATATTAAATCAAAATAATTTTTTAGGATTAAATCAAAGTTTTAATAAAAGTTCAGGGACTAAAAATATATTTTTACCTTTTAACTTTTAAAGATACACTAGTTATAAATTTGATAATTTAAAGTTTAATTATTTCATTTCATCCCTCTAAAAGAGTTTTCCTTTTCAATTTTTGATCATATTAAGTAGATTAACAAGTAATTAATAATATATAAAACTGACGTGATTATTAGACGTTTAATTATCAATTTGCTGCCACTGGATATAGTATCATACTATTTTGGTGTTGTGCAAAGCATTGTTCACTGACAATTTGTCACTTAATGGTTATTTCAGTCTTTTGTTGGATTGCGTCACTTATATTTATTAATTAACGAATGTGACGGGAGACGATAATAAATATGCAATGCCTTTTTAAAAAAATTAAATTAAAATTTCAAATTTTGGATAAGACACTTCAGAGGACGTCCAGTATATAGAGACCAAAAGTTTATATAAGGTTTATTATTTACTAAAAAAACTAGTTATTATGATAATTTGATAATAATATACCATTATTTATAAAAAAATAAAATTAAAGCAAATTATTTGTCATCTGACAATGTACATCATTTATTAATGGTCATGAACGAATCAACGTGTCTGAAAAATGTTTTCTTAAAAAGAGAAAACAGAGTAGATATATTATATTAACCTTCCCCATATAAATTTGGATATACTCGAAATTTAATAATTTATTGAAATTAAATTATAATATTAAATATAAATAACGCTACAAAAAATCTGTCAGTCACCGTTTCGACCTCCATTTCTGATGGCGCTTCTCCCCCTCACTTCTCGCATTCCGTTCGTAGTCTGTGAAAACCCTAAGCTTCTCTCATTCTCCTCCACTTCTTCTACTACTACTCAATTCTCCACAGTCGCCTTCTTCCCTGTCTCTTCCAATTCTTCTAGACTCTTTCGATTCCCTTTCCTTCGATCCTCTGTTTCCGGTGGCACTCCCGACCCCGTCTCCGGTGGAGGGGATGGTTCTGATAACCCCTCCGGAACTCCGTCGAAGATCGCTGACGAGTGGGGCGAGGAGTCCGAGCCTGAGGCATCGTATACGAAGCTTCCGGATTCGGACCCTCCTAAGTATGAAGACGAGTGGGAGGAAGGGGGAGCTGATGGTGAATATATCGACAAAGGAAATGGCTGCCCGGCTACGGCGATCGAGGGCCAAACTGTAGGGGCGGATGATAAGCTTCAGGGGCTGAAGCAAGCTCTGGTGGACACCGTTTATGGGACTGAATTTGGGTTTCGAGCTGGGTCGGAAGTGAGGGCTGAGGTCTCCGAGCTGGTGACTCAGTTGGAAGCGGCGAACCCCACACCGGCGCCGGTAGAGGAACCCAGGCTTCTCAATGGAACTTGGGTGTTGTTGTAAGTTTACTGCCCCTAACGCATCCCATGTTTATTCTATCTATATCTTGGCATAGAAGATTTCCTGAAAATCTAGTAATTATGCAATGATTTAAGTTATATATGGACATTTCCCTAGCAGCTTTAAGCTTTTCGAATACATATTCTCCATTATGCCTAAATATATTAAGTGATTTGAACATGACCCAATTTGTGGACATTGGTGATGTTCTTTAAGACTCCAGACAGGCTATGCTACATTTATCATTGACTACACCATAACGTAGTGAGATAATCGTTTAGAAGGTCGTATGAGGTGAAAGTTGGAGCGGTCAGGACTGAAACCGCACTAAAATGAACTAGTGCTTCTGGTATCTATAAGACTAAATTGCTGAATCTCTGACATCTTTCAAGGTGAAGAATGAGTTGATCTATTTCGTGGATTTTTCTTTTAATTCATTTTCGAGAAGCTGATTAGGTAGAGAATCACCGTTTGCATATCGCTTGTTCTACTTTCTATGGTGTTAATGAAATATATGTTTAGTACAACATGTCAGGCTGATTGAGAATTGTGGATGAAAACCTTGGTTACAACTGTGGGTTTTGCACCTAAAAAATTAACTATATATTGTCTGACTGAGTCAATATTGTGTGAATGCCAAAAGTATTTGCATCCGTACTTGTCCAGGGTTCTGGCAAATATGTTGAAAATACTTTATGAGCATTGGTTAAACTAAATTTTGCGATGTTGGAATGTCTCTTATTTAGTAAAACTTATTCTGAGCCCTTATGCTTATATTGCTTGTCAAATTGGTGTCAGGTACACTGCATCTTCTGAACTGTTGCCTCTTCTGGCAGCAGGGGCAACACCGCTGTTGAAAGTAGACAAGATATCACAAACAATTGTTACCGGTAACTCCACTATTGTGAACTCAACCACCTTATCTAGCCCATTCAACTATTTGTCTTTCAGTGCATCTGCCTCATTTGAAGTACGAAGTCCTACCAGAATACAGGTATTGTCATGAAAAATTTAATTATTTGACTAAAGAAAATTCTTACGTGAAAAAGGCAGCGAAATTTCTGCGAAAAGGAAAATAAAAGAAAGAGAAGAATAAATTATTATAGTTATTAATAACCTATTGATTGATTGCTGATTTACACACTTCTAGTCCTTCTAAATGAGCTGCTTCTTTGGCAAGCTTTTGCATGGGGAAAACTTATAGTAGGTCTTCTTGCTTTAGGGTACTGAAAAAGCAATGTAAAAGAGAAAATCTGTGCTTGCCATTATGTCATAGTATTGTACTGGTACTTCAATGGTTGAAAAATTTTTAGGCATGTAAATGTGATTTTGATGTTGCTTGATGATGTTGCAATCTGTACGCTACCCTGTGTTATGAAGTTAGTTTCCTCAGTTGTATACAATCTATTGGACCTTAGAAGACAAGAAAATTCTCTATATTTTATTAACATTTGTAAATGCAAGCAGGTTACATTTAAAGAAGGTACAATAGAACCCCCAGAAATAAAGTCAAGAATTGAACTACCAGAAAATATAGACATTTTTGGCCAGAAGCTGAGCCTATCGCCTGTGCAACAATCTCTCAGTCCTCTGCAGGATTTGGTGACAAGCATCTCACGTGCTATTTCTGGACAGCCACCACTTAAGATCCCCATTCCTGGTGAGAGGACAAGTTCCTGGCTTATTACTACTTACCTTGATGACGATCTACGAATCTCAAGGGGGGACGGTGGTCTTTTCATCCTTGCCAGGGAAGGGAGCCCTTTTCTAAATCAGTAGGAAAGTAATCATACGCTAAGCGCCGGTCTTCTTTCCTCCCTTATTAGTATGGTACATACAAATCATCTGTTGTTCTGCCCGAGTTTCTGGTATATTTGAAGGAAAGAGATCTCGTTGTCATGTGGTAATTCAATGTTTACAGATTTTCCCAGAACATTTTGCCGGTTATCAGTTCCTCTGAAATATTGATAAGGAGGAAGTAATATGAATCAATATAGTTTAGTTCTGCACTCGCCAGTAATTATGTGTTTTGTCTGTGCGTGTTTGGGAGCATGAATTAAATCCTATATGCATTTCATGAACAGGGATTTTATTGTTTCTACATAGAAATGGTAGTTTCACTCCATTTTATTCATACCTCCCTTTTACACTTACTCCATCGCCATTAATTTGTTATAAAATGAGTAACGAAAGTGATATAGTGGGGTGTGAAATGTGCGCTGTGTGTATGTGACATGATATAATGTGCTTAAGAAGCATTGATACGGTTACGTATATTGGGTATGATAGGATATAGTAGATAGAATATAAAAATTTTTAAAATTTTACGATATAGGTATAGGAAAAAAAAAAGAGTGTGCGCGCGAGAGATAAAACTTAAAGATATAGATTTTTTTTTGAAGGGGGAAGTATGTGTGAATGGTATAAAAAAAACTTTAAAAATAAGATATTTATAACAAGTTACAAATAAAAATAAAAATTAAAGTTTTCAATTCAAGTTAAATGACAATCTTTATATCCATTCGCATGACTAAGATTTTTAATAAATGAGTCCTTTCAGAATATTTTGAAATATTAATGTGATTTGAAATGTTTCAAAACATCAAGAGAAAAAACGCCATATGATTCATGTATCAATGTCCGATACGCAAATGCCCTTTTTGTTTTTTTCTGGAAAGTGTATCGGTGCTTCCTAGTGATATGCATATGCCTCCTCTGGAGGCTGCTGCCGCTATTTAAAGGAAAATAACAGAGTAACAAGCATAATAGAAAGGTGATTTTTCTGCCCTCCATAACAATGTTGCGCCACCTCAACTCAGCCCCTTGAATAAGCATCAGCGCCTATTCGCATGTCCCTACCTTTTCATTTTTCACATTTTCTGCCCATACCTCCTTCTCTGTTGGAGGTGTTCACATGGAGATGCAGCTTGAGACTTCGCAGCTCATTTTATGTCTGTTTCGTCTTTTTACATGTCTGTAGAAGAAATTGGCAACCCCTTTTTTTTCCCCCAAAACCTCACATTTTCTCATTATAAAGTCATCGAATTTAGCACTTTTGAAGGTATGTTTATTTTCTCGAAAAATATGATGATAACGTTCCTTGAAGATATCCTGAGTACCTTGTTATGAAATTAAATTAATAATTTGAAATTAAAACTGTCCACCTAATTTTAACAATAACTTCAGAACAGTGTGAAAATAATCAAAATACAAGAAAAATGGACGTTTAAACAATGAAATGATTCGTTATTTTAACATTTTAAGTGATTATTTTTGTTAAAATTTATATATAAAATACTACAGAATAGTTAACTAACAAAAAAAATTTAATAAATAAATAAACAAATCACGTGAATTTTTCTAAACCTTACAATTATGGAATAGCAAACTAATTTTTGACTAAACCAATAGATAATAAATGGGCAAGTTGCAACGGAAAAGCTTAGTAGTTTACAATGATGTTGATCTCTGTTTTTGTTTAAAAACATATCTATTAAGGGAGTTATCTTATGCTAATAGTTGGATCAGTTTTGAAATTTTACAAGTGGCTTGATTAAGAAAGAATTCTTATAATTGGCTCATTTAATATGCAGAAAGCAAAAGAAATGTAATAGTGGATAAAATTAAAAAAAATGATTTTGAAAATATAAACAACCTTTGTGTTTATACTTTAAAAAAATGAATAAAAAAGTAATAAAATACTATTTAACAATGATTACAATAATATAATATATTACACAAAAATTAGATAAAGATAATCCCTTTATACAAAAATCACCAAATAGTTATGATTAGATATCATAGCAATATTAATTGGTTTATCTGTTTTAATTAAAAAAATTAATTTTGAACAATATTAATTTCAACACCAATATATATAACAATCTTTTTCGTGATTATGATATATATGTGTTTTGGCTGGAGAGATTACGATTTAGATAAAGAACAAATTTAGAGATTGAGGGATTAAAGTAATTACGGTTTATAGAGTACGAGGATTTTTAGAATAAGATATAATAACAAAATAAAGTATAGGACAGACTTAATAGGTTTGTGCGCAATGGGATGGATTTTGGACTTCTTCTATTGTATTATTGGAGGTCTTTGTTCATGAGGGATTTTGGACTCGTTCTATTGTATTGTTGGGAGTCTTTATTTATAGGATTTTTTGGTGGTATGTTACTAATAATAGTTAAGCCAAATTATTTAGTGAAATTGTAAAAATCATTTGATTAGGGTGGACTGTTTTGTTTAGAGGAGTTTGTTGTGTTAGTTACTTATATAAGACTTAATAAATAATAGCTGTTTAGTTTTTGGACTTTTTTAAAAGTGAGTTAAAGATTTGATATGAATTCTTATAGTTATGATGGCCCTATAATATACAATTGTATATTATTTTTAAAATATTTAATCCTTTTATTATCCTTAACATTTTATAAGGAAATTTCTCTAATTTCAAACTACATATTAATATGAAATTTTAAACACAGAACACTTAGATTAACATATTTTATTTTTTCTAATGCGCAAAGTCTTTAATTTTTTAATCAAAATAATCATAAACAAAGCTTGCGGATTACGGGGGGAAAAAGGCCAAACTGATTGTCATGGGAGTCATTAATATTATTAAAAAAAGTTTCCTAAGCCATTAAACACGGTTAATAGCTATCCAACGGCTTAGAATTAGATTAAAATCCCTACTCTTTTCCACAATCACGGTCTCCTAATTGCACTTACGGCATGTTTAGTATCCGTGGGAAACGAAAAAGAAAAAGGGAGATGAGGAGAAATTCTAATTTCATATTTTTAATTATTATTTAATATTATTTATTAATTATTATCTAATTATTATTTAATTATTAAAAATAAAGGTATTATAATAATTTTTTATTTATAAAATTACTTTTTTTTTATACTTAATTTTTTGTGTAACAGACGGCCGTTAGCGTTGGTAATCCTACGGGATTTTGGAGACGGACCATACCTTTATATATATATATATATTCAATATATCACATAAGCAAAATACAGTCTCTCTCCTTAATCCTTACTCATCGTTGGTTCGCTCTCTTTTTCTTTCCTTCCTCTTCAAGAAAAAATTTGTTTCTTTTCCCTACTCTGTTGATTCAGCCACGCATGGAGCTGCCCAATGATCTAATACTCGAGATATTATCATGGTTACCCGCAAAAGCTATTTACAAGGTCAAATCTGCTTGCAAGTTCTTCTCCACTACGTTATCAGAAACATATTTTTCCCTGAAGCAATCTCAGAATTCCTTGCTGAACAATGATTCTTGCTTCTTCCTCCAAGAAAATATATGTCAGAGGTATAGTGCCATAACTGAGTTCCATACTCTACCTTCAGAGAAGTCAACTTCCGGTGTCTCTGCGAATTTCTTGCGGTTCTTGAAAAACTACTTATCTGGCAGAATCATGGCTTCTAGTAATGGTTTAACTCTTTGTCGTAGCACAAAGCAGAGTGGCGAAACAGATTTATTTATTTGTAATCCAGCGACGCAGTCATGGCTTCCCATTCCTACCCCAGATCATCTGAAGAAATACCCAGATTCTGATATTAATATTGCATTTGAATGCAACTATAAAAGCCTTGAAGATTCAGATGACTTCATGATATTTCTGTTTGAGGTTCCAAACGAGTGGTCTTCTTCATGTTATGACTTGAAATACTACTCCGGCAAAGAGGGTATGTGGAAAAAAATTGAAAAAAGCTTCTTTGTAGGCGCTAGACCAATGAATTTTGACATGCATGTGTATCACAATAAAGCCCTCCACTTTATTTCAGATTGTTATCCTTTTCTTAAGAAGGAGAGTCCTTATTTCAGGCCATATATAGTGGCATACAATATTGAAGATGGTGAATCAAGAATACTTAGGGTGCCCAAAGAAGCCAGAAGAGGCTCTCAAGACTTGACTTGCAAAATGGGTATTTATAAATGGGGGAAAGGGATCAGTTTGGATCAGTCTATTTGTTTGGTAAGATTGAGAAAGTGTGTTTTTACCATATGGGTTTTGAATGATTATGAGTCTAACACATGGAGAAGGGTTTTGAAGATAAGGGTGAAAGCAATGGGGATGATGGAGAAGGAGCCTATTATTATCACAGGGTTCACAGTCATGAATGGCGATTGTTTGGTTTTTGCTACAAAGAAGAAGGTCTATGGTTACGGATTGACCAAAGAAAATTATATGATGCTTGAAGAAATTTGTGACCATGGATTTGATGATTTTACAGTTTCCTTCACTTCCTACTCCAACACTCTTCGTTCATGTGGGAATGGTGCTGCAAATTTGCCGTTGATTCTACAACAATGATTTTTTTTCAAATGTCAATGTTATTTTTTTTTTTTTGTGAATTTTGTACGTGTATTTGAGAACTCAAGGTCTGCAAGTGTTTAGAGAATTTGATTTGGGACTTGACATCATTCCAATCGATAAAATTCTCCTGCGTTTTAATTTTTGTTTCTTTTATTTATTGTTTCTATTATATTATACAAATCCAATGCAACCTTTTCACTTTTGACCAATCCTTTCGTCAAAAGTTATAAAGATAATTGTCAAAAGTTTCCTTTTTTTTTAATAATATATTTCCTATTTCAATCATTTTTGCGATTGAACTTGTTTGAGTTTTCCACTCTTAATTGAAGAGTAATAATTTAAAAAAGCTATTATAAAAGAAGTTTGGATGATCTTCTAATTATTAAAAAAATATTTAATTATCATTAAATTATTATTAGTGATTTTCACATAGAAGCCGATGACATAGATAAAAGTATTAGACTTAAGAATTATGATTTATATTTTTATTATAAGATTCTTTAATAAAAATTAATATATATATTTCTTTAAAAAAACTTAATCATGTAATATTGAGTCAGAAAAGTCATACATTTTTCATATTATTATTATAAAATTATATTATTATTATGTTTTAATTTAGAATAAAAAAATAAAAAAATTATATATAATTTTTTAAAACAAAAAATATTAGACATCCCCTTGCGATTATATTGTTTTAATAAGATCTTGTGGATATTGGATAATTTATATATTTTTTTACTTTAACTAATTTCAAAAAGTATTCTTTTTACCTTTCATTATATCATAAATTATAATTTATCTTCCTTATCTCTTACTTACAAGCAGAGATATATAATTTTCAGTATATATAGACCAATAAATTAAACAATATGAAAATACATAAATAACATAACGCTTGGAAAAAACCTCTATTACTTACAAATTGTATGGAACCCATGTGTGACATTATATCTAGTTTAAATTTATAAAAAAGAAATAGAAAAAATTTGAATAAGATAAAAGAGAGAAAAATTGAAAAAAAAAGACCTATGAATAATTTAGAAATAGTATTATATAGTACAATACATTATATATATATATATATATATATGAGATTACCAATCCCAAACCTAAACAATTAGCAATATAATATATATATGTGTGTGTGTGTGTGGGCATTTAAATTTGAAAATTAGCTAGTTAGTAGCTATATCTTTTTCAAGAAAAATAATAATAAAGAAAAGCGGATTTGCCGCATTTTAGAAGCACAAATTTTCTCTTCCTTTTTGACTTGAAAGTTGACGGCAAATGATTTCTTCGGCTCCAAGTAGTACCTAGTATTCAATTAATTGGACTTGACTTGGAATTGTGAAAGTATTTGCGGGATTAAATGTTTAAAATTTTAAATATTTTTTATAAATTATTATAATTAATTAGCTAGTTGATGATCTTCATCAAAATTTATTAAGATAACAGTGAAAGGAAAAAAAAAAAAAAAGAGAAACAGGCCCACTTTATTGTTAGATCATAAATAGTAAGTTAAAACCTTACTTTTATATATATTGATTTTAAATATTGTTATAAATTATTTTAATTAGTTACTTTGACAGAGAATACAAGGAATTTCTTAGGCCCCAATAACTCAACATTGTTCAGCAAAAAGTATTGTGATTGAGCTTTTTTTAAGAGTTAAAGAAAAAGAGTGATATGTATTTTTTTTTTTTTAATATTTGGATCGTCTGTAGTAATAAATTTGTTGGAAACGGTCTTATAATGGAAAAAAATGTTGTGTTTTTAAATTTTTTAAGGTTAAAAATAGAAGTAGGAATGCACGATTAAAATTTTTAAATTCAAATTTTTTTATGATCAAAATTTTGTGTTCTTAATTATAATTTTTAAATATCCTAAATTCATTTTTTAACCTACAAATAAAAAAAAACCTTAAATTCCATTACTGGACCATCTACAATAAAAAAAATACCATAAATTCTGATACATTTTTAACCTAATGAGTTTAGAAAGAGAAATAAAAAAAGAGAGGTTCAATGGAAATTACTTGAGTGGGTCGTACTTTTTTTAAAAAAACTTTATTTCTCTATTTAGATCTTTTTCATTATAAGAAAGGATATACTTCCCAAATAATTAAGGGTAAAAAAAAAAGTTAAGAATACTTGAACCACTCTTTAAGTGAAGGAACTTTAGGGTATACAAAAGGAAATTGCACATATGAAAATAATCTCCTTCTCGTTCTTAGCCCATCTGCAATCTCTTAAACGAAATTCACAGAGAAATACTTTTGGATTGGATGCATGCAAAAGCAAAAGCAAAAGCCTCATTAAATCATATTTTAATACTTTCTTTTGTGTTGAAGCTCCTGTGGGTTCCTCCCTCGCAAGCTTCTCACACGCCGTTTTCTGTCGCGCTAGCTTGCTTCTTAATCCTTCTCTTCTCTCCTCATTACTCTTCCTTTACGGTGGCATCGTGGCCGTTGGTTTTCGCATTCCTTTCATCTGAACCGTTGGCTATTATTTGATACTATAGTCTTGTCTATTTACGCCTAAACCTAACATAGCCTATTAAACCTATAGCCCAATGAAAAAATTAGTCTAAATTATATAGATTTTTTTTGTAATTTTATTAAAATTATACATATATATTTTTTATTTTAAAAATATATAGTTTAATCTAATTTTAAATTGTTTTGACTAAAAATACTTTTTATAAAAAAATATGTAAGAATAATTTTATTAAAATTTTTATGTGTGATTTTTATATTTTTATTATTAAAATTTTTTAATTAAACATAATAATAAATATATGCTACTTTACATTGACAGATCTAAGTGTTGAACATCGTCTCCCCCAACCTGCAATGGGAAAACATACATATCCGCACTGGAATGGTTACAAAGTTCAATATGAATGAATGCACTTCCGAAAAATGAAAATCAAGCATGATTTTTAATACTTATATTGAGGCATTCGGATTCTCTCCTCCTGCGTGCTCCTTTGCAAAAGTATACGCATCGTTCAAATTTAATATGAGTAGTTCAGATTTTATTATTTATTTTTTAATTTTTTAAAATATCAAATATAATTTTTTAAAAATTTATAATTAAAAAATATTTTTATTTTTATTTTTTATTTTTTAATTAAAAAATAAAATTTAAATTATCTAAATTAAATCTAAACAATCGTTTCTGCAAAGCAAAGGCGCGCGCCTTTATTGAGCCCTCAAAATGTAAGTATAGGTTAGCACGTCACGCCACATGCTCCTTTTTCTTAGTTCAGGCTTCTTTAGAGAGCGTAGACCACTTCAATAGGCTGCACGATAGAGGATCCTACTGCGGAGAGCAACCTGCTGTGTTCCGTACAGTAACGGAATTTTTAGCGTTTTTAATTCTTTTATAATACAGTTAAAATTCTTGAAATATAATTCTTTTTTCATAATTAATTTTTTTATTTTCATAATTATAAATTTTATTTTTTATATTAAATTTTAAACTTTATAAAGTAAAACAAAAATTAAAAACACTGAAAATTTGGCTATTATACCTATTGCAATAGGGGGATTTGCATTCCAGAAACTCATCAAAATAGAAAGAAATACGTCCCTTTCTTATCTTTTTAATAAGTACTTTAGGAAAATTTTTAAATACACTATTCTAATTTACAGAAATGCACGTTTAAAAAGAAAGTTTAGATTGAATATAAAGCCCTATCAAAACTCTAATTATAGAACTTTAAAAATAAATGAATAATTTATTAAAATATTTGTCAGTAAAATTTATCATTTGAAACATAATTTAATGAGTTCATATAATAAATTTGATATATTATAAGTAAAATTTTTTAAGTATATTTAATGTAAAAAAGTATATTAATATCTTTTTATGTCTCTTAATAATTGGTATAATTTAATATATTTTTTTGTTGATCAAGTGCATTACATCTTTTGGGGCTAGTTTTAATCTCAACTTAATTTATTTATTTTTAAATATTATTTTACAATTTAGGTCTAAAATAAGCATACTATAACATATGACTTACTATTCAAAGACGTCAGTTTTTCAGATGTTGTAAAATAACTAAAAGAAATTATTTTCAAGGGATAAATGTTTTAAAAATACTAAAAAAATTACTTTTAAAAGGAAATTATTAAAAAAATTACTTTTGAGTGATAATTTTAAAAAAAGTACGTTATGCACATATTTTTCAACTTAAAACTTTTATATATATGGACATTTTTTTTTTAAATTTTGCCCTCAACTATTTAATCCTAAATTTGTCTCTAATCCTCTTATAATAATATAATAGATGTATAATTTTTACAGACAATTATATGTTCTCTAATTAAATCATACACTTATTAGGTTATTATTAGAGAATTAATACTTATTATGTTTTGATTGGAGAACCTAATAGGAATACAAGAAATTGCATATAAATCTAGCCCTTTTAGCAATATACAATTTATTTTTATTTCAACAAAACTCAAAGAAAATCTATGTAATTTACTAAAAAAATTAAACATTTTATTTAATATTTGAATACACCTATAAATTGGGTTGTTGGGGGGGGGGGGGGTAATAGCAAAGGCAGTAAAATGTGTGCATGAACACTTTTTTTTTTTTCCTCTCCTTATTCATGGAACTCAATGTTTTTCTTATAAAATGATTGGCCATCGTTAATTTCCTTTTCGTTCTTTTCTTCTTTATTAAACATCATATTCATTTCAATTTTGCAAAATGCTATGTGTATTAAATTGCAAAACCAATGATAAAAATCTTCCTCGTTTTTGTCAGGCATAGGCAGAGGGAGTATCCATGAGAATGTTTTTGATCCTCCAGGCATCTTCAATGAGAATGCAGATTGTTTGTGGTCTTCCATTCTTTGTTTTTGGGTTTCCAAGTCTTCCAGTACCAGGAGACTGAATTAAAATTGGGCTAGGTAGGCTTAGTTCAATTGTTTTTTAGGTCAATAATTGCTTAGTTCAATTCAAATATAGAGCGAGATGTGAGGGTAGTTTTGGTCACTCAGGGCATAAAAGCCTGGATCCCGGAGGGGTACAAAGGGTTATTATATTTTAGGTTAAACTATTCTTTTGTTTTTTTAATTTTATTCCTTTTTTAATTTGATGCTTATAGTTTACAAATTGTAATAAAATCTGTATAACTGAAGATATTTTTTATTTATTTTCTACTAAACTCTTGTTAATGTTTTATTAAATTTTAATCATGTGACTAACAATTCAAATTGTGAATATAAATGGTATTACACGCTACCCAGAGCCCCTTAGCTCAATGGTATCTTCCTAACTTCGTGCGAGCGAATCTGTGGGTTGAGGGGTTGGATTCCCCCGTTGTCCCTTTCCATCCCCATATATCCTCCTCTTCAGTGGGACCTGTTGGGGCCACTCCCTTATTACAAAAAAAAATTACATGTTACATATATGAATTAATTTTATTTTATTATTTATTTTTATAATTTTTATTAACATAAATTATGCATAAAGTGCCAAAATAAAATATTGTTAGTTACATTAGTAAAATTTAATTACATGTAATTAAATTTTAATGATTGTAATTAAATTAAAGATGAAGTTATATTATATAAATTAAAAAACATAGTTTAACCTCGTACTTATTAAATATAAAAGAAAAACCGATGGGCTTCCCTGTATTGGCAACGGAAAAACAGTTGCCCCACTTTCATGGGTAAGACTAGCTAGCTGCTCATGAAGAAAAAAATTTATATGCAATAAGTGTTTTTTTTAGATAATTGTATAATTTTTAATTAAATTATATTATTAAATAATTATATATTTATTATATTTTGATTAAAAAATTCAATAATAAAAATATAAAAATTTATACGTGACTCTAATCCACTCGCAAATACGGCGCTCTTATTTGCCCGCATTCTCTCTTGGATGGCTAGTTTTAATCTCAAGCAGAAGTGCAAATCAGATCAAGTCCGTTTTTCTAAAACCAAGTTACCAAAAAAGAGAAAAATAGAGGCAACACACAGAAGTACAAATCAGATCACGTCCGTTTTTCTAAAACCAAGTACCCAAAAAAAAAAAAGGTTGAGGTAAGGTAACAAGAAGAAGAAGAATAATAATTATCTTTCTTGTCTTACACAAAAAATTAACCTTCTTGATAAAAAATAAATTAAAAAAAAGTTCCTATAATATATATATATATATATATACACACACATACATCCCAAATGTTGAAAACCAAGTGTAATTTTTGAAACAAAAAAAATATTAGATATAATTTGACCAAAATTAAAAAAAAAAGTCTGTTCATATAATTTACTCTAAAGTGATGACGTGCCAAACAAGGACGAGGTTTGATAACAAATTTATATGAAGTTCTATTGAGTCAACCTGGAATTGGGACACAACAAGCATATAATCTTCAATCAAAAACACGTTTTATCTTTACCTGGCAAAACCGAAATAGTACTCTGAGAACAACTTGTTGCAGTTTTATACACACACAGCTGACCTGCAAACCTTGAATTCACCGTATGCAAAGGGTGATTCTTTAATGTGGCAAAATTTATCAGTCCATCCATCCACCATTGTAATGTTCAGGGTAATAAATCAAAATTATTTGGACTTAATAAGATATAATATAACCACCCCTTCCCATGAAACGAAAAAACAACAACAACAACGAAACAAGGGCCAAATATGTTTCATATTAAACGTAGGGTTGATCCAGTTGATGGATCGTCAAGATTAAGACAGCAAGCTGCATAAATAAAGAGAAATTGATAATTCCCCAAAAGAGAGGCCAAACAGCTATACAAAAGTCAGAAAGGAAAAAGAAAAATGGATAAACGCAAAGAATCTTCACCTTAATCAAGTAACGAGATACAATTCAGATTCAACCAGCAACCACCAAATTCCGGCAGCATCAACCACACCGCACAATATTATTTAACCACCCCACATCGAGCCCCAAAACTATTACAAGAAGTGACTAGAAAAGAGATTGGCTGTGTTAGTTCCGCTGCATCCATTGCATGATGTCCTTCCTAACAACAGAGTCCGACCAATTTACTCTATGGTTTGATGGTAAAACCTCAGGCGCGCAGATAGTTAGGCGCCTGAAATGGCTTGAAGTTTCAGCACGATTTGGTGGCCGCATCATCATTGCCATGGTAGGAAAGGGCTTTGGCCATATATTTGTTGATGAGGTAAAGAAATGCCGATCAGAGTCCCTCCTGAAAAATCGGGAATACCCCGTAGGTTTCTCTTTGGGAGTGGCATTTCTATGCTTTGTCATGCTTACACTTGAGTTACCACCGTTGTTGGGTGTTCCATGAGGAGGGCTACGAATCTGAGCTGATGGTTTCATCCGATCTAAGCATCGCAGAATGAAATTTCCAAGATTCCGACCCACTTCTATGTCTCTTTTTTGAATGTTCCGGTGAACTTTCAGTGCTATGTCAAATGCAGCACGCGTTCGTCTGTAAAGTACCAAAACAGAATGACCAAGAAAGTAATTGTATTACAGCACTGCTAATAGCTACTCATAGGAAGCAACAATAATATGAACTTGCTGAAGAGGAAAAAAAAAATGAAACTGTTCATTATTCATAAATAAAACAAATCCAATAGGTTCACATCAATGCAAACGAGCTAAAAAATGGTTGAAAAAAAAAAGGGTCACTAACAATTATGACATTTGAAAGATATTCAATTCCAATACAGATTGAATCCTTAAGTAATCAACATCCTGGTTTAGAATGTCCCAAAAAACAAAAGCTGATGAGTCGACCTCACGTATTGTAGATTCTCAAAGGACTTCCAACATTATTGGCTCTAAAATCTTCTAATTGCATGTCATATCTAATTGATTATAACATAACAAGTTGGATTAGGAGGTCCCAATATATGACTAGCTGGCAACCCCGCAGACATGCATAATTGTTTCTGACTTCATATTAGAAACATAAAATTTCTTTAAAAACGAGAAAGAAAAAATATATAACATGAGTGCAGGCTTAGATTTTAAATAAAAGGCCAGAAGGAAATAATAAAGAGAAATTCCACCATTTGGCAGGAGAGAAGGAGAGGTGATTAAAAAGAAAAAATAGACTTTTCCCATATCATTATAGGTGCTTTTCCACTACTATGCGATAG
This sequence comes from Erythrophleum ivorense, assembly GCA_026724425.1. Lineage (NCBI taxonomy): Eukaryota > Viridiplantae > Streptophyta > Magnoliopsida > Fabales > Fabaceae > Erythrophleum > Erythrophleum ivorense. The sequence continues at coordinate 2,728,234 of JAIUCV010000089.1, forward strand.
GATAATCATGTCACTTTTCCAAACTTTTACAATAAGTATCAGGATAAAATAAAGCTTGTTTTCCCACACAGTTTTCCTTCCTCAGTCTACATTTGAAAGTGAGACTGAACAAACAGAATGACATAAATCAACTTACAATTTCCCCTAGCTTGTCACCCCATTTCCCTCTGACAAACAGTTTTCTTTCTGTTCCTTCCTAGTTCATACGATCCTAATTCCCTATTTTATAAACTTTTTCCAGAGAAATGCAATCATATATAACTGATAGCCACATCCATAGATGACACTCGGTTTTAGGCTTCTCAAAACATATGAATGTCATCTACCAACAACTCAGGTAAGTTATCAAATCTATCTTCCGTTTTTAGCCCCAAAAAGTAACCATTTCTTACAATGCATTGCATTTCCATTTGCACATGTGTTGTAGGTAGTAGACAAAGACTTGCTTTTCTAGAAACAGGTATCATTAAATTCATTGCATTTATAAAATGTGAAGTGAAGTATGTGTATACGTTGGAAACTAACAAGGTGTAACTGTTGGTTTGTATCCAGAAATCCATGTCAGAACAGAAAATATAACCTGCGTCATTAAAGAATGAAGACGAAAATTGGATTTAAAAGAACGTAAGCAAGTGTAAGGCACATCTTAGGCAGTGAGTCAGAAAAAACCCCGTCTTAAACAATTCTAAGGACAATGATTTACAAGCTTAGGCTAATTGCAAAATATTGACCATGCGACAGTACAAGGTAAGAATTACAATCATCCATATCCTAATCTACCTCAAGCATCCAACCATACATCCAGAAGTTTGAAAATAATCGTGCTCTCTGATTGTACAATAAGGATTCCAGCACCATGCTACTTTCTTTCATTTTTAATCGTCCAGAAACAGATCATTGGTCCACTCAACACCATTATGTCTGAAACCATTTGTACGTTCCTCAAATCTTCAGACGATAACAAATGAATCTTAAATGCCATTGACTACGCAAATATTAATACCGAAACATTGCGAATCCAAAAACCATATCGTAGTATCATGAAACAATGAGTACGCATGATTCATATATATTCTTATCACTCAGATTATCCTATTAATCAATAAGAAATGATTAACAGAGGCAGATTCAGAAAATCAATGAAGATGATAAGAACATAAAAGGAAAAAAAAAGAAGCACCTCTGGGCGAACTGACGGATCTTAGGGTGCTTGGAACTTATGATCTTTCGCTGAATCCTCAAAGCAAGCCTGTAAGTTCGCTTGAGGCCCAAAAAATACGCAGTTCCGAGCGTAATCTCCCAGAGCACCATGATCTCCTATCGAAATGCGTCTTACCTCTTTCCAAGACTGGTTCGGGTTTTGTGCTGAAGCTTGTTGGGGTTCCGCTATTAATTTATAGCTCAAGCTTCCCACGCACCGTTTCCTGTCGCGCAAGTTTACTCCTTCCTCCTTTTGCACTCTGGAATAGAGCCGCCAGAATTTTCGATCGCAATGACGTTCTAATTTCTCTCTTTTCCCCCCATTACCCCTCCTTCAGGGTGCCATCGAGACCGTTGGTTTTCGCCTTTCTTTCATCTGAACCGTTGGCTTTTGTCTGTCTATTTGGGCCTAAACTTTACGTAGCCTATTGAACCCATAGCCCAATCTTTGTGTATATCATTTTTGATCGACAGTTTATTTGGATGAATGAAGAAATTAAGCAATTTGTTCAATATTTGAATACACAATAATAAATAGGGGAGACTAAAAATAAAGGCAGCAATGTGCCTGAACACTTTTTCTTTTTCCCTTATTCATGGAACTCAATGATTTTCTTATAAAATGATCGGTCATGATTGTTAATTTCCTTTTGTTTTTTAAATTAAACAGCATATTCATTTCAATTTTGCTTACTTCTAGTTTTGCAAAGGCTGTATTAAATTTTTAAGTAAATGATAAAATCTTTGACGGTTTTTGATCCATGAGAATGTTTTTGATCCACCAGGAATATTCAATGATATAGATTGTCACCTTTTTTGTTTTTGTTTTTTTTTTGGGTTGGGGGGGGGGGTGCTGGGAAGGGGATGTCAAAGTCTTCCAGTACCAGGACTGTCGAATTCTAGGGAATTAAAATTGGGCCGGGTGGACTAAGTTCTCCTTTTTTTTTGTGAAAAATGGGCTTAGTTCAATATTTGTATAAAATTTTGGTGAGTAATGCTTAGCGGGTTTTTTTGTTTTGGTATTTGATTAGTTCAAACACATGGTGATATGTGTGCATTGATATGAGAAAAAATTTATATATCCTTCTTCATATTTTATTATTAAACTTTTTAATTAAAATTAGTGGTGAATCTCATGTAACTGTATAGGGATCCATGCCCACCATTCAGATTTAAAAGAAGAGAGGAAAAAAAAAATTGACGTTGCAGGTAGCATGAGATGAAATTATACTATTCGTGTCTTATAAATAGTGCCACTCCTTATAACTTTTATAAATATATATTAGATATAATAGGTAAATAAATTTTTAATAATAATATAACAATTATATAATTCTCTAATTAAACTATACATTTATAATATTTTTAATTAAAAAGTATATATATTATATTTTAATTAAGAAATTTAATAATAAAGATATAAATAACTATATCTAAATTTAATTCTATTTTGTTCACTCAGAGCCAGAACTAATACTGGCTTAGCCTATATCTGGGAGAGGTGGAAGCCTCCCAAAAACAAGTTATTGCATTTAGGTTAAATTATTATTTCATTTCAACAATTTCACTTAATTTTCACCTTTATCTCTATATTAAAAAATTGTAAAAGGATTCTTATGGATTAAAATATTATTATTTTTTTATTGGTAAACTTTCATTAGTTTTATATTAAAATTTATTAACATAATGAATTATATATTATCTTAATGTTTTGAATAGGTATATTTTAAACTAATTTATTTAAATAATTTAAACATATATTGTATTATGTGCCATACACATGAATTAATTTTATTTTATTATTTATTTTCATTTATTTAGTGATATAAATCATATATATTATATCAAAATAAAATACGATTAATTATATTAGCAAAATTTAATGAAATGCTAACAAAAATTTATTGGTTGTGACTAAATTAAAAACATTTTATATGAGGATCAAATTATAGAATATTAAATTAGAAGTTGAGTGAGATTATATTAACTAAAATACCATTTTCACCCTGGATTTATTAAAAGGAAAAAAATAAAGATAAAATAGACACGAAGAGGCAAAATGATTAAAAAAAAAAGGAGAAACTTTTCGAAAGAGGAAGGAAAACAAAAAGAAAAAGAATTGAGAAGAGTAAAAGCCAAGTTAAGGCCGGAGAAAGGATACGTAATTAAGCGCAGGATAACGATCAGATCGCAAGAGTGATTGCCAGAGTAAATGAGCTTTGAAGGTAAAAATAAATCGGAACTGCTCTAAAACGTGAAAACACAATACATCTTGACTTGCCAACGTTGAATTTCTAGCACTCTCAGCTCAATCTTCCTCCGTCCCTCCCTCTCTGCGTCTGAGACCATGCATAGACAGTCTCTGAGCTCACCATCTTCCAAGCTTCAAAACCATGGCGGAGCGAAGGAAGAGACGCACACAGCCGAAGAACCGAAGCTCAGAGACACTGTTTCCTCGGCGTCCTTGTACGACGAAGACAACGACAACGCCGGAAAGAATCGTCGAGCATCATCGCCTCCTACCAGAGCAGAGAAGCTCATCCACCTCCTCCCCATTCTCATTCTTTTCTGCTTCCTTGTTCTTTACATCTGCTCTCACACTCCCTCTGCTTCAGACATGGCCTCATTTCGAAGATTCAAGCGCTCGTCCAAGCATTCCGGTATGATGCATTTGCAGATTCCTACATTAATTTCATTTAACCAATTTTCTTTCATTATTTTATTTTAATTCAATTGTTTTTGGTAGATTCAGCGGCGGAGTTGAACGACATTCGGCGATACATATCGGTAGAGAGAGGCGATATTTTGCCGATACGGAGCGTGCGTAATTTGCATGAATCTCGGCCGCACAGGAAATTCGCCGATTTTTAAGCCGCATTCTCTGGTTTTACCATCCTGTTGATTCTAGCAGCTTCGCATGACGGTCCAGAAATATTCGGTGTGCATATCAGAATTGCCTTTTTTTTTTCCTGCTTGAAAATTAGAAAAGAATAAAAAAGATTTACCCTCTTAGATTTTGTAGAGGCACTTGGAACTTGGAAATAAAATCCCTCGCCGATTAATAAATTACTTATTTAAAAATTAAATTCTTCTGTTTCAATTTTTGAGCTGTGTTTGTTACTGCGTATCGAAGGGTTGGTGTAGGTTTAAATAGAGTCTCCGGCGACGGCGTAGGATAGCGGGGGTGCGCCGGATGTTGGAACACAGCTGGATTTTGGGACCGTTAATGCAACTCAAATTGCAGTAGGGGAATGGGATGCGGTGCCAGCTGGAAATAGCTGAGAGTATTATTATTTGGACAAAATTTAGATATTTTATTATCAATCTTTTAATTAAAATAATAAATATTTGAATTTTTAATTAAAATATGATAAAATTATAATAAAAAATTATATACTTAAATTAAAAATTATATATTTATTATATTTTAATTAAAAATTTTGATAATAATTATATAAATTAGGGGCTACTTTAGAACGGTTGGCTCAATGAGGTGGGTACATGTGTTTTCTGCGAAACCAAGCCGATCTGGCTTCACTGGATGAAGTGCTTAACACGTGTCCTTTTTGGGGGAAGTATGACATAGATCCCATGCTGCGAAATTGTCGGTAATCAAAGGAATATAATTTGGAACCCCCCCCAAAAAAAAAGAGAGTTGGAATGATATAACTTTAGGATACTTATGACTTTTGCTTGGGTCGTTACGAAAACGTCGTCGTTGCAAAGATGATGGACAAGCCCCGGCTGTTGTTGTCTGTGGGAGGCTGGGAGCTCTGAAAAATTAAAAAAATTTGGATCTAATTTATATATTTTTGTTGCAAGATATTCTTGCCATAACAGTTTAACATGGAATAATTAGATTTTGTAAAAAAAAAAATTCATATATATTATATTTTTATTCTAATTTAACAACAAAAATTTAACAAATTTTAATTTTAGTCAGATTATTTTTTTAACAATTTAGGTTAGATTGTCCCGACGATCATATATAATAGAGGTCCCACAAGGTTACTTTTGCGTTTATTCTTCCATATGGGGATAGTTTAAAAAAAGACTTGATTATTTTTCTAACAACTCTTCCGTAGTTAATATTGTCAAGGGTCATGCTAGAGCTTCATGTTTGAATATTTTAAGTTTTGTTAATTTTTTAGTGTCAAGTTGGCACAAATGATTTGTGTGTTTTATTAAACTGAAAAAATAAATTAGTGAAAAGATAAACAAGTTAATAGCATGCCACTTATTATAACAAAAAAGTTGTTATCCGTTGTTGGATAACCTTGTTTTTCTTCTACCAAAAGCTCTTTTAGTTTTTTTTTTTTTCTTTCCTTGGGGGTTAGTAGGAGGACCGTTCTTGCTGACTAATTCGCTGAGGGGAGTAAGTTCACCAATTCCTTTCTTTTTTCCAATTAATAATGAATGAATGGCACGTTTCAGGGTTTTGCATAATTTGTGTATCTAGTTACGAAATCATTAGCATCATACAGTACACACTACAGAACCTTTCTTTTTCACTTTTCAAAAGAGAAAAAAAATCCATGGCATAATTGGGAAGCAGAGTATTACGAAAGAGAAAATAGTCTCCCATTGCGGGTCCCTATATTGGCAAAAGAAAAACAATGGCCCCCACCGAGTCGGGTAACATGTCATTGAATTCTTTGCAACAACACAGAAGATACATAAAGAGTGAGATTGAGGGAAAAAAACATGAATTTTTCTCCGACTCAAAAAGAATGAGATAAAGACGAAAGAAGGAAATAAATGAATTTTTCTCTTTTACTTTACTCTCTTCTCTATCTTCTTCGTCATATCTCTCCTGCTAAATTTATTTTAATGCACAATGCACTAAATGCAGGGAATCATATATCGAGTAACTAACACACTAGGTAGCTGCTCGTGAATATGGCGCTCTTGTTTGCTGGCATTCGCTCTAGGCTCCTTTTGCATCTTCACGTTTCTCCCACTTGGATGGTTAGGTTTAATATAGTGTGAGATGGAAGATAGGTTATATATATTGTTTCCAAAAAATTCTTCATTGAAGAAAAGGCACTAATGCCTCAAGCAGAAGATATTAGATTAGGTCTGCTTTATTGAAACCAAGTACAAAAACATAGATTAGAGGCAACAAACTTCTAGACCACTAGTTTAAAACTTAAAAAATGTACAACTCAAATTTTACAGAAATACAAGGAGAACAAGTAAATAAATGGGGAGGTAAAACGCCTCTCAATCCTCTCTAAGGATTGAGTCTCGTCAGATTTTTTTTCTTTGATGATCTAAGTGCTATGGTAGTTCTGATGAGCAAAGTAGCAAATTTTCAAAAGACTAATAAAAAATCTGAAGCTCTTACCCATGAAAAGGAAAACTTTTTAGGTTTCATTTGGTATGAGGGATTAGGTTTTGATGGAATGAGAATGAAAATGGGAATAGAAAGGAATTTTGTATTTCATAATTATATTTGGTATAATGAAAAAAGAAATAAAAATATTTTTATTTTTTTATACTTAGTTAGATAAAAATGATATAAAAATAGAATGAGAAGAGAATTAAAAAATTAAAATATTTTTAATAATTATAAAATATAATAAAATATTTTATTTTTAATTACCAATAATAATAAAAATCATAAAATAACATTTTAATTTAAAAATTTATTTTTCATTTACCTTTAATAAAAAAAAATTATCTGAAGAAGAACAAAATAGTTTTAATTTTTATTCTCTTACTCAGGTAAGCTTTCTCCTACTCAGTAAAGCTCTCTCTCACGACAAAGCAAGGGAATGAACTCTCCCATGTTAGTGGGAGACAACTCTCCCGAGAAAAAAATCTCTTACTTACTAAACATACTTTTCTCTCAATCTCACTCCATTTCTCTCTCCATCACTTAACTCTCCCACAAACCAAACGGAGCCTTATGAAAAAAGAAGAAAATTCTTCCATCGTGGAAGAGGAAAATCTTCCACAGGAGAGAACACTTCTTACAAAAAGAGAGTGGTGAAAAAGCTGTACAATGAAAAAACAAAATCACAAGGCTAGATTAAAGTAAGAAGAAGGAATAGGGACTGCCGCTAAAACTTGGGTTTCGACAACTGACTTTGAAACACTAGTTGAAAATTCTTTGAGGCAGGGGACATTATCCACAACGAAGATAGGTTTCACATAAGGAGGCAAAAGTTAAATTTCTTAACAAAAAATAGGTTTCTCATGCTATGTTAAGGAGACAACTAAGTCCCACTAACTTCCTAGGTTTTAGTTAAACTATATTATATCTCTTTTATTTTAAAAGTTATATCCAATTCTCTTCTAATTTGTATTCTCTTATTGAAGTCAAAATTTTGTATAATACGTGTTCTTTTTAAAAATCAAATTATTTAATTCTTTTTATTGTTATATTAAAAATAAAATTATAATTCTATGTTAAAATTTAACTTATCTTTATTGTCATTTTAAAAATAAAATTTTATCCTATTTTATATAAAAAAGTTAAATTTCTTAACAAAAAATAAATAAATAAATTTTTTTCTATAATATATATTAACATGTTATGGAAGACAAATGTAATTTTTAAAACAAAAGAGATAAAAAGTATAATTTAACTGAAGGTGGTAGTCTGATTCACTCCAAAGATATCAAGTGCCAAACAATGAAGAAGTAGGATAAAAAAATCATATGAAGTTCTATTTGAGTCAACGTGGAATTGGGGCACAACTTGCAAAATGATCTTCAATCAAAAACCTGTTCTACCTTTACACCGCCACCGCCAAACCGAAATTCTACTCTGGGAACTTGTTAAAGTTCTATATACACACACAGAGCTGACCTACAAAACCTTGAATTCACCAAATGCAAAGGAAATAAATCAAAACCTTGTTAAAGTTCAATGTGACAAAAAATTTACCTGTCCTTACATCCATCATCGTCGTGTTCAAGGAAATAAATCAAAATTTGTTAGACCTACAAGAATACCCCGGTAAACACATCCAAGGTAGAGCCCACTAAAAATTTACTCAACATGTCTATGCAATTACTCTTCATTACTTTAATATACTTGAATAAAATTAGGTCTCCCAATCAATCTCTCAAGAAATTACAGCCATGTACCATCGAAGTAGCATTATATCTATAACAAGAAAAAGTGTAAACTGATTAAAACGAAGCAAACAAGAGATACCCTAATGTGTGGATTTCTTGAATCTATGATCACATCCGATTTCAGAGAGGTCTCTAAACAGTAAAACGCTTGGCTTTCTTGTTTAATCAGCAGTTGTCAATCTGCTGTTCTGAAAAAACACCCAACAGGACGTTCACAAGGGAACAAGGTGCATATTATACCACCAAACAAATAAGGAAAGCGACGCAAATCAACAAAAACAAATCATTAAACACCTAGGTATTTCAGTTTATCTTTCTTACATAAGAAAATAACCGCAAACTTGTACAAGTAACTAGTGAAATCTTTCCTATATTTTCAAGCAGAAAGAACAAAGATTATATATGTGGCAAAGTTTGCAGGAGTTCCATATAAGATGCACACAAGAAGAAAATCAAAGGATCAAACCCTCAGCAGAAGGCTTGGATGGGTGCTGTGCACCTGCTGCTACTCCTTTTGGGGACTCAGAACCTGGGTAGAGTGATCCTTTCCCTTCTGTTCCTCTTCTGCATTGTCCACTTTCTCCTTTGTCTTCTGTCCTACTTCCCCAGCTGCCTTAGCAACCTTATTGAAAGCACCTGTCACCCATGAAGCCCCAGTGAGTATATAGCGATTTTTCATGACAGCAGAACCAGCATCACTGACTTTCTGTCCTGCAGCTGCAAATGCCGTTCTGGATTTCTCTGAAACCTGAAACTTTTGATCCACTTCTCGAACTCGATCACTCACAGCAGAAGCACCAGCAGTTATTTTCTCACTGAGACCAATTTTCTGATCAAAAGATGCAACTTTTGCTGAGGCCGTTGAAGATAACTGGTGCTTCTCATCAAAAGTCTTTGCTTTGTTGACAGCATCTTTCCCCAAGCAAAAGCCCTTGGCCAGCATGCTGGTGACCACATCCTCTGCCTTTCTTAAAGCAGATTCAGCACCATCAGGAGTTCTACTTTCTGTTGCCTGTAGAGCCATACACAATTGTTATGCCAAAACAGCCTAGTTAGTTAGTATAATTGTAGAGGGTCTTGCAAAGCTTACAGATGACACCAAAGCAGCAGGTGGAAGCTGGTAATCTGGGTCAAGAGCTACTGTAACTGACAGATCAACTATTGTTGCTCCCTAACAGATGTCAAACCAGGGTGAAACTTGGTTACACATTGTAGGCCATATAAATTGTTACACAAAAGGGCGATAGATGTGGTTGTGAACAATGTTGTAAATTACAACTCATCAATATAATTACAGCCATGCAACTAGATATGCTAACAAAAAAAATTATACAATTAAATGCATACAAAGCACAGGCAACAGATCATACTTGTAATAGCTATTATTGCAATTGGTACACAAAATAACTCCACCCAGAAGAGAGCAAGTGGCAAGTAAAGCATGCAACACAAGCTTATATTTGTATCCAAAAGTTCTCATCTAAACTCTTCAACCTCCCCCTTCCACTCATATTAAGTCTGACATAGACTGATCATAGTAAGTTCCAAGATAGTCTAGCAGCAAAAGGATACTTCTATCTAAAGCCACGGGAGAATTTTCAGCATTAGGACTCACAAGAATTTGTACAATATCCATCCAGTAAGATCAGGGAAACTTTAGGTTAATATATTGTAGTGCCAGCTCTAATAGTCAAGCTCCAAATTAACTCCAAACCTTCTTATTTTTTTTGCTTTCAAGGTAAAGGAAGTCTAAAATTCAGATTCAGAATTTTGTTACAAATCGAAGAGGATTATTTTAATTGAGGATCTTTATGGTCAATATAACTAATATGAGTATCACTGTCAGCAGCAGAACCACCTTTTCCTCACATTGTAATTTGAAGCTGGAAACAAACAGCAACTTTGGTGTTCCTAGTTGCTTAAAAAGCAGCTCTAGCATATATGCAGGCTCCAAAGATTAACAGACGAAGGGCAGCACAGAAGCCCAAAAGAACCAAGATGTTTTCAAAACAAATAAGGTTTCTAGTTTTAGACAAAATGTGAAATGAATTCATCATAGTTGAAGATAACAACATTTATGTCACGATACATGAGATGCGGCCTCCTTTGAAACAAGAAAGGGAGGCAAGGAAAAGCCTCGACAAAAAGAGACCTAGAAGCCTCTCTGAACCATGTGGCAGTCCACATTCGTCAGATGGATTTTCATTTTCTAGATATTTCACTGATATTTATCCAAAAAGCTGCATGTATCAACTCAATATAGTGCCTCTGAAAAACTGACAAGGCAACAAGTAACCTTTAGTTCTGAAGCTTGAAGTCTAATTAAAGAGCACATACATAATGTTTTGGCTTTGAATCCCAGACAAGCAGATCAGAAGTTTGTAATACTTGACTGTATAACAAAAATGTAAGTTGGTTGATGGTAGATGGATTTACCGATAGTAGTGCTGCAGTTTCAGCTCCTTGTGAATCCTTGAAGGTGACATAAGCAATTTGAGACCGTTCATCATGACTACATCAAATATAAGCTTAGGATTATTGTATAACAAAGAAGTTAGAATTGAAAGCACTCTAAAATAAGGGATTGTATGACACCAAATACAGCAACTGACCTTCTCAGTTCAACATATTCAATATCACCAGAAAAAGAAAAGAACTCCTTAATGTCTTGTTCAGTTGCTCCCAGGGAAACATTACTGACTTTAACAGTTTTTATCTGAAAAAAAAAAAAAAAAAATATATATATATATATATATGAGTACTAGAACCTTAGGAAAAGCCACTCCTGCATAAGCAATAATGTTGTAGACAAATCATACTAAAGGAAAAAGTTAAAGCATATTACTCATACACAAGAGCAAGACAATCCATATATTATGCCTGGCAACTCTTAACAGGACCCAAAATGGGCACAGGTAGAGAAAGCCTACACCCCAAAGCTAGATGGAGGAAACAACAACTTCAAAACACAATTCTGGACTTCTGGTCACCCACAGCTAAAAATATTTCAATCAGCAAGCCTACAGAGACATGCATATTTGCTTTTTAACTTCTTCCATGGCTACAAATACTTGGATCCCCCTTTTAAGTCTCTCTGTCTTTTCCTAACAGACAATATTACAGCTTATAATTGGGAACTCTTACAAGTAGCATGTTTTCAGTTCTTAGTACTGCATTTGGCTTGCAGTCACAAACAAAAACAGCTTCCTAGTAATCCAGCATTATTTTACTGCCATAGCCCCCATCTATCTTCATTTAGTTGTGTAATTCATTCAACTTTTCAAATCCCGTTCTTATTTAAAGATTTTATGTGCTCTGTGCCACTAAAATTGAAGATCATTTCATGTTTCCAATATGTATTTCTGGATTAATTTCATTTACTTGATACTTTGTTATGAGTATGACTTAGTTTGCTTTAAAGCATTAGTTTTTGTGATAATTTTAATGATATATAGTATTTTATACAATCTATCTTTGTGATTAATTTATTATTATTTTTTTCATTTATTTATTATGTAGAAGGGAAGTTCTAAAGAGTTAGCTAGCTGTGTACAATTCTATTAACCAAAATAGTCTTACGAGATATGCAGCTTGCTTCTTTTCCTTTCTCTCTCTCTTTTTCTTTTTTGAATAATTTTATTTTAAGTTGACATCGTTGAGTATAAATTATGAAACGAGTAACAATTGAAGCATGACTTCTGCATGTCTTACAACCACGGATTGTAATATAATTGGAAAAATCATCTGCTAATCCACTGCCACATAAAGTCAATCCCAAAAAGGAATTGGCTGAACCAAATGGAAAATCACCTTCTGTGAAGTGGTGTATACCCGACAAAAGAGTACCCAAACAGGGATTTGAGAGGAAATAAACAAACGGCCGGCTAGCTTCGCACAGGTTGAAGGTAAGAGATAGGTCATTCTTTCAAAGTATAATATATGGAAACAAAAACGTACACTAAAAAGAGCTAAGAGAAAAATTTAAACATTCGCACAAAACATTTCTACAGTCTGTAAATTAGTCAACCCTGCTAAGGTTCACACCGATAAGACAGACAGGAATCAAAACTCACCGACATCGCGAAACGATTACTAATAGAAATCTCCGGTGAACGGAAACCACCACGAAACTCAGTTATCGGCGAGGGAGTGCAGTTATCGCTGTAGCAAGCCTTAGAGAAGGGAGGCCAGCGAAGAAAATCCTGCAAGCGGTTGATTTTTATTCACAGGGGACTTCTTATTTTTTATTTTTCAAAGATGTAGAGTGGGGCCTTGCAAAATACGTGCTTGGGTTAGGTCGCACGTGCGAGTACCGTAGAGGGTAAGGAAATCACCCCCTTATTTGAACGAGTTTCGAGTCCGGGCACGGAAATGAAGGGTTGTTTAAAATTATTTTTGTTTTAATATTTTTAAAATATATATTTTTAAAAATAAATTTTTGAGAACAAAAAGATTAAAAGATTTGTTTGAATTATTATTTTAAAAAATAATTATTTTATATTTTTTACCTGATTCTGTAAAATAAAAATTATATAACACTGAAAAGGTGTTCTGAGTTTTTTATTTTTGAAAATAAAATTTTATTTTTTTATTTTACAAAACACTTCACTAAAAACACATTATCAAACAGATTTTTTTATTTTTTTGTTCTTAAAAACAAAAAAATTGTTTTACAGAATCAAATCAAACAGGGCCAAAGTTTCGAGGAAGGTTCATCTCTAGATAAATAATAAATATTACATTTAATAGATGGTTTTCATCAAAAAAACCTTGTAGTTTTGGTAAAAAATAATTACTTGTAAGTAAGTGTATAAATAATTTTTTTAAAAATACTAAATAATTTAATTTACCTAAACATTTTAGAAGTTTTTTCTTTTTAAATAAGCAATTGTATATATAACCACGTTATAATGCTAAAGTGTTTAAAAGACATTGAGTTTTCTATCAAATAATAATAATAATTTAATTTTTGAAAGATTATTTTTTATTTGATAGGTTAAAAATAAAATCATTTAGTTTAATCTCTATTATTTTAATTAAAATGATTCTTTTGTTAATAGATAAAAGTTTATATAGTATTTATCGTATGTCTTGAACTTACTTATGTGACCTTTTTCTTTTCAAAACAATGTCATTGAGGTAAATTTTGTAAAATTAATTTACTGTTAAAATGATGTTGTTTTAAGAAAATTTTGATAAGAGATGGCGTTCTAGGGGAAAAAGAAAATCATCTAGACAAATTCCAATTATTAATTAATGACTGTGGATTCTTGTTTATTAATGGAGAGAAATTCGTCTATTAGACAATTTTTTCAAGAGATTAAATTGAAAGGATTTATTTTTGAATAATCAAATTTAAAAAAGTGATCTTTTTTAAATTTGATTATAAATTAATTTATTTACTTTTAACAACAAAATTATAGTTTTTATATACACCAACTCAAAGACTTACACATACTACCAACAGAAGTTGGGTTTAGCAAAAAGGGCTAGCCTCCACAACATGGTGAATTACAGTTCGAATTCTCGTGAGGAGAGGTGCCCACATTTAGTGTCTGACCGTGTCTCGAACAGGATTGCCTTCAATAAAAAAATACTTATGAAAAACCGAAAAAAAGACTTACACATATCATCATTTTATATTATTTCATGGTACATATATTCCAAATAAAAAGGTTACTTAAAATTTAAGTATACATTAATTTCGAACTTAGTAAAATTTTTTTTGTTATATATAGTCAATCATTGTAATGTATATCCTCTAAACACTAGAATGATAGTTATACCGTATCATTTATTTAAGTTGAATGAATGCAACTTTGGTAAATGCAATCGACGTGGATTTTTTCATGCTAAACCCAATTAGTCTAGAAAGATTTATCCTACCACAATTTTGCCATATTATTCTATTAAAAATTAAATCAGGGCAAAGGTAACTTTTTTGTTTTAATAAAAAAGAGAGACTTCAGAAAAAATCATTAACACACATGGCTCTGCAAAAAGGAATACATTGTAAAACTTTGCTTGGTAGCCATCGCCCATTGCCTGCCGTGAACCAACGTTGAAACTGCGTTTTACATGGATCATTGCGCCAATGGAGTTCAATGCTGGAGCCAAATCATAATATGTCCCTTTTTGCCCCTTGCTGGTGGAACAAAAATTTACTTATTTATTAATCTTGCAATTAACCTCATTTTTGACTTTTTTCCCTTCAATTATTTCCATTCCTTCGTTACTTTTTTTCAATCAATCGTACTTTTGTAAAAGTAATCTCATTTCTTTTTATATTATATTAAATATTATTTATTTCATTTCCTTCATACGAAGAGGCGCGAAGTCACATTTGAAACAAATAGTTAAAATCATTCAAAGTTTTAATTTTGTATTATACTCCAACATGATTTTATAAATTAGACTTAGATATATATTTTTTATATTTTTATTATTAAGTTTTTAATTAAAATATTATAAATATATTTTTAATTAAAATATGATAATATATAATTTAATTAGAGAATTATATATTTGTTTTCAAAAATTATATATAATTTTTTTAATGTTTTTATTAAATATTTTAATAAAAATATGACAGATATAAAAAATTTTCAAAGCTCAATTATATAATGTTATATTGTAAAAATTATGATGATTTTATTAGAAAATTTAATAATGAAGCTACAAAAATGGTATTTAATTTATTTATTTCTTTTGTTGAATAAACAAAAACAGATGGACAGCGACTCATAAATTACCCGAAGATATTTTAATTACAGTGGAAATATACGAACAAATATACATTCAAACTGCTTTGTTCAAACATCGAAATTATCTTCTTTTTCATTTCATTCCAATCCAACACTCTTCGTCACGAATGATGCTTAAAGAAAAAAAAAAAAATCACGCACCACAAATCGTTCGACCATTACTTAAAGTTCGATTGTTTTATTTTTTTGGGCCAACCATTTAAAGTTCGAATTAACAATGATGGATGATCATTGATTAACAAGACGCCACCAAAAATGAAGCTTCACTCTGCCCTATAAGAGCTTACCACGTGTCCTTGTGGGTCCACGTCAACGTGCCTGCAGGGTATTACAACCAAGAATCCATCCGCCATAGACCTCCCACGCAGAAACTCCCTCACCGAATCGTACTTTAGGAGACATTCTGCTCGCTATTCTACCCTTCAATTCCTCTTTCTCTCTCTAAGCCATCATCATCATCACCAGCTTCCTCTCTCCTCAATTCTCGCCGGGTTGATAGCCTCTGTTAGCCCTAATTCACCGAAATTCGATTGTGGCTCTCAGACCCTCTAAACAAAACACCACCTTTTCTTGCTTTCTCAAGGATTTCTCTTTGATTTTCTCGAGAAAGTTAGGGTTATTGTCGGGAGAGAAAATAGCAGAATGAGCTTTCGGGATATCGAAGCCGGTAGGCCTTTCACTTCGAGGCGAGACCTAGTCAATGGCAAGCAAGACCCTACACAGGCGGTGGCGTCCGGTGTATTTCAGATCAACACAGCTGTGTCCACGTTTCAGAGGCTCGTCAACACCCTTGGAACCCCGAAAGACACGCCCGAGCTCCGCGAGAAGCTGTGAGTTGACCCTTTTGTGTAATTCGATTCTTTTCATGATTCTGGAATATTTTGATTTGCTTGTTTATGTTGAACAATGGGCAATTGTGGTTTGCGTTGATTAAATTGTCTGTTGCTTCTTTCTTACGGGAACAATGGATTGAGATTTATTGCTAATTTTAAACTACGCCGTGGTATATATATTGCTAGTGTAATTTGAACAATGAATTTGATTAGGATATTGTCTATAACCCGTCGACTTAGGCTAGGTGCCTCCTGGATGTAGTCGAAAATCAGGAACTCTTTGAATGAAACTACAAGTTGCATGTCTCCCTGTTACAGCTTTAAGGCTGCCAGATCCTCTAGCTACTTAATAATTAGGAACTACAGCTCTTTATTCTTTTGTATGTCATTTTGTTATTTAACATCTCACAATGTATACCACTCTGCCTCCACTTCTCACGGAAAAGTCTCAATGAAAAAAGTGATTAGTCAAATTTTGCCATACCCCTATTTTGGCCTTGGTCCTATTTCCTTTGCTCGTTCATTAATTGAGGTTAAGCCGTGGTGCTGTAGTATCAGTTTGACAATATTCATATCAGGACACATTGTGCTATGGAACAAATCATATATTCCCTTATATTTATAGTTCGGTTCATGATTTGAGAGTACGTAAGGTGATAAACAATGTCAAGGTTGTTGATGAACTGAACATCAGTCCTTCTTATTAAATTTTAATCAAGTTGATGTCTTCTGATCATTCTCAGTAACAACAATCTTGTGTGATTTTTATCTTTCACCATTTTTCTGACTGTTCTTAACTTGCAGGCACAAGACAAGGCTACATATTGGGCAATTGGTAAAGGATACATCAGCTAAACTTAAGCAAGCTAGTGAAATAGATCACCATGTTGAAGTTAATGTAAGTTTGGACCTTTATGATGTATTGGCTTCATTTTCATATCTAAAAGCACAGTTTGATGGTGTGTAACTAGTTAGTATGAGGACTGAGGAGCATAAACTTGCTATGGTTATCTTCTGGAATGTGTGAATATCTATTAAAAGAAAACTATCCAGTATTTATTGAAATTCTTGCTGAAACTTTTACAGTGGATGATCTAAGTTAAAAAATAGATTTCCACTTATCTTTTCAATCAACATTATAAACGTTTGCTGTATATTGTTTTCAGGGTGACATGAACTTCAATGTCTTTGTCATGATTGCAGGCAAGCAAGAAGATAGCAGATGCCAAACTTGCAAAAGACTTTCAGGCAGTGTTGAAAGAATTTCAGAAGGCACAACGGCTTGCAGCTGAGAGGGAAACAGCTTACTCTCCTTTCGTTCCACAAGTTCTTCCCTCTAGGTGACCTATTAACTTATACTGAAGACAGTCAAGGCTGGAAGACTGCCTTTTTTATTCTTTTGGTGTTCTTGCCTTTTCTTTTGTATGTGGATGCAACTTTGTGGAGTTAACTGATTTCTAAGAATGAAAAATAGACTACCTTTTAATTGATTTCAAAGAATGAAAAATAGACTACCTTAAGAAAACTACAGCTTAAGTCTGTACTTCCTTCTTTTGTAAGCTTTTCTAGTGACTGCCAACTTTCTGTTGTTTTGTTTATTCTTATTGTCTCTGCATACATTGTTTATGAAGTTTTGGGTTGCAGCTATACAGCTAGTGAGATGGATGTCAATTCTGATAAGAACCCAGAACAGCGTGCTCTTCTTGCTGAATCCAGAAGGTGATTTCTCATGTCTTGATGATAGCAACTTAGTGATATGCTACCTCATTTGCTGATTTATTTTAATGGGATTATAGCACTGTTTCTAGTAAGAACCACTGAGGTTTTCATCAATTTTAGATGTAGTATTACGATATATGTGACAAACAGTATTTTGAAATATAAATGAAATATTACTTTTTATCATTTGTCAAGCTGTTTAAGGCTGAAGAAGAAATAACACCAAAACCTTGTGCGCAATGGTTGATCCTGCCATGGATCTTTTTTATTTTGATAGAAATTGAAGTATTGAACTCACATTTGTGTTGTCAAAAGGCTACTTTTCAATTTCATCCTGTTGCATATTTTTAGCATAGTAGCACCTCAACTCTTGCATCATTCATGTTGCAGGCAGGAGGTCTTGATGTTGGACAATGAGATTGTATTTAATGAGGCTATCATTGAGGAAAGAGAACAAGGCATTCAAGAAGTCCAGCAGCAAATTGGCGAAGTAAATGAGATTTTCAAAGATCTTGCTGTGCTTGTCCATGAGCAAGGAGCCATGATTGGTAACTCAAATTGTTACCGATATTATTGACTGATTTTCATGCGTATTTCTTTGCTAAAGTAATTATTTGTTTGGACTGGTTCATGTTATCTGATGTTACGGATTTCCATTTTGTAGATGATATTGGCTCCAACATTGAGAACTCGCATGCAGCAACTGCACAAGGAAAATCTCAACTAGTGAAAGCTGCGAAAACCCAAAGATCAAATTCATCTCTGGTAATTTATAACTTTTCTTCATTTGTTAAGGTTATTAGATACGTATTAAGTTTTTATCTCCACCTGCTTCCCATGACAAAATTTTAGAGGTTCAACATCCCGAGTAGCTGTACCTCATGGTAGAATTGACTTAACTCATTTTAAATGGACTTGGTGCATTTAATCTTAACCTAACAAATTACCTTATTAATATGGCCACCAATTGCATAGTTCATAATGTTAGGAATGGTCAAACTTGGTAATGGAGAATGGGAAGAGAATAGGAAATATATTATTAATTATTTGAAAATTAGGGATTAAAAATAAATATAAGAAATAATATTTTAGTTAGGATTAAGATTAGAACCTAATATTTTAATTGTTTTTGTTTTATTTTAAATAGCATTAGTTATCTGCTTAATTATTTTTTTGTTCTGTTTTAATAATTATTCTTCTGTTAGGATTTAATATTGTCTCTCATTTTCAAGTTATTGGGAATTATTTCTTGGGCTATATAAAGCCTTTAGCCATTATACTAGGTTAGACTTGAAAAGGCTTGATTTGATAATAAAGTTATTTGCTTACAAGTTCCCCCTTTCTAGTCCTTCTCCCTTTTTATTTCTTCTACATCTCCTTCCTCCTCTCTCTCCCGGTATTCCTCTATTACTTCTATATTGTCCTACATCACTTTGTCTCATACAAGCTTGAACTAATATAGGCAACTTCAGTGGAATATACTATGTTTTTCTGGTTGCCTGATTCACAACATTTGCTTTTCGTTTTTGGGGGTGGGAAGGTAGTGGTTGGTTTACATAGCAATTATTTCCAGTCCATTTTTCTTTCGGGAGAAATTGTAGACTGTCTACCATTTTGATCTTTTACTGCACTTTTTTTCCCCCCTTTTTCTTTTGGCTTTGTGTATTTTTCTTCGTTAATCTCATGTCCTTTTGTTTTTCTCTAGACATGCTTACTCTTGGTGATATTTGGAATTGTGCTTCTCATCGTGATCATAGTCCTTGCTGCTTAGTCAAAGACTATCTCAATTTCTTAATGGATCAAACTCAATATTTAAGGGGCAGCAGATGACATCTCCCTTGCTGATTTCACCGAGTTTTCGTCAGATCTCATGGTTGGCTGGAGTTCGTGGCATGTGGTGTCAGTACATGATGTTGGAATTCATCAAGTGAATAGTGATTTTGTTGTGGGGTGCTTGTTCTCTTCTCTAAGTTGGTGTCCGGGGTTTTAAGGATGTGTCACAACCCGATTGTTGTCTAATGATTTACTTGTTTATTTTAATAAGAAAAATTTACATTCTTTGGATGTACCTTTACCTGCAAATGCATCAGGAAGATTGGCTGTGCTGACTCTTCTTTTTTAATACCTTAATTCTTGGATAATCCTTTTTTTTTTTGGGTGGAGTTCTTGGCTAGGTCTAGGGTTGTACGGAGAAAATGGATGCATTCAGTGAGCTCGGTTGGCGATTGACATTTTCTTAGTGATACTTCTATGCTGTCTGATCTCGTTCATCTGTTTCATGTAAAATTTTCTGTTGGTATCTGAAGATTTCATTTTTGTAGGTAATCCATAGCATTATAGATTTAAATAGATAATGGCCATTCTGGGGATGGGTCAATCGCGTAGTACGGCTAAACAAATTAGTGAATATGGCTTTGGTCTCAAGAACACGCTGGAAAGCAGTAATTTTGTTCATTTACCTTGCCCTTTAGAACACGGTTGGTCCTGGCCTAAATTACGTTTTACTTTGTGAATGTATAAAAACAATTAACAAATCAATGTAGGGAATGTAAGCATGAAGCATTGGCTCTGATGTGAGTCATGGGTACTGACAACTGTTTGTGATCGTATCGAAAGGGATGGACACGTGAGGATTTGGAGGTGAGGGTTACATACCAGACCTGGCTGGTTGGCGTCCCACTTCTAGCCTGCCCATTTTGGGTGAGGATAAAAAAAACATGAGTGTCCAAACCGGATTGAGTTAGGCATGGAACGGGTCATATTAGCTAGTATGGTTTCGATCCAATAATGTATAAGTCTTTTCAAAAAAATTATTTCATAAGAATTTCTATTAAAATTTCATTTTTTTAAAGATAAATTATAAATTTATAAGGATTTATAAAAAATGTTTTACTTTTTAAGGATAAAGTGTTATTTTACAACTTATAAAAACTTACATAAAATTTTTTAAAAGATAAAATACAATTTTATAAAAATTTATATAAAATTCTTTTAGAGTCAATTCCGTCAAACCAGGCCAACCCCAAGCTAAAAAATATTAGACTAGCCAAAAACTCGACCGAGCCAGATATTTGTGCAACCCCATCGGAGGTGATATCTAGAGTTTTTCGCTAGCTAATTGTAGTTTGTTATTAAGACGAAAGTGTTCCCTTGCAGCCATTTGTTATTATTTCTTTTCTGCTGGCTACTGAAGAACACGAGTTAGCCAAAAGACAACAAAGACGAGTGATTCAACGGCAAAGGGAATATGCATCATATCCTGACCAACCGTTACTGCCAAAATCGAAATTTGATAGATTTGGTTATCTTTTTTTTTATTATTTATTTATAGCAAGACAATTCAGTAAACTTGGTTATCTTGAAAACACTAAAATCAAGGGTTGAAACTAACCTTTTGTGCTTCTGAAGTGTCGATTATGCCCAAGCAACCCCCGCCCCTTTTTTTTCTCTCTTTTTTCTATTTTCTTCTTCTCAAGAGGCTTTCGTGTCATACGTTATTCTCCCATTTTCAACGGCGACATAAGACGAGAAATGTTCATTGAGCAGTCACATGAGACCGAAGCCATATAATACTCTGTTAAAACCCATTGTCCTCTCCACCAAATGTCTTCTGTTTCATTCGATCCATCCACCTTTTGAGAAGGAAGACAGAATATTAAAACCAGAAAGATAAATACATCAAAAGAGGCAGTCTACCCGTCCACGACTTGAGGGGTACAAAAAATCATGAGCCAAAATCATAGCATCTTAGACTATCATGATTCTACAGCTTAGATTCAACATAAAGTTAAAGGAAACAAACGAAAATCTAACAAAAGAAAGTCAGATTAGGGCCTTATGCACAAACTAGACCCAGGATTTGCAAAGGAAAAGCATCAGCTTTCACAGTGAGCAAGTGGAGATGTAATTATATTATACAGATCATGTATATATTGTTTGGAACAGGATTTACTCTAGACAATATGAAAGATTAATCTACATTCATAAAGCCAATCAAACTGCTCTCGGATCAGATGAAAGAAGACCCATCTGCTCTGTAAGTTGGCTCATGTTTTCAGCTTTGTCCCATCCATTTTCCATTGGCTGCACCTCATTTGACACTGCTTCAGCAGCATTGGTCTCGATATCCTCTGGCAATGGACTTTGCAAAAGAAAATCATCCCAAAAGGAAGGATTGCGAAACAAATCATCAATGTCTGTATCAGGTGAAATACTACCAATATCAGTGGGCAATGACCCATTCACTCCCAATGAAGTAGGATCCATATTGTCCAACTCAGGTCCCACATAATTTTCTCCAGGAACATCAAGAATACTTTCTGTCACTATCTCTGGTATTGGAGAAAGCTCAGGCATTATGACATCTACCTGAGGAGCAGAGACAGAAGCTGCAGTTTTTGTAGATGGAAATTCGGATGTGTCAGCTGAGGGCCTTGAAGTCCCTGATGCAGTTGGAATGTGAGAAGACTGCACTGAAGTTGGTGGGACCTCTTGAAGTGTTACTCCAGAAGTCCAGCTTGAAGAGCTACTACTGTCCATTGCACTGGATGATGATGAACCATCTCCAATCAAGTAATTATCGAGGTTATTATTAAAAGATTCCAGCCGAGAAGTATCCAATTTCATTATCTGCCTTAGCATTGCTTTTGCTGCTTCATTCATCAGAGGTTGATACTTAACAATTTGTCCATCAGAAGCAGCAGCACACTCTGTTTCAGCAATACCTTCCTGCTTAAGCCGCCGTTTTTTGTTGGCTCCAGTTATGCGCCTATTGCTCTCATTTTGCTGTTGTACAAACTGGGCGAAAAAGCCAGGGCTCTGAACAGCCTTAGCAAGGAATGACATCATTTGCTGTTGTCGCTGCTCCATTCCCTGAAGGCGCTGAACCATTGTCTGCAGCTGGTTATCAGTGGTCTGTTGCTGCTGCCTCAACCTCACAAGCTCCTGCATGAGCACATTCTTATCTCTTTTAAGCCTCTCAACCTCTTCTTCAAGCCCAAACTTCCCAACTTCTACACATGCCCCTACTGATGAATTCTGTCCATGTGAATTCTGTGCTTGTTGATGACTATGACCGTGGGCAGGTTTCCGTCGAGTTATACTCTTAAGCAAGTGCTTCTGACCCCTTAAAAAGCCCTCATTTGCAAATTCCCATCGATCTGGATCCACCTTCCGAAAACCCTATTTAAGATGATGGTATTAAGAAGGGAAAATAAACAGGAAAGGGTTAATGCATCCTCAATTAACTAGATAAAAATGCAAAACTTGAGTTAATATGTACAAATACTATAGTAGACATGCATGACTAAACTGAACTGGACATGTGGAATAAAGAATGAACATGCATGGCTCTGGCACAACAATAAAGCCCAATCACAAAAGAAGGTCTACAGTCTATTTATCAAAACAAAAATTTTCATATAACTCAAATCATGGCCCTCTGGACCTGCTCCAAGAGAGAAACTCTAATCAACCAATAACGAAACACAAATATCAATATGCCAGGTCTTTTCAACCATTCTGTGAGAAATTAAATCTACAAGAGTTGATTTCCGTGCAAAAAATTAACCATCTGTTTACTATTAGTTTGAATAGTAAGGACATATAGATTAAGTGGATGCTGCAAAATCAGAAATTATCTTCAGAAAAAGGTAAGTCAACTAATAAGTAAAGTTGGCATTGCCACTCAAAAGAGAATTTATCAAATATGTAGTAGACTGAGTACTAAATGAATGTTTCAACACTTAAACAACAAAACACACTTGCAGTTACCTATGATTGATTCACACAGACAACAACTTAATGCGGCCCTGAGATACCAGAATTTCAGTACTTGTTTATGCTTAATTCAGCATGAGAGGTTCAGAGACCAAAACCCAAAAACAAAATGCTATTAATTATTCTAAATATAAGGAAAAAGTTAGTTATACCAGAAAGCATAACAGCTTCATGCTATATACACAATACAGCTCCGTAACATTTAGGCATTAGTCTATTCCCCAACATGAGTATTCTTGGGTAGTGAAGCAAATTACTATCCATTCCACAACATGGATAGCAAAGTGGATTACCATCTTCCGTGGAATCAATGATCAGCAGAGCCACCATATCATATCAAACAAAACCTAAGCCTTTTGTCTTCACTAGCTAAAAATGGAACAATTAGCTTAAATAAAATTATCCTTCCCATTAAAAATTTTGAAACTTACATAATACTCATCCAAGGAAAAGCAGAACTACAATACAAAATTTGTTAAGGAACTTAATTAACTACACTTTTCAACTGTTCCTGTCATTGGGACATCCTCCTCAACAGGCAATTTAACAAAGAGCCAACACGATGGTTAAAAAACATATTGGTGAACCCACCATGTGAGCTATCATAGCATTTCATTATCTTCCCAGCTATTCCCAATCTGCCTTACTTCAACTAGGCTTTTACAGCAAGTTCAGCGGCCATTTATAATATAATACAGGAATAAACTTGTAATCTAGTAACTGAAAAACCTGAGAATTGCTTTCTTTGTCAATTTTCCCTCTTCTGCTCCATCTAGTCGCTGAGAAAATGCAGGAGGAATAGATATCAAATTTCGATTTCACAGGCTACTCATTCTTTTGGTATATAGAAGCAAAATAACACATCCTGGTGCGGCTTTTGACTTAGTTGAAAAGCCGAAGCAGACTCCTAAGTCATATTGAGACAGCTATCTTCCTTATTTGAAAATGAACCAGGATGGCAAAAGAGATTGCGGCCAAAGAAACAGCCCACAAGGTAAAAGAACGCCCTTTCTCCCCAGTATTATAGCAAACAAACTGTTTGTTAGAATCTTATTTCGTTGCCACAAGGGGAGCCAACCTAGTTTTAGACTGTAAGTCAAATTCACAGCCGAGCATCTTACTCAAACTAATTTAAGGATCATTCATAACCACATCAACGCCACAATAATAAATAATCAAATTACCATACACTGATAAGTACGGTCTATTGTCATCTACTCACTAACAACAACTATGGCATAAAAATAATGGCGCAAGCAAGCGAAAAAAGGAGCAAGAGAAAGAAAGCCATACATAAGTGTTCAACTGCCTCACAAAGCTGGAGAAGTTATTGTGCTTGAAGTACTTAGGCAACAGGTCTCTGGCAAACTCGGGTGGGTTCCAAACCACGAAACTATTGTTGGTTGGGCTCCAAGACACGATCGCATCAGAGGACGGGTCATCCACCATGTCATACGTCTTACTAAGGAACGGCGGTGGAGCGTTCGCATTAGAAATGGGCGCCGGCGCCGTAGCCGCCATCTGGGCATCCCCGCCGTCTCCGCTGCTATTACTCGCTCCGTCCATATCAGAAATTTGATTATAAAAGTGTGTGTGTGTGTATAGATATATAAATTAGCAGACAACACTATGATTCTTAAAGGGATTCAATGCGAGCCATTGGTGCGAAACTTAAACCCTAACAGGAAGGACAGATATAGAGCGCAGAAAAGTGCAAGATTTTAGAGAGAGATAAATATAGACAGAGAGAGAGATTGAGGAGAGAGAGAGAGGAAGGGGATTTTGTACGGATCCGCGAAGGAAGATGATGGGTTTATATTGCAGACGCGACGACGGAGGGAATGGAAGGGCGAAATTACTGCGCGTCCGGATTCTTTATTTGGCAGGCTGTAAAGTATCTTGAGGCAAAACGACGCCGTTTCAAATTATAAAGAGATGATCTCAATCGTTCTTTTGAGAACGCCATTTAACCGTCCATTTTATTTCCCTTAAATGTGCGTTTGCAATAACAGAAATCCAAGCTTTCATCACGTCTTCTACATCTGCACTCAAGCACCAGAGGTCGTTCGTTACTCAATCTTTCAAATGCGATGGTTGTGAAAAAGTTAAAACCCCAATCAATTGTTAAGATCCACGACATCCATCAAATTATTTAAAAATAATAATTTTAAATTATATAAAAAATTTATAATTTAAAATTTAAGTTAAAATTCTTATTTTTATATTTTTAAAATAATATTAAAATTTAAAATTTTTAATATAAATATCTTTAATTTAATATATGTAATTTTTTCTAATATAAACAATCCAATTGCTTCTTTTGGGACTGAGTGGTGACGTCGTTTCAAAATTACCAATTTACCATCATTGTAAAAGTAGTTTCTGAATTAGTGCAAAAAATTAAAAGAAAAATTTTAGTTAAGAATCTTAAGTTTTAAAAAAATTTAGTCGTAAGAAGTTGTAAAAAATTCTTTAATTATCAATTTTATTAATTTAAGGTCTTTATTTAGAACTTTCCCAAAACTAAGATTATAATTGGAGACAAAATCCGAGTTTTGCTGCCCAAGGATCTTGGAATGTAAAAGACAAGAGGAAAAATATTATAATAATAAAAAATAGAGTAATTTTTATTTTTATAATGAATTCAATTATATTTCATGTGTTTTAAAATTAAAAAATATATATGTAATTTTTTATATTTTTACCATTAAATTCTCCAACTAAAATATGACAAATATATAATTTTTGTAAGTAATTGTATGATTTTTTAATTAAATTATATACTTATTATATTATATTAAAAAATATATAGTTATCATCTTCTAATTAAAGAATTAGATAGTAAGGATATAAGAAATTACATTTAAATATAATTCGAATTCTTTCTTACTCAATATATCGTTCTGTTAGAAATAGATAAAGAAAAAATAATATAAAAAAATAAAATTATGCATAGTGTTTACTTCATTTTTTTATTTACTCTCTCTTTTCTCTCTGTATCCCTCAAGCAAAATAGTATCATACTCACACTTAGCAGAAAAGGATCAGGACTCATCTATATATTGTCTTTTAAAAATATTATTTACCTCACATATATATTAAAAATTATTTAAACTTATTTTATTAAAAAAAATAATTTTTTATAATTTAACGTTGATTTTATTCTTAATATAACAATAAAAATAGTCAAGATAAAATTAAGCTTTAACATAAAATTAGGTTTTTTTGGTAATATGGTAGTAAAAAATATTTAAATAAATTTATTTTTGAAAGAAACACTTACTGTGAAAAAGAAAAATAACTTTATTGATGAAAAGATAAATTAGATGAGAAATTTGTGTAATATATATCAAATGTCAAGATAATATAATGATATATTTTAAATAAGAGGGGTATAAGATATAATTTTAACTATATAATTTACTTTAAAAAAATAACAAACTCGAACTACTTTTGTAAAATATAAAGAGAAGAATATTAATGATGTTAGTTAAAATAAATTATTTCATAAATTGTTAAATGTAATTAACTAATTGTATTTGAATCTACTTTCATAAATTGTTAAAATAATGTTAAATGTAATTTACTTCTACTATGTTGTCAAGTTCACTTCTAATGACATCAAAATTTTTATATAATTTATATAAACTACTTTATTCATTTATAATTTGATACTTATCCCTTTTTGTTCTTGTTTGAATCACTGTCTGAGTTGGTTTATCCTCAGGCAATTTCATTTTTTTTTTTAAAAAAAGCTTCAATTAAAAACAATGATTTCACAAAGATAAAAATCCCACTCAACCTGAACACATATCGGCTAAACAGAGTTTCATATATGGATGATTTTCCAGAAATATTCAACAAAACTTGTAATACTTTTATTATATATTTTTTTAAGCTAATAAGGCATCAACCCTAGGCCATAGAAAATAATTCGATATTATATTAAGCATTTAAATAAGCTCATTAAATAATTTTATGGAATTAAATGTAGAGGCCTCACAGAAAATGAGTTTATAAGCCAGTGAATGTGTTTCAAGAATAAAGGGAAGTGGATGATTAACAATAGATTTAAAGACTAAATTCTTACTAATTAAAATTCAAGTTCTTACTTCGTCATGAAAAAAAAAAAGGAGTTTATTTACCACTAGGACAATTGGTCATGGCCTCCAATGATTAGTGTGTGAGAGTGAAGGGGAATATGCGGGCATAAATCATAATCCCACAAATATCAGTTATTGTGCTGTGTGTTTACCAAGCACGATGCGTCGGTCTCACTGCAGTGTACTTTACTTACACAGAGACGCGTGAGCTAATTGAATCCACAATTCTTTTAGAAAATTTAAGTTGAGGCTGAAGTGAAAAATGTTTATATTTAAAAATTTTAAAATTTGAAACTTAAAAAATTTTAAAGTTAAAAATTTAAATTATATGAAAAAATTACAGTTTAGAACTTTAATTAAAATTTTTTATCATAAAATTTTTTAGAATAATTTTAAAATTTAATATAAATATTTTTAATTTAAAGTCTTGAATTATACTTTTTTTATTTTTTAAAAAAATTACATTTCAAAACTCTAAATTAAAAATATTTGTAACGAAAAATCATAAATTTTAAAATCATTTTATAAGAATCTAGAGCTAAAATTTAAATTTTATAAAAAAACTACAATTTAAGATTTCAAACTAAAATTTTTTATCTTAGAAATCTTTTAAGAAAATTTAAAATTTTAATATCTTTTAATATAAATACTTTTAGTTTAGACCCTTCTGTTTGTTAATATAAACTTAAAAAATTTTAAAGTTAAAAATTTAAATTATAAACAAACATTTGTGATTGGATCTCAACTTTACATTAAGACCCCAACAAAAAAAATTTGAAAGCACATAAAAGTTTTTCCAAATGACGTAGAGTTGTTTTTTATATATATTTATATTAGTAGTTTGACACGTATTAAAATGCTTGTCAATTTTTTCTTTATTTTTATTTTTTAAATATAATGAGAAAAGTAGTAGAAATATATTTAATTTTCCCCTCTTTCACAACTAATTTAACTTTTCTTTAGACAAATTACATTATGTTCTTTTAAGAGATACTTAAAAAATATATCATCTTTTTCTTTATTTTGTAAGAATATATTTCCCTCCATTGAATAAAAAGATATATAATATTAACTTAAATATTTTATATTTATTAGTTACATAATATAACAAGTACTAAACATATATATATTTATCTAATATAAAATATTCACTTTTTAGATTTTAAGATACATTATATTTATAATTTTAAACACAAAATAAATAATATTATAATCAAAATTTAAGAAATAAATTTTGTAATAAGTTACATTTTTAATAAATGAAATTAATATTATCTTTTAAAATATTTTAATCATCTTTTGACTTTTTAAAAAGTTTGTATATATATTTTATAATAGAAAGAATATATATATATATATAATTTAGGTATCATTCGAGAGAAAACAAAATAATTTATCCTATATTACAATTTATTAGTGAGGTAGCATGCATTTTATTTTTTCTTTAATTTCTTTTTAATTTTTTTAATATAAAATTAAATGTTATTAATTTTCCAATTTTAGAAATAATTAAAAAATAGTGGGAAGTTACTTAACTGCCAACCCTCTCACATGTAGTATATAAATATTAGTATAGATACATTTGACTAATATATATGATTTTAGAATCAACGACTAAATTGCCCCAAATCTATCTACATAAGTATAGATACGCTATTTTATCTAACTTAGGAATCAAGACACCAAAAGACTCAGAAGCTACATTAGTATATATATACATACATAAAATGGTTTATTAAGCTATATAAATTTATCAGACACCATATAATCTCTGCGTGGGATCAACCAGCTAACACAATCAGGATAATTAACTTCTTCAACGTTAGATGGCTAAGTGCTCATTCACCTCCCAGTTTTCTTCCCACTTATTTACACTGAAGAAAAATTGACTAGAGCTCGACAATTTGCAGTTGAATGACATCAGAATCTACAAGTATATGGCTCCGTAAGGCTCCTAGTCGCATCTGCTTCGCACCCCTGGTGCTAAAGGAACAAGGTCACCGTTAGTCAAATTCACGCAGACAAAAACCTGGTTAGTACAACAAAAATCCAAATCTGTTCTTCCCATTAATGAGCTTCTTCTGCCCAAAGGACAGTGTCAAACGAATCAACTAAAGAGAAGCTTGCATTAGTTTTCAGCAACTTCACAAATATCAACATTCATAGATTTTTTGAGCCACACACTGTAGATGAAATTTAGTATTCAAATCTGTGTCAAATAAAAATATTATACTTGTATACCATACCTCCATAAAAGTCAACGACTATGCCACTAATTTTCCCATTTTTTATTTTTATTTTCAAATTCTTTTAAGAAGTTGGTGGTGATGCCATCGACGACGTCTTAGAAAGTCAGACTACCACTAATGTAGCTGAATGGTAGGACACAGTGAATCTTGTGTTAATGAATTGCAACAAGTTTGTTGATAAATTTGCAAATTAGTATCACATATTCGACGTTAATATATATTTGAGCTGAAACCTTTATATTTTGCTATATGTGCATCCCATTATCTTTGTACGGATATATATATTCTTGTACTTTATTGTAAATTCACTCCAACTGTCTGACAAAGAATTCATAATGAGTTGGAACACAGACATGGAGGTCCATTACAAAAATATCAGCTGTCCCTATAATACAGCAAAAACAGTAAAATACAAGAATATACATATCAGTACAAAGTCAATAAGGTGCACATATAGCAATATATAAAGGTTATGGTTGAACAGATATTTACATCAAATATGTAAACCTTATGTGCAAATTTATTAACAAATTTGTTGCAATTCATTAACATAATTTATTGTGTCTTATCATTTAGCTAAATCGCAGGTAATGCTATCGATTTTCTAAGAAGCCAGTGGTACTACCACTATCTTCTTAAAAAAATTTGAAAAAAAAAATTAAAAAAAAAAAGAGAAAATGGTGGCCATGTCACTGACTTCCCTAAAAGTATAGTATATGAGTGCAATATTTTTACCAGACACAGATTTGAACACTAAATTTCATATACGGTAGTGTCTGGCTCAAAAAACCCATAGATTCATTCCCAAACGATCAGATATTATACAAGCAATAATAAACAGAGCCACAGAAGAAAGAGCATCGGGATTGACAGGCATAGATTCATTTTCAAGCGATCAGAAATTACACTCAACATCATAAAATCAGATGGATTTGTTAAAAATTCTTGATAGGAAACTGGAAAGAAGTTTATGAAATACTCTCTAGCACAGTCTCTCCTGTAATCATTCTTAACTAGGACATTCTGCTGAGTAGGCCCAGAAAGTTTTCAGAAACAAAACAAGTAGGTGGTTTAGAAAATGCAATAGAAAAGCCCATAAAATATCACGCATGCCACCATGTGGATACTTATCGTGATAAATAGCAAAAAAATAGACCTGAAATGTCATCTTCAAGTGTCAACACATTGAATTACCAGCACCTTTTAGAAGGAAGTAAACATGCATATTATATAACTGAATACAAACTCAGCAAATTACCATAAGGTGACTGAACAGTAATGAGACAATACTGCTCACTGGATAATAATACAAATATCTCACAGCCAATAGGTCACAAATTCAGAGGTCTTATAGAGCACGACTTTCTAGCGTGTAAATGTTTGCAACCCCTAGAGAATCCCTCCTCTGACAAAAATTGCAGGCCTAAAACTATAAAGCATAATTCATCAAGTACCTCCAGTAACAATGCATAGCATCCTTAACATATACCATGCAATACTTCCTAAAAAATCTTGGATAATTGAAAGCACTCCCTTTGTTTAGTTCTTTATTCCTGGTGCAGCTAAGAACTGACATCTCAAGCAAATGTAATGAAGCTGCTTCAAGGATCAGCACAAAAAATAGAAAACATATGAATGACCATAAAGTACTCCAGTTGAGCTTGCTATGTGACATGAGGGCCTTTGTAGCTTAGAGTGCTCTGTATTATCTGCTGATTCAAGTTTTTGAATCTTTAACCATCAGTATTTGGGCTCATGAATGATAATTGTCCATGACTTAACACATGCTGAAGAAGCAGAAGTGCAAGTCATATTTTGGTTCTTCTAGAATTTGCGTTACTTTTCTGCAAGTTCTTTTTTTTTTTTTTTATTAAACAAAAAGAAAAAAGAAAAAAAGAAAAAGCACACACTCAGTGAGATAGAGATATAGCAGTCTAGAAAACGATCAGGCAACCTCTGGTAGCTATTTGATCCTTATTCTATGTGGTTTAACATCACTTTATCCAAATTCAAGTGTAAACTTAAACAAATGATTTATAAGAATTCATTCAAGAGCATACATGCATATAAATAATATATATGAGAAGACTGTAGAATGTACAAATTTAGTTTCTAAAGCTATATAGCTTGGTAGACTGTGTGAAGGATGTCAGTGAGAGTAAGCAACAGCAGACCATCATGTGGTTTTTCCAGCGATATTTGTCAAAGGATGTAATGGCGTGGTAGCCAACCAATGTCAATGACTAGATTGTGTTCCAAGAAGAGGGGGTAGGGGTCTCAAACTTGGGGGGTAGAGTAATTAGATGAACCAGTCACGAGGGTAACTTAGTAGGGGAAAGCACCCTAGTAAACCTTTAGTAAGACAAGAAAGCTTAATCATGAGTTTGCTTAGCTTTCACTGTGGAAGAGCCTCAAAGCTTAAAGGTTACAAGCGAAGTTCTTAGCAGACAGAATCTTGTTCTTACTAAGCTTGAAGGTTTCTAGGAAATCTGGGAAAGTGTTTGAGGTTGCAGAGAGATGGAAAGCTTAATAAAGTGTTTTAGTTTATGTAAGCATGTGAAAGCGGAAGTCCCTCGGAAGACCAGGGAGTCCATTTATAGTGAAGTTTAGAGTTGTCAGTTAACACCCATGATGGGCATGACCAAGAACATACGGCACTAGCTGCACATTCAATGCAGGAAATAATGGGCTAAGTGGAAGTGTGGGAAGGCTGAATTTAAAGGAAGTGTGGGATCATAGAGATTTATGCAGGTGGAAGACATGCATAATCATGGGTTTGACAATTTGAGAAGACATGTTTAGAAGGGGTAGGCTAGGAAGTCGTCAACCTTGAGTACTGACTCCTCAAGGGGGTAAGGCTAGAAAGGGGGATAAGGCTAGTGAGAGGAAAACAAGGTAGGTTAGAACAACTACTTATTTACTAAATGCCAAACTTTTATTTGACTTACTAAAGTGATCGTATGTAGCTCAAAGACTCAATCATTTCAATCCTAAAGTCACTCCTAAGGACTACTCCCAAGAAAAAGAGGATGAGGATCACTCATTCATCACACTTCCAATCTTGTCCAAGTTAGGCATTGCGGTTGGCACTTGGCCTACACAAAACCTACTGCAAGAGCATTGTTCCCTCACAAAGGCAAAGTAAACTTAGTGCGATTCTTCTCAGGCTAGCACTACACTGACTTTGAGGGAGGAGATGACCTCATCACACTCTCTTTCACCTTAATTTCTTGAGAGAGAGAGTGAGTGAAGTAACTTAGTTTACTATCCAAGGAATAGATTCATTAGGCACTCTAAAGCAATTGGCCCAGTAGAATGCTCTTGTCACTAGAAGTTACACTAGGACTAGACACCATTAGCAACTAAGCAGGAGGGGAGCCAACACTTGCACTAAGCACTAGCTTGCACTAGCCTGTCACTAGGCGCTCTGAAGCACTTGGCCCAGTGGAATGCTCTTGTCACTAGAAGTTACGCTATGACTAGATGCCATTGGCAACTAAGCAAGGGAGAGCCACCACTAGCGTTAAGCACTTGCTTGTGCTTGCCTTAAGGCCAGCGCACTTATGTGCGCCATTCTCAAGGCTAGCACAAGGTAAGGCTTTGTGTTGAGCTTAGGTAGATGTGAGGGTTCCTTGTATCAAGCATAGTGTGCAAAGGACATCTAGGAAATCTTATGTTTACTGTTCAAAGGATGGTTTTACTGATTGTTCTTAAGGAGAGAGTGTGCAATTTCTCTATCTAACCTACTCCTCTTAATTAATGAAAGCATCTAAACTAAGTAGTTGCCTCCTTTTAGAGGGAAGCACCCACTACTAATTATAGCAAGCTTAAAAAAGGCACTCATCCCTCTTTAGCTAGCAGTAGCACCTCTTCTTGACTAGTGGAAGCCTTCCTATCGACAAAGTATCTCTTATTGTACTGGAGGCATCGCTCCTTAACTAGATACCTGCTTTTAGTAATTAACCTGTACTCAAATTATTATGACTTTTTACTTAATTAAATATATTAATATGATATAAAGGCCAAATAGGTACAGATTGCAACATCACGTCTCATCGTGGCAGTAAGACATATTTCAGACAATAAAAGAACAGGCAATTATAGTATACATGATCAACCCAGGTCGGCCATAGTTTAATGGTTTTAAACCACAAGAAAATCATTCAGATAGCACCAGTAATACCCAAAAATCAAGTAGCGTCATCAGACACCAGCAACAAACCCGTGCAAAACAAGTCCTAAGTTCCCAATCATCATAAAATTATTCTCCAATATCAAAACCAGAGCACAAAAAAATAATCTCAAGGAGGCTCACCTTAAACATGCCTGAAGACCAACCTAGTTGATCCTTCATCACCTTGTTCATGATTCTTAAGAGCTGTTTAAAGGAATCATGCTGAAGGGTTAGATCAACCAATTACTATACAAACCTGTAATGGATTTCTTTGGAAAACGAAAGTAAGAAAA
Organism: Erythrophleum ivorense; assembly: GCA_026724425.1. Taxonomy (NCBI): domain Eukaryota; kingdom Viridiplantae; phylum Streptophyta; class Magnoliopsida; order Fabales; family Fabaceae; genus Erythrophleum; species Erythrophleum ivorense. Next base: position 2,762,436 of record JAIUCV010000089.1, read on the forward strand.
TTTTAGTATCCATTGTTGTTGGAAATCGCATTTAACGTGTGATTATTCTCAAACTTGAATGCCTTTATTTTATTCCTTATTTTGAGGCTTTAATACCTTTATTTGTTTTCTTATTTCACTAATTGGGTCAACATTTTATTTCTTTTCTATATGATTGTAATTAGACCTCCGTTGGGTCTCTTATTATGCTTTATATATCTGTTTTTTCCTTTTCTCAAGGGTATGAAGTTATCCGCCCCTCTCTATATATTGTACCTCTATTTAGACTTAAATAATAAGAGAATCAGAACATTGATCTCTAAATTAGTTCAATTGGAGAACAGCTGCAGTGGTTGAGTAGCTCACAGATGCATAGAGGTAGAGCTTGGAGTGGAAGATAGAGACCTTGGTTGGGGAGTTCAACGCAAAGAGCTTGCTAAGTAATAACTAATGAAGCACAGACACCTTAAAAACGAGCAGTGTCCATGTTTAACAAGTATCAGACACAAAGCAACATTTAAATTATACCTGTACATTTCAGCTTTTATGGTATGGGGCTGTCCTGTGTCCGTGCTTAATGCTTTTTTCACCTGGGTATATGAGGCTTACCAGAAAGCAAAACAAATGAGAGGATTTGGGTTGGGTAAAGGTTTTTTTTCAGATACCCTACCTGTTCTCAATCCTACTTATCAAAATCAACTCTCGCCCTTTCTTCTATTCTCTTATCTTTTTACGAAGAAGGTATTTTACCTATTTTAAACAGCTTCAGAATTTCACCTATGCATCAATTCAAAAAATAACAAACTAACATGTTTCATAATCTATATTTGGTGACAACACTATGCTGGTTTTCTCTCATTTAAATGATCATGGAAATGATACTGGCTGCCCATTTCTTTTCCTTATTTCCCTAAAAAGGAAAAAAATTCAAAAAGAGTAGATTATAACAGTGAGAGTTGAGAAACTGAATTTATTTAGAGGAAACTCGTTTCTCAGATTATTACCATGTACCTTCTAGAAAATCTAAATCAAGAGAATCAAGAGCAAACCCACCATTTCAAAATTTGACCTATTCATGTGGATTTCAAAAGAAAACTTAAAAAGAGCATATTAACGATGAGTGTTGACTGTTGAGTAGTCATTTAGAAAAACACATCTTTCATATTATTGGCAAGTACCTCCAAGACAGTCTATATTAAGAGGGAACCCACACAACCATTTAAGCTTGACCTATTTACGAGGATATAGATACAGTGTCATTCAAAGCAAGCATAAGCCTAAAACCAAACAGGCTAATCAAAGGCATGTTTGGTGGGAGTGAAAATGGAAAGAGTAAAGGGGAAATGAGTGACACAGCCCAAAAAGGAAAAAAAGGTGAAGTTTGGTAATATACTTAAACATGTCATATGGCTGGATACATTGTTAATTTTTACTCTATTCCTATCCAATCCTTGGATATTAATTCCTACCAATATATGTTTCTCTATAAGAATTTTAAAAGTTCAAACACCATTGAGAACAAAGTGAAATATACAGGTCACAAAAAATTATTGCCCCAAACAAAGGAAAGAAAGTGTAGTTTACCACAGAAACTAACCAGGGCAATTGTTCTCAGAGGTCCAGCTTCCTCACGATAAATTCAGGGCAAGCAGGAAGAGTTGACCATGAGTTCCAATGGTGTCTTTGAGCAGTAAATGGGAAATCTTCAGCTTTGCTTAAAGTTAACATTGCTCACGCCACTGTTGTGTCATCTCAACTGAAGTCTTGACAATATCAATTTCAAGCAGGCAGAAACCAAATCAATCAGTCCCTATCCTTTCAAATTGGATCCACATATTACTGGATTTCATAGTGCAAAGTAGCATTATGTTTCAGCTCCCTGCAAAATGTAGAGGCAACCAAAAATAGATACCAACTGCTCTGGTCCAAGTTCATCGTGGTCCAGGCTGAAGATAAGATCCCCTAAAGTGAGAGAATGTTCAACCTGCAAAGCATGATTACATAGGAAATATGATTTGATTTTCTTAAAAAAAGAAAACACTTCTTCACACTAAATTTAGCAGAAAATATGATGCTTGAAATATGATTCTTTTAAATAATGAGTGTTACAGCTATAGAACAGCAGTTTTTTTAATTAATGATCTTACTATTTCAAATGGATCATCAATTAGAGAGAAAATTTTAGTAAACTAGCATACATAATGGAGATGTCAAATATGAGAAGAAAATTTGTGAGTCACATACCATCAGGATATCATGGAACCTTTGCTTCTGCTCCACCAGCTTTCCGAAGAACCTTATGAATTATGTCATCAGGTGAAATACCCTTTACCTTCATTTCATGATATAACTTATGTGCCTGATCTACATATCCATGTTTTCGGTACCAAGCAATGAGAACAGTGTAAGTGACAACATTAGGAGTAACTGCATTTCTGTTCATTTCATCAAACAGAAAAGAGGCCATATCTATCCGGTTTAACTTGCAAAATCCATCCATCAAACATGTATAAGTAAATACATCTGGCAAAAGGCCGTTCCTCAACATTTCTTGGAATACTACCCAGGCCTTTCTCATATCTCTGGTACTACAAAAGCCAGCTATTAAAGATGTATATGAAATCTGATCTGGATCCAAACCATCTTTTATCATTTTCTTATAAAAACTAAATGCTTCACGCATTTTGCCCCCATGGCAAAATATGTTAATAAGGACTGTATACGTAATGGTGTTGGGAGTGACTCCAACTTTCAGCATTTTTGTGTACAACCATAAGGCCTTCTTTAGATTTGATTGTTTGGCAAAACCATCTATGAGAGTTGTATAATTAACAACTCCTGGAAGTACATTCCTTTTCATCATTCTTGGAAAGAGTTCCCATACCCTTTTTAAATGTCTTCCCTTGCACAGCCTGTAGATGACTGCATTATATGAAAGTGAGTTTAGGCCAATTCCTTGGTCTTGGAACTCTTCCAATAGTGTCAAGGCTTCCAAGAGGTGACCTTCTCTACAGAGTCCATCAATAATAAGATTGCAGGTGATAGTATTTGGCAAGACACCACCTTGTAGCATAAAATTTAAAACTTCCGATGCCTTGTCTAAGAGTCCAAGTTTGTAGAATCCTCCAATTATACTCTGGAAACTAAAAGAAGTAGGAGCCAGATTATTTCTTATCATCTCCTCCAAAAGCTTTATGGCTGAATCCATATCACCTTGACAGCAAAATCCATTGATTAAAGTTTCATAAGCAGTCTGATCATATTTGTAACCAGAAGCCCCAGTATTCCGAAACATATACATTGAAAATTCCATCAGCTTACGCTTGCATAGACCATAGATAAGGGTGGTGTAGCTAATTATGGATGGTTTTATATTATAACGTTCCATTTCCTCGATCAAGTCAAAACCTTTCTCTACATCCCCTTTTTTGCAAAATGCATGAATTAAAATACTGTAGCTACAAACATCAGGCAATATTCCCAATCTCCACATTTCTTCCAAAACTTGCAAAGCTTCATGAACCGCACCTCTTTGACAAAATCCATAAATTACAGCATTAAAACAATAGCTATTGAGAGGCTGATTTCTATACCTCCACTCACGAATTAATTGCATAGCAGCAACAACAGAACCAAGTTTACAAAGTCCATGAATATAAATACTATATGTGACAGCAGTTGGGTTTTGCCCACTCCTCAATATTTCTTCTAAAATCACCGTAGCTTGGTTAATATCTACATTCTGCCCACGATCTCCTCTACAATAAAAATTCATCATAATTGTATAGGTGTAGATATTTGGTGATGGACCTGAGATTTTTAGCTCTTCAAATAATTTTCTAACCAACTCCACCCTGTTTGATTCTACCAAGCATTTCAACAAGAAATTGCACGACAATATATTAGGTTCAAGCCCCAAATGCTTAATTCTCATAAACACATCAAATGCGTTATCAAGCATGGAATAGGATGCAAGTACTTTTATAAGCATGTCAAACACAACGATTGATCTTTCCACATGGTGAGGTGAGTCTAGCAAAGTTGAAAACAATCTGAATGTGTCGAACTTGGCCTTCCTATAGAATCCAACAATATCTCTGAGCAAAGCAAATACTTCCATATGCATCCCTACCGATGCATATATGTGAATGATAATTTTAAAGGAAGTGACTGAATGAGAAAATCCATACCTCCTTACAGCTTTCCAGAACATTTTATCTCTTGCAAGTGTAACCTCCCAATTCGAGGATTTAATCACTCCGACAACTATAGGAAATAAGGTGTGCTTCCTTTGGAGACTTGGAACTCTTATCCTATTTCTTCCAAAATTGACCATTACATTGGCATCATCAACTCTTGCACTTTCGTCAAACACATGGTCTTCCGACATCACTGCCGAAGAAGAAGCATAATACAATCTAAATAACCGTGGTTTGCAAGAGAGCACTTTGCTGCGGAGCAAAGCGGACTCAACTACACATATTATCGACATGAATATACACCCATCAATACGCAATTCGCGGCACCATGGTAACCGCTTCGAAACCAATCTAACAAGCAGAGATCAATTATCGGCAACGGCGCCAGGGCACTAACAAAAGTGTGAGGTGGAAACAACCTTAAAGGGTTCATAGCCAACCATTGGGAGAGCAATTTCCGCAAGCTAGGAAAAACAGCCTGCCCCGGCAGCCTAGTTTCACTTTCAAGTTATTATCTTTCAGAAATAGTCCGGAAGTCAATAAGTTGACGTATGCAAACAAGAAACCCCGAAAGGACGTAACTTTGTCTCAAAAACTTGCCCTTATGGACGTATGCATCTTCTGGTCAATGGGGGCAATTACAGTCCCCAGAATGTTGTTGGGAAGAAGACAAAGAGAAAGAGATAGAGAGATAGAGTCGCAGTACTGGAAACTTTCCCTTGTTGACATTGAAGTACAACCGGCGGCCTCACTCGTCCCTGAGGTTCCCGGCAGATGGGATGCGAAAAATAATACGAAGCTATGATAGAGCAAAATAGGTTTGGGAGATATTTCTGGACATTTTTTAAGTATTTTGAGTTTGGGTATGACACCTACTTCCCCTCCGACTCCAAGTAATTTATATTTACATAAATTAATTAGTTAAATTTAAATTAATTAGTTGAATAAATTTAAAAATAGTAAAAAAAATTAAATGGCATTTTGTCCATTAAAAAATTATATTAATGATCGTCCGAGATATTTCATTTTCACTTAATTAATATTTAACCCTTTAATTTATTTATTAATTCAATTTTGGTATTTTTTAATTTATGTCATATTGTTGTTAGGGGGTCTATCTACCTTCAAAGTAGTCTCTATATTCTTTGTAATGTTTTAAAATGATCCTTCAATTTTTTTTTAGTATTCCAAAATGACCTGTTAACTTTCATTAGTATTTTTAAAAATAATTCCTTAAATACATATAAAATTTTTATTGTCAAGGTTAGTATTTTTTTTATTCAAAATGTCACTGCATTAATGCACTGAAACTATAATGAAGTATTGTTTCATTGGTTTTATTTTATAGTTTATTTTCATTAATTTTGGTTAATTATTATAGATTATGGTCTACTTTCACTGGAACCATAAGACTCTCACGTGCATTTAAGAGACCATTTTCTAAATACTAAAAACAGTCACGTAACGATTTTTGAAACATTAAAAGTTAATAGAAAATTAAATGATTATTTTAATACACTATATAAAGTTAACATTCTAACAGCAATATTTGTATTTCTCGGATCCCCATAGGCAACATTAATGGCTTCAGTAAAGGATCTTAACAGGTCTAATGGAAAAAGACTAATATGACAGCAAAAATTGAAAATTCAGGGATAAAATTTAAACAAAAGTTAGAGGATTAAATTAAACTAAATCAATAAGTTAATGGACTAAAATATTAATTATATCTTTTTTATTGTAATTTTATATGAATATATTTCATGTAAACAAGTATCAATTTGATTTCAAAAACTTGTCTATTTAAAAATTTTTTGAATAAACAAGTTTAGATCTAAAGATTATCTGATAAGAAAATGAGAAAGACTTATTTATAGAAGGGTTTCTCAAAATTTTTAAGGTTGTGTTTGCATTACGTATATTAATATAAGATTTAATAAAATCAAATTTAAATAAGGGAATTTTTTTTTTTGGGGTAACTTGTCCTAGCACTTAAAATCCGTCACATAGCAATGGATTTGTTTAGGTGATTAATATACTTTATATCTGAATGCATATATAAAAGACCGTCATATTGAATAAAGCGATAAGAATAAATCTAAAACAAAATATAAAACATGGTACATTTGTTAAAATTTTTCTAGAATACAAGAATTATTTTTACCCAACAAATTATTACTAAATAAGTGATTTTAACACTTTTTTAGATATTAATAAAATAATTTAAATGAATCATTAAATTAAATCACATCAATTGTTTGAAATAAGAACAAAATAAATTATTTAGTTCATGAAAAGTTACTCCTTTTTTAATTTGGTCGGATAAAACTTTTTAATTTAATTCCCAGGTACATATATGTTAATTGATGGTATACTATCTAAGTATTTTAAACCTCCCAAGTGATTTATGTTAGAGTTGCAACGGTGTCATTTTGGGACTAAGTCAATTGCTTTTTGTGAAATTAGACAAAAATGTGTTATTTTAAAAGATCAAGGCATCTGAATAAGTCTATATCACCAATTACTGACCTAATATATTAAATGATTATAACTTTCCCTAACAAAAATTTTATTTTAATTGAAAATACTATTTAAAGATTAAATTGAGAAGTTTTGTTTTTAAATAACTAGAGAAGAGTGATGTTTCAAAAATTAAATTATTAAATTATTCTTAAATAAATAATTAAATTATGTAAATATCATTATTCTTAACTATTACATTCATAATTTAGTGAGTTAATGCCAAAAATTTGTACATACATGAATTCATTGATCAATATTTATCACACATAATTTTAAAAAATTCTATTATATTAAATTTGTAATTTTTAGTTATCTACTCATTTGTGAGAAAATTCATAGATGACGCACTAATTTTACAAGAGATCAAAGACAAAGGAAGACACAACATAAAGAGCAAGTCACTAGTAGACAGTAGACTTCATTTCTAATATGCTCTAACTGCCCTGTATTAATTTATTGCCCCTATCTTAGTTATATCGTGTATATCAATAAATCTTTAATTTTACAATGCCAACAAAATTCATTTCCACTAGGGTACAGCAGGTCTCATTGTGCTCCCTGCTAATCCTCGGTGTGCTGTTTGCAACCCTTGGGTCCATAATGCTGCGTGCTACGCCTAACAATCTCCTTGCATGAGTAGCAATAATGGCTTTGGCATGCCCAGCAAAACATGTGATTATTGTTTCCAATCTGTTGAATGACCCAAAATGGAAAAAACAGAAAGTTATCAGTGATGTCAAGAAAAACTGTGTTTCAACTGAAAATTGGGATTAATCTTTTTTTAGCCATCAACGGATATCTAATAGTTCGGACAGTCTTCCCTAAAATATGTGAATTTAACCGCCAAGTTATATCATTCTGCAAGTTCTTCGTTGGTTTAAAGAATTCAATTAGCAGACACTATAACCACCACCCTCGAAAGTCTTTAACAGGCAAACGTGTGTCAGAGCCTACTTTTTTAATTTATGAAGTTTTTGCTTTAATTTTCATCAAAACCTTTGCTAAAAAATTGCATAATGCATGTTCAGAAGTTCTTTTCCCCCCTCCAGCTCCTTCCATATTTCCATAAAAAGTGGGGCGAGTGATAAAATACCATAGTTAAGAGCAATTTTACAACTAAAATTCTAGCACATGCGTTGTACACTAAAAACCAAGGTGAAAGATAATAACTCGTACAGGATGTTCCTTTACAGCAGTACAAATAGTAGGCAGTAACAGTAACATAATATTTGTACAACAATAAACTTTGGGGACCAAAAGGCAAATGTAAAACTGCCAAGTGTTCTCTCATTAATAGCAGAAATAATGTAAGTGTGTGTTTGGAAAAATGGTAGGACATCCAAAACCATGGTTTGCAACCCACAAAATGCAAAAGCTATAACTTGTTGCTTTGGCCAAAACCATGGTTTTGGATATTCTACCATTTTTCCAAACACACACTAAATAATGATGAGAAAAAGTTATTTTTAAAATCCACGACTAACTTTCGTTTTCTTGTTCTGTATTTCAGTACTCCAAAGATATATTGATGTGATTTGTTTAAGATCTGCAATTATGCAAAAATATTAAGTTCATCATAGGTTCATCATTGACTATTTAAATTGATTATCTCAATCATCTCATCTATTCTATGAATCTATAACCCAATGATCAATAAATCTATTCAATTTTGTCAGAAATTAGATGATTTCACATTATAATTTAATAAGTAATATCCAGAAAGCTTTACACACCTTTGCATTAAATTGACGACAATTAGGACATCGCTGGCCAAGTTGAAAAAAGAGTTCAGCTTGTAACTGTCCTACCACCTGGCGATGGTTTATGCGCTCTTGCCAATCCTCTACCATTTCTTGTGGGAACAGTTCACAGGACCCATCCCTTGAATGAATAAAAAATAAGATCTATATGGACCATGTAAATTAAAGAATTTTGTACATGCAAAAGGACCTATAAGCTATTTTAAGATGCAATACCTGAAATGTCCGTATGGATCAGATTCATCAATTGCTTTGTTGCAGCGGTAACAGAAATATTGGCCACAATTACCACACACCATTTTATTGCAACCATCGGTTCGGGAAATAGCCATTTGACAAGAAGGGCACAGCTTAGAATCACGATGAATTTCTTTGATGCTGAGCATTTCATTAATCTTTTCACGTTCCCTAAGCTTCTGAGCTTCCTTTAATTGAGATGAATTCTGGCGCTCCTGTAACAAAGACAAAATCAAGAAACTAGGGACATTAAGCTGTTTTGCTCATGGCAGGATGATGATCAACAGGTACAGGAGCTAGACCATACTAATTAAAATATTAGGAAAGAGACAAAAACCAATTGGTTAAAAATCAGGAAACTAACAGCATTGAATTGTTCAGTACATGGCTGGATATAAATCAGCAAAAAATTCCCAAAAGTAAAGCCACCAGATCATCCTAGTTAATATACAAGCAAAAAGATGGAGACTTAATGGTTCTAAAAAGACTATGACTACAAAAGGCAAGTTTCCATAGACGACAAGAAAGTTGTTAGAAGATTCCTTGCAACTCTTGAAGTAATGGAGCAATCATAGAATAAAGATTGCACCAGTATTTTAGATATTCAAACTGTAACTCACTCTAAGAAGGACCTATTCCTATGGCTTGAGGGGGAAAAAAGCAAGACAAATTAAATAGCCCACAAAAAATTGGCCAAAAATAAAAAACCTGCAAAACAGAAGACCCGGAAATGAACCCATAAAACATACTTGCAAAATACAAAGCTTCATATCTAGTGTCATGCATGCTATGCCAACATGGCGTCGTTCCCTACAAAGGGTACAAAAGCTAAAGAAGCATCTAGAGCATAGAGCATGCTGGTCTTCATCTTCAATACAAGGTGTTTCACATCTTGGGCAATAAGCAACATCAGACATCGATGCAAGTGTTTTCTCCAACATCAAGGATTCCCAGCGTTCATACTCTTCATCATCAAGCAAGCGTTTTAACAGACTGGGTGGGATCATAACAGCACATTTTGAATCAGGACATTGAAGATTACTGATGGTTCCTTCTTTTACATGCATGTGGATAAAGGTCTGCAAGCATTTCAAGCAAAAGAAATGCTGACATGGTAATCGGGCAAACTCCGTACCTATTGGATGATAAAGAAAGTATTTAGTTCTCAAATCTGTAAGTTATGCGACAAACATAAGAAATAAGTTGATAGCATTCATGCATGCAAAGAAAAAAGAATATATCAAGTATGTTGAAAAGAAAACTTATTTTTTGAGCCAACAGGGCAAAGGAAATTGAGACATGGAAAAGGGGTGCCAATGCACTAAATTAGCTCAGCCATCATCTTTTCCACGTACAACAAGATAAAAGCCATAAGGGGAAAAGAGAGATAGGATACAGTGATACACAAGGAGTACAGATCCAATTCAGTAACCAGAAACAAGACTTGTTAAGGAAATGAAAAAAGTAGGACTCATCAAAGGCCATAGCAAGGTTGAAATAACATCACCTTAAGAATACAGAAAGCCTAATACATCTTAAATTTAATGAAATGAACAACAATTTCATATTAGTCTCCTACAAGGTAAGCAATCATAAGCTAGTAATACTACAGCAAATAGGGAAAGGTAGTTAAGTGCATAAGTAAGGGAGCAGGTAACTATTATCTTTGTGTTTTCTATCATAGGCCTAGTTCAGTAATTGAATTCTTGGCTACCTTAGTAGTCAGACAATTTAATCTCCAATTTTAATTGCCAAAAAAAAAATCAGAATTGCACTTTCTAATTTGGCATACCATGTAAGAGACATTTGGAAGGATTTAAAGCCAGAAAGAGATGAAAATATGTACAAAGAAGAATGATGATAAAAATTTTAGTATCCTTTGATATATGTATGAACAATGAGACCAAAGAGAACCATCCCCCAAAACTATCAAGGACTTGCTGCCTGCTGAGATAACAAAAAAAATAATAATCCAAATTTCAATATGACCAAATAATATACTTGAAACTAAAAATTATATATTATGGGACATATACATGCAAGTGTCTTGTATGCTATAAGATGAAAAAGGTTACAAGGCTAAGAGAAGATTAATGTCCAAAGAGGGGATTGGAATAGATAAGCATGATTGAGAGTATGCAGAAACATGAGCAAAAATAAAACTTCTATAATACACTCAAAATGTCAGGGTAACCTCCAAAGTAGGAGAATTTAATGAAATAATCATTTAAGATGGTTTGGATATATTCATATTAATAAAATATGAACTATAGCAAAATTACAAGTAGAAAGGAAGAAGATTTGAGTAATACACCAAAAGGATGAGAAAGTGATGCCAAAAAAAAAAATCCTAAAATCTTAGTTTAGATATATTTTAATTTATAAGTTCTAGAAAGTAGCTAAAATATCTCTTTTTTATTTTTTTATTAGTTTTTAATTATTTATTAGGCATTTGACTTTTGATGATATTATGATTTTATACATTTATCTTTTATTATTAGAAGTTATCTTTTATTAGGATTAGAATTAAGTTTCTATAAATATAAGTCTTTATAGTTGTATTAGTTCAGAACTTAATATTGAATAATAAGAAGTATTTTTAGAATTTTCTCCCTATTTCTTCTATTATCTTTCCCTTTTTTTTTTATCTTCTTCCTTGTTTTCCTTTGTCTTACATCAATTTAGTATCAAAACCAATATTGTGAATGTCCAAACACTCATCAGAAAAACAAAACAGACACTACTTATACTAAAAATCACTTTGCCTGACGTCGAATTGCCACGCCATTAGCAGCATCAAGTTCACCTTGCTGAATACAACCCGTCCATTAAGACTCATCGCCAGCCACTGTCCCACACACCAAAGACAACTCCGTGTGTGGGTGTCACCCGCCCTCACATGCTTGCATGCGCCAAACATCCTGCAACTATTTGGTTCGCATTTTCGACCCTGTTTTGTGCAATTTCTTCCATTCCAACCCTTTCTACACCCAAGAAGTATCATCGAAGAGTATAATTTAAAGTAAAATATTATTTTTGGCCTTTGGAGTTACATCGTTTGTATGACCATCCGTGACCTACTCGATAAGCAGGACCATTCTGACCACAAACTTAACAACATACAAATTACCATGATTGAGAGTTACAACAATCTTGAGGCTCGCCTTGAACAATTGAACATGACTCAAAAGGAACTCATGGACCAAATGGACCGTAGTTGTAAAGAAAACAATCACAGGTTTGAAGAGGTCATAGATGCAATTTGGGCATTAAATAGATATAACTTGAGTAAGAATGTATAAGGTATATTTGAAAATCCTATCGACAAAAGGGAATTAAACGTAAGAGATGAACATAAGATTTCGTTCAATGGTAACCAAAGTACGAGGAATAGTAGACCACACCTTCGCAGAATATCTAAATCCCAACCTGAGTATGTTGATGACTAGTGGGATGATCAAGACATGGTTGGACACTATTGTAGACAATATGAGTCACTTCATAGACAAGTTCGAGAAGGCTTCAAGAGAAAATATCATGATGACATTATAAAAGAAGTTAAAGTTCAGACACTTAAGTTTGATGGAAGGTTAGACTCAACTACATTTCTAGATTGACTACCTAACATAGAAGATTATTTTGAGTGGTACAATATGGGTGATATTCAACATGTTCAATTTACAAAGATGAAGCTTGTAGGATCTACTAAAAAGCATTGGCATAATGTTCAAGTGAACCTAAAGCGTCTAGGTTAACCTTCAATACAGACTTAAGCTAAAATAAAGCTGAAGTTAAAAGAAAAATATATTACAATACACTACAAGCATCAAATATTCAATCAATTGCTCAACTTAAGGCAAACTTCCACTATATTTAATTATATGGGCTAATTTAATGACCTTTTAATTAGGTGTGGCATACAGGAAGAACCCTAGATAACAATTATGAGGTTTATTAATGGTTTATAGTTAGACATACAAAAAAAAACTTCAGTTGAATGTCCTTGACTCCTTAGGAGAAGCTCACCATAAAGCTTTAGAGGCAAAAGATTTATCACGGTATCCACCTCTTAGACGTGTTGCTGCTCAAAGTACGAAGTTTTAACAAACCCAAAACTTTCTCCCTCTTGAGCGCTCCGCAAGAGCATCCCTAAAGACAAGTACTCAAGCTCTCAATCTACAGATTCTAACTCCCAACCTAATGGCTCCACTATTGAATATTTTCAGTGTTATTCTAAGGGGTATATTGCATCAAAGTGCCCGCATCACACTTTAATCCTTAACCACCAATCAGATGATGTGGATGAAATAGATGATGTTGATGTTATGATAAATCCTGTTGAATATCTCTCAGATGTGAAAGAAGATTTTATTGTGGATGACTATGGGCAAGATTTCAAACGCCTTGGTATGATAAGGTATATCTTATTTGTCCTTTTGCCGAGAGACTCATGGAAGAGAACTAACATCTTTCATACTTTTGTGAAATGTGAAGACAAGTCATGCAAGCTAGTCATTGATGGAGAAGACTCAAGAAATGTCATATCCAATCATGGAGTAGCTAGACTCGGCCTCAAAACAAAGTCTCATCCTAAGCATTTTCGAGTTGTATGGATCTATAAGACGTCACTACCTGTTACTTAACAATGTTGAGTTCCTCTTCAACTAGGAGATTACAAAGAAGAAGTCATCTGTGATATTCTTCTTATGGACGTCGCCTATATCTTGTTAGGACGTCCGTGGCAATATAACCAGAATGTCATTAATCATAGTCGGGAGAATACGTTTGTGTTTAAACATGAGAGTAAGACGATCTTGTGCAAGAAGAACAAGTAAGCCAAAGAGTATAAGATCAAGGAGTCAAAGTTTATATCTTTTAACGAAAAAATAATTTGTGCAGGAAAGTAAAAAGGCTATTGTTGTGCTCGTTGTGGTAGCTAAGATTACACAGTGGATTGCTTCTGTTTTAGTTATAGAGTCTGAGATATCAAAAGAAGTGTCCAAACTTTTAGAAGAGTCTTAGGACATCACTTCGGATGAGCTACCACCTATGAGAGATATTCAGCATGCAATTGATTTCATCTCGAGTTCGCAACTTCCCAATTTATTGCATTATAAGATGAACTCAAAGGATAGAGAGGAGCTCAATAGGCAAGTTAATGGTTTATTGGAGTAAGGTTATATTCAACACAACCTTAGTCCTTGTGTAGTGTTGGCATTGTTAACTCCAAATAAAGACGACTCTTGGAATATGTGTATAAATAATAAAGTCATTAATAAGATCACCATCAAGTACAGGTTTTTGATCCCTTGGCTTGAGAATATGCTTGATCTGATTTCTAAGTCTCGTTGGTTTTCAAAGATTGACCTCCGCAGTGATTACTACCAAATAAGGATTAGACTTGAAAATGAATGGAAAACTACATTTAAGATGTAGAATGAGTTATACGAGTGGTTAGTTATGCTATTTGGTTTGTCAAATGCTCCAAGTACCTTTATAAGGGTTAAGACCCACATACTTCGACCTTATTTGGGTAAGTTTTTAGTGGTATACTTTGATGATATATTAGTTTTTAGCAAATTTACAGAAGAACACTTAAACCATGTGCGGAAAGTTTTTCTTACTTTGAAGCAAGAGAAATTCTATATCAATTTTTCCCAATGTTCCTTCCTTCAAAAGCATGTTGTTTTCTTTGGATTTATTGTCTTTGAGCAAGGTTTAACGGCTAATCCTGAGAAATTCTACACCATTCGAGAATGGCCTGAACTTAAGACATTTCAAAAAGTACATAGTTTTCATGGATTAACATCCTTTTATAAACACTTTGTCCAGGATTTCAGCTCCATCATGTCTCCTATCACATATTGTCTAAAAAAGAGATAAGTTTAGTTGGACTTCCATGACTTCCTAAACTTTTCAAGCCATAAAAAAAAAAAAAGCTTATCGAGGCCATTGTTTTATCACTATTAGATTTTGCTAAGTGCTTTGAGGTTGCTTGTGATACTTTTGGAATTAGAATTGGAGGTGTCCCCAATTAAAAAGGTCATCCAGTAGTATTTTTTAGTAAGAAGCTTAATGATACAAAACAAAAGTACTCCACATATGATAAAGAGTTCTATGCCATTGTTAGATCTCTTGAGCATTGGAAATATTATCTTCTTCCTCAGCAGTTTGTGTTATATTGCTCTTAAGTTTATCAACTCTCAACAAAACTTGAACTCAAAATACAACAAGTGGGTGGAATTCATTTAACAATTCACTTTTATTGTCAAGCACTGCTCAGTAGTAAAGAATAAAGTGGTAGATGCTTTGAATTGCAGAATTATTTCGTTGCACACTATGAGTGCTAGCATTGAAGGATTTGAGAAATTAAAGGATAAGTATACTTCACACGCTAATTTTGGGATCATTTTTCAGGAGGTTAGTAATGAGAACCGTCATGAATATGCCGACTTCTTTATTAGTGATGGGTATTTCTTTTTGTGGGAAGTTATGCATTCCATGAACATTTTTTAGGGATTTTTTCATTTAGGAATTGCATGCTAGAGGGTTAACAAGACATTTTGGTATTAATAAGACCATTGCTTTGGTGAATGATAGATTTTATTGGCCATTCCTCAAATGTAACATGACTAGGATTTTGGCCTAATGTCGTACTTACCAGACGTCAAAAAGCCCATAAACAAAATACTAGCTTATACATTCCTTTACCCGTTCCTGAGGCCCCATGGAAGGACTTTAGCGTGGATTTTATTTTGGAGTTGCCACGTATGGCCCGAGGCCATAATTCTATCTCAATGGTTGTGGATGGATTTTTCAAGATGCCTCACTTCATTCCTTACAGTAAGATTATTGATGTTTCCCACTTTACCAAGTTATTCTTTAGGGAAATTGTACAATTGCATGGTTTACCTGTCAGCATAGTGTCTGATCATAATGTAAAGTTTGTGAGTTACTTTTAGAAGATCTTGTAGAAGTTGTTTGGTACCCAACTGAAGTTTTCTTCTGCTTTCCATCCCCAACCTGATGGACAAACTAAAATTATTAATCATAGTTTAAGAGATCTACTTCGGAGTTTAATTAGTGATAAGCCTAGAAATTGGAATTTGGTGATATCTATAGCTGAATTTGTGTATAATAACTCAGTTAATCAGTCCACTGGCAAAAGTCTTTTCTAGATTGTTCAAGATTATAACTTCAAACAGCCTATTAATCTTATACCACTACCCTTGACCTATCGTTCCTCTGAATTAGCAGAAGCCTTTGTCCACTGCCTTCATAAGTTACATGTTAAGATTAGGCGTCAGTTAACAATAAAGAATGATCAATATAAGTTATTTGTTGATGTTCACCGTTGTTTTCAAAATTTTTAGGAAAGTGATTATGTTATGACTAGGATTCACCTAAAGTATTATCCGAAAAATTCCTTTAAAAAGCTATATGCCCGTACTTTTGGCTCTTTTCGCATTATTAAAAGTTTGGTCCTAATACTTATTTGCTTGAATTACCTCCAAACTATTAGTCCAATCTTTAATGTTAAGGATCTTATTCCTTATTGAGACATTTTTGAGCCTTCCCTATTATTCTCTTATGATTGTGTAGTTACCCAGCCTCCTCGTGCTCTTATTCCATCACTACCGCCTATTGCTCTAGCTACTAAAGTCATTGATGTCATCATGGATGATCAGGTTGTCTTTTCACTTAAAGGTCCCACCCTTTGCTACCTCATTCGTTAGTAAGATTGTTCTGATTTAGATGCTATTTGGATCATTGATAACAAGTTTCGTCACATTGATCCCACCTTGCTTGACTCGTATCAGCTTTCTTTCTTTCCAAAGAAGAGTCTTTTCAAGCGAAGGGGGAAATGATGAAAAAAAATCCTAAAATCGTAATTTAGACATATTTTAATTTATTAGTTCTAGAAAGTGACTAAACAATATTTTTTTTAATCTTTTTATTAGTTTTTAATTATCTACTAAGCATTTGACTTTCAATAAGATTAGGATTTTATATATTTATCTTTTATTTTTAAAAGTTATCTTTTATTAAGATTAGGATTAAACTTTTATAAATATAAATATTTACAATTACATTAGTTTAGAATCTAGTATTAAATAATAAGAAGTATTTTTAATTTTTTTTCCATATTTCTTCTATTATCTTTTAGGGGTGTACACCGGGTTTGAAGGCTTGGTAAGCTTAACTTTATTCGACCAAATCAAGTCGGGTTAAGGCTGGTACTTTCTAAAAATGTAGGGCCAAGCTAGCCTTTAGGGTTATATTAGCCCGGCCTGACCTAAGAATAATTTTTTTTAAAAAAGGTTTTTTATAAAAATTTATATCAAAATTTTAATTTTTTTAATAATAAAATATAATTTTATAAAAACTTATATAAAAATTTTCTTTTTAGGTATTATTTTATAATTTTAATAGTAAATTTAAGTTGCCCTCAAGGGATATATTAGTCTAATTAAGTTTAAAAAAATAAATAAAAATATATTTTTTTATAAAGATTTATATTAAAATTTTAAATTTTTAAGAATAAAATATAATTTTATAAATATTTATAAAAAAGTTTTCTTTTTTTGAAGTGATTTAATAATTTTTATAATAAATTAAAAAAAATATTGGGCCACCTAATTTAGCATGACCCTACCCAGCATTAAATCGAGTTGTGCTCGGTCCTAAGTAATGAATTTCAATTTTGAAATCCATTTAGAATTGGACCGGGTATCATTCTGCCCGACTCGACCCATGAACACTCTCGTTATCTTTTCCCTTTCTTATATCTTCTTTCCCTTTTTTTCCTTGCCTTACATCAAAAAGAGATTAAAACAAGTATATAAGTAATGAGCAAAGACATTTTTGCAAGCAGGAAACATATAATGTGGCAGTACCTGGGAATTAAAGGTTAGTTTCTTTTTTTTTTAATGCATGTATTAGGTGGGATAAAGCTGGTTGTTATTCCTCTCGTGAAAATGCTTTAGTTTTCAACTTGGAAGAATAGTTTTTCTTTTTTCATTTTCTTCTCAAAGGACTCAGTCCTCATACATTAAATAGCCTACCCATTGATAAAGCACCATTGCAGTTACTCAAAATTCAAAACTTTCAACAACTAGACAAGGTGAAACACAGTCCCACCAATAGAAGACTACTCTTTTGTGAAGGCATGCTGCAGGATCAAGATTAGTTGTATCCCAAACAGTACCAAGTAATGCTTCTGTATAGTTTTTTCTTCTTTTTATTTTTCCAGAAAAGGGATGGGTTGCAAGTAAGTGGATTTATTAATGACCGTAAAATTCTGCCAAGCTAAATAAGAAATTACCTGCATATACGCTAAAGCAAATGCAACATTCATGCAATTTTTTAAGGAACTTCTCGTGATGCCTCTCATTGTTGTAACTTCGTATTGAAGGAATATCAAAATCTGGGGACACAGTTCCTGAAACAGCACGCTCATCTCCAACATGTTTCATGCCATAAGGACCAAGTGTAATTTCTTTATCAAATCCCAGATGAGAAAGAGAAGAACCAAGTAGCCATTCTACCCACTGGTATATAACTTCCTGCCCTTGCTGCTCAGCCCATATTGAATCCAACATGGAGCATAGACTGGAAATTCTTATGGAGTCCAACCACTTGACAGAAATTATAAACAGAGGCGGTTGATGGCTTGGGTATGACTTAGGTAATAAACATGTCAAAATAATAGGTGGAAGATATTGGACTTTGAAAGAGTATAAGAAGTCATCTGAATTGCTGCTTGTGATCTTATGTTCATTAGAAGAATTCAGCTTAGCTGTGATGGCAATTTCATCCAAAACTTCAATGTGTGTGTGTATCTGTGAGAGAGAGAGAGAAGCCAGGATCAGATGTCAGACGATTTTCCTTAAAAAAAAAAAGAAAAAAATTATCAAACTAGTTTATTGTGTTACTGCAAGACCTGAAAACAACGGAGACCTTTCCATCTCTCAAGGTTGAAGACATTTTCTCCATAAATTGACTCCAATGCAAGTAACTGAAAAACAGAAAATCCAGTGAGACAGCAAGAAAATTAAGACAGTCAACATCAATGCCATAATATTTCTATATCTAGATCAACGTTTCAAAAATTCTAGAAAACCAAAAGATTCAAGATTCCGGTTTCAAAGGCAACTTTAATCTGATTTTTTAGTGGAATTCAATCGTCAATTCCATAATTAAAAGTCTTAGGCTAGTGAAACTGAGAAGGTAAAATATGGCAACGTAAATTGCCATTTCCAAATTACCTCATCTCCTTGCAATTGATCATTTATACTCAGCTGCTCCTCTGACAATTCCGGCTCTCCTACATCCTTCAGTAGCTTATCCAGTCTACTATGAATACTATCCCCTTCCTTTCTTGAATCATCCACATGTTTCTTCCCCCTCTCATCTCTTACTTCATTCTTGTCCATTTCTCGTGAGACATCAACTTCCTCGCCAATGCTTAATTCTTTGAGTGAACGATTCACCTCGGAATTAGAAGAACCCAATTCAGATTTCTTGACGAAGCGCAACTTGAGCTTTTCACCTTGATTCCTTCGCCTTGGTTGGGAATTGCCAGGTTTGCGGGTCTTGTAGGGACCTTCACCCGCCATGGACACCCCTCAAACAAAACAGTAGAAACGCCTCCGCTACCAACGATAAGGTCAAAATTCAAAGATTAAAAGTAGAACTTAGCAGTATGTAAAGTATTTTCTTAATAAAATATAATATGATTATTTTTTAATAATAATATAATAGGTATAAAATTTTTATAAATAAATGTAAAATTGTTTAATTAAATTATATATTTATTATATTTTAAAAAAATTATATCTATGCTTGACTCAACAAAGGAGAAAGGCCGGATGCTTTTTTTTTTTTTTAATTAAGGGACCAAATTTAACATAATGGAGCATGAGTTTTCTGTTCCGCAAACCGGCCCAATTCCTTTTGAGCCCAATTGGCCCAATATCCTTTATAATTTTTTTTTGTTTTATGAGAATTTTGCATATATTTTAAACATAAATAAAAAATGTATGTAATTTTAATAAAATTTAAAAATTTCGTGTAATTTATTCTAATAATTTATTAAATTTTATGCACGTCCATTTTTAATTATGTCTGTGCATTGCACAAGTTGAAATATTAGTTTATTCTATTTTAAATAGATTGAGAAAGCCTTTTTTTTTTTTTTTTGTGAAATTGCGAGCTGAAGGCCCAAATTAAACACATTGATGTATGAGGTTTGCATTGCCATTGTACCAAAAGAAATTAAAATAATAAAGGGCTTGGTGGGTAAAATTTTATAATAGGATTAGATTTAGATTTAGTATCTTATATTTTTGTTATTAAGTTTTTTAATTAAAATATAATAAATAAATAATATTTTAATAATAATATAATAAGCGTATAATTTAATTAAAAATCATAAAATTATTTATAAAAATTACATATTTATCTATTATTATTAAAAATTTATACATCTATTATATTTTAATTAAAAAATGTATATAATTTTTTCCAATATCATTTGCTTATATCCAAGATAGGAATAGTAATGGGATCCGGATCTGAAATATATATTTAATATTCAAATTCTATTAATTTACATTCTCATGTCCTAAATATTTAATATTTAAATTCCATTGAATATTTGAAATATACAAAATATCATAAATATTAAGGTGATAGGTGATGTATATTAGACAAAGGATATCCAAAACATGTTACATGTATATTTAACATTTAAAAAAATTAAAGTCTCAAACTTTTGTAAATATTAATTACCTTAAATAATTATAAGAAATTAATTAATAATCGAAAGTTATGGCACATAATATAATTATATATATATGTGTGTGCGTGTGTTTAGTCTAATTAGTATATATAAAACTAGTTCCTTTTTCTACAAGATGCAAGAAGAATTTAAAAAATACCTGTAGGACCCATAAAAAATTTACAAAAAAAAAAAAGAGTAAACAATAAAAAAACTATTCATGTATGGACATCAAAGAATAGTGTCTTGCATGTAGTCCGTGAAAAAGTTGCACTATTCACAAGTCGAAACCGCACTATTCATAAGTCACAACTCGCACAAGTTTTATTATAATATATTGATTAGTTTGGACAAAAGGAATTAAATATAAAATTAATGCCTTGATTTACGCATAAGTGATATAGAAAATGCATGTGTATAAAAATCAATTATTATTATGTATTTAAATATAAAACATTAGAGCATTTTTTTCTTTGTAACAATAGCTCTATAATGTGCTTTGCCTTGAATTATGAGGATGCTTTTAGCATTAAATTGGCATGAGATTTAGGCTTTAAGAAACTTTGGATTGGGGTAGATTTTATGATGGGCATGCATTTAGTGGTGAAAGGTTGTGCAACCTCTTATCCCATGAGTTGTTGGCACGTGAAGATTAGTCACACATATTGTGAAAGGAATAGATTGGCTAATTGGCAAAGCAAGCACATGACATGGTTATAGGAATTAGTTATTTGAGCAACCCTCCTAATGGTTGTTATGACATTCTTTTTTATGATATTATTAGGGTATCTTTGCCTTGCATAGTTAGGTTTTTAAGTTTTGTTTGGATGGAGAGAAAATTAGAAAAAATAAAAAATTAAAAGAGAAAATGAAAATTTCCTTATTTGGACTAAAGAGAAAATCAGGAGGGAGAGAAAAGTTAGGGAAAAAAATAGTGGGTTTTACCAAAAAAAATTATCTTCAAATATAAAGAGATTTTGGAGAGAAAATTGCGGCCTAATGTGATACATATATATTCTTTTCAAATTAGCCCTCTTATCTCTCAATTTTCACTCCGTTCCAATAAATGAATATTTGTTTCTAATAACTTAATTTTCACTCTTTCATTTTTTGATTATATATATATATATATATTTGACTAAAAATATATTTTCAAAAAAAAAGAACAATGAATTTTTTAAAAAAAATTTATAAAAACCACATTTCAATTTAAAAAAAAAACAATTATCCAAATAATTAAAAAAACGGAAACCAATTTAACAAATTGTTCAAATAACAGAAAAAAATTATTTTTGAATAAAATCATAAAAATTTTATTAAAATAACATTTTAAATTAACACAAAGTAATTTAAATAATTTTTAAAAAAATTTGATTGAAATGCAGTAGGAAATATGTTCCAACTATAAATTGGTTTGACCAATTTTGACTACATTACAACTAAAAATTGTTCCAATTATAGCTTAGTTGAAAAATTTTTGATTGAATTGTAGTTAAAAGAGTGTGTTTTGACAGTCAAAATTTTTTTATTGAAATTTAGTTAGAAATCAATATTTTTTAACTAAATTTTAGTAAAAAATTTTAAAATTATTAATTTAGTCAAAATATTGCAATATTTTAATTAATTAATTAATTAATATTATAATTTTTCATTTAAAATATTATTATAAAACTAATTAATAAAAAATATATTTTATAAAATAATAATACATTTTTTAATATTAAAATCAGTAAATTATATATGTTAAACAAAACATGACAATATATAATCATATATATATATATATATATGCATTACCAATGTGGCAATGTTATATATATATATATATATATATATATATATATTTTAATATATGATATTATATATTAATATATATAATATTATAATATATAAAAATATATTATATATAAAATATAAATATAATTAAAAAAATATTTATTATATTTATATATATTATATTTAAATCAATTAATACATATTAAAATAGTATTTATACAATTTAAAATAAATAATTTTTTATTGTATTAAAATAATAATTTATAAATAATTTTTAAATTAGTTTCTATTTTTCTTATTTTATAATTTGGCTAAATTTTTTTAAAAGAAAATTAAAATGTGATTTTTATAAATTTATTTTTAAAAATTTATTATTCTTATTTCTTTTTAAATATATATATATGTATAAATTAAAAATAATTAATTTATATTTAAAATATAATTTTTTCCTTTAAAATATTTCATTTATTAATAAAAGTTATTAATATTGTATAATAAAGATATTATTGTCGTTATAAATTAGTGAGTTTTTTTTTTCTGCATTTTTTTTATCTACCCAAACATATGGAATGAAAACATTTTTTTTATCACTTTTCTCTTTTTTTGTTTCTCTCCATTCACTCCTCTCCTCCCCTATTCAAACATAGGGTTAAGCTATTTTTCAGCCTTGATTCTGTTGAAAAACAAAAAAATATTTTTAAGTTATAAATAAGTATATATTAAACCATAACTTTTATATTTAATTCATTTTTTGTACTTTGAACAGATTGAAAAACCTAAAGTATTTGAAAGTCATACAAATAATATAATTACAAGTAAAGTTTTTTATAGATTTGATTTAGTTTCATTTTAAATCAAAACCAAATTAAACCAAAGGAGTTAATATTTTTAAAGTAGGAGACTTATTCAATTTTTGATATAGTTGATTTAGTTTTAATTTTAGCTCAATTTGATTCAAGTTTAGTTTAATTTAGTTTATATTTACAATAATTTTTTTTATTTAAATTTACATTCTCCAAATTTCTAAATTTACATATATTTTCTTTACATTTGTAAGACTCAAAACCATTTAAAATAGTACTCCATCTGATCCTGTTTATAAGAAAATTTGAAGAAATTTTTTTGGTCCCAAAATATAAGAAACATAGTATATTTTTTTATTTCACTAAATAATAAATGTCTTTTTTATCCTTCATTTATTGTTACATCTAATACACTTAACAATGCATAACGTTTTCCCATGCAAAATAAAGATGGGTAAAATAGGAAAAAATTATCAAATTTGAACATAATTAATGAGTTAAACTAATATTAACTGTTTTTTTTAATACTAGTAAAACAGTTTTTTGTTTCTAATAAATAGGACCGGAGGGAGTATTAAGTAGTTCAAAATTATAATTTTATACTAAATAATCAATTTCAAATTCTTAATCAAGAATTAAACAATACTAACATTATCTTTGAAAAAAAAATCTATATACAAGTTTGGTTAAGTCAAAACCATCGCAAATCATCAAAAATTAACTACTCTTTTGCTTCAACTTTGTTTTATTTTTTATTGATTTGATTTAATGGAGTTGGTTCAATTTTAAACATCCGTAATTATAGGGGCGATAACACTAAAAAAAAAAAACGGAAAAGACAAAAGCGTCTTGAAAATTTTCACCACTTCTGCGAATATTAAAATGTTAGGAACTCAACCAATACTTACACCCACTTGAGTTCCGTGGCCACCTATCTCAATAAGAAAAAGTCTAGCCCATAGGCCATTATAGTCAAACTCGACCCTGAGACCTAGAGAAGACCCACCTTATAATCATTCTTTTTTCTCATTTAGGTCGTAATCACCATAATATCAGTGGTGCAAAACAATCATGTGGGAACAATTATTGGTGAAACTGAGATTCCCCCTTCTTCCACATCTACTATTTCTTGTTTTTTATATGCACTTGCATCTCTTTTTCTCAGTGAAGAGAGCCACGTCTAACTATTCAGCTTATGTAGTTATAGGGCTGCGTAGTCATAACATTTTCAACTAATAAGAATTGGCATGCAGAAGATGATAAAATTACGTCACCTATTCGTCTTTTTCAAGACCCTTGATTATAGTCTATATTCTATGTTGGTTTACGTTCTAAGAAACCCATATTTAATCATTGAATTCTTTCTTTTTTTTATTTTTTGGCGGATTATGTAAATGAGTGATACACAAGTTTCCCAAGAGGATTTTCTTGCTTATAGATACATGCATGCTACTGTCTTTTATGTGTTTGAATCTCTTAATTTATTTTCAAGTTTGTTCTCTATCAAATTCAACTTGTAAAAAGAAATATATTGCGCGTTGAATAATTTATTTTATGTTGCAAGGCAATCTTATTTATTAGATTAAGTCTTTTCAACCTACGGGCAAGCAAAGTGACTGTAATAAAATGATTTTATATCTATTTCATGACCTTACTCATGTATCATCATCTTCTATTTTTACTCAATTCAGATATATAATTTTCATTTGAATCGCAAGGAGATCATATTCTAAATGACTAACTTATCATGTAGAAATGCCTTAATAGATAATTATCATCTTATATCTTTATTTTTGTTCAATATGAGACATATAAGATAATGTATAAATGTTAATAAAACATTTTAATTAAGAATATGATATTTTTAATGATTTAAAGAGATATAGGATTCATATAATTGATAAAATTCCATTTATAACATGTATTTTAAAAGACACTGTTGTAATATGTAATAAATACAAGTATATAACTCAAACAATCAAAACAGTCAGATTGTAATGAATGGAAATTAGCTTAATTGGTTTTGAGGGAAATGCAACAACTTTCAAATAAAGGAAAAATTAAATGAACACATCGACCTTAGATATTTTGTTCTTCGTACCGTGTTTTATAAGATACTAAATTTTTCTTTTAAAAATTTTAAACGGTACTTTTCATATAGTATTGGAGAGTAATTAATATTTCAAGAGACATTATTATAAAATATAGCGTAAAATATTTCTAAGAAAAATAAAGTAATTCAACTTAAAACATATCACATCATGAATAATTCAAAGAAGAAATTTATTTTTAATATAGATATTGAATTTAAAGGCAACCCCAGTGTGATTTGACCACAAATCTGTAATACATTATCGCATCATTAGGGACAGTTGGCTCGTCGCTATCGAGAGTTTTAACTCTCTGGTCGTAATCTTTCATTATTGCCATGAGCCTTTGACTTGCCATTTGCCAAAAGGAATATTCGTCTGTCTTTTTATCATTGAATTTAATTCCCACTTATTACTTCATAAATCACACATTTATGTTATTAGTAAATTAATTGAAGATACAATCAATTTTTCATCAAAATAGCTTAAATGCATATTTAGCACATTTACTTTCATAATAGCTTCAATTTAATCCACACAAATAAAATAAAGTAATATTATCTTCTTATTTTTTAAAATCATTTAATTTTACCACTTTATCCTATAATTCATAGAAAATTTGATGAAAAATTGGTGGATAATTTGAATGTCAAATGAAAGTATAAGTTAACAATACAAATTAAATAAATAGTAAATTATATAGACTTTTTTAAAAAAAAATTTATTAAAATTATATAAACTTTCTCTCTTTAAAAAAATACAAATTTCTTCTAAAATAAAAATTTATTTAAATTTTAGTTTAATTTCAAATTTTTAATTAAAATATCCTCCATTAATCTAAATATATATTTATTTTGAACTAACAATATTTAAATGGAGAGTATTTTAATAAAAAAAATGTAAGATTCAACTAAAGTATAAGATAATTTTTTATTTCATATGGGTTTATGTATATTTTTAAAATAAAAAAATCTATATAATTTTAACTAAATTTATAAAAAGTTTGTGTAATTTACTTTTAAAAAAATAATATCTAAGGTAATAAAGTGAATAGAAGATTTTTTATTTAATCGATATGGATTTAATTTATTTGGAAAATACTACAAAAATAAAATTTTATTTGAACTAAACTAATATAATAATGTATCTTGAAATTAATAAAAAAAATATTTCATTGCAAACAGAACTCAAAACAATAATGAGATGCAAAGAGTAGGGTGGCATATGTGATGATGAGGAGAGGGCAATTTGTGTAGCCAACAATTCCAACTTGAGTGGAAGCAAACTCCACAGCGTTTTATAATAATGCAGAAATTGGATTATTAGTGGGAAGCAAATCATTTTCCATCACGCTCTCCACCTTCCTTCTTTCTTTCTTTCTGCTTTATTCTCTCTGAATCTCCATTTCTATTCCTATTAATCTGCCTCCTCCTCTTCTCTCTTGTTCATTGTACTCAGAAATAAAAGACAAAAACTGAATCAGTGCTCAAGTCCTGTAATTCCTTTGAAAGCAACTTGACCTCTCCTTGTCGCTTATATGTCAATTCTGCAGCTACCTTTCTACAGAGACATGATTCTACTAAAAGCCAATAACTCCATAGTCCAAGCTCTTGTTCTCTCATTCTTTGGAAAGCTATTATATTTGATTTTGGGATATTTTGCCTTTATAATGTTCTGGATATGGATATTCTTTGATGTGTTTAAGTGTGAGTCAGTAATTACACATTGAAATAAAATAAATTGTATACCTATAAATATAATGTTTTAAATTTTTGAATCAATATATAGTATTAAATTCATAAATATAATTCCTTGCAAAATTCAATTCAAGACAATCATCCAATATCATAGGCTCCATGCTCCGTGGTGTTAACATACCCGACAAATCTACTCTTATAATTTTCATACAATAAGCAAGGGATATATTTTGTACCAAATATTAGATAAAACAAATTTAAAAACCATTATAATAATTATAAAGTAAATTACACAAGCTTTTTTTTGAATTTTATTAAAATTACATAGATTTTTCTCAAAACAAAAAGTTATCTTATACTTTAATTTAATTTTAAATTTTTTTTACTAAAATATACTCTATTAATTTAGATAAATATTTTTTAAACTAAAAAAATTTAAATGTAAGGTATTTTAGTAAAAGAAATTTAAAATTAAATTAAAGTATAAGATGACTTTTTATTTCAAAAAATAATAAAATAGTTTTTTATTTTAAGAGAAATTTACATATATGTTGAAAATAAAAGAAAAATCTATGTAATTTAAATAAAATTTAGGAAAAGTATGTGTAATTTATTAATAACTATAATATAAATGCAATATTATTGTATAATTATTGTTGATTTCATTCTCACGTCTAATGAGTAGTATTATTATTATTATTTTTTAAGGCAAAATCTGAGGAACTTCTCTAAGAGATATTGTGTGTATATAAGGTGCCCACGAGACATCCCGCTATGTCCAATAAGGGAATCTTCACTGTTTAAGCAATAAAATCATTTCTGTTTTTGGCTAAACAAACTACTTATTTGCTTGCTAAGCGACCACTAAAGCAATTGATTAATAGTAACACCTACCATTAATTAATCTCGTGTTGCAGTATAAGCAGGGAACAACATATCATGGTTGAGGTAGGATCCAATCCTAATCTTGGCCTTGAAGTTTACGAAGGTCAGAGTAGATAACATTCACAATATATTTTTTGAAAAACACAACTGTATTTCATTACCTGTGTGCCAGTGGGTCGATTTTGGATTTTTTGAAGTGTAGAGTGTATAAAGTATTTTTAAAGTAAGACAAAATGTAACATAAAGAGTAAGAATGTATATAAAACATATATTTTTATTTTCTTTCACTTCTTATTTTATTTTTTATCTTTTTTTTTTCCCCATTGAATCACATGTTCAATTTAAAATCTCTTATAGTAGAATCGAAGATTTAATCTCATGTAATAAAACAGAACAAAATTTAACTCCCGTTATATAACTTAGACAAAAAAAAAAAAAAACTTAATAAGCTTCCAAATTTGCGTTATGAATTTTCACTTAATTGGTCATTTTTTAATACATTAAGCAATGATAAGAAGAAGGATAAATCATTACCAATAATGGTAGATAAAATGATATTCAGGTGTAGAAGATTTTTTCCCCCAATTTTAAACTCATATCTACTAAATTTATGACACTTATGTCTAACATTTTGATATAAAAATAAGTGTAAAAACAAAATTTATCAAAAGTCAAACAAATTCTCATTCAAAATATTAGGTCTTAAGAAATTTTGCTAAAGAATATTAATCACTATTACAAATTTCTAACAGAAAATATATTTAAATTTGTACATCCTCATGGATTATTTGGCGCACAAAATATTACATATAAAAAAAATAAAAAATGAGTAAAATAAATAAATAATAACTATCATATTCTTGCTTTAAAATAATAATAAAATAAAATAATCAAATAATTATAATAAAAATATAATAAATATTATATAAAAATGTTTACTTCTCTTTCAACTTCACTTTGACTGCCAAAAACACCGTAAGCATTAGTATATTACTAGTTGAAACTACATATAAATATCAACTTTTTTAAAAAGAAATTTATAGACCGCAGAATAGTTTTTGGTTTGTGTTAAAACTACATAAAAATAACAAGATAACTGATAAATGTATGAAATGTATGGTTAAAATTTTGATTCGATCGTAAAACGATATCCTCGTATAGTTTAGCGGCAGATCCACATCTCAAGACATTCGAATATCGAGATTAGCGTTAATTGGTCGCGGCAAGGGCTTGGAACGATAGCTCACATGTTTCGGACTTGCCTTTGCAGTGTGGTGTCGGTGTACCACATTCCGCTTTTCCAAGTTACACCCTGGACTCGACTGTACCTTACAATCTTTCCTAGTTTTTTGGGGGATAAATTAATAATTTAATTCAAAATTATTTTTTAATTGAATCATTTAAATATAAAATCTCTTAATTTGATTATTAAAAAAATACTTTTCGTTTAATTTAGTTTTTAAAAAATAAAGCCTTTTAATTTAATTTATAAACATTTTTCTCCAAAAAAAAATCCCTTTAAAAAGTATATGTGACACTTTGCTACACTAAAATACAATTTTGATAAAAAAAATATCGTTTTAAGGGTTGAAAACTCTTAGTTAAGCCCTGTTGCATTTCATTTTTATTTAATAGAAAGATTATTTTAATTAAAAGAAAACATTTAAAAGATTAAATTGAATGATTTTATAATTGAAAAATCAGATTAAAAGAACAGTAATATTTTAAAGATTAAATTAAGAGAATTTATTTTAAAAAAATCAAATTAAGATATAATTATTTGTAGAATTAAATAATTAATTTATTTTTAACAAATTTTTTGGAATTAAATTTATGTGTAATTTTTGTATTTTTATTATTAAAATTTTTAATTAAAATTTGATAAGTGTATAATTCTACAATAGTAATATGACATGTGTATAATTTAATTAAAATTATATATTTATTATGATATTATTACAAATTATATATTTATTATGTTTTAATAAAAGAATTTAATTGAAAAAACATAAACAACTAATTTTTTTTTTTCCAATTTTTATTTTTTTCCCCCTTTCGGATTTCCGAGTCCGGACAACCAAGAGGGACGGCTCTTTTAAATGACTCATTATTTAATAACAATAGAGCGAACCGGCCAATAAGATTAGTCCTTAATTCATTACTGACCAACATAGCGCGTGCAATTTACTCAACAGTTGATTGATTCACACTGTTAATGGAAGTGTTTTTGCGGCACACGCGCTTGTGTACTACGAGCATCTTTTTATGACACCCACGTTTTTTGGGTTGGGTAAGAGTTAATCTTCATTAAGGGAAAACTAACCGTGGTTGAGCAAGTTGGGGTCTACTGTACTGGGTTCCTCCTGGCATCATTCATCACTAAGATAGTGAGTGAGCGTGAGACTGTGTTTCTGTGTGTGGGGTGTGTGGGTGGAGAAGGAAGGAGAGAGAAAGAAGGAATCGAGTTCTTTGTATAAAGACATCAAATTTGTCGTTGGGTATAAGCTGGTGCTAAAATATCGCTATGAAAGTTTTGGGGGTAAAACAGCAAAAGAAGAGGTACTCCTAGTTGACGCCATTGCTCACTAAGGAGTGTGTGTGGAATTGAAAACCCACTAACCTTTCTTGTAACCTTCAACGGTAGGTTTTTTTTTTTTTCCTCCTTATTCGTTGCTCTCGTAAAGAGCTTCTTCCTTTCTTCGTTTTCTTTTCGGGTTCATTCATCTTTGTGTGGCTTTCTGCAACTTCACGCACTTTCCCTTTTGGGTTGAGAACTTGCTGCACTTTCACTGACTCGGGAACTTGATCTCTCTTTTTCCAAGCCTCTATTATTGTCAATGGAAGATGCGTTAAATCGTGCATTTGGATTTATCTCGCTGCTTGAATTGATTTATGTGTTTACACACCCATCTTAATACTGTTCCAATTCTCAGTGTTGCTAGATGGTTTTCTGGTAGGTAAGTTATAGTAGTTTGTTAGATTTTAGTTCATGGGTAATTATAATTCAATTAATATATTCAGACATCCTGTCTAAGATTTTCTAAAATTGGTTTATACGTTTATATAGGTCTGTTTAGTTTAATATCATATTTCTCTATTGTGGATTTTTCTCTTTCTTTTGTATTATCTCTTTGCTCGCTACCAATTTGCTTGCTGCGTTTAACTAGAACTATATGCCAAGATGAATTTTGAAATCCTGAAACGTGAGAAAATCGATTGAAACTTCTATACGGGCTTTTTATGTAGTGTAACTTTTATATTGATTTATCTGGACTTACGAATTATTGGAGGAAATGATATCTAATTTGTTCAGATTTCAGGAATTTCATCCTTGATATGGCAGTTTGAAGAATTTGATTGTGAGGAGTCGACATAGGCCTCTCTTTACATCTCGTCTACCGAAGGTCCTTTGTTGTCATAAAAAATCATAATGGTTTCTAGGTCGTATTCTAACTTGTTAGATCTTACTTCCTGCGATTCCCCAACTTTTGGTCGCGAGAGGAAGAGGCTTCCACGAGTGGCGACTGTGGCCGGAGTGCTTTCAGAACTAGATGATGAGAACAACAGTGCTGGCTCAGATGCTCCCTCATCCATCTCTCAAGATAGGATGATTATTGTAGGTAACCAGCTTCCTTTACGGGCACACAGAAAAGATAATGGTAAGTGGGACTTCACCTTGGACGAGGACTCGCTTCTTTTACAGCTGAAAGATGGTCTTGGAGATGATGTAGAAGTGATCTATATTGGGTGTCTTAAAGAAGAAGTTGATGTAAGTGAGCAAGATGATGTTGCTCAGTACTTGCTTGACACTTTCAAATGTGTACCCACGTTCCTCCCTCCTGAGCTTTTCAGCAAATTCTATCATGGGTTCTGCAAACAGCATCTATGGCCTTTATTTCACTACATGCTTCCACTGTCACCTGATCTTGGTGGTCGATTCGATCGGTCTCTTTGGCAAGCTTATGTTTCTGTGAACAAGATATTTGCAGATAAAGTAATGGAAGTCATTAGTCCTGATGATGACTTTGTGTGGGTTCATGACTACCATTTGATGGTTCTGCCAACATTTTTGAGAAAGAGATTTAACAGGGCGAGGCTAGGATTCTTCCTCCACAGTCCATTTCCTTCCTCTGAGATATACCGAACACTTCCTGTTAGGGATGAACTTCTTAGAGCTCTTCTAAACTCTGACCTTATTGGGTTTCATACTTTTGATTATGCAAGGCACTTTCTCTCTTGTTGCAGTAGAATGCTTGGGCTTTCTTATCAATCCAAGCGGGGTTACATAGGTCTTGAGTACTATGGTAGAACCGTTAGTATTAAGATTCTTCCTGTTGGAATTCATATTGGTCAACTTCAATCTGTCATGAATCTTCCTGAGACAGAAAGCAAGGTCACAGAGTTACGAGACCAGTTCAGAGGTCAAATTGTGATGCTTGGAGTTGATGACATGGATATCTTCAAAGGAATTAGCTTAAAACTTTTGGCCATGGAACAATTGCTTTACCAACATCCAGATAAGAGAGGCAAAGTTGTTATGGTCCAAATTGCAAATCCTGCAAGAGGCCGGGGGAAGGATGTACAGGAGGTACAAAGTGAAACTCATGCGACAGTAAAAAGGATAAATGATGCATTTGGAAGGCCTGGATACACACCTGTGATCTTGATTGATACACCTCTTCAGTTTTATGAGCGAATAGCTTATTATGTGATTGCAGAATGTTGTCTTGTTACAGCAGTGAGAGATGGGATGAACCTTATACCCTATGAATATGTCATATGTCGACAAGGAAATGAGAAACTAGACCAGATTTTGGGGATAAATTCGTTTACTCAAAAGAAGGGCATGCTGGTGGTATCTGAGTTCATTGGGTGCTCCCCATCATTAAGTGGGGCAATTCGAGTGAATCCATGGAACATTGATGCTGTTGCTGAAGCTATGGATTCTGCCCTTGTAGTCCCAGAGTCTGAAAAACAGATGCGGCATGAGAAACACTATAGGTATGTTAGTACGCATGATGTTGGATATTGGGCACGTAGCTTCTTGCAGGATCTGGAAAGGGCATGTAGGGACCATCTCAGGAGGAGGTGCTGGGGAATTGGTTTTGGCTTAGGATTTCGGGTAATTGCTTTAGATCCAAATTTCAGAAAGCTATCAGTTGAGCATATTGTTTCGGCTTATAAGAGGACCAAGCATCGAGCAATTCTTTTGGATTATGATGGTACCATGATGCAGCCTGGCTCAATTAGTACAACTCCAAATGCTGAGGCTGTTGGAATCTTGAAGAGCTTGTGCAGGGACATTGAGAATGTTGTTTTCATTGTTAGTGGGAAGGAAAGAAAGACTCTGACTGATTGGTTTTCTTCATGTGAAAGGCTGGGGATCGCTGCGGAGCATGGTTACTTTGTCAGGTATGTCCTTTTTTTTCAATTGTTTTCTGATGATCCCAAAGAAGCTGAATACAAAATTCCTGCTTAAATGTTTTTATGATGATTGTACAGACATATTTTGTACTTTTGGTCTGATTTCATTAGTTTTAACTTTTAAGCATGCTGAATTTAACTCGAGGCTTAACTTTCATTTTCTTTTTTGGTCCCAGATATGGTAGGAATGGGATCATCTTCCTTTATTTTGGTTGAGTTTGCTTCTGGGCTTAACTTTGGGGTTATCCCTTTCTTCCCCAGGACAAATCGTGATGCTGAATGGGAAACTTGCCTTTCTGTGCCAGATTTTGACTGGAAACAGATTGCTGAGCCAGTAATGCACTTATACACGGAAACAACTGATGGTTCTAACATTGAGGCTAAAGAGAGTGCTCTTGTTTGGAATTACCAGTATGCAGACCGTGATTTTGGTTCATGCCAGGCTAAGGAGCTTCTAGATCATCTGGAAAGTGTTCTTGCCAATGAGCCTGTTTCTGTTAAAAGTGGCCCACACATTGTAGAAGTTAAACCCCAGGTTGGTAATCGAAATTTATCCTTCCAATTCTAGTCCATCTAGGCGTGCCCCATAGG
The DNA here is from genome assembly GCA_026724425.1 of Erythrophleum ivorense. Classification (NCBI taxonomy): domain Eukaryota; kingdom Viridiplantae; phylum Streptophyta; class Magnoliopsida; order Fabales; family Fabaceae; genus Erythrophleum; species Erythrophleum ivorense. Next base: position 2,796,182 of record JAIUCV010000089.1, read on the forward strand.
GGATTAAACTGCGCAACATAGTCACCGGAGAAACTGTTCCTTTTTTTTTCCCTTGACAAAAAAAATGAACCCTAAAATTTGGGCATGTTCTACAATTAGTTATTAAAGAAAAAGTTTATATGATTCTTATAGTATGAGTGTCAGACGGTAAGAAAGAATCTTTGAAAATGGACTGTGAATGTGATCTGACCGTGGTCGTGTTCTAGACAACCTTATCATATGCTATATTATCCTATCCTGACGACTGTTTGTTTCATATATTCATATTAGACACTATTTTGTTTGAAACAATCTGAAAATGCCAAAATTACTTATGATAAATTTCGTTTGACTGTCAAGGTTAAATCTAACCTTTGATTGCAAAAAAATGCACTTAGCCTTTTTATCTCTCAGAGATCCGGGGCTTCCCCTCCCACACCCCCCCCCCCCCCCGCCAAAAAAAGAAAAAATCTGACTCCCCCATTCAGTGCCATCATTCCATTTGATTTCTTAGCTTTTGAACCTCAAAATTCAATGACATAGAAATGAAATTTGACTATTTTCCTATGCTTTGCCGCAGGGTGTCAATAAGGGTATTGTAGCAGAGCGTCTTCTCCTAACAATGCGCGAAAAGGGGGTACCTCCAGATTTTGTTCTATGCATTGGGGATGACAGATCAGATGAGGACATGTTTGAGGTAATCATGAGCGCAAAGGACTCTTTCTCCCGTGTAGCCGAAGTGTTTGCTTGCACAGTAGGGCAGAAACCAAGCAAGGCCAAGTATTACTTAGAAGACACAAGTGAGATCTTGAGAATGTTGCAAGGTCTTGCCAATGCTTCAGAGCAGTCTGCTAGAAGTTCTTCCCAACTTTCACACTGAGCTTTTTTCTTACCATGGTGGCTTCAATCCTTATTCATAGGCTCCTATGTATTTGCCTATGCTGGGATATCTTGCTTGGTCATCCAACATGCGAAGTCATGTTCTGGCATTGTTACCAAGCGTATCTAGGTTTCGTTTTGCAGTAGATAAATTTATGACGTTGTTTCTATTGCTTCTTGTCTCCATTTCGATTCGATGTACAACGTTATTCTTCCTGGGAATGAATGATAGGCTTGTGATTGTCCCATATTAATATTACTATGAGGATGTTGCTAAGGAAAGGTTTCATCGTTGAGTTTTTATTTTTTGTTTAGAGATCATTATTTTTTAAATAAAATAATGCGCATTTTGGGGTAAAATATGAATCCAATGATGATAACATTCAATAATAACACATTTATTCTGAAGTTTTAGCGAGATTGGTGGCATAACATCAAATTTTATTGTGTTTGGTCTCCCTGTTTTTCACAAGAACTAACGCCCGAAGAAATTTGTTGTAATATTAGAAGTTTAAGAGAAAAAATGAAGTTCATTGGCCACAAAAGAAATATCAATCGAAAGAAGGGTGTTCCTATAGGATTTTTTAGTAGGTACAATTAAGCATGAATAACTTCCTTTTTCTTTTTAATAATTTTTAACAAGAGAATAAGGGGACAAATGTCAAACTTTTGAACGTTTACAGCTCATTTGGTAACAAGAAACAGAAAAAAAAAAAAGATGGAATGCATCACAAAATCCCGTTTGGTAGCTGCAAGTGGTGAAACGAAAAAGGATATGCTCTCCTGATAAGCATATGTTTGGAGGGAAATTATTAGTGTAAGTTATGCAAAATTATTTATTATTATTTATTATTATTATTATTATTTAACTGTGTCTGTTCTTTTTTATTATTTTTTTGAGTAGGAATATTTTTATCTTTTATTTATCATTTTTTTATTTTAACATTATCTTTATCTAATTAAATATACAAATGAAATAATATTTTTATTCGTTTCTATATTATATCAAATATAATTATTCGATTATATTCACATTCTCATTTCTTTTTTAATTTTATTAAAAAAAATTGTATAGCAAATGGGTTGTCAAAAATAGAAATAAAATTCCTTATATTATATCAGCAATCAATTTTAAATCGTTACACGAACATTTATAAATAATTTTATGATAATTTTAAAAGTATAATACATTTTTTTACTGAATTATACGTAAGAGGCATTTATTGGTCAGTTGGTATGAAATGTGCTTATACTAATTTTTAGCGATTAGTCTAATGATTGAAGAAGCATGCTTTGTATCTTGACTATTTGAATGAAAATCTTGAAACTAACATCTAAAAATAATTATTTTTTTAAAATACACCAAATAAGCTGATGTATTTTTATCATACCAAAAAATGAAAAGGTGCTCACACAAAAATTATCAACCCCTCGACATAAGTACATAACCATATGTGTAAACGGACTCAATTTTTCTTCTGCACAGCATCCCAACCCTTCAAACACAGCGCTCCACCCTTTTATTTTTGTTTTTCAATCTGAAGGTTCTGCACAGTAGATGACCTTGAATGTATGTAAACATAACAAAATATCTGAAAAAACTCACTTATGGCGGTTACTTCTTTCACATGAGAGTTTTGTTTTTTCTCTTTCATGAGATTATTCTTCTCTCTTTTATGAAAGTTTTAAGTATAAAATTATATTGATGTGTGGATTATTATGGTGATCTAAGAAACAATCAAATCAAGGTGTTGGAGGAGGATGTCATATAATTACTATTCAAGTGAAAAAAAAATGAAGTTATTTTCTTAAACCATGAAGATACAAAACTGGATGGATTTAAGAGAAAAACAATGAAAAAAACACTATTGATGGTTCCAAGTTATAAGGAAGGCCATTTTGATGGCGTCCTAAAAACAATGGGTGAGAGAAATTGATTGTGCAGAATCCTAAAAAGGAATTATTAGTTCTAATTTTTCTTTTAATTGAAAATGTTGTGCTATGTTAAATAATATGAGCTTTATTTATTGCCAAACAAATATAATAACAAATTGACTAACTAAATTAACATTAAGTGAATGTGTCAATCAAATTGGTTTTCATCGCTTTATCCTCATTTATCATAGCTTTTGAGTATAGTTTAATTTCTGAAGACATAATTAGTTGATATTTCATGTTTTTTTAATTTTATTTTCTATAAAATATTGTACAGGTGTTTATCTAACGAAAAGAAAAAAAATTATATTTTGATCCCTATTTATTTTATTTATTTTTTAATTTATTTTATATATTTTAAAATTTTATAATTAAATCCTTATAATTTATGAAACTTTTAATTTATTTTTTATTATTAAAAATTTATAATTATTTATTAAATGTTATTAATGTAATAAATTATATATTATTTTAATACTTTAAATATATATAATTTATACTAATGATCTCATATATATATAATAAATATTAACAAAAATATAACGACAATGATTAAATTAAAAATTATTTAAATTATAAAATTTAATTATAAAAAATTAAATTATAAAAATTAAATAAATTTAGAAAGACTAAAAGTATATATATTTTTTTCCTTAATCAAACACTTGCTTGACTTATTGTTTTCGAGTTGGAAACCATTGACACAATTTTGTTTGCGGAAGGCTGCGGGTTTCAGAGTTCAGAAAACAACCGGCCGGCGAAATCTTCCGAACTCCCACCATCCTCACTTTCTGGCGGTAAATAGATAGATACCGTTCCCTGCCTCCGAGTGAGCACTAGCCGTCTTCCTTCGTCGCTGACACGCTGTATCGAGTGTCGGTTCTCCCTCTGGTTTATAGACGCAAGCCTTGATTCGATTTGGTATCCTATTCTCATGATTTCTTCTCGTATTCACATTCCGTTGTCGAAATACGTGGTACTGGGAATCAAGTTTTAACTTGTACATAACAAAAAATTAGATGGAATTATATATGTGTTAGATCTCCATTTTTCCTTAAGCTAGTCTACCACACTTGCTCTTGTAATATCAACGGCTTTGTTTTATGTATGTATCCATGATTGGATTGGTAGGCAATTAGATTTTACGAAATTGTTGTGTACACGTATGTATATTTTCATGTAGGTTGCTGTTGGCTCATAAGTCAATGTGTGATTATGATACTAATTATCTTTCCTCCCCTGACATTTTTTAAAATTCTGTAGGGAAGATGTCATTGTAGCGCTGATTGAATACTTGAAGCTACTTATGATGGATAGAGGCCATGGATGCAGTTTCTCTGGGGTGGCTTCCATCGGTAACTTTTCAAGTGCCATCGTTGTTGTTACCTTGATCTTGGTTCGTATCCTTTATGTTTTATACTGGAGCAGTAGACCATTTAGCAGAAGAGCTACAAAACCTGTTAGCACCCTTATTGTTTTAGGATCAGGTTTGAGCCTATGGCGTTTTTCCTGCACTTCCATTCATATCAAAACAATATACGGTGATTCTATCAGTTTAGTTACAGTTTTATGCTGCTGTAGGTGGTCATACGGCTGAGATGCTTAATCTCCTGGCAGTGCTACAAAAAGATAGGTTTACCCCAAGATTCTATATTGCTGCTGCTACGGATAATATGAGTCTTCAAAAGGCTCAGTTGCTGGAAAACAACCTTGCAGCTGAGGTGCTCTTTTTGCTTGTTTGAAAAGTCCCTTAAATCTACTGAACTCTGTTGTATTTATTCTGTTTCTATCCATCTTGAAAAATAGCCTTTTTTGAGTTGCAGAATTGGAGTTATATCCTAAAAAAGGGCATCCATCCCGTGGGCCATGCAGAGTGCCTCTGCCCTCTAGTCCATTAGAATTGTTGATTACAATGGATAGTTGGTGCAGCTTTTCTTTGTTCCAATATATGTATCAACTTGTTTATGGCCTATGTTACCAACTCCATATGCCTTCAGTTCAAGGTCTCTTTCATGTCTTATGTGGCTGTAGGAGATTGAGAGATCAAATGCCATAATTTTTTCTTTGTTTGGTCATATTTACGGGAAATTGCATGAGAATCTTTAAGTTCCACCAACTTCTTTTGATGTGGGAGAATTAGGCTTGACTAATGATTATAAAAATGAGTACTAAGAGTTCAACTTATTGATGCTTGACTCAAAGTGCTGTTACTCTGTCCCATGTAGCTTTCTTGTGGGTATTCAAGGATGAAATAGCTACCTGTTACAAGTAGTTTGGCTGTCAGCAATCTTGGTGGACATTGTTACCCAATTAAAAAATGATATTGAAGTCAGTATTTTCTGTATGCTATTTGCTATTACTTCTGATTAGTAAGCCATTAACTTTTCAGTTACTTTCTTTTTTGGCTGGTTGCAAATTTGGAGACTGGAAATAGAGAATATATATTTTTGAAAGTGGACCTTTACTGCTATATAATTCCCTTCTAAGACGTAGGTGCAAATGCAATATGTGTATCCTGTTAAGAGCTTGATGAATTTTTGTTTGGTGTCACCAGTGTACAGATTCTGATCAGAAGTGGGTTTTACTGCAGAATGGAACCAAGGTTCCCAATACTGCTCAGTTCATGCAGATATATCGGAGTAGGGAAGTTGGTCAATCATATATAACCTCAATTTGGACAACTTTAATTGCAATGATACATGCATTATGGCTAATGATTAAAATTAGACCTCAAGTGGTACCATGTCTGTCCTTACATGCTCGATTACTTTTGCCAGTGCAGTCATTCTGTTACTTTGGAACAAATTTAGTAACTCTGTACTGCTATATCCAGATTCTTTGCAATGGACCTGGAACTTGCATTCCCCTCTGTGCAATTGCATTCTTATTTAAGGTTCTTATTCCCTCCATTGTGCCATTTTCCCCCATAATTTCTTTCACTAAGCCTTTTTCTTTTGGGGCTAATATTTGTTTTTATAAAACTTTTCTGATAACTGAAGTTACTATTGATGTGCGTATAACCTTCTGTATAGGTATTGGGGATCCAGTGGTCATCGATTTTCTATGTCGAGAGTATTGCAAGAGTCAGAAGACTCTCCTTAAGTGGCCTGCTCCTCTATAAGTTCCGGATGGCTGATCAGCTTTTTGTTCAATGGCCACAGTTGCAACAAAAATATCCCCAAGCTACCTATGTTGGTCGTCTGATGTAGTTTACTAGTTCTTGATGCTGTTAAAACCATCCTTTTTCTGGGCATTTTTGTTTTGTTTCTTCAAATTACAATGACATGTATTATTTTAGAGTTTGTGCATATCATTCCTGCTAGAGCTGAAAGTTACATTTTGAAAACACTAAATGCTACATGGAGAGATGATAGGAATGATGATCAGCTTGCGTGAGGCAGAAAATATGAAGAATGGAAAGCCAAGGATGTTGTCATATGCAAATAACCAAAGGAAGTTAAAATTCAATTTGTTTGTTAAAAGCTGTTAAGAGTAGTTTGTTTTTGTTGTAATCATTGTAACCATGAAGGCCCAAAATCTAAGTATAAGTACGTGCCGAGTCATTTGTATAGTCAAGCCTTTTTAATATATATAAGATGACATAGTTGATTTCCATCTACTATCACTTCTAAAGATTTTAGCATGGTATCAAAGCCGCGTCTCTCACGGGGTTAGCTCATCTTCCTCGTCATCCTAGACCAAATGTCCACGGCGTCTCAGGCATCTAGTAGGTTTGAAATTCAGCAACATGGCATTGCTGAGTCGTCTACAAGTGTAATTCCAAAGATCTTTTTCTAACAAGAAGATTATAGTGCGACTTGATGATAATAGCTTTCTCCTCTAAAAATAGTAAGTATTTCTTATGATAAAATAGCATTGATTATAGCATTATCTTAATGGATTTGTGGAAGTTCCTCCAGCAAAGATCAAGAAAGCATAGGGCCAAGAAGTGGAGAATCCAGCTTACGTCGTTTATGAATAGCAAGACTTTGCATTAGCATCTTGGCTAATTTCATTTGTCAGTCCTTCAATTCTCTTAGAAATCGTAGGATATGAGTTAGCATATGAAATTTGAAGTTAGTTGTGTCAATTGTTTGCAAATCAATCAATGGCCAAGATTATGCACTATCAAAATCTTTTGAATAATCAACGAAAAGAAGATCTATCCATGCATGAATATCTAGCTCTTGGGAAGACAATCTGTGATAAACTTGCTATAACAGGACAAAAGATTAATTAGTCATAATAGATATCACACATCTTGAATGGTTTAATGTCAGAATATGAGTCCGCTATAGCTGTTATCAATGTTGGACAACCATCCTATGACCTTCGAGTAGTGGCCTCTATGTTACCCAATGCAGAAGTACGACAAAAAAGGTTCATATCACAACAAGTAGCATTTGCAAATCTTATCTAGCACTTTACCAACAATTGGAGAATCGATGAAGCTCACATATGGAACAACCTTAACTGTGGCGATGCATTACATATAAGCTTCATCTCTACACCTCGTGGACCACGATCATAGTCACTATCTAGAGGGCATGGCAGAGGACAGTTTTCACACACCTTTAATAAACCTCAATGTCAAATATCTGGTAGGATTGGTCATATAGTAACCAGATGTTTTTATTGATTTGATCACACTTACACTGGCTTAATTTTGAATATCTACAAGTTCATAGCTAGAGCAACAACTTACAACAAATTTCTTCTCACAATAACCATCATGTAGCACACAACCTATTCATCTCAAGTCCTTCATATCATGGCAACTACTTAGCTAATGTTCACTACAATAACACTAATCATGTACCAACAAACTTTGTCCCTGCCATAAACCTCACAAATATGTTTGCTTCTGGTATAGATAATTCATATGGTTGTCTTAACTCTAGTTTGTCTCAAGATATGATACAAATGTCAGTATCTCAGAATGACACTAGAACTACTCCAAGTTTTAATGTTGTTTCCCCCTTTCACACTCCCAATTTGATAACTGATACTCCCCCTCATGTCCCTGCTAACATTCCATAGGCTTTAGTAGCTTTGCTAACAGTACTAGCAGATGAAGCATGGTACCTGGACTCTGGGGCTTCATATCATTTGACCAATAACTCCAACAATCTGGTCACATCCTCGGCATATCAAGGTTTACGTAAGATAGTAGTTGGCAACGGCCATACCATTTCACTAGTTAGAATTGGACAATCCTTCTTATTAACATGCTAATACTATTGTTGCCTCAAGTACTATATACGCCTTAAATAGTGAAGAATTTGTCATCCGTTTCCAAGGTTACAAGAGATAATGATATGTTTTTTAAATTTTATCCTGATGCATGTTTTGTTAAGGATATAAAATCTAAGGAGTTACTTCTATAAGGAAAACAACATGAGGGACTGTACAAAATTTTTAGCCCATGGTTTAAATGAGGCCATGACAGATCCACACATGGTTTACATCAGCTACACTCTCAACATAAATACTCAACATCAGCTAATACCTTTAAAGTTACGTGCCAAAATCTACTATTTCTAGGTCTTGTTGATAGAGAATGGATAAAGAATTAACAAATTCTTATTAATTATTTTAAATTATGAATTAAAGATAAATATGAGAAATAATATTATGATTAGTATTAGAAACTAATATTTAAATTACTTTATTTTATTAGTTATTTTGTTATTCTTAGTTATCTTTTTGTTAAACTTTAATAATTATCTTTTTGTTAGGATTATGATTTGTTATTAGTAATTATCTCATGGACTCTATATATATATATAATCCATGAAAATTAGGATTATATATTTTACTATTAATTGAATAATAAGAAATATTTTCAGAATATTTGCATCTCTCCCTCTTTTCTTTTTCTTCCACCTTTATTTCTTCTATTATCTCTCCCTTTCTTCTGTCTTCTTTCCTTTTTCTCCCTTGTCCTACATCTATTTTCTCCCTTTTCTTCTTTGTTCTAATATCTCTTTCTACTCATTTCTTCCTTACATCAATTTGGTATCAGAGTCTAACCACTTCCTACTGTCTTCTCTCCCCCTTTTTCCCTTGTTTTATATCAATTTGGTATCAGAGCCTGGTTACAATTCCAACCATGCTTTTCATTACCTTTCATGACCATATCATTAGAACCAAAAGGAGGAATCCAATTTGATCATCTAAGCTCATCGCCAGCGACTACGGCATGTGTTGCAACGCACCGGTGAAGTCCTTGGAACAAAGTACCAAAACTATCCAAACTAATTTTAATGACTTTTAAAAAAATGTGAACTATTAATTTGATAAACTTACAAGTGCCATCAATCAATTTTCTATACAAATCACTAGTAAAAACTTAAAAGAACTAAAGACGGAAGAAGAATGTTGTTGAGAGTCCAAAGTATTAGAAGAAGATATATTAAGCAAATTCCATGTTATCATTGTAAAACTCTTTGATTGCCCATCAAATATCGATTATGATGGTTCCATCATAGGGTTTGAAGAATAGTTGAAAGTAAATTTGGAATGTAAAGAAATTAATGCTGACCAGCAGTCTGAAAATCAATCACAAGTTATAGAATGTTATGTTTAGAATCAACCAGTTCAATTGTTCCGCCCAATCGAGTTTGTCATTCCATATATATTAATGAATTCAAAACTGTTTACACTACCATATCTTGAAGTAATGGTGTTCATCCTACCTAAGGCTTCAAAACAAATCATTTTAATGTTTTTCTATTTTAAAACTCGATGACAAGTTTTCTCCAACCAGAGGAGAATGATGGAGAATGGAAAAAGAATTAAAACATTATTATTAATTATTTTTAAATTATGAAGTAAAGATAAATATGAGAAATAATATTAGGATTAATATTATAAACTAATATTTAAATTACTTTATTTTATTAGTTAGTTTGTTATTTTTAATTATCTTTTTGTTAGGATTAGGACTTATTATTAATAATTATCTCATGAACTCTATATATAACTTGTAGAAATTAGGATCATGTATCTTATCATTGATTGAATAATAAGAAGTATTTTCATAATATCTGCATCTTTCCCTTTCTTCTTCCTCTTCCCTTTTTATTTCTTTTATTATTTCCTCCTTTTTTTCTATCTTCTTCCCCTGTTCTCCTTTATCCTACATCTATTTTCTCCCTCTTCTTTCTTATTTTAATATCTCTCCTTACTCACTTCTCCCTTGTGTTACATCAATTTGATATCAGAGTCCAACCACTTCCTGATATTTTCTCTCCCCCCTTTTCCCCTTGTTTTACATCACTTGTTTCATGTCACACAGGATCACTAAATATTGACTCTCATATATCGCACCATAGACTAGGACACCCATCTATTGATGTACTACAAAAACTTGCAAACCAATGTAATTTCTCATTCATAATGAATAAAAATATTGAGATCTATTCATCCCGCCAACTAGCTAAAAGTCACAAACTCCTTTTTGCTCCTTCAACTACTATGTATGATCATCCCTTACAACTTGTAGTTGCAGATATTTAGGGTCCAACACCAATTATCTCTAATGGTTTCAGTTTTTATATAGTCTTTATTGATGTCCTTTCTCAATTCATATGGGGGTACCCTCTTTAGAAAAAGTCACAGGCCTCACACACCTTTATTCAATTTAAGATAGAGGTTAAAAGAGCATTTAACAAAAAGATCATTGAATTTTAAATTGATAATGAAAAGGAGTTCATAGCTTTTTTTTATTTATTTAAAGAAAGCTGGCATCAAATATAAACTTACGTGTCTTTGCACTTTAGAACAGAATGGTCTTATTGAACGGAAACATTATTGAAGTTGGCTTATCTATATTGGCTTAAGCTTCTATGCCTTTGTATCATTGGCCAAGTGCATTTTCCACTACTGTCTTCTTAATCAATAGCCTCCCCACAAAGGCCATTTCAGGTGATACTCCATATCACAAACTATTCAACAAATTTTTAGATTATAGCTTTCTTTGAGTATTTGACTGTTAATGTTTTCCTATTTTAGAAGCTACAACAATCAAAAAATGGAGTTCGGATCTAAACCATGTGTTTTTCTCGGTTATAGCCTAGAACATAAATGGTATAAATGTTTAGATACACCAACAGGTCACATATACATTTCTCGCTAAGTGACCTTTAATGAAAAAGTCTTCCTTTTTGCCTCAGGAGCAGTGTCAATAACTAATCAACCCTTATAAGTTTCAAGCTTTGACTTTTTTGGCCTGTCTTTATCACTAACAAACTTATCAGGCCTTCCTCCTCACATTTCACCTATAACTTATTCCCCAACACTCAATCTCAACCAATAGACTCTATCTCATCGTCAACGGCTCCATAACCTCCCTCTTCAACTAGCAAACTCCATTCCGATTTGTATACCACAACTAAACTCATATACAACTTCTTTATCTTCAATAGATAATATCACCCAATCTCCTATCCAACACTTGACACAAACTGGTAAAGAGTTGGTCTTAACCCATCCAATGATTATTAGATCTAAAGCTGATATCTTCAAGCCAAAGGTTTTTTTGCATATTGTAACTGATGATCAACTTCCTAATACAATTGTGCATGGCAGTAATGGATGAATACAATGCTCTAACTAAATTTAATACTTAGAGCCTGGTTTCCCTTCCACCTGATGGGAAAGCCATATAGTGCAAATGGCTATTCAAAATCAAAAGAAATGCTTATGGTATAGTAGTAAGACATAAAGCTCAATTAGTGGCCAAGGGATACTTTCAGGTGGCAAGATTAGATTATACAGAAACATTTAGTCTGGTTGTTAAGCACCAAACCATGGGAGTGCTCCTTACACTTGCAATAATTTAACAATGGAAGCTTGGATAGATTGATTTCAACAATGCATTCCTTAAAGGTGATCTTCAAGAAGAAATATACATGCAGCAACCTCCAAGACTAGAGTAACATAGTTCCTTTATCAACTCTCCTATTGTTTGTAAACTACACAAGTCTCTATATGGCTTCAAATAAGATCCACAGGCTTGCTTCAACAAACTCAAGGACTACCTTGGTCAACTACAATTTCAAGCCTTGCAAGCTGATAATTGCTTGTTCATCCAATGATCTCACAACTCTATCATCTTTCTTCTTATATATGTGGATGACTTAATTATCGTCAGTAACAAGTCAGATGAAATTCAACAACTGATCATTACTATAGGTTCACTCTTCTCCTTGAAAGATCTTGGTACTTTGAGCTTCCTTTTAGGAATTGAGTTCTATATTCTAACTAATGACAACCTCCTCCTTTCTCCAAAAAAACAAAAAAATTATGGAGCTACTAGAAAGAACAAAAATGACAGAACCTAATCCTCAACCTACTCCTATGATCTCCAATGTTTAACTTTCCAAACATAAAGGCAATGTTATGTTAGATGACAAAATGTATTGAAGTGTGATTAGAGCTCTCCAGTACCTTTGTAACACGAAACTTGAACTTTCCTACTGCGTTAATCGGCTTAGTTAATATATGCAACATCCACTTGATTCACACTAGTAAGTGATTAAGTGAGTACTCCTATATCTAAAAGGGACTATAAATCACGGTCTCCTTATTAAACCTACCATTGCTTTTACACTTACAACATCTGCTAATGCTAATTGGGGTAGCAATAAGGATAACAGAAGATCCACCAACAATTATTGTCTTTACCTAGGAAAGACTCCTATTATTTGGGCTTCAAAGAAATAAGGAGTGGTGTCTCGATCCTCTACAGAAGCAGAATATAGAAGCCTTATTAACTCAGTCAGTAAACTGATGTGGTTAAGGTCCTTGCTAAAAGAAATGCATGTGAAGGTTGTTGGAAAACTGATTGTGTGGTGTGACAATGTTGGTATTGTACTAATGGCAAGAAACCCTATTCTTCATGCAAAAGCTAAACATGTCAAGTTGGACATTCATTTCATGAGGGAGAAAGTTCTAACGAGACAAATACAAGTCAACTACGTGCCATCAAGTGAGCAAGTAGTTGATGTGCTTACAAAGCCCTTGATAGCTGCAATCTTTGTTTCATTAAGAAAACGAGCTAAATGTGTTAACTCCAGAAGAGTCCAATAGAAGTACTAACGATGGTGATTAGATTACAGAAGATTATGATAATCTCATAAAAGTTTCTAGTAAAAGAAATGCCATCACATGCAAATAACCAAAGGAAGTTAAAATTCAATTTGTTTATTAAAAGCTGTTAAAAGTGGTTTGATTCTATTGTAGCCATTATAACCATAAGGGCCCAGAATCTAAGTATAAGTACGTGCCCGAGTCATTTGTATAATCAAGTCTTTGTAATATACATCAGCTGATGTAGTTGATTTCCATCTACTACCTTTTTTAAAGATTTCAGCAAAGGATAATTGACTACGTTGGTTAGGTTGAGGTGTGAACTAGCATAAGGTTGTTATTGACGATGTCTTTCTATTAGTGTCTTATTTTCCTAAATGAAGGGAGCTGTAGCCAATACGGAGGGATAGGCATAGGCATATTGTGATGAATTTGGTGCAAAAACTGTTGGTGTTAATTCCTTTACTTGAAGAAGGAAGATTACCTTGTAGCTTGTTTTCAATTCTTCCCCCCACCTTCTATTTTTCATGTATCATATTTAAAAGAATAAATACAGCTTACATTTCCCTCATATTCTTATCCATCTTTGCTCCTTGGTTTTGATTAGATAAATTAGAATCTTATCAAGAGATCATAGTAAATTAGAATCGTATAAAGAGATCATAATTATTGAGTTACAATTTGAACAATAGAGAACTGGTGCAGAGAGGTTGAAGTATCAACCCAAAGACGTACTTGAAACTTAGTTCAAGAAGCTGATTAGCTTTTGGAAACCCAAGTAAAGGTAATGTAATCAGTAAATATGAACTTTGTTTGCATAATTTATTATATATTTTTGGCAATCTATTTTTATAGTACGTGTAGCAATTGAGTGAAGCCAATTCAAAAAATTAAGCAAAGCAAAAGTTCTCACATGGAATAGGAACTAAGGCCCTATTTGGTTTGGCGAGGTAAACATAGTTGTTGATGGATTGCTATGTAAAAATGTGTTTGATTCATAGCGTCAAATACAATTGGGACCAGGGGGAGTGAAAGTCATTACTTTCACTATAGTGCACGATTTTCCCTTCAGTTTAGAGCCAAAATGGAAAAAGACCATCTTGCCCTTTTAAAATGACTCACTGTAACATGTTCTTTTCTCCTCTTGCTTCAACCTTCTGCTTGCTACAATTACCACTTGCTTCATTGAAAATTACAAAACATTGCAAAGCTTGCTACAATCATCGGAGCAAGCTCTTTTCACCTTTTGCTTCAACCTTGATTTTCATCACTTGCTACAATCACCATTTGCTTCACTGAAAATCGTAGAGCTCGCTACAGTGGAGTTAAGGCTAATCACAGAGCTTGCTACAATAACCAAAAATCGCAAAGTTACAATCACCAAAAATTACAGAGCTTGCTATAGTCATTGTGAAAATCGCAACACTATGAACCAAACAGTGGAGGGCAACCATCCCCTGTCCTATCCCGGTCATTGACAAACTTTGGATTCCTTAAACCATGACTTCAATTGTGGTTTATTGTTCTTGGATTTAATAAAACGAAGTATATTCTTTTTAATTTAATGTTTGATGGACATTATCGTCTTTTTATCTACCAATTTTTCTATTCCTACTTTAATTTTTTATAACCAAATATACAAAAGGATAACATATTTTGTTTTCTTTGTATATTATACTAAACACAAATAATATATATATATATATTTCCTTTCTAATTACATCACTAAAAATGTAGTGAATCAAACGAGTTCTAATAGTCAATAATAAACTATATCAAACAACATACCTAGATAGCTCAAGTAGTATACCTTAATATTATTATTATCATCTATTTTTTTCATGAGTAAGAAAAATTATAAGCAAGCGTTTGTGCATAAGTTTATTTATTATTATTATTATTATTATTATTATTATTATTATTATTATTTATGCTTAAGGTATCAGCAGTCTTTTTTGGATGACGGTAGACAAAGATAGACATAAGATCAAACCATATACGGGACGCTACATGTTGTCAAGTGTTAACTGTGAATATAATCCGATGATGGGTTGACCCGGAATTATATTGAAGCAAGCAACATGCTACGTTCACTTTATGGGAAATAATACTCGGGGTTCTGACTGTATTTGAATTATCAGCTATACCTTTTGTGCTGGGCAAGGAACGAAGGAAGACTTTGCGCGTTATGTTTGAGTTAAAAGTTAAGACAAAGACTTAACCACTAAGCTTTCGGAGAGACCTATGCCCTCTGGCAATTGAATCTTTGTCTGTGGTTGTGTTACAAAGATTAAATGCTGCTTGCCATGTACTAATAGTCAACTTTAATAAAACAAAATTTTCACTCTTTCTTCTATCTTTTCATTCCCGTGGAATTGCATCAATTCGTCCTCTAGTCGTATGCATTTTTTAAAATCAAAAGTATGACTTTAGACACAGTTCTTTCGAGTTGTTATAGCTCATATATGTGCATCAATACGCTTTTATTACCTTTTAGTTTTTCAACTATGAATACTTTTCAGTCACACTATAGGCACACATCAAATTTTACTCGTTCACAAGACAGTCTTATTAATTTGCGTCTTGCTCTTTCTCATTCTATTTGTGTTTGCTCACACCGCCTGATTGGGATTGATAACATCTGAAAGTCTGGAACTGAGCTTATTTTCATATAGTCCCACATTTTTTTAATAAAAACTGAGTTTTTCCTTTCTCCAAGATATGTTATAAGCAATGAAGAAACCAGGTAAAGGAGCGTTTGCCTTAGCACGACTATTCTATCATGAGAGGCAAAAATTGAATATGGAAATTACTCTATTCATTTCTTCTTGCTGAGTCCAGGTCCACACCCTCCTCTAGTCTTCTTTTGACTAGGATAGCTCCGTTTCTTCCACCGGAAAACCAATTTACTAATAAACATCTTCCCTGCTTTCTAACATTGGATGTTTTAAACAACAGGGTATCTTTATTTTCATAGCGAAAACCTTAATAATTTGAAACAGAAAAGTGTCTCTCTTCTTAAGCAATGAAGTCAGCTTTTAAAATAAAGTCTAACACTCTGATCATCGTCCCTTAATAGAATGAGTCACATTGGTCAATTTTGTTTAAAAATAATAATAATAATTTTTTAATTTAAGAAAATCTACAGATGAAACCAAAATACGTAGTGTAACCCACTTAGCCTAAGCCAAATCCAAGCATTGTCAACTAACCCAATTATCCTAGTTAAAGAAGAAACATGGTATATTCTTTTCATTGTTGTTTGTCAATATATTATTATATATGTGTGTGACTTCTTACCAGTAATGCCTTTAAAAGTATGCCGTGTTCATCTACTCATCTTTATTACGGTAGGGTCATGCATGCACATTCTCTGCGTAGACTTGTACAGTTGACTTAATGCTGAATGGTTAACTTCATTTGTGGGAAGAATTTATTTCCTTTC
Organism: Erythrophleum ivorense; assembly: GCA_026724425.1. Lineage (NCBI taxonomy): Eukaryota > Viridiplantae > Streptophyta > Magnoliopsida > Fabales > Fabaceae > Erythrophleum > Erythrophleum ivorense. Next base: position 2,812,515 of record JAIUCV010000089.1, read on the forward strand.
TCTTGTTCTCTTTTCCGTTTTCATAAAAACTGTAGAAAACGTGTTTCCATGAAGTGAAAATATTCTCGAGTGCAAAAAAAAAGAAAATGAAAGACAACAGTTAGCCATTCTGAAGGATGACAGAAGAGACTAAGAAATGAACAAGGGAATTCAAAATTATTGTGAAAACATGGAATTAGGAACTAATTATGCTGATTGCTGAACTGAGGCTGTTTATAATCTTGTCTTTTCTAATTTATAGAAAGTTTCCCGTAGCTGAATTTGCCCCATATATAATGTCTTCTTCTTTTGTATATCATTTCAAGTGATTTGCATATGAGTTGATGGTTTGGGCTATTTCTGCATCTGTCAAGGTAAAGAATTGTCTTCTTCCAAGTGCATACTCCACCAACCCACATGCTTGGGGAGATTCTATGAATAAGAGCTTAACTTTACAATACGAAAAATCTTTTTCCATTAGATGCACCTTGGAATTTTTGTATAAAATTACCTTATAATTTTACTAATAAAATATTAAAACAAGAATCTTGATGATCATCTAACGATAGAATTAAATTAGATTCTATCTCTTGAAAGTCCCAATTCTTCCTAAAATCACCTGATGTACGGAGGAAAATTTCTTAGGTGTAGAGTATAAGTCAATAGAAAATTTTTATAAACAAATCAATCCTTTGAAAAAATAAAAAGAGACAATTCAGACTAATCATTAAAAAAAAAAAAAGACATAAGTATGACACATTTTTCAATAAAATTTTATTCGATATATTTATATTTTTTTATTTGGCTCTTTTGCACATCAATATGTTATAAACTGAATCTATCCAATATTGACTATTAAAATAATTATAAATTTTAAGGTTGGTCTAGTGTTTAAGAAAGTATGTTTGACTATTTGAGTTCAAATTATAAAACTAGCATTTGAGAAAGATTTATTTTCTTAAATATATCAAATTGATGCGGCGGTATACTTTTAAAATCGTCCTGAGAAGGAATTTAGTGTGAATTGACTGAGCACTTTTCAGATCGCAACAGATCGCCACCGTGAGTTTCGCGAGCATTCAATTAGCATTCATTTCTTGGTTGCCTCTCATGCTCCATTAAAGCTTTCCAACAACCATGAGACTTTGCTTGCTCATCATTCAATCTCTCAACAGCTTTCTCTCCATATTCATTATTATTTTTATCATCATTTCCTGTTGATGATAAATTCTTCAGTTGTCGTCTTCTCAAAAGTACACGATGATCAACAAAAGTAGCTTTTTCTGTAATTGCTTCACCTTCTTTTCAGTTCACAATTATTATACTCCCTTCCGTCCACCAGTATATAAGGCATCTTCTAGAAGATTTATTTGGTTTAAAATATAAGGCACCATGTAATTTTTTATATTAACTTTTTAAAAATATTTTTCTTTTTTTTTTTAAATGTTAGTTTAGCTTTTTTTTTTCTTTCTCTTTCGTAAATAAGGACAACAGTAAAAAAAAATAATAAATTTAAAAAATTTAAAATATTTAAGTAATTTTATTAAATTATATGAAATAGTTAAAAATATTTTATAATATGAATAGGAGGGAATATATCACAAAGCAACTGCTAAAATTTTCAACAGCAACACCTGACTTTTTGTTGCTCAGCCTGTTACAATCTCTGTTCTGCAAAGTCTACCAGAACAAGTACGCTATAACGACATTCATAGTTCTCTCCATAACATGTTGTGTCAGTATTTTAATTACGTGTAAAAAAAGCATCTTCCATTTTGATGATTTGAGACCCATCGTTAAAATAGTTAATCATTGTATGTTTAATGATATTGGCAATATTATTAAGTTTGTTGGTTGGTAATAGTATAAGCCTAATCTATATGGATACGAATCATACTATAGCAACTTTCAATTTGTTATGGGTTACAAATGTTCAAATATAGCAACTTAATCCCAGCTAAAAGCAGCTTGAAGAATAGGAGAAGTACAAAATTGAAAATAATTAGATCAAATTTTCATATAGTTGATGTTTAGTTTTTATGAATCTCACTTTAAAACATTCTATTAAATTAAAAAAGTTTTTATGACAGATCTGAGTCGAGTAAAACTATTTCAAAGGGTGCTTCACTTAAAATGTAATTAACCCATTGAAGGTTATTTAATTTTATTAAATCGTTATTTTTAATTCTCTTGGTAATGTTCGAAGGATTTTTAACGTCTGAAGATATATGTGCATTGTCAGTATTGACAATATGTCAAATACATATCCATATATACATACATATATATATATATATATATATATAAACAAAAATAATATTTTGACTTGCTTGCAAGACAGGCAAAAAGTGAATTAATTAATGCAGCTACAAAACAGGTGGATGGTTAGGTGGAGACTACTTGGAACGTTTAGATCTGCACGCGGAAAAAAGAAGAGTTGAACGTCGGTGATTTTGGCGAACTGAACTAATCATTTTATAAATAATAATGTTAGGAAGAGGCTAAATTTTTTAATATTTTAGTTCTTTTATAATTAATTATTTTTTAAAATTTATATAAAATAGTATTTTATTAAATTTTAAAGTGATCTAATATTTAAAAACTTAAATCCTATAAACTCTCACTCCTCCCCACCCTATTTGTAAATATCAAATTTAGTTTATCCTTGTGGCAAAAACTTAACTGGGATTGTTGCCTTCGGAAACTAAATATAAATATCCAAATATTTGGTGACTTGACATTCGTACTCATGACAGCTTTTGAGTTCTTACTTTACAATATCCGAAGGTGAGAACTCAAGAGCATGTTGTGGGGATATATGTCGGTCGGTGGGTTGGTTTTTCAAATCCGTCATTCATACCCATGCATGATATTCCTTTATAATTTACAGTTTGGCAGTGATGCGAAAATGAAAGATAAAAAATAAAAATTTATATGCAATATTTATTATATTTTTATTATTATTTAATAATATATTTTTTTATAATTTTATAAAAAAGAAGTATACTAGACAATTTTATTTATTTATTTTATTATTTTATTTTCATATTTAACATTCTATATATCAAAATTTTTACTCTCATGAGTGATTAACCGCAGGGGGGAAAAACAAATTTTATGTAATCCTTTATATTTTTCTGTTTATAACCCCGCAAAAAGATGGATTAATCATGCGATTGATTTATAATGTATAGATAGGTTATGAATTACACATCTGTTGAACTCAGCCTAAAAATAAAACTAATACTTTGTGCGAGTAGGATGATTATGTAAAGTTGGATTTATTATAGATTCTAATTATGATATAATAATTAAAAATTATATTAATTATTTACAAAATTTAAGGACACTAATTTAATTTTTACAAATTCATTATTATTAAATTAGCTTTAATTTTTTTTAAAAAATATCATTTTAATTTTAATCTTAAGTTCTTAACCCTAACTCAACATTAGGATTAAATTGATAGCAATAAACTTTCAAAAATCAAATTGATAATCATAATATCTTTCATGGACTGATATGATAGTTTATTTAATTATATTAAATAGAAAATCATATTCTATCTACGTCCCATTAGATTAACATACTATAATCACACTTACTAGTTACACAAAATTAAATCAATGGTTGTTAATTATTAGAAAAAATTAATATCATATGCAATTGAATTTTAAAAAATAAATAAAGTAGATAAAGTTTTATATTTACTAATTATTACATGATAATTAAATTAATAATAAATCTAAATTTATGGTACCATTACACGGACAGCAATATATAGCTCTAGTTGCAAAGTCATTCTGCTCTCTCTAATCTAACATTCTTCCAAAATGAAGTATAGCGGTCACTGACTAAAACTGCATTATAAATCATGAAGTAAGTGTGTTTTTTCAGTTTTTACTTAAAAATCTCAGAATAATTTGCAAAAATGGCTTCAGCACTTGCAGAGTTCGTGCAATAGTACGGTCAAACTTCGATGCCACACTTCTAGTTTATCATGCACCTCTTTGTTAATAAATATCCCCTCTTCTCTTTCATGGTTATTATGACACATCCACCTCCAACCCCAATTTCTATATCCTCTACGTAAGTTTCCTTCAAAACAAGCACAAACCGACCTCTCATTTTCTTCTCCAACTCATCTAAATCACTTCTTGTGCTCTCTTTTCTATCAAAGTTTCTTCCTTTTCCATTTTCAGGTCTCAGAAATGTCAGACCGGAGTACATTCTCCGGCGACTCACCGGCCGTGGATGCGAAGCAGAGAAAAGTTTCTCTGTTAAAGTTGTTCTCTTTCGCTGACTCCTATGATTATGTACTAATGGCAATTGGATCTGTTGGTGCATGTGTTCATGGTGCTTCTGTGCCTGTTTTCTTCATCTTCTTTGGAAAGTTGATAAATGTCATAGGCCTGGCTTACCTCTTTCCCAAAGAAGCTTCTCACCAAGTTGCCAAGGTTTGTATAATTGAAAGCACTTTCTATGTTGTCTTCTTCCCCTTTTTCTAAGTTATAAACTATACCAAGCTCACAATTAAAGGCTATTTTGGGGATTTCACCTCCCTTAATTGCAATCAATAACTTCTCTTACTTTTATCTGTTCCTCTAACAACATTAGTTGCAATTTTGCAGTATTCGTTGGATTTTGTGTATCTGAGTATAGCAATCTTGTTTTCATCTTGGACAGGTACGAACTTATTATTTGACCTTAAACCCATATTAAAATCACTGTCATACTCATAATCTCAGTTGATTTGCTAATCTTTTCTATTTGTTTAATCATTATTTGGCTATGTTTAATTAACATGATTCCATATGTAGAGGTGGCATGTTGGATGCACACTGGTGAACGTCAAACAGCGAAGATGAGAATGGCTTATTTAAGGTCAATGTTGAATCAAGACATAAGTCTATTTGATGCCGAAGCATCAACTGGGGAGGTCATTTCTGCCATTTCTAGCGAAATAATCGTTGTTCAAGATGCACTATCTGAGAAGGTATGGTGTTGATTGGAAGTTCATGTATTGAAATTAAATGGTTTCGTGCATAACAACAGAAAAAGAAAAAAAAAATATAAATATATATATATATATATAACACTATTGAGCAAAGACATTCCTGTGCTGTCCTGTTCTTACCATTTTCTTTCAAAGGGTGAAGGACTGCTAGTTGAGTTGTGTTCTTCTGGGTTTCACAAGAAAACCAGTGCTTTCTGACACTATATTTATGTCTCTTGTGAGAATCGAGCTGTGTGAATTTAATGCAATGGGTAGCCTTTATACGTCGGGCAGTGATAGCTATGCTGGTTTTAAGGTTTTCAGTTTTTGAGGCCAGCTGGAATGGCCTCACTCAAACTTCACCCAGTTTAATTATGAGGAAGCATCTTCCTCCACCACCATAACCATTTCGATTCTTGTTCTTTCTTAACCATTTGAGATAGATGTTATGGAGAGTTCAGACGCATGAGTTTTCATTTATTGATTTTTTTTTTAAGATTCATAATAAATAATATTTTATTATCATATGTAGTTAAATACATAAATTCTAAGAAAATTCAATAATTAAGAGGAGTGTTCTAGCCCTAGCAAACTTCAACCTCGCAGATTCAACTATAAGCTCGGGTGAGCTTGAGCTCACTCGTTGAGTTCTTTTGAAATTTGTGTATTTAAGTGTTTATGATAAAATATTATTTGGTTTGAGTGCTTAAGAATAATGTTGGAGAACTCATGCAATTAAACTAAACCTTTGAGCTCTCATTCATTGGACCCTCTTAAGATTTGTGATGAATAAACTATCATATTAGTTTTTGAAAAATACTATCATTATCTATTTAGTCCTAAAAAATTTATTAACATTAATTTAGTTCTTACTTAAAAATGTATTGCTATCAATTTAGTTTTAATCGAGTTAGAATCAAAAGTATAATAATGTGTTTTTTTAAAACACTAAGACTAAATTTTTAAAAGCTAAATTAATATCATTAAAATTTTTTATAGATGAATATAATAAAAAAATTTATTTTCTTAAAATCTTTAGAATAAGAATGTATATCCAACTCGATCAATTTAATTTGATCTGATTATATTAAATTGAGTTAGGTTGAACTAAAAATAAATTAGACAATTAAATAGACTTAAATATTGAATAGACCATGTTAATCAATTTGACTTAACTTAATTTAGTATTATTAATTTTTTATTATATTTTATAAAAATTTATTTTTTAAGACCATTTTATAATATTACAAAAAATTAAAAACACAGAAAAAAAGAAAGTGGCCTTGGTGTAATCTAATACTAACCCTAACTAAATGGGGTCGAGCTTGAATATCAAATTTAGGAATAAAAAAAGGAGATCCAATCAAAATCGGAGCGTGGACTCCTATCTCAGAGGATCCAATGGATAAAAACTCAAGGCATTGAACCCAAGTTTGCTAATATTGTTATCATTCAAACCCTATTAATTTTATTAATTTGCGGGGACTATTGTGCAAATTAAGAATTTTGTCAGCGGCTCCTCCCTCATTCACTTTGCCTGGTTGTCTCCCTGGATGTCAAGAACTGCCATTTTAAAGGGTGGTAACGGCAAAAGATATCCCAAACTTGGAACAATGATGGGTATTGGTTTTGCAGGTAGGGAATTTCTTGCACTACATAAGCCGATTCATAGCGGGATTTACTATTGGCTTTGTCAGGGTATGGCAGATCAGTCTAGTGACACTATCAATTGTTCCCTTGATTGCCCTCGCTGGAGGTCTTTATGCTTACGTTACAGTCGGCCTTATTGCCAAAGTCCGAAAAGCCTACGTTAGGGCTGGTGAAATCGCCGAAGAGGTATATCCTCCCTCTCATATATTCGTAAATGCTCGACAAAATTGCGTATCTCATTTTTACCTGTTCAAATCCAACGCGAATTGCATTAAAGGATTAGTAGATAGCTTCCTTATCTTAGTAATTTGGATTCGATTGTATTGAAAAGTATTCTGTGTGCCTTAAGGTTGTTCGGGGATAAAATTTAGTCCTAAAATCCAGTATACCTTAAACGTTATAATAATAATAATAATCATCATCATCATCATCCTAAATTCTTTCAAACCTGACTCACTTCTAGATGGCACTGAGAATTTTGGGAAGACGGGGAACGAAGACGAATCGTCCTTCATATTTCACAAAATGCTGGACAAAAATGTGTCTCTTATGGTTACTTGTTCATATCTAAAGTGAATTGCCAAAGTTCATTCTAACTGACCCATTTCTAGATGGTACAAACCTTTAATTTTTGTTCCACCCAATTTGGGGTAAAATAGGGAGTCGACTCAGTTTAATTTACTGTTTTATGTTTTGTGGGTTTCAGGTGATAGGGAATGTCAGAACGGTACAAGCATTTGCAGGAGAAGAGAGAGCGGTGAGATCATACAAAGCGGCTCTCGTGAATACTTACAAAAATGGCCGGAAAGCAGGTTTAGCAAAGGGTCTGGGACTAGGCTCCATGCATTGTGTCCTGTTTCTGTCATGGGCCCTGCTTGTTTGGTTCACTAGTGTTGTTGTTCACAAGAAAATCGCCAATGGAGGCGAGTCTTTTACTACCATGCTCAATGTTGTTATCTCTGGCCTGTAAGCATTTTTACCTTCTGTTCTATGGGGACCCAACCATCTCATTCTGTTTTACAGTGCATAATAATCGAGCGGATAAAACTTCTTCTTGGTAGAATAAGTTGCTTCTCCACACCCCCCCACCCCCCCACAAAAAAATACAAAACAAAAAATCACCTGAGTGTACATACCATATCCTTGTTGGCACAGCCAACATAGTTAGGGCTACCTTGTAGGATGAAAATTTGGACATTCTTTACTCTACCTTTTATGATATATATTTGACTCCCCAAGACATTATAGCTTCTTCTTAAATAACCTTAATCACTTTAATTTTCTCTCCAGTATTATTCTGGTCTAGCTACCCCTCCCAGCGTTTTTGAAATGGTATGTCTGATTCAATAGAGCAGTAATTGTTTTATATAAATCACAGAATCAATACTTTTTATTATGTTTGTCATACTCTAGATGAGTTATTTACAAGCAAGGCTTATTGCAGTTGAGCTAAGGATACCCAAAATGTACAAGTGGAAATGTTACGGTTGAATAGTTCTTAAAGTAATTCAACTATGTTATTCCTCAGAGTCAACTTTCAATAACGTCTTAATCCTTCCATTATTCATGAATAGTTCTCAAAGTAATTCAACTATGTTATTCCTCAGATTCAACTTTCAATAATGTCATCATCCTTCCATTATTCATCAGAAGCTTAACATCAAACAAGTACACTGTAGTCTGAGGGTTATATTAGGCAGATCTTTTGAGATTCAGTGATAGTGCATGTCACTGTTCTATGTAGGTCCAAATTACATTCACTGCTGCAGGACCTCCTGCTTTTCAACATTATGCATCGTTTGTTTGTCAAGAAGTCTAGCTCATTATATTATCTTCATTCTTCAGTATATTGCTAGTAATCATCCTGCAATTATTAATTTACCTAACCCATAATTGACATTATTTCTTGAGTTAGTTGTAGTAAAAGTGGTTCAGACAGATCCTGCCATTACAGAGTCTTTGAAATAGTTTCAGAATGTTACTTAGCTGTTAAATTAGCTTGTATTCTTGTGTATAGATCATTCTCTTAAAGTAAGATGTCTGAAGGTCATTATTTTTCTTCTCAGGTCACTTGGGCAGGCGGCACCAGATATCTCTGCATTTATCCGAGCTAAGGCAGCAGCCTATCCCATTTTTGAGATGATAGAGAGGGAAACAGTGAGCAAAATCAGCTCGAAAACTGGTTGCAAATCAAGAAAATTGCATGGTCACATCCAATTTAAAGATGTTTCTTTCAGCTATCCATCTCGTCCTGATATAGTTATCTTCAACAAACTCTGTCTTGACATACCACCTGCCAAAATTATAGCCCTAGTAGGAGGAAGTGGATCTGGAAAGAGCACTGTTATATCTTTGATTGAGCGCTTCTACGAACCCCTTTCTGGACAGATACTATTAGATGGGAATGATATCCGGGAACTCGATCTCAAATGGCTAAGAAGTCAAATTGGGCTGGTTAATCAAGAACCTGCCCTTTTTACCACAAGCATCAGAGAAAACATACTGTATGGAAAAGATGATGCCACTCTTGAAGAACTTAAACGTGCTGTGAAGCTTTCAGATGCTCAGTCTTTCATTGACAATCTTCCTGAAAGATTGGACACTCAGGTAAGATTGACCATGTAATCTGCTTATCTTTAACATAATATAAAATAACATGCAAAAGCTTTTTTCGCCATGTAATGGCATGTTTTCAGCTTAGTTTTTGATGCCTATCTATCATTAGCATTTTTTCTTTTGAAGCATGTGGCCTTGATGGCAGAGGGAACTAAAGAAAGTCATGATTGAAAATTATACTGGTATTGTAAAGGATTTAGATTTCCATCCGATGGCTAAAGCTTCTATCTGAAGAAATTCCAAGTGATAGCAACTACATTTGAGATTTCAGTTCTATGAAAAAAAAAAAAAATTGCAGGGTGCAGACTAGAAAGTACAAATAAACATCAAAACTATACTTCATTGTGTGTGATAAGTGTGTCAAATGCTTAAATTGTTAGACAATGCTCAAGAATGGTATTTGTGACTCTAAAAATGTAAAACTTGGTGGATGTGTTACTTCAAGAGGTAATACTAAATGACTAACTGTATTTGGCAGGTTGGTGAGAGAGGGATACAACTATCAGGTGGACAAAAGCAAAGGATTGCAATATCTCGAGCAATTGTGAAGAACCCGTCAATCCTTTTATTGGATGAAGCTACCAGTGCTCTGGATGCAGAATCTGAGAAGAGTGTACAGGAAGCTCTTGATCGTGTCATGGTTGGTAGAACAACTGTTATAGTGGCACACAGGCTTTCTACAATTAGGAATGCAGATATGATTGCTGTTGTTCAGGGAGGGAGAATTGTGGAAACTGGTAACCATGAGGAGCTCATTTCTAACCCAACTAGTGTATATGCATCTCTAGTTCAACTCCAGGAGACAGCTTCTTTGCAAAGCCACCAGTCAGTGGATCCTACCCCGAGCTTGGCACAGTTGCCAAGGTAGTTCATTCCCATTGGGGTGCTTAAAAAGTTTGCATCTACCATAATCACACTTAACATAATTGAGATATCTTCATCTTATCAACACGAGTCAACATATGAACTATGAAGTATTAACATCCTTCTGTCAAAAGGTTATTTTTGCAAAACGTAATGCTTGTTTGTGACAAGAACCAATTGATCCCAAAAGCTTAAGCTCTTAGGAGAAGACTTTTGATTTGTTTGTTAATATTTCTTACAGTTTGTCTTATTTATTTTTTCTTCAATAGAAATGTGATAAATGAAAATAAGTTTCTCACAACTGTTAAAAGATAAAAGCCAAAATTGAAGGAGTTCATAGACAATCCCTTCTATCACTTTCTACATAAGCTATTACAGTTGCAAATCCACTAGTATCTAGGCTCTGATTATATACTTCTGTTGCTTGTAGCATGAGGTACTCAAGAGAATTATCCCGTACAACAACAAGCTTTGGCAGTAGCTTTCAGTCAGATAAAGAATCTTTGGGCCGTGTTTGCGCTGATGAAGTGGAAAGTTTTGCCAAGTCAAGTCATGTTTCTGTAAAAAGACTGTATTCAATGGTTGGACCTGACTGGTTTTATGGGGTTTTTGGCACCTGTTGTGCATTTATTGCAGGAGCTCAGATGCCACTTTTTGCGCTTGGAATCTCTCATGCTCTTGTATCATACTATATGGACTGGGATACAACACGTCATGAGGTCAGAAAAATTGCTTTTCTTTTCTGTGGGGCAGCAGTTGTGACTGTTATTGTCCATGCCATTGAGCATCTTTCTTTTGGAATCATGGGTGAGCGGCTTACTCTTCGCGTGCGAGAAATGATGTTTTCTGGTAATGTGATTACCTGATGATTATTTGCCTTATCAATTGTCTATCTGTCTTAATATGATATGTTTCCTTTGATCTTCCTTATGATTTTACATAGCATTTGAGTGTATCAGAAAAATTTCCCAGAATGCCTTGTAGACCATTATGATGTTTTACATATCTGAAGGCTTGAACAGTGTTCATGGTCAAACTTAACGATGAATTCATCTTTTTCTGTAAAATTCAAGTCAAAAAGACCACGCAATTGTCATGGATTCAAATTTGATGATCTCTCTCTTTCACTTAACTTCATTCATTTATCTGGCTGCAGCTATTTTGAATAATGAAATTGGCTGGTTTGATGATACAAACAATACAAGTTCAATGCTATCATCACGCTTAGAGACGGATGCAACTTTATTACGAACTATAGTTGTTGATCGGTCTACAATTCTCTTACAGAATGTTGGTCTGGTTGTTGCTTCATTTATTATTGCCTTCATCTTGAACTGGAGGATAACACTCGTTGTCTTGGCCACATACCCTTTGATCATTAGTGGTCACATCAGCGAGGTTTTCTCTTGTACCCAATTTTCAAGGTTATATCAGAAGAAACTAGCACATGTATTTGAGTCTTAATAACTTCCTCCCATTATTTCAGAAACTTTTCATGAAAGGCTATGGTGGCAACTTGAGCACGGCATATCTGAAAGCCAACATGCTGGCTGGGGAAGCTGTGAGTAACATACGTACAGTTGCTGCATTTTGTTCTGAAGAAAAGGTCCTAGAACTTTATGCTAATGAGCTAGTTGAGCCTTCCAAGCTTTCATTTAAACGTGGACAAATTGCTGGCATATTCTATGGCATTTCACAGTTCTTCATTTTCTCTTCTTATGGCCTTGCCTTGTGGTATATACGGTAGCATCATTGTTTCTTCACTATGTTGTAGGATAAACTGCTTAATAAATGGTGATTGCTTTTGTGCTGAGACTTGTTTTCTTTTTCCTCAGGTATGGTTCTGTTTTGATGGAAAAGGAGCTCGCTAGCTTCAAATCAGTCATGAAGTCATTTATGGTTCTAATTGTAACAGCATTGGCCATGGGGGAGACTTTGGCTCTGGCCCCAGACCTTTTGAAGGGGAACCAAATGGTTGCATCAGTTTTTGAAGTGATGGATAGAAGGCCAGGAATAATGGGCAATGCCGGAGAAGAGCTAAAGATGGTGGAGGGAACAATTGAGCTAAAAAGCATCCATTTCAGCTACCCTTCAAGGCCTGATGTAGTGATTTTTAAAGATTTTAATCTGAGAGTGCCTTCAGGCAAGAGTATTGCCTTAGTGGGGCAAAGTGGTTCTGGTAAAAGCTCTGTCATCTCCCTCATACTCAGATTTTACGATCCATCATCTGGGAGAGTGATGATTGATGGTAAGATCTTTGAACAAGCTAGGCTTTATTGGTTCTTAATCCGTTATCTATAGGGAAAGGAAAAAAGTTAAAATAAGAGAAAGAGAAAAACTAAAATGGCTGAGATTCAACATATTTGCATGCATGAAATATTCTATCAATCTAGAGAAGCACTCGACTACATGTATTTGCATATTATCAACGTTGTGCTGGTTGTCGAAATGTAGCTACATTTTTTAAAATTATGTTGCTGTCTGAGAAATTCTTTAATAGACATGCAATTATATCAACATATTTTTTAGTTGGATCTTCTTCTAATATGTTTTTCTGTTCATTTGTAATAAAATTAGTCTACTACTTTTTTGTAGACTGGGTTCACTTAAAAATTTCTCTTCTTGTTAATCTAGACTAACAATAATATATCAATTTCTGGCAGGAAAAGACATTAGGAGACTCAATCTGAAATCTCTGAGGAAGCATATTGGTCTGGTGCAACAAGAACCGGCCCTTTTTGCAACATCAATTTATGAGAACATCCTATATGGAAAGGAAGGAGCCTCTGAGTCAGAGGTAATTGAAGCAGCTAAGCTTGCCAATGCTCATAGTTTCATCAGTTCTCTTCCGCAGGGCTATATTACCAAAGTGGGCGAGCGAGGTGTTCAACTATCCGGTGGCCAGAGACAAAGGGTAGCCATAGCCAGAGCTGTTCTAAAGAACCCAGAAGTCTTGCTACTAGATGAAGCCACTAGTGCGCTGGATGTGGAATCGGAGCGTGTGGTGCAGCAAGCTCTGGACAGATTGATGCAGAACAGGACAACAGTTATGGTGGCACATCGGCTATCCACAATAAGAAATGCAGATCAAATCTCGGTTTTGCAGAACGGGAAGATAATAGAGCAAGGGGCTCATTCAACTCTCATAGAGAACAGGAATGGAACATATTTTAAATTAGTGAACCTTCAACAGCACTAGCGACAATAACATATTGGAAGACATAACAGAATGACCTATTAAGTTTTACTGTAATTTTGTATTATTTCTTTTCCTCCCTTGCATTTATAAAGGCTGTCTATCTCTATATGTTGGAAAAATATTATGTCATATATGTTAAAAGTTGTACAAATGTGAAAGGGCTATTCATGTTCAGTTATTGACTCCTGTCTTCTGTGTGTGTTATAATGAAAGAAAATGGGAGAAAATAGGAACTCAGTTCACAAGCAATGAGCATAGAAATGGATCACCACTCACCACGATGTCCTCACTCTGTAGGTCTGCTGCGGAGTTTGGAGATATTATCACGACAAAATTCACGAGATTGCATGCAAGGCATGTTGATTAATTAAAGAGGACTTCATTTTCACTCTTTATATGCTAATGACATGCAAAGCAAAAGGTCTTCCGGCTGGGATTAAATTGTCTGATTGGAAGTAAAAATTAATTTAAACTAATCCATGGGGTTGGACCACGCGAGCATGTATTATATAGTTAGATGTTACGCGTTTGAGTTTTAGATATGCTAATTTTTTAGAATTAAGTCACAATTTTTTTGTGAATCTTTTAATTCTAACGTGGATGACTTGTGTGTATTGGACTAGAGAAGTAAATTAATTACGCTGCATGTAAGCCACCACATTATTGCAATATCAAATTACACGAAAGTATGTAAATAAAACATCAATCAAAATTGGTCAATTCTTATGATTAAACGTGTAATGAATGTACTTTTTGTAAAATGATAAAATGAGCCGTATAAATGTAAGTCCTTCAAAATGACTTAGATAATGTTTCAAAAAATTTGGATAGAGTCCTAGACTTTTAAAAATGATAATTCTAGGCTTAGATGGAAGGAAAAATGGAGTTAAGATGGAGAAATAATTTGTGACGGAAACTGACGAAATGTAATAACATTTTTGTAAATAAATGCAACTTTTGGAAAACCACATAGAAAGACTTTTTAAATAAAAATTGAGTTGCCCAAGGTTTTCAAAAACCCCAAAAACTATGGGAAGCCCCGAGACTGGTAAAGCCCATCTGGTGTATGTTTTTAACGTCAGTTGACTCAAATTTTGACCGGTTCGTTTGATAAGATTTTAATTCCAAATTAAGTGATTTTAAAGGCATTTTATTAAATTGGGAACCTAAATTTTATAATGAAAAAGACGACTCTAAAAAAGGAACTAAAACGAGATTGTATTTTGTATATTATGTAACCTTACTTGTATTTGAATATCAAAGTGAGCTTATACATATTATTTTTGTGATGTAAGACCATGAACAAATATAAAATGATGTATGAATATGATGTAGACTTTATGTGATACTAAATCTATGGAATTATGCAAATTGACTTTTGGATGGCTTGATGCAACTATGCATTCTTGGATGTGAAATGACCAAATTTAGATGCATGGGATTTGGGATCATTTGGGCAACTCCCACAAGTCATAATTATGTTTTTAAACTTGCCCAAGAGGTACCAAACTCAAGAAGAGGTCATTTGGACCAAAGTGACTCTTGGTACGGAGCAAAAATGACCATTTCATGAAGTTATGTCACTTTTTATCCAAATGAGCTCTTCTTAATCTAAAATTTGGCATGCATGTAGAGCTTATTGAGAAATTTTTGAAAAACTAAAGTTGGTAATTTTTGGAGGTTTTTGGATATTTGGAGAATTGTTGAAGTTGAAAATTTTTCTGATTTTGGTCCTTGGTATTGTAACACTGGTCCGAAATTAAATTCTGTCACTTATGGGAAAAATGATATCCAATTGCTACGAAATTTTATACAGAAAAATTAGATATTTTCAGTGACTTGTGCCAACTAGAAGCACCTTATTTGGAGTCCAAAGAGGGAGATATGAATTTTTAAAGATTCTGTCCAATATCAGGAACTTCACCCGACCTCAGTTATTATTTGATTAGATTTTGAGGTTTGGACATGCCTGAGTTAGTCTGAAGTTATTTTTTTCCTCTAGCTAACATCCACAACTTTTCATATTGGTATCATTTGCATGGATTAGATTTTTTTAGAATTAATTGGACATTTTTGAAGTTTGCTGCAGAATTTTGTGACAGCACCAGTGGACAGCTTGACCACGGGACCTTTTTGAATGTCAAACGTCTTCTGTGTTGTGTTTCGTGGTCTGGGCATATTTTTAGCATGAAGTAGACATGTGTAACTTTCCAAAATGGTTAAGAATGCATGATTTCAATTTTTTTAAAATTAATTATAATTTTTCAAAGTTTATGACATAAATGAGCCAAAACTTGCCGAAAATAAATGTCCATATTTTATACTTCATTTCGAGTTTTTTGAGATGTAAGCCACTTTTAATAATCCAAATGAGTTGTATCCATGTAATTAAATATGTGAATGTGTTATATGACCTCACATGGTTCACATGACATTGAACAAAATTTTTATACCCAATGCAACGCAAAAATAATCAATATTTTAATACTATTTTCTTGCCTATCATATGAATTGATTAATATGAGATATAAAGATAACATGAAATGAGTTAAAAAATTATGGTATTACAAAATGTCTTATTATTAACCCTTATAGGAATGATTTTGAATACCCTAGGGTGATCAGCTTATAGATGACGAGCCAAGGGAATGAGTTCTCGACATACATGAACTTTTACACATGCAAGGTTGCGTTAACTATGCCGTATGTGTTCTCACGTTTATCAGCACATTTTTTCCTTAAACTAAGTTCTTTCTGAAAGATAATAAACATGCTAGAATTTTGTGATTTAGTACTTCATGGTTTTGTCCTATATTCAAAATCATTCGACCAAATTGACTCATGAATGAGACTATCTATCCCTTAGAGTACTACCGTAGCAGATTCGCAGGGGCTAATAAAGTAACTTTCCAAGCAAAGATGAATAGATTCGCTAAGTTAACGAAACCCGAAAACTATTCACCCAAAAAAAAAAGAAACCGCAAAACTAGAGTATGCTTTAGCTTCAAATGTAACATCCAACCCACTCTTTTCCGTTTCCTTGTCTAATATAACAAATCATGGAAAAAAAAAAAGAACTCACCAAAATTTTAGACGTAACTATTAAAAACTGTGAATTTGAGATATGGGTTTAATTTGTGATAAATTATTTTAAGCTTATTGGTTGAACGTCTTCAACTTAATTATTTGATAATTTTTAAATGGTAGTTGACACATTATAACTGATCATATTTCATTAGGCCATTCTAGGCCATTATGCGACTTTTCGTTTTGGGTTGGCGTTTAAAATATATAACCAACTGCCTAATAAGCTGTCACCTAAACGATATCTAAGACAGCTGTGTATTGTCTGGCGGCTATGTTCATGAATCATGATTAACATGAGATATTACGTTTGAATTGGATTTTCTTTGATTTACAATGAATGTGCCCTTGAATCTAGGGTCACAACAAACATAGACATGCTTGCCACAAACCCTACACACATATTTGGAAGCTAACAATTAGAGTTTGAAGTTAGTTCATTAATAAAATACAGTAATGTTTTTGATAGAATAATTTAACAAAACAGTTAAATAAATGTGCTGCCCTTAGATTATGAAATCAGTTTTTGATGTATCAATAAACATTAATTGATTGTCTGTCTTAAAAAAAACTCTCTCTAGTCTAAAATGTAAGTCACTTAAAGAAAAAAATTTTGGTCCAAAATACAAGTCACATAACAATAATTATTACTTTTTTTTTCATAATATCTTTTATTTAATGACAATAGCTATGTTAAAAATTTTTCATTTAATGACAATAGTTGTATTAATTACATGAATAAAATTAAAAAAATATAATAATATTTAAAAATTTTAAAAATATAACTAATTTTTTTTAAAAAGTATGAATCTGTTAAAAGTGACTTATATATTTAGATGAAAGAGAATATATGTTAAATTTGTTCCTAACAAAATTGAAAATTCCAGCAGATCCAACTAGTGAGTTGCCCATGCATGTATAAGAAATTGACAATTTCCTTGCATTTAAATATATCATGATAGTTATTAATAACTTATGACATCAATTTCAACTTTTAAGATAATTATTAAGATGAGTTTAATGAACTTGAATTTAACAGCCTTCTTTTTTCATTATTCACTTCTAAATGGTTGATTCTTCATACGTCAATTTAGGGGGCAAAAAAAAAAAGAAGGATCCTTGGGAAGCCAACTATTAAAGGTTCACATATTTTAAAGAGGCAATTAGCTTTTTGTCTGCTGAGATATATTTTTCTCAATTGCATTTTTTTAAATATTAAATATCTCATTTTAATCTTTTTAGAATTATTTTGTTTTAAAATAATTCTCACGTTAAACCTATTAAATATAGTTTACATAATTGGTTAAACGAAATGGGTGATATAGCCGTAAACTGCTCACGTAGTTATCAAAATCTTATATAAGCCTCCTTCAAATTTTGCATTTAAATCTTTCGTGTTTCTAAAACTCATTGTTTTGATAACTACCTATATAAGCATTTAAGGACTTTATTACACTCCATTAGACCACCATACCTTTCTCATTAACTATTTGTTATATGGGCATAACCTTAGAATCATCTTAAAACAAAAATACTTAGAGGACTAAAATCAAATGTTTATTTTTTATTAGGAGGCCAAGTTAAAACAAAATTTATTTTTAGAATACTAAAAAATTAATTTACTCTATTTTAAATTTTGACCACCAAAACCTTCTTCCAGAACAGCGCAACTTTTTTATTTTCAAAGTTTTGTTCATGGACAGGACATTCGTTATCCAGTATTCACTAGCTAATCTCGTGCTTCTTCGCTCTTTTTGAAGATTTTTTTTCTTTTTTCATGTAGTATCTCATATATATATATATATATATATATCTATCTTTATTAGAAGACCTTATCTAGTGGCTTTCTTACTCTCCAAATTCTTGTAATTATCGAAAGAGGAATAGGTGCACACATTCAACAATTTTAGGTTCCATATTTTAGGAAAACAAGTTTGATAAGTAATTAAAATGGATAATAAATCTCCTTAAAATATTTGATAGATCATGTAATATTCTTCGCTTCTTCTTCCAATCCTACCATGTCTTTTTCTTTGTGTTTTGTTGATTATATTTATGGTTGGTTATCCAAAAAGAGGCGTACGGGATTAAAATGAAACAGAAAATGAGGTAAGAAGTTGAAAAACTGCCAGCAAATCTCACCGTCCTATACTTTTCGATTGACTAATCTTAAATGATCTCACTCCCTCTTTGAAGAGCATATATATAATAAAACCTCGATCTCTAATTTTTATTTATAGAGGTCAAAACCAAACCGTGGTCCTATAAAATGTCAAACCTTTGATTTTCAGGGTCTGCCCTTTGTTGTATCTTACAACACCATCACTAATTTACCTTACTTTGAATGTTCCTTCTTTCTAGATGCTGTAGCTTGTGTTTATAATATATGTACTGCATTTTCAATAATAAATCCATGATTTCACCATAACTCATGCAAATTCTAAAGTTTCCACTCATCGTGCCTTAGGTTTCTGAATCATTTTCACTGTCGACTTTTGAGTTTGGTAAATGTTTGGTTTTATAAACTAGAGGATGAGAAAACGATGACCAGGGCAGTCTGTAAAAATAGTTATATATCCCTTCTTGATAAAGCAACGTTATTGTAAACTAGTTGTTTGGTCATCACAGTTTAGTTTTCACATTTCTTGTATTTTTTTTGCCTTTATCCAGATCAACCTGCAGATGACAATAGAAAATTTTGAAACAAGTGTATGAAACTGAAGAGGTGATTTGTTTATTTATAGAGATAAAAATGAGAATAAATAGAGAAAAGAGATTAAAAATGATTAATGTAATTGCCATAAAAGATATATTAAGTGCCTTGAAGTAATTTATTGGCCATTTTATATTATATTATATTATATTATATAAGTTCAATTTTTTTATAAATAGGTTTTGATGTAGGGATATTAAAATAACTGCATACCAATCTTCACCTGAAAGTCAATTGTCATCGGTGTAGCCCCAAGTAATTTAAGATTATGATAATATATTTTTTAAAATATTAAAACTAAATTAATGGCCATAAAGGACTAAATTGATATTATAAATCTTTTAGGGACAATATGACAGATAACTCTTTTAATTTTATAGGTAAATTACTCTTCTCTTCCCTAAGAAATATCCAAATTATATGTCCCTCCCCTCTTAAAATAACTACATGCAAATCTCCCTTAAAACCAAAAGATAACCAAAATATACTCTCAAGAATAATATTAATTTTTTTATTTAAAGTATAAATTATTAAAAATGATATTTTTAAACTTTTATTTTAATGTTATTTATTTTCTATTGAAACTTATAATTTAATTTATTCTAAATTAAAAATAACTATTTTATATTAGTCAAATATATGTATAATACTTATTATATTATATATGTAATAAATATCAAAGTAATTTGGTCAAAATATGTGTAATTATATCTTATAGGGGAGATTAGTATGATACATAAATATTTTAATTTTATGAAAAAGAAATGTAATTTTTCAAAATAGAGAGGAGACTCATGTAATTTAAACATTTCTTAAGAGATGAGAAAATAATTTACCCATCAACTCTTCGTCTTCTCATGCATAAAGTGACTTCCAATCTTATTTTTCAACACCTTATAGTTAACTAATTGTTTGACTTTGACTCAACTTTAATTTTAAATTAAATTAATAAATTAGTTTCTAAAAGATTATTATCTTCTCAATTTGATCTTTAAATAAAATCTCTTAATTTAGTCCCTAAAAGATCACTTTTCTCTCATTTAGTTTTTTACAAATAAAGTCTATCTATTTATAATCTTTCAAGTATTTTCTTCGCATCAAAATAATTTTTTATTAAAAAAACCCACAAATACTTTCTTATCAAAGGAAGCATTTTGATTTGGGAGGAAATATTTAGAAGAATAAATTGAGAAATTTTATCTTTGATATATATTATAAAAACCTCATTTTTAATTTACTTTTTGCCAATGAAATTAACCTTTAACACAATTCAAGATTGTAATTTTATTTAATATAACAATAAATATAACTAAATAATTTGTTTTTGAAAAAACACATTATGTAAAAAAAATTAATTTCATTGATAGGAAATAAATTACAGAGGAGTAAGGTATAATTTTTAAATCAAAAGGGAGATTAGGTACGTATTTTAGTCAAACCTTAATGAAAGGTTAGCCTGATTTACTCTAAGTAATTTATAAGCGAAATTAAATAAAACCTTTAAATCATGAGAAATTTAATGTGTAATTAGATACACTATTACAACTTTAAATTGTAACTAGCCTAATTTTTTGAGGCCAAAAATTTTTACAATTCTATGGCCTAGTGGTAGAGAAAGATGGAGAAAGAATCTATTTTTACATCCCGTTTGATATCCAGATATTGTCTAAACACTAGAAACGGAGATATAATCTATTATCTTCATACAAATATATGAATTGAATATAATTATTATACCCAATTTATACAAAATCTATTATATTTTGTTATCATTATTTTTTTATTAAGTGAGGATATTTTTGTCATTTCTAATCATTTTTTTCTATTCCAACGTCATATTTATCTGATCAAATATATGAAGGGAGTAATATTTTTATTCATTTTTATATTGTATTAAATATAATTATCGTATTTTATTCACGTCCTCGTATTAAAAATAATTCTATGTATCAAAGGTTTGTAACGGACGAATAAATGGGTCAAATAACACGTGGCTTTTTATTTAAATTTTTACATCTGCTGGAAGCATCTAAAAGATAAACCCCAAGACCTTAAAAACCAAAATGTGAGGGACTTCCGTGTTATTTCACCATATCATGATATATATCACCAGCATTATCGCAGCGATCATACAACACATGTTCAACTTAATGTACCTATTTTGTTATAAATATATTAGTCTTTGACCCATTTGGCATGTAACTCTGAATTAGAGACACTGTTTTGGCGTTCCAGAAATTAATTATAATGAATATTTAGGTGAAAAGGTGAGCCAACTGTGCAATGAGGACATAGAGGAGCAGTTGTAGACTGCATTGATCTCATGATAATAGCAATGTATTTGAGACTCGCAAATAACAAGAAAATGACAAAGTTTATGACAACACTGATAAGGATATACAAAGGATTCATGTATGTTTAACAATAGACGGAAGCTAGCGTCCTGGGTAATTAGCGCCAATTAATGATCTTGCGTTATGTTCATCATTCTAACATATTAATTAAGCCTCAAATTAAAAAGGCATTTACCGTGAAATTTTTTTTTTACATTTCAAGATATCTAAAGAAAAAATATTGCAGAAATAAATTATTCTTAGCAGCGTGGTTTAGCTGAATAATACTGAATTCCTAAAGACAGATAATGCTGAACTCTTCTCATACTATGTGTGTGTGTGTGTGTGTGTGTGTGTGTGTGTGTGGGCTAGCTTATTCTGTCACATGACACTGGTGCAATCTTTCTACCCATAGAAAATGAATAATTTTCCAAATGTTCAAGTTTTGGTAAGGCTGCGTCCAATATTTTAAGACCAAGTCATACATATCAAACCTAGCTACGTTCATGGCCATGTTATTCTTATTCTGGTCACTGTACCTCAAAAACTGCGTTTACAATCTCATTTCTCTCGATGGTATCGAAAATCTAAAATGGTTGAACCAATGGGTCAAAGCCACATTAATTTTTCTATAACTAACATTATAGGATCCAGAGTTGTGCCTTTCAAGCCATATATAAATGCATGAACTTTAAGAAATTCAACGGAACCTACCTTCTACTCTGACGACACTTGCACTACCTAATCTCCCCTTTTTCATAACATTATTATAATGATCTCTCCAAAATAATTCTTCCCCTTACTAAAAAGGACCGATATGATAATCCTTATAAATTTGCTTCTCTCACTTTGCCTGATGTTTCCATTTTGAACTCTCGTTTCTGTATTGCATACCATGCACCTATAAAAACCACCATCTCATAGCAATATCTGCTGAGGCTTTTCCTGACTTGGATTTTCACCTGAGAGAGAATATCTGTTATCTCTGTTTTTTTGTCTTGGAATAATTATAACTTTATTATGGGTAGGCCTCCATGTTGTGACGAGAGTAGTGGAGTAAAGAAAGGGCCATGGACACCAGAAGAAGATCAGAAGCTTATGGATTATATCAGCAAGCACGGCCATGGCAGTTGGAGGACACTTCCAAAGCATGCTGGTCTCAATAGGTGTGGCAAGAGCTGTAGGCTAAGGTGGACTAATTATCTGAGGCCTGATATTAAGAGAGGCAAATTCTCCGAAGAAGAGGAGCGAATGATCATCAACCTTCATTCAGTACTGGGAAACAAGTAAGTATCTTTGATTGTAGACAAAATTAAGCTATTAACTACAGACACCTGTATTAGATACGAAATGACAAAATATTAAAAATATGTTTGGATAAAGGATAATAGAGAGAGAAAGTAAAGATTTCATTGAAAAATTTCTTTTGTTTGAGATATTAAAAGGTTGAAGAGGGTAATGGATTGGAGAATTTACAACTCAACTCCTAAAGTCTTTCAAAGTTTTTTGTCTTCTATATTTTAAAATTCTCTCAATATTAAAGATTTTGAAGTTGAAAGTATGTTAAACAAAGTTAAAAAAAAATTGGGATTTCGATTCCTTTTTTTCAAATATAATGTAATTTAAAATGTTATATGTCATGTCTAAAAAAAATTTAATTTTAAAAAATTTATGCTTGATATAATGTACAAGATTGTAGAATTTATAAAACTAATTAAACAGGTGAATTTAATTAATCATTTTATTGTTGTTGTAGGTGGTCAAAGATTGCAGGCCATCTTTCAGGAAGAACGGATAATGAAATAAAGAACTTCTGGAACACCCACATAAGGAAGAAGCTGCTTCAAACCCAGAAACTCACAAGCCTAGAACTGACTTCAATCACCTCATCAACCTCACTCACTTGCTTGGCATCTCATCTAACAGTATGGGTGCATGGGGCAATAATAATCCTCTGGCTTCACAACTAGATATCACTACTCAGTTAACCAAAATCCAACTATTGCAAAACCTATTACAAATTGTTAATACAACCCCTTACCTCTTGGGCAATAATCATAACCTCAACCCACCTCAACTGCCATCCTTTGCGAATGGGACAAACGGAGGTCAAGAATATGCAAACCCAGGTGGTCTATTATTCCCTCAAGCGCACAGTGAATCTCATGAGGGTCCTTCAAAATTGTGGACCGAAGTACAAGGAGGGTGTGGTTTAGGAGGTTTTGGTTTCAATAATGGTAGCAGCATTAATATTATTGCACATCAGAACCAGTCGGAAATGGCAATACCTGCTTTAGTCTCAGCGTCTCCGGCGACCGGCGCCGCCGTCAACCAAATGGACGGTAGCTGCAATACAGCTCAAGTGTCCATTGATCAATCACCTAATTCCTCCACAATCTTTGAGGCTTGGGAGAATCTCCTGGATGATGAAAAAAGTGGTTCTGACTGGAAGGAGATTCTAGAGTATGTTCTGTAGTAATTAATTTCTTCCTATAACCAGAAAATGAGGGAAAAGCAAATGAGAAAATAGCCAAGGGATTAGTTTAGTTTATGAGAAGAGATAATATCTCTATTTGGTAACCTTAATTTGATTCATTCCTTAAAAAATAAAAATTGAGTATAGTTTTTTTAGGGTTTGATATTAAATTATCTAATAGAAATATGACACTTGGAATCATTTTTTGTCAGTATCATATGTTTCAATCTTTTAAAAAAATTTCTCCACATACGATATTTTTATCAAAAAATTTGATAACAAATATTCAATCCTTAATATGCTAACCCAATAGGACAGAATATATCCTTAAGATTGCCCCAAGTGAGTGATATTCGACAATTCCAGATGTAATAATGTTGTGTTTTGATTCATTGCTATTAGTCATCATCTCTCGTTTTGTTTTCCTTCTGTTTTCGGTCTTGGACAAAAGCATGCATGTAGGTTCAGATCCATACCTTCGTGTTTTTGCAGACAATTGATTGATTGTCTTGTACTTTGCAGATTATCATCAACGTTGGCCTCGCCGATTTCGTGGTAGAGATATTGAATAATTGCTTTTTCTGGAGATTAAGCAATGGATCACACACAAGAATTTATACAAAGAATTGTTCATTCAAGATGATTTTTTTGTTCTGATTGTTTAGATTCGTCACAAAATTAGAGGAAGCTTATAATAAATGTGTATATTAATTTCTGTCCAAAACAGAAGATATACCTGTGCGTTCATATGGACCATTGCAGATTTTATTTGGTTTGGTGTTCCTTTCAGAGACACACTTGTATTTAGTATAGGCTTGGTTCTGTTTGTCTTTTTCCATCTTTTGCAATGAATGCAGAATCCCAAGAATATCTTCAGTTTCTCTTTAGGTTATTCTCGCATTTATGTTATTTCCGGCACCTCATTGAGTTATTATAGTCTAACTGCAAGAAGGAAAGCTGGTCTAAAGTGCACTGTTAGAATTTTCTTTGTAAAAGGCAAAATTCATTTCCGAAGAGAGACAGAGAGATAGGAAGAGAGAGAAAGTAGTGTTACTGTCAAACGTTAATTTTGGTGTAATAGAATGTTCATGTGCTAGTTTAGTTAACGAGGAAATTTTTTTTAGAAAAAATTATATATAGTTAATTTTCACTAAATCATCTATGTCTTTTTTTATGTTTTAAAAACTCAAAGAAAGAAATTAAAAAAAACATCATTCGTACCTTCCCCCCCGACCCCCAACCCATTCTTCTCACTTTAACATCAATAAGTAGCTGATTAAAAGATGATAGACAGTTGCTAAATACCAAATTTACTTGTGTTATTCATTAAGATCATTTTGAACACAGCATCTACTTCAAGCTGCAAAAGATTTGAGCTTGCAAAAGGTCTAAGATTAATATATATATATATATATATATATATATTAAACCTCAGGTAAATTTCCATGCCCTAGGTATACTTTTTTTTTAAATAATTATTGGAATTTTGTTGTTGCTTTTTTTTTCAATCTGTTTCCCCCTCTGTTTGTGATTTTATGCGCCTTGTAGAAAGAACCAATCTGGATATCGTGCAATCAACAATTAAAGCCACAAATAAGTTGGATTTGGCACAAGCATAACTTAAGGCACCCAATAGTAGTATGCATAGCGGACTAAACCAATAACAAAAAAAGAAAAATAGATATAATAGGTATTTCATTTCAGTACGTCAGGTTTCTAATACAAGTAGATTTAGATCCAACTAGGATCTACCCCACCCCTGCAAGTTGCAGGAGGATTCAAAAAAAAAATTGTGGATCCCACAAAGAAAAAAAGAATAAAAAAGTAGCTCTCATTAGATAAAAAAACAGTTCATAAATAGTATCACTGGAATGCTATTAAATAGTGTTATTAAACACTGCAAAGCCATAGGATTATATATATAAAAAATTGATTCTTTATATATTAATTATCAAATGTTTTAACTAAAAAATAACAAATATATAATTTGTTAATAATAACATAATAATTATATAATTTAATTGAATAATTATGTAATTATTTATAAAAATCATATACTTATTACGTTATTATTAAAAAATTATTTATTTATCATATTTTAATTAAAAAATTTAATAACAAAAATATGAGAAATTACATATAATTTTTTTATAATTATTCATTGTTGGTTTTAATTGGCCCATTTTAGATAGCGTAAATTATACACATTTTTTTAAAAATTTTACTAAAATTATACACACTTCTTTTTTATTTTTAAAATATAAACATATCTCTTTTAATTTTTATTTTTTTAATAAAATGCCTTCTATAAACGTATATATATATATATTGCCAAATTCAATGAAAACAAATATACTTTTTATTTTTATTTATATATATTTAGATATAATATGTATTTGCATATTTAAATTAATAAAAGGTATTATAATCAAAATTTTAAAATTAAGCTAAAGTATATATTTTGATAATTAAAAAAAAGATTTAGATAATTTTAACATAACTTTTAAAAAAATTGTCTAATTTATTCGTATTTATTTTTGACAGTATATACTATATACCCATTGCTCCGGAACACCAAAACCCAGGAAATAAAATAAATTTTCACCTTCTAAGATATTATGCCACTTAATGGGTTAATCCTCTATAAATAGACTAGTTGAGAAATAACTAAACACTCTTATATACAAAGGGAGGGAGAAAAAAAAGAGGAGATACGGTTTTCACTTAGCTACGTTGAAAGATGGTGGTCTCATGGTCTGTCGGCACCAGAAGAATATAATATCCAAGAACCACCACCGGCGCTTGGCAACACTGAAGTCCTCATGTAACTCATGGCTTTGGCGGCCCCATATGGCTATTTCCCTATTTCTAGCCATCCCTTTCTTATTTTATTGTTCTTTCATTCATTGGTTACGATTTCATACAGGAAATTCTGGCCATCTTCGCGGCTCAACTGAACTTAAACTGATACGCATATGATATAACATTCACAAATATGAAACAAACTTCTGAGAATGATACGCCCATAACCTAGCTCGTGGCGTTAGAAAGTTTAAAGTTTATATAAGTTCCATGATATAATCTTATACTTTAAATGTGGAACTCGAATCTTATATCTTGCTGTCAGATCCTAACATTCCACCATGCACCAGCGCCAGAGCAAACAGAAGTTGGCTTATGCTAACTTTTAAGCCTTGAGTGAACACTACAATGCCGGTGTCACCACTTTCGGTGGCACAAGCAAAGGAGATAGGTAGAGAAAAGAAGGGTGGTGGAAAATTTTGGTTCCGTTAATATGAACTTGGGAAAAACTATACGCCAGAAAGTAGCACATGAAGTTGAAGAGCACAATATCATAGAAGTCCCACATTAAAATTTCTTGCTTCCTATGTAGAATTCAAGTGTCACCCATAATTGGGTCATACCCGTAACAACATGGAGTTACAATAAGGTTGTCTTGTGTATGTTGCAGCATTAGCTATCTTTCCATCTTAGTTACAGTCATTCTGATAGGCTAAATCTAAGGTTAAAAAAAAAAGGGTGGGAATTTCTCTCTTCAAAATAGAGTCTAAATCAATAAAGACATTAAACAAAGACAAAATGAACGATCATAGATGATGGCAGAATGACTCATAAGCATGCCAGCCCAACAAAGACAGATCATGCCTTAAAAGGCATTTTAAGTGAAATCAGAATTAAACAAAGATAATTAATTGCAATTTTCTGTCAAATAACTAATAATATATCCATCATTAACACATGAAGAAAGAATTGCTCAGCATTCAAAGTATAAACAAAACAGTATGTCCTCAACCTTGACAAAAACAAACAAAATCGCGTTTAACAAGAATAGATCGTACAATGCATTCATATCAAACCAAACGCCAATTACAGCATGTCTTAACAATCCTAAGAATGTCTCCGTATCTGTTTAATTTTCCTTACAGTTACACCTTGACAAAATTCTATGTTCACATTGTTCAAAATACATACAATTTTCCCCAGAGCTTTGGCTCTCTGTTCTCACTTCGCATTAAATAATTATTTTCTGAAGTACCAAGTCATTAAAGGATACAGCACCAGTTGATAGAAATAAAAATGAAGCCTGGGTTTCCTATCATTAAGAGAAAAGAATTACAGGCAAGCACATTAAAATTTCTATTATATAGGCTGGCAACATTAATCCTTTATGTCATTCCTCACTACAGGAAAAAAAAAAAAATCCCGCATTAAGAGAGTATAATCCCATACCAACTTTATCAACAGTTAAATCCATATAAGGTTTACAATAAAAATAAACAGATTGTGCAACAAACAAGCACTTCAATTATTAGCCAATACATTGGATCTTCAACCTAGTTTATACAACAAAAGAAAACTGAAGAGTATGGCGACAGGAATGCTTATCTTATAATGAGCATTCACCTTAGGGTAAATATCAAAACATGGGTATATTTTTAACAAGAGGCAAGACCCTTTAACAGGCCCCCTAAAGAATTTTAGAGATAAAAGCAATAACCAACAAGAAGCAGAAGAATCTTTTACTAAATATACAGACTAAAGCAGCTAAAATTATTTATTCCATGTATGCATTTACATGCATATTTTTAACATCATCAAATCACAAGCCACTTCTTTTCAAAAAGAAAAACAAGGCAACAAATACATAAAATTGAGGCAAGCATCATGCATCAATGGGAAAAAATCATGGCTAATAAATGATAAGAAGGAAGCCCTGAAAATCATTGATGAAATTTCGCATTGGAAAATCACATGTAAAATGTTACCAACAGTCTCCAGGCAACGAAAACTAAGTAGAAAAGACAGGATGTGTGAATCTCAGTTCAAACCAGAAATCAGGATATAGTACAACCACATTGTCAGGTTTCAAATACATAAACTAGACAGTGCAAGAATTAAACCCAAACTAAATGAAACACCATTGAAACAAGTAGATTTTCTGAGACAAATTCTTTATGATAGATTGTTTACTGTAGAGAGTAGACTACATTGATGAAAACATCACAGGACAACATTTTTTCAATCACATTTGTGCTGGCCTAAAGCGTCATCCTGCAATCATCTAATTTCCAAAAGGGACTGCCAAGATACATGAGCAAAAGGAAACCTAAGATATGGAAGATCAATAGAGAAAAGGAAAATGAAAACTGCAAAAGATATACACCAAATATTAAAAATCTTAAATGCTTTCAACATATCCTGTTAAAGGATTTTAATAAATACTTCTTCACACAAATTAGATCATTGGATTATTTGAAAAGTTTCGAAACAATAAAACACAAGTCCTAGAATATTAATTTTCATAGGACCACTAGCATTAAATACAAGCACTGCAAGAGAATTTCACTTATAAACAAGGCACTGGAAAGGTATAAATCTCTCACCATGTTCTGGAGAAAACTCCATGCATGCCTTCTGTAAAAGGAAAAAAAATAAAGTTTGTCAAATGTGAGAAATCACAATAAAATATCAGGCTTCCACTTGTTTGTATCAGTATTACACCCACCTCAATTCAGAGCTGGCGATGACAGAAGGTAACATGCAGGTAAAATTTTCTTTGTAAACCATATCCCAGGTAACTTTGCCAATCACAAGTCTATCCAAGCCCATCCCAGTAGACAACAATTCCATAAATAAACTGCGTATGCATTCCAAAATTATGGTCACATATTATCCTAAGAATGGTCATAAACTAAGACTTGCAGAGGCACACTAGATTTTATCTGAAAAGACACCTCTTTGAATGCAATGAATAGGAGCCTTTTTCATGGATATTTCATTTGTGCGTGCGAGCGCGCGCGCGTGTGTGTATACAGAATAATCATTGTGGCACATACAACCACAGAAGATTCTTTATCTTAGCAGCACAAACCAATAGATATTGGCATCTAACAGTAGTACATCAATCTTCCTACATTATGTCAGACTATGTTGGTGACAAAGATGTTAGAACTATGTAAGACTCATCATGTAAGACTCCTGCAAAGTCTGGAATTGATATGTGTAGAAATAATAAGAAGGGATTAGTTGTAAAAGGAAAAGTTGATAGAAGAAGTTAGTTAGAACTATGGCTGTAAAACTAGAAGTACTCTTATGGTGTATAAATAGGGAGAGTTAGGATGTAAATAAAAGTCTACATCCCACCAACCATCTACTTTTCTATTCATAGTCTATTAAACTGCTGAAGTTTCATACAGTAGCACAGGCAATGAACCATGATCCCAATTAAAAAAGATGTGAATGAGCTCACTGACGCAAACAATGCAAGCTGTTGCAAGGACGAAAAGAAATTTTTGTCCCCTTTCCTAAGTTCCTTGCTTAATAGAAAAATTTCAAAAGAAAATAATTTGCAATTGCATGATCAATCAAGGAAGAGTTATATATATCACTATATAGGACATTGCACTTTTCAAATGGTGCATTGTGGCGCTCAAAACCTTATCTCATGAAAAAACAGCAAATAATCTTTGCAGCCCTAAGCTATTTTATGCAGTAACATTCTTTGAGTAAGAGGAGTACAACAACAGCATACCAGCACTCTGATTCAAGTATTTTCTTCTCCATTTTCTCTGTATCTTCTCTCCCCCCCCCCCCTTCCTGTTATTTATCTTCTCTGCCCTTCTTCTCTGGTTTCTTTGACTCTGTCGTCTAATATCTGAGTCTGCTTATATATGAGAGTTTTTCTAAATTAATGGTAGTCAGGAGCAAGACCCAGTTTTTATTCAGACAAGAATGTGTTGAATGCTTAAGGTTGAGGGAGACAAGGGGAATTTGTGAGTTTAGTTTCTGTTCATCTAGTAAGATGTTAAGAAATCAGCATTTTGGATGAATTTTGGGATTGATATGAGTTATTTTAAGTATAAGTTAAGTCTTCCATATATATAGTCATTGGTTTTTTCGTGCATCATTTTAACTTTAGATTATATAATTGTACATGCATGATGCGTTGCATTTCAATGTTTCAACATGCATACCAGGTGTCATGGTTCCAGAAACCCTTTTTGCAATAATGCATCTCGCACATCATCGACAACAATATTATAAGAAAATCATTAAAACATTTAATACAAAGTATGATATCCAAAATGAGAATAGAATTGACATTAGGATAAATTTCTTTATCTTGGTATTTTCTTTTGACAGCAGATGCGCAGCATTTAAAATTTGTCACTATTATGTTTCGTCGGAATCTATTCATTATAGAGATGTCATATGCCCAGGTGAAACTCCTGTAAAGGTCTCAAATGGTGATCCGAGATGCAACAAACCATAGATATACAGATATAAGAGGCTATATATAAGGCTAACACGTGCAGGATATCTGCAGCCAAGTCCAAAGTCAATTCAATAATTGGGCATAAGCATTGTTTGCAATTAAGACTCCCAAAAAAAAATCTCCTCCCAGAAGGGGAAAAAATATTTTGCATGTCACAATTATGTTTTTGTCAGAATCTGTTCATTATAGGGATGTGGTATCCCGGTGACCCTAGACACGACAAACCATAGATACACAGATATAAGAGGCTATATACAAGGCTAACACATGCTGGATATCTGCAGATAAGTCTGAAGTCAATTCAATAATCGGGTAATAGCATAGTTTGCAATTAAGACTCCCCACAAAACATCCTCCATAAGTGAAAAAATTATTTTGCATGTGGCTTCTAATTTATTTGCTTTTATTGGTAAAATTTACATCAAATCCAAAGAAAAATTTACTCCTCTATTTGGGGTAAACTATTGATTCGCTGAAATTTACATTTACAAGAATTTTTTGCTGTGGCCTGTTGACTAGGAAATAAACATACCCTAGCCAAAAAGGTAATGTGCATGAGCTCACTGATGCTAAAAAAGGCAATGAAAGAATTTTCTTGATCCTCTTTTCAATTAAGTTCCTTACAGAATTTTATAAAACTTAAATATCTTCATGCATTTATGCATGAGATCAGAATCAAATTTCAATTTCTACTCTCTCAACAGAAGCTAAATCTGTATGTTGGTATAGATTATCTATTGGTTCTCATATTGTACTGCATCTTAAAAAATAGTTCTCCTTTATTCAGATAGCTTTTGGGGGTGAAGAATATAGAGGATACCAGCCTTTTTCTTGTTTATATCATCTTTAAGTCATAATTAATAGCATAGTACCAATTAAGGAACTCCCAGATCAGATTATAGCCCAGGGAGACCCATCAAGCAGGTATTAGTTATATCACTGTAAGAAATTATAAACACAATTAATGCAAGCGAAGCAAGAAATCCAAAATGAGAATAGAATTAACAAACTGAAAATAAAACCGATTGTTTACTAGCAAAGGAACAAAGGAAAACAGATTCTAAAAAGAACTTAAGCCTCAACATACAACTTTTCTAAACCTTCATGGGTATTTAATAAGTACCTATCTCCAGAGCAATGATGGACGGAATATACATGTTAAGAGGTTAATCTAGGCACAAACAAGCTACTGATTTCACCACTGTACCAACTGCTATTTTAACGGAATGTGCAACTCATGTCTATCAACCAATTGGTGCATGGGTCCATTATGCAAATTCTGGTTGCCCAAAATCATCAACTGATCATAACGATAGAATGAGGTACCTTGACACAATTTATCAGACCTGAACAGAACTCTCATTCTCTTCTCTGCTAAGAGCTGAAACTTGAAGGCTGCCCTCATCCCCATCACCACAAGTATTGCTTAAATTTTTCTCATATCAGCGCCATAACCATGCATCTGACAACTATCCAAACCAGTACTCTCTGAGTTGTCCATTTCATCCGGACTCTCTACCTCTTCTTTCTGTTTCATGTACATTATATCACAGAAAAAGTCTGTCAAAACAGTCTCGTAACCGGGCATCTTGGCATACCCAGGGAAGTAGTTAATGTCCACGATAAGATACCGATTCTCATTTCTAGAGTCCCGAATCACATCGAAGTTAAAGAGGTTCAACTTCAATGCATGCCTCAAACCTCGAGCTATCTCGGTAATGAAGTTCAGCGGAGGCATCTCTGTGTCATCCAACTGCATCGTCTTGTAATACACATCGTCAATCCTCTCATTGGTGGCCAAATTCGAGACCTGAGAGAAAGACAACAAGTCCCCCGAAACTGCCAACTTATCCTCTGAAACATCCGGCAAAGACTTCCTCTTGACGCATTTCACGTACTCTCCCACCACGTACACCTTAAAAATGACTCCCCCATGGTTCACAAACTCCTGCAACACAATCGGTGGCTTCAGCTTGTTCAAGTTATCATGGTTATATACAAGCGCCATTTTGTGCGATTTGGCACTCCCGTCCGCCACCAAAGGCTTCGCAATCACCGGAAACTTCAAAGTCTCCCACGCCTGCCGATCAAACAGCGTTTCACTATCGTATATGACAATCTGCTTAGGAATCCCAAAGGTCTCGTCCTGGTCCTCAATCGTCAACTCGGATACCACCTGCAGCATGGAAATCCGGTTATGGAGTCTCTCAATCGCCTCCGGCGAGTCGAGAATCAGCGCATTTGGGTATTCCGCCTTGAACTCGCGCAACTGCCTCTTCCAATCGTCGCCGTACAATTTGTGAAGAACACAATCAAAGGGACCCTGATCCAACAGCAAGCGCTCTGTATCGACCCGTACGAGGTCTATGCCGCGAGATTTAGCGAGGGTGACCAATGAGTCCTGGATAAAGCTATTCTGCTTCTTGGATGCCAGCGCGTAGCCTACACGTAATCTCCTTTCCGCCATTGATTGAAGTTCTCTCAAAGAAGACAAGAAGAAAATTGGGTTTGAAAAGGGAATGGAAATAAAGAAATGCGAAAACAGTCAAACAAACTAGTGAAGGAATCACATTTCCAAGAGAAGCCCAAATTTTGCCAGAGGCAACGGCTTTATTCCAGGTTCTCTCCTGAACCGGAAGCTCCGTGGATGAAGCCGAAATTTGCAAATAAGAGTGACAGAAAGTGGGGAAGGGAGAGAGAGAGAGACATCAAAGAAAGAAACAAAGACCGAGAACGGTGGATATATATAGCTTAGACTAGGGTTAGAGCGGAAGGGAAATGATAAATTAACCGAGAAGGGTTGTGAGGAACGGATTGAAGCAGAGTGCACGTGGCATGTTGCTGGGATTCGCGGGCGTGAGGAATATGGATGGTAGAGAGAGAGAGAGAGAGAGTGATAAAAGGACATGGGTGTTGTTGACGAGGGGAAAGTCGGAGGAGTCAAAGGGCGTGATATATTAAAAGAAAAAAGGGGGGATGTTTGGCTTTGGTGGGATAGTTTCGTTTAGTGATTGCTAGGAATAGGAGGAATTGAGGTGTGGAGAGACTGGGGGACCTTTTTTTGACTGTGGTCTTTGTACTTTTTCAGTAAAGCGTTGGCAACCTTTTCACTTATGGATATAGAACCCCGTGTGAACAAGCATGTAGGCACATGGACGAACAAAATTTGTAGATATAATTAATTTAAAAATTGATATAAAATAATTGAAAGTAATATATACAAACGTCTTTTTGGAGTCAAAGATTATATTAATTTTTGTTAAATATATATTTCTCATAATTATATTTTATATTATTTATTTTGTATTAAAAAAATCATAAATATGTTAAATAAGCAATAAATATAAAGATACTTTTATCAAAATAAGTATAACTGTAATTTAAAAAAAAATCAATGTAATATATCTTATTATTTCAAAAAAAAAGAAAGATTAGTTTTATTTTTTGGAGGTATGCATATGTTGTATGAAAAATTAATTTTATTGTCAAAAATAACTTAAAATTTGAATATAATTTGTTTAAAACAAATATGTATAATTTAGCCTACTTTAAAAAAGAATTGAGCGCCGTCAACAAAGATTGGTGCACTAGATAAATCGAGCTATGTCTAAAGAATTCTTGATTTGATTTTTATTGTTAAACCTCATCTTAAATTATTATTTGCACAATAAGTTGTTTAGTATATTTATTTAGTATTAAATATAGATACAATTTCTTATATCTTTACTATCAAAATTTTCAATTAAAAGATAACAAATATATAGTTTGTCAATAAATACATAACAAATATATGATTTAATTAAAGAATCATACAACTATTTATAAAAATCCTACATATATCACATTATTGATAAATTAGTATTATCATATATAATGGCCCATTTCCATATTCTTTTGCAAATAATTTATGAAATGGATGAAATAAAAGGATAGAATAAGAGCGTTATAATGAAATAAAGTTACATTTAGTATGCAAAAAAGAAGATTAAGATAATGAATTAAAGAAAGAAAAAAATTAGTAAAATGAGAAACAACACTTGTATCTCCATTTTAAAAAAAAATAATGAAAAGAGACAAATATTGTTAAATAATAATTATAAAAATATAATAAATATTTTATACTTTAAAAAAATTGACTTTTTATGAAATCATTGTAGCCACGTACCAAGCGTAATATAAAAGACACAAATTAAGCACTATGATTCTTTTTCATTAATCCATGCTCCTTAATGGAAAATAGTGTTGGTGCCATGTATGTTACTATATGTTCAGTTAATTAAGATATGGTAGAAATTATTTTGCATAACTATATATATAGGACATATTCTGCGTGAATGCCCTAAATAAATTCCTATATTTTGGTTCACATTTTGGTTCATGTTGACTTGAAACTATCACCAAACATTTTCTCTGCCGTTCTTCTATTCTTCCCTCAGAGAGAGAGAGAGATATGATGTGAATATAGTAACTAAGGGAGGTGGAAGACAACCAAATTCATGGGTGTCTAATTACAAAAGGTTTATAAAACATTTAGGGCTTGTTTGGTAGGTAGAATAAATTTTGATTAGAATGGTAATGAGAAAAGAAATAAAATTTAAAAAAAAAATCCTTAAAATCCTAGTCTTGTTTGGTATAGATTGAAAAAGAATGAGAATGACTTATTTTTATGTTTAGTTAAATAGAAAAAAAAAAAAGAAATAGAAAGGAAATATGGATAAAAGGCTAAAATATCCTTAAATTAAATAATTTAAAAATGAGTTTTTTTAACCTTATTTTTTTAATTTTTAAAACAAAGAAATCAAAAAAAATTTAACAATGGCATGAGGAAGCTCTAATTTGTCAATAAGAACGTTCATCCATTGAAGAACTAAGTGAACAAACCTCACCGAAGAGCTTGCCCTTTGGACGTTTGCAACTATCAATAATCGTAATAGTTTTTCGGCAGCGATTATCAACTTTTTTACATCTTGATCAAGTCCTCATCTTTTCCATTATAGTCGATTTCCCTTCTATAACCCAGTGTTTGTCTCACTCCATCTTGTTACCTTTTTTTTCTCTCCGACAATCATCGTGGGTTTACCTATTGATTTTGTTGGATATGTGTTTGATTGTGGGACATATGTTTTCGTACCATTTTTTGAGTGCTGATTTCATTATACATTTTTTACCTGTTCATTGTTTACCTTTCAAATTTTTATTTGGGAGAGATTTGGATGTGGCTTGAAGATCATTTTGGCTTATCTATAACTTGGATGATTTTGGCCTATTTCAAAAGTACAATTTGCAAAGAAATGAGGGATAAAATGGTAATTTCTTGCGCCTCACCTTTGAATGCATTTGTTTTCCATTGATTCAGCTAAGGTGTGCATTTTCCTTCATATATGAGAAACATTGATATCGTGGAGACCCATTCACCTAATACCAAATGCCAAATATTTACTAGCCATACACATTTCCGTTCCTTTCTTTGGTAACCCCCTCAAACCAAACATGTCCTTAATAGTTTTGGCATTACACCCATAAAAAGAAAAAAGGAATAGGCAAAAAAGGAAAAAGAAAACAAAAACTGATCGGGTCAGCACTGGAAAATGGAAAACCAAACACAAAAGTTGACGTTTAAGAAGCTTGAAAGGACGAAGATCAAAGTCTCTCTCCTGGTTTAGCTGGGATCCTACGTTAGAATATGCGAATATCAAGCAAGCAGAAACGGAAGCATCCCCAGTTGGATGCACAAGTTGCTCCTTCCCAAAAGCCAAATTCTGGTCTGTGTGTGAAGGGGTATCTTCTCAGACTCATTTTAATTGAAACTGATCCTTCTCGTGTTTGTATTCTGAAAGCTTCAATCTCAATTGTTGCTGGCTACCATTAAAGTTACAATCACTCGGACCATTCTCTGTCCCCTATCCTCTTTAAAGTTTAAATCCCATTCATTCCCAGATTATTTTCCTTTTTCCTAGAACTGTAGGAGAAAAATGATAGATAAAATTGATTTTTTTTTTACGAAGGAAATCTCAAATCTTGAGAGCAGCCATTGAATTAAAATAAAAAATAGAGGCAAAGACTAGCGTCACGAAAGTTACAAGTTTATTGATTTCAAGGTGTTGCTGTTAATTATAAAGGGTTAATTTAGTAATTAAGGAGGTTTATTCTTTATCTTAGCTATATATGTTTAATTCTTAAAGCCAATCGTTAAAAGAATTTATTTCTTTTTAAATACATCAAACCCATGTATAAGGTGATATGTCTTAAGATTACTTGAAAAAAAAAAAAGTCTCAATTGACATATAAATTAGCATGAAAATACCTTTATTGTACAATAAAAAAACAATGTTGCACTTAAACTGTATTTGAACCAAATTGTGCACATCTTAACTAATCTATACTTTCTGTGCATGTGTTAAAAATTTGTTTTGGGGCCAAACGTACTAGCTAGTTAGTGTGACAGTGCATGTTTGGCAACTAAGTATTCTAAAGCGGGAAAGAATGGATAATATTAATATATATAGTGTACTTCGTAATTAATTATATATGATACTAATCAAATTAGTGGTTGTTGGTAACATATAGAAAACTATATCTACACTCTAATTAATTAAAAATGGTAAGATTCAAACAAGAAAAGAAAAGGGAAGAAAGAAAAATTAATCTAATGTTGAAGTAGAGATATGTAATGTATGATTTATGAACATTGTACATTCGAATTCTAATTTCCTTAACTTTTTAGAATAAGATTAAAAAAATATTTAATATGAATCTTCGAGTGACTCAATACTGAAAAAAAAAAAAGGAAGAGAGAGAGAGAAAAAAAATATGCGACATAAAGATGTTTTGAATCTCAGGGTTTCCATGATCATTCAACTGTGTGTGCCCATCAAGAACAAGTGGTTGTCTAAGGTGTGCGGATCTCGTTCGTCACAAAAATGCTATGTAGTTGGTGGATATTTTGGAGTCCCCACAGCCATTTGAATTCGGGATTCTAGTTTCCATGAGAAACACAATACCCCTTTTTTTCATTTTCTATTTTCTTTTAATTTTCAGGTTAAGTTAAAGTCGTGGGGCCACCAAATGTACTTTTAATTATATGGCAATATTTATTAAAAAAATATCCAAATGAAAAAAAAAAGTTTATCATGGTAGAAAGAAATTTTTTATTAAAATGTATATATAATAATTTAACAGTAAAAGTACCTTTTTGTCCTTTAAATTGGAATTACTTTTAAATTTGTCATAAATAATTTTTTAATGTCAGTTTCATTTTATATGTTTATAAAAATTTTTAATATCTTCCAAACTGTTAACGTCGTCATCCGAACAAACCATCCAAATTACTAAGGAAATTCATTGACTTACCAATATGTATGTAACAATTAAAATATGAAAATATACATATATCTCACTTAATAAACTCAAGAGAACATCATTTTGTATTTTTTTTGTAAACCCTATTTGTTAGGGGATTCTTATAGAACTCATATCTCCATAGGCTCAAAGCATACAATCTACATTACCAAAATTTAAATAATTAAAGAAATCTCACATAACCTTAAAAGGCCCAACAATAATTAGCATAAATACTTATTTATGAAAAGAAAATAAGTCCTAAATTACAAAGATTGACATATTAATTAATATCTTAAAAATAATTATATTATTTATAGCATTATGGTACATTGATAGCTATAGACAGCTTTTCATTTTTTTTCT
This sequence comes from Erythrophleum ivorense, assembly GCA_026724425.1. Lineage (NCBI taxonomy): Eukaryota > Viridiplantae > Streptophyta > Magnoliopsida > Fabales > Fabaceae > Erythrophleum > Erythrophleum ivorense. The sequence continues at coordinate 2,851,426 of JAIUCV010000089.1, forward strand.
CTAACCTCACAGGAAAAAAAAAAATTATATTTCACACATTCTAAACAATACAAAACATTCTACCTAAACTAAGCTTAAATGTTTGTTTCTATTTGTTTATACTCTCGATGCCAACACTAACCCTCCTTTCATTCCTCAAAGATTATTTAGGTTGAATATTATGCTAGATATCTACATTGATAGTGTTTTATATATATATATTACATTATTTAATTGTCACGTGTTTAACACGTTAGTTAATTTTATTAATAATTTGGCTATCATTAACAATTAGAAAAAATATTAAGAATTTTTATAAATATATAAGACAAAATTTAAACAAACAAAATTAAAATTAATCCAAATTTAAGGAAAAAGTAAAAGTTCTTTTGTTGAATATATTTTGAAGACGATAAAAGGATTAAGAAAGGGAAGAATTTGTAGGAGACGTAGAGTGAGAGGGGAAGACAGTTGTGATAGTTATGGAGGAACAAAGGAACAAGCAAGGTTGGTGATTTGAATGGGAGCAGCTGGGGTGGGTCTCATCTCTGCGCTTTCATCATGTTTGCCTCCACGTTATTAGCCACCGAATATAATCCCCTTCCTTATCACACCCTTCGCGTTCACCTTCGTCGTCATTCTGAAATACTACAAAACCTATATCAGCTTTTAAAAGCAGAATAGTAGACGCATGTGCAATGTGATATACGCTTCTCAATTAAGAGGATAAGCTCTTTGTTGCATTGCCCTTTGTAATATTTCATCTTTAACAAAAGGTTTTGTTACTTGAAAATGCATTTTCCAAGTTATATAATTGTGAGGACAAATTTCTGTACTTATCAAAATCCATAATAAATAAATATCACAAGAATGTTTGGAGGAAAAGAAAGTGAAGTAAAATTTTTACTTTGATATATTCTTTAATTTAGATTTAAATTTGATATTTTTAATAATATATTTAGATTGAAGAGAAAAAATGAGAAGAGAAGAAAAAAATTAATTAAATTTAAATCAAAATAAGTGTTGAAATAAAAGTTTACTTTTTTATAATTTTATTTCATTTAAATATACCAAAAAATGTATGAATTTATGGTATTTATTTATAGTTGTAAGGTTTATTAATCTATTTATTTATTTTTTATTTGAGTAAGTTATATATATATATTTTAATTTTATTGAAATTACAAATATATCCCTTTTATTTTTAAAACATACACAAATATCTTTTGAGTTTTTCTAAAATTATATAAATCTCTTACTTATTTTTAAAACATAAACAAATATATTCCAAGATAAAGAATAAATTACACAAACTTTTCTTGAATTTTGCTGAAATTACACAAATACCTCTTTTATTTTTAAAATATACATAAACTTTCTCTAAAAATAAAGATGATATCTATATAATTTCAAAAATATTTATATAATTTACTTTTTGTTTTAGAAAAAAAATTTATATATTTTGAAAATAAATAAAAAATCTGTATAATTTCAAACAAATTCAAAGAATTCAGTATACTTTACTCTTTATTTTAAGACAAATTTTATATATTTGAAAATAAAGAATTTATATAATTTCAATAAAACTCAACAAAAATTTGAGTAATTTATTCTTCTAATTTTCATGAAATACGCCTTTTGGGCTTTGCTTGTTTACATTGCTTTAAAGTTCAAACGTCACTTGAAGTTGAAAACTTGGTACCACGTACCAATCAATCCCCTTCCGCCGGCAGATATTATTTTCTTTTTGTTATTTTTACTCACCCTTTTTTTCTTCCATTGGCACTTTTAGATTTGTTTTTTTTAAATATCAAAGTTAATGTCAAAATCACCTACTTGCGTATTAAGACGCATATAATATAAGTAAAAGCGGCATTGACTTGAAGGTCTTCTTAATTATATTGTAAAAATTGATGTAAAAGCTATAATACAGAAGAGAGTAGGTTTGTGGTTCCCTGGACACGCGACAACATATTATTGTATATAATTGTAATGGGCAAATTAATAGATTTGAATTTGTCCTCTTCCTTCCTTTGAAGAGTTTATCAACTTTTCATCCTACCATCAACCTTATTATCTTAAATCTCTGGGGTAAGTTGCCATTATAAACAACTTATTCGTATAGACAAGATATTATTTTTTATTAAAAAAAAGGTGTGCTGACTTAAAGTAAATGCTTAATTTATCATCATGTGGATAATGTAAATATTATAAGTTGGATCCTTATGCTGTTATGCATGATTGGATTAGTGTAGGTGAAAAGGTGTCATGTCCAAACAAATACATTCAAAATGGTGATCATGTTATTGGATTTGGATATTAAATGGCCCATGCTTAAAGAATCACATACATCTAGGATTGCACTAGCTTTATGCTACGGAGAAAGCACTTATAGAGTATTTTATAAGCTTGAAAACAAATAATAGACTACTAGAAGAAATTAGTTTTTTTCTTTTTCTTTTTTTGCAACCTTCAAGAGGGGAATTAAGTGTAGCCGTTGTTGGTTGTTGCTAATAAGCCCAAACCTTATCTAGTTGATCTAGTTGTTACCAACGGCTAGCTTAAATGGTTCATAAAAATCAAATTTCATGCTTCAAGGAATGGAATACTTTATCCACCTCTTGAACGATAGCCTCCTTTAATTGGGGAGTATATTAAAACCTTTACGGCCCATCTAACTTTGTGAATGGCAAAGATAATGTTAAGAGTAATGTTATAGATAGAAAAAGATTTTTTATTTTTATTTTTATTTATCTTTGAAAAAAATAAATATTGTTGAGTAATAATAAATAATAATTACTATGATATAATAGACATTATAAGCAACTATGTAAAGGAAATCCTTTTATCTCATGCACAACCAAATGGACCTCATATAAAGGGGTTCTCAAGCTCAAAATACCCAAAAAAAAAATTATAATACTTTATACACCATCAAAAGTATAGTCTAAGAGCTTAGAAGCACCTCTCTATGCAAAGAATTCAATCTCAATGCTCAATGGCTAGAGGTCAATTTTCCTTCTACATTTTTATGTTTTTGACTTACTTTGGGTATTATTCATATATTCTACAAGTCTAACAATTACTATTGTTGCATGAACCTTTGCATTAACTTTTTTGAAAGTTGAATTTTTTTTCAAAAGTGCCCTTATTTAAAAATTTTTGAATATTTTTTAATTGTTTAACATTGAAAAAGCTGTCATTGTTTGTTTTGGATCATTTTGGCATTAAGAGTGTAACAAATAAAGTCTTAGAGCATAAGATAACATTAAGTCATCCATATAGGTCCAACTCTTGATGTAAGGGATGATGCAAGTAATGCATTGTTTTATCATATGATGTAAACAATAGGTCATTCTGATGTCATGTCATTCGTGTTTTTGAACTCAAAGTAAACAATGCATTGTTCTATATAATCTTCCTAAACATTGTCGTCTCATTAGACGTTTATAAGCCTTTATTTCTAGATGCGCATTTTAGGTAGACAATGGGTTGGAATTTCATTTGGGCCTATCTGTATATGTAAATTGGATTTTTTTTTAAAACAAAAAAAAAAGACAAAAAGGGGAGGCATTGGACTTATTGACTTGGGCCAATTTTATGACTTGAAACAATTTGTTTGGTAAGTGTGTTTTATGTTTCTTCTGGCTAGTTTAGACCATTTGCTATTTTGGGCTCAATTTTGAAAGATTTTTTTTTTAGTTCATTTGGCCCATTTTTACCTTTTTTGGACAATTTTCTAGGCTAAAATTCGATCTCGACCATTTTTTAATAAAATTTTTAAAACCTTTTGTTTGGGCTATTTTTGGATGCTTTACGGTTTTTTAAGATTATGAGTCATTTTGTTGTTTTTGGCAATTATATTGGGCCACTTGAGTATAGCCTATTTTTTAAATTAATTTTTTGGACAATACTTTTTGGCACAATTGGGTAACACAAAAAAATTAATTAATTACATGTGTGTATGATTTTAGTTATATAAAAGTAATTTAATGGTAATCAAGGATGTTACATGATTAAATATAATTTTAGATTAATGAAAGTTTAGCCATTACACTTTTGATTATGTTAAAATTATATATTGAGCATCAAATCACATGAACAAAATGACATCAATTGTAATTAATTATATTTAATATGATAAACATCATCTTAAAGGACTATTATTATATTTGTATGGTTAATTAGGATGAAATAACAAATTATTTTTCTCAATTTGTGCACAAGAATTTATAAAAAAAATATAATTTCATAGTTTCATCATAGGTTGCCATGAACCTTTTTAAAAAAAACTTAACTTACAAGCAATCTTATTTATTACTAGGCTTATGCTTGATTTATATACTTTTCATTGGTAAGATGATACATGAAATTAATTGCCTCAAATTATGTAATGTGAAGCATGTATGTTTATGTAGTTATACAACCTATGAATATCTTTTATATCAATATTCTCGATCTAAATGATGATAACTATAAGATTTGGAATGAGAGGATTCTCCTTCTTATAGGATGGATGGACATAGATTATGCCATTAGAAAATCTGGATTATATTTACCCATTGATGTTAGTATTTAAGGTGAAATCATTCTTGATGAATGTTGGAAGTGATCCAATTACCTTAACATGATATACATAAAGACAAAAACTTCTAGTATACGTGGATCAATAAGGGAGCTTAACAATGTTAAAAACTTATTGAAGTTAAAGGCCATTGATGAACAATTTGAGTTTTCAAATGAAGCCCTATTAAGTATTATGACAACTAAGTTATCTTCAATGAAGCTCACTAGCATGAGAAGTATGTGAAAGCACATCAAGTATATGAAGGATATTACAGCTTAACTAAAGTCCCTTAAGGTTAAGACTTTTGAGTCTTTCCTTGTCTATTTCATAATAAATTTCCTTCCACATCAATATGAGCTTTTCAAAATCTCATACAACACACATAAAATGAAATTGTCAATCAATGAACTTCTAACCATGTGTATTTAAAAGGAAATAAGGCTAATAGAAGAAATAGGAAAGAGTACACATATGGCAATCTAAGGATAAATAAATAAAAACCTAGCCAAACCAAGTGGAAAGGGTAATATATATCCAATCTAACATTAAGAAGAAGTTTAAGTTCTTATTCCATAAAAGGAAAGGTCATATAAAAAATGATTGTGTCAAATTTAAGGCTTGGTTTGACAATAAAAGTAATTCTATTTAATCTCATGTTTTTATTATAAAATCTAATATGGTAGATGCTTCAATACCACATGGTGGATTGGTTCTAGCTGTGCAATACATTTTTGAATACTTTGTAGGCCTTTGTAAGTCCAAAAAAGTCAACGGACAATAAGCAATACATCTATTCAGGCAATAAGATGGGCTTACATGTAGAAGTCATAAGAACATGCAAAATAATATAGATATTGATTTTATTTTGAATTTGGAAAGAACTTTTCATGTACCAAGTTTATCTGGAAACTTGATTTCAATTTCAAAACTTACAACATTAGAGTTTTCTTTTGAATTTTCAAATAATGCATTCAAATTATTTTATAAATTTGATCTTGTTAGAAATGGTACCATATTAGATGTCTTTTCGAATTTAATTGCAACATAGCATTTCTTATGATATAAGGTATGTTTTTAAAAATATTTGTATTAAGAAATGTGTTATGAATGAAATTTTATCTATTTTATGGAATCGTAGAACATATTTCAAAATAGAGAGTCAAAAGCTTGGTAAATGATAGAATATTAAGCGCTCTAGATTTTACTAACTTTGACAATTTTATAAACTACATTAAGGGGGAATAGACTAATAAAACAAAGAAAAGTACCTATAGGAGTTTAACCATATTAGAGGTCATATATATAGATATTTATAGTCCATATATGGATTGTATAGTTAAGAGTACTTTATCTCTTTTATAATTGATTATTCACAATACATATATCTTTACTTACTTAATAATAAGTAATGTTTTAATAATCGTACTAGTCATTGAACTAATAAAAGTATTGATTCACGATTCGTTAATTTAACTATAGTCGAACCAGTAATAATTAAATATATATTTTAATTTTACATATTACAAATCTCATATAATAAATAACAAGAAACAAATACTAATAAAATTTACAAAGTCAAACATGATTACATGAATAAAACTAACTTTAAAGTAATTTGTAATATAATCATACTTTTTTTTAATTAGCCTAGAGTTATTTTTAGTATATAAATACCTGTTTTCTGATAAATATTTCAAGGTATATAGCAATTTGGCACACATACACAGACACAATATATAGTTTGAAAAAGCAACAATTTTACCAAATTCATTACAGCCAATATATATATAATGTGAGGAACCCAATTGGCTAAAGGAGAGAAAATTTACTTAGTTGCCTCACCTGTAAAATATGGTTAAAAGGGCAAAACATAACCATCAACCCAATGGTGAATAAACCTCCATAAATGTCAGATCCTTAATGACAAGCTAGGTTTCAAATTAAGAAGAAAAGGAGATAAAGTTGTTAATTTTTTTTGTTAGAATAGAAGCAAAATATCATAAAGTTGCCATAGAGAGAATCTTGAATATCGAGATGATAGAGGAAGAAGAAGATTGAAAACATTCAAATAATGAGGATGTTAATACCTTGGACAATTAACATTACAATAAAGGAGGGAAGGACAATAGAGACCGTGCCAAAATCTTGAAACTTAAATGAAGGCTCAGCTAGGATTAAGGATCTAAAACCCAAAAAGAAAATAAAGGACAAGGAGGCCACACAAGCGAAGAAGAATGAAGCAAAAGAAACTCTTACCCATATCAATAAAACCTATTGAGAGGCATAGAATCTCTAATTATAAATAGCTAAAAAAACTCATACTTTATTAAAGTTTTAGATTAAGCCCAAAGGCCTATGGTTTAAAATCTTTAGTTTTTTTTAATTTAAAATCAGGTGGACCAATCATTTGCCTAGTTTTTATCAATTTTACCGATTGTTAGCTTATTTAAATGGTTTTTGACCAATTTTTTTCTAGTTGGTTTCAAGGGTTAAATGGACTAATACCATGGCTGATTCACCAATTTTTATAACATTGGCTAGTTTGGTTGGTTTTTATAACATTGATAATAAGAATAAAGCACTAAATTTTTTTAAGATATCTAAAGTAGAAGTAAAGAAAAAAAATGTAGAAAACAAATTGAGATAATGAGATTAGATAAAGATGAAAAGTATTATGGTAAATACATTGAGAATAAACAAGTACTAGGTCTATCTACAAAGTTTCTTTAAGAGTAAAGGATAATTGTCTAATACATCATGTTTAAGTCTCCGGATTATAATGGTATAACAAAAAGGAGAAATCAAACATTATTAAACATGGTGTGGAGTTTGCTTGATTAGTAGCTCTAATCTTTCTAAACCATTATGGATTGAAGCTTTTAAGATAGATTTGTATATACCAAACCAAGTTCCAATTAAGTTTATTGCAAATCGTCATTTTAATTATGGAAATATTGGAAACCAAGTTTAAGAGATATGCATGTTTGGGGATGCCTCTTTGAAGCAAGAGTTTATAATCTACAGGAAAAAAAAGCTAGACTTAAAGACTTCATGTATGTATTTCACTAGATATGCTAAAAAGTCTAAGCACTAGGTTTATAGAATCAAGAAATACAAAATTTGTAGAAAATAATTTGATCAATGAGAATGATAGATTAATTGCCATTTATTTTAATATTCAAGCTCCCATTTCAAATGATTAATTTATTGTCATTCATACCCCTCAAATGCAAATGGGTATTAAACTACTAATTTTTGAAATTTCATAAGTCGTTAACAATGACCTAGTAGATCCAATTGTCGAGCAGTTACCAGAGACTATTAAGTAACATGTTCCTTAAGAGAAGATTGATGCAACATTAAAAAGATCAGCTAGGATAAGGATAGCAACAATTCTGAGCAATTATGTTTTGTACCTACAAGAAATTGACTATAATATAAAAATCAAGATTGACCCTAAAACCTTTTACAAGCCATAAGTTGCATAGAGTATGAATTGCAATACAATGCCATAAAAGAATAAATGGATTTTATGGCAGTTAACATAATTTAGGATCTTGTTGTGTTGCCTAATTAATGATTTAAAAGTTATTGGATGTAAGTGGACTTCTAAAATGAAAAAGGCCTCAATAGGTAACATTAAGGGATATAAGGCAAGATTAATTGCCAAGAGATTCATTCAGAAGGACGGAGTCGATTATATAAGAATGTTTTCTTCTATATCCAATGAAGATGTCCTTCATGTTTTAGTAGCATTAGTTTCCTATTTTGATTTAAACTACACCAAATGGATGTGAAAATAGAATTTCTCAATAGGAAATAAAAGAAGAGGTATATATGAAACAACAAAAAGGTTTCTCCTATAGTAATAAGGGGCACTTGATATACAAGCTTAAAAAATCTATATATGGATTGAAATAAGCCTCTTAATGATGGTATTTAAAGTTTCATGGTAACATCTCCTCATTTAGATTTATGAAGAATATCATGGATCAATACATATATCAAAAGGCTAATAGAAGTAAAATTTGTTTCCTTGTTTTGGATGATATATTATATGCAACTAATGATAAAAGGTTATTATATAAGGTGAAATAGTTTATCTCTAAAACTTTAATATAAAAGATATGGGTGAGGTATTTTATATCATTAGCATTAGTATCCATAACGGTCAAATTCAATATATTTTAAGTCTATCTCAAGAAACTTATAGTAATAATTTCATAAGAAGGACTATTCACCAAGTATGGCATTTTATTATGAAGGGTGATAATTTTAATTTGAACCAATGTTTGAAAAATAAATTAGAAAGGGAATAAATGCAAAACATTCCACAAGTTTCTACTATTAGAAGCTAATGTATGCTTACATTTGTACAATACCTAACATTATATGTGTTGTTGGACTATAAGGAAGATATAGGGTAGTCTAGGTATGAACCATTGGAAAAATGCGAAGAAAATGATGAGGTACCTCATATAGACCAAAAACTACATCCTTATGTACAAGCGAACTAATAACCTATAGGTAGTTAGATACTGAGATTTAAACTTTGTCAAGTGTGTTGATTCACGTAAATAAATATTTAGATATGTTTCCATGCTTACTACTTGGAGAAGTATGAAGCAAACATTGATTGTTGTTTCTACTATGGAAGTTAAGTTCCTCTATTATTTTAAAGCTTGAAGAGTTTTATTTCTAAGCTTATAATTCTATTTCTAAGCCATTGAGGATGCACTGTGATGACTCAGTTGTTGTCTTTATGGCTAAAAAATAAGAGCAAAAATCAAAGTAAGCATATCAACATAAGTATTTAGCCATTGAAGAATGTGTTCATGAAAATAAAGTTATCATCAAATATATTAGTGTTGAGTTGATAATTGTTAATCTTTTAACAAAAGGCATGACGCCTATGGTTTTAAGGATCATGTAGCAAGTAGGGGACATGGTTCTAGAATGGGACTTTGATGTATAACTTTTCATCGTTTTGTAATAAAATCTTATTCATGCTTATATTGTTTTTCTCATTTTTTTAGTGTACACATTTATTTTGAGAATAACAACTATTAATTGAACCCAAAATAAACTCAAAACAAGTATAAGGCTTATTCATTAAGTTATGGTGGGTTTAAAGAAATAAGATGCATTTTGGTATATAGAAGATAATACTCATTCATATAAGACTTGTTGACATGATTCGTGTATTTAATTTCCATCCTTAAGTATAAATATCTTTAAATCTTGGGAGTCACAATAAATAAAGACATGCATACCATATTAGAGAATGTAGTCCTTGGTGATTATATTAAATCTATACCTTATCCAGTTATTACCAAAGGCTAATGGTCTATGAAAATCAAACTCCATGGTTCAAGAAATGGAATATTCCATTTGCTTTCTGAATGATAGCCTCTTTAGGAAGGACATTAAAAACTTTAGCCGTATATAAAGGGGTCTCTAAGCTTGGTACACACGCTAAAAAAAAAGACTTAAAATACTTCATACACCATCAAAAGTGTGTTCTAAGAGATTTGAAGTACTTCCACATGCAAAGAATACGATTTCAGGGCTCAACAATTGAAAGACATTTTTTCTTTTACTTTTTACATTTTTGCCCTAATTTGGGTATTGTTTATGTGTTTTGCTTGTTTATAACATTAATTTTATAAAATAACTAAAAGGGAAGAGAAATGGGGATAATATAAAAGAGCTATTGGTGATATGCTAATGATGTGGCCTATACCTATTAGTTAAGAATATAGGTGTAAATTAATTAATCAATTTATATATCAATTATTTAAATTTAGGTTGTTATAAGCTAAAATTTAGTTAAATTTATTTATTAAATAAATAATTTTAAATGATGTACAAAACTCAATTAGATGAGTCGAAATTAAAAATTTAACAAATAAATTCAAGAATGTATTTTGTTTCATAAGAAAAGCAAGAAAGCATTTTAAACAAAAACAACATGACAATGAGATTATGTTATTCTAACATATGGATCAAGTCTTGTTGGCATGTTTAATTTTTTTTAATATTGTATTCGTGATACACACACACACACACACACACACACATAATACTTTAACAACTAATATAACTATGAAATTTATCAAAAAATAACTACAAATTTCTAAAGACTAGGCATAAAGAAAATTCACACAACATTAGCCATGCTAAGTTTTCCTTACTATACATTTACAAAAAAAATTATGTGTATATATCAAGATTTAAGCCAAATGTAATTATAAAAATAATTATTCACAATTTAAAAAGTATTGACTACAAATATTATACTTTTTACAAACTCAAATTCTATGCAACTAAGTTATTTATTGTTTTATTAAGATTTTGATAACATTGTTATCAAAAATAATGACGTCACTTGCATTTTTGTGACATTGTCACCAAGATGCAAATGGCAACTTTCGCAAGCTTTTATAAGTTAGCTTGCGAAAGCTAACATTTTTAGTCAATCAAACTTGACCAGTGAAAATAAGTTAGACTCCACATGATGCATTTTGGTTGAGTGTGGGGATTACAATGCCATGTGGCATTTTCTTACTGTATCAGCTAGGATAAATTAAAAAAAGATAATTTTATATTTTGAAATTACCATTATATCTTTAATTGCTTATGCATAAAAGATATTGTCTCCCTCAGTTGAAAGAGACATTCCTCTTAAAAAATTTTCCTCTAGGTTGTATCTTCCCTTTTCACATTTGTTTGAAAGTTACATAAGTGGTCCACCATATCTCATATTTGTCTTTTATTCTCTATATTAACAGTAAGTGTAAATTTCTTTTCTTTGATATATCATGTTTTTTTGGTTTTATATTATTTTTGTTTTTTAAGTATTGCACAAAAATATTACATTTATGATGATGATTTGACAGTTTTATGTTTTTATTTAAGTGAAGAAACTTTTTATTATATTTGTTTTGTTTTTGTTTTTATAATTTTATTTAAGTGAATGGATTATTTCTTATATTTTTGTAGATAATGCATGGAAAAATCAATTTATTTATTCATTTAGTTTGGTTTTGTAACTTTTTCTTATTTTGTATGTTTGTAATTTTTTGCAACTTTCAATTTTTTTTTATGTTTCAATTTTGGTTGTTATATGGGTAAAAAATTTTGGAAAAATAATACTGGTAGAATTTAATTAGTAATTTATTCTTCATTTTTTATTATATATTTTTTAATTTTGTATTTTATCATGTATTTTTTATTTTGATATTATATTAGTAATTTATGTTTTATTTTGGCTATGATTACCTAATTATTATGTTAATAATTCAATAAAATTTGAAAATAAAATACTAGTAAAATTTAATTTAAAGCTTTGGATATTTTAGAAAAATTCAAAACCAAAAACAAAAATAATATTATTTATTTTGGATTTAGTAGTCTAAATAAATAATAGACTAAGAATGAAAATTTATCATATATAATGTCATAAAAGAATTAATAATGCAACCAAAGATATTTAATTACCAAATATAAAGTCTTATTGTAGAAAAAAAAATGGACAAGAGGAAATTTTGTACACAAAAAAATTAGAAAAAAATTAATATTACTTTTTTGTAGTAATGATATAACAATGAAGAAATAATTGAAGGTAAAAAAAGAGATTATTTTAGAATAATTAGTCTAAATAACCATGAGGAATATGAAGGAAAATGTCTCATATATAATGACTTTGAAGAATTAATGTTGTAGCAAAATATTAATTACTAAAAAAATGGACAAGAAATATGAACTTGTTTGCATATACAAGAATAGAAGAATTTATGAAGGTGTTCAAGGCTTGACATTTTAATGCACTATGTCTAAAATAATAACAGTTGACACTTATATCACTTTTGAAAAGTTGAAAAAGGCGATTAGGCAAAAATTATCACTACATCCCAATCAGTTTATATCTAAGTTGATATATAGGTACCAAATATCACTAAACCCAACATGGTATTAACAAATTATCTTAAAAGATTATTTTGATATTCAAAGGGTATGGTAAGCACACTTGTGATGAGTGCACGATCATATTTGAGGATATTATTATACAGTTGGGCTTGCCATGTGAGGGGGTTCCTATTTCTAGTCCAACAAACTATACATGAACAGAAACCTGTGAATGGCTCCTTAAAGCGACACTGCCAAAAAATAAGATTAAGAGTTAGTGATTAAATATTAATTGGCCAATTAAAAACTTTAACAAACTACTAAAGAATGCAAATTGTGACCATGTATGTCAACTCACACGTGCCTACATTCTTAGAATGATTAGTGGTTGTCTAATACCAAATAGGTCTAGCCACAAAGCTTATTTGACTTATTTTTCATTGCTTTAGGACTTCGATCAAGTTGGCTAGCATAGTTGGATATCAACATTGTTGACTTACTACTATTAAAAACTTTGCAATGCTACCTATATGGATGAACATGGTATAGTTAGATGATTAACACTATTGCACTTATAGTTGTAGGATTGATTTACTGTGTTTACGTCAAAGAGATCGCCAATCTCAAATCTTGCACAAAGGATTATCCTTTGTTTCCAACTTTAGGCTTCAAATATGAACATATTACAATTGGCATATTGCTACATCCATATTGGCTCCATTTATTTCTCATTATTTGGTTAATATGCTTACTCATATTATTAGATAGAAGAATGTTAATTGACCTCCCCATTGGACTTTGTGAGCCATTTACCAATACAGGGTTTTACTTTATGCAATAGGGACAATGAGATTTGTTACTTTATTTAGAGTTCTTATCTATATTTATTGTATCTTTAAAAGTCTTTAATCTATCACTATTTCATCTATATTGCCCACAAATTATTTGGTGCTCATATAAACTATAGAGCATGCACCAACTAATCTCAACATAATGCTTAACATCTCTTGATATTTAAATTACTTTAGTCCCATTCATCTACTTGCATATCATAAAGTGGTACTATTTGGATTATATTTTATGCCAATTTGGCAGGCATTAACTCCATAAAATTTAGTCAATTTGGATGCCTTTTATACACACAACTCTGAGGAAGAACCCAAACTAACCAGACAATAAAACATGCACCTTTCATTGATGCATGGAATGGATGGTGAGACGCTATGGTTTAAACTTGTGTTGTTATCGAACCTCTTAATCACACATTTGATTACATGTAATAGTACTAAAGATGCACTTAATGATGGATGGGTCCAACTAGTGCCACTATTAGTTATGTAATAAATTTTAAAATAGTTGTCACCATTATTATTTTTTCTTTAATATATATTATGTTGATCTTTAACATTTTATCTTTTCTTAGTTAGGTCAATTTAGCATAAAAACTATATAAGTTGCACTTACAAGATCCCCCGCCCAAGGATTTTTGAAAGATTGTTCGTCGAGACTCTAAAAATGTCTTACTTAGTTTCAAGGAATAATGATTTGTGATGATCTCCTAATCTATTGAATTGACACTTGAATTATCAAAGCCTTAAATTTCAACAAGTACGTTAAGGAAAATACGTTGAGACAACTGAGCAACCTAACGTTGAAGAAGATCGCCCACAACATCATGATACCCATGCAACACTTTATCTATTCGTGTTGTAGGTGTTGCTTCATCTTCTTATATCCTAACATTAGTGTAGTAAGACTTTGGCATGACCAATCCATCTTCTTTTATATCAGCTAACCAATTTGGCAACTTTGAAAGAGCCAATCTTTTTTTTTACATGCCGCCTTTACCAATGTCAGTTAGAATCACTTAAAGCCTCATTTTGACATCAGAAATCATTATAAACATTTTTTTTAAGTTGATGTAATATTATCAAATATGATATAATTTTTTTCACTTATTATCACATGCCATTTTTTTGCTTAAATAAATCTTGAATTTATTTTATATTTAATTCCAATAATTTTATTGTTTTGTGATTTAAAAAAAATAAATTGAGGCACTAACAACTCAATATCACACTATCACTTAATTGCTTATATTTCAATCAACTCAATAAAAATGCCACCAAGTTATTGATTGACAGTAACAATTTAATGGCATTGTCACTGAGTTGTTGGTAGATCAATAGCAATTCAATAGTAGTGCCACCAAAATTTATAGGAAATTACAAGTAATTCGGTGGCACTGGCACTGAGTTGAATTAAAATATAGTACTTATGTACCATACTTTTTGTTTTGTAGCTTTTGATACATTACTTTTTCCCGTTATAATATCTTCATCAGCGAGCCATGTATACATAGTGATTGATTATTTGCCAGCGAGCTTATTGCTCTCATGGCACTAACTTCAGTTTTTAATATTAAAGTGAACATCTTGTTAGTAATTTGATTTCTATCTCATTCTTATTTCTATTCCCTATTTTTTACTTATGAGACTTTGTGTCTTATTTGCAACAAAAAGTTTTGAATTGAAATTTTTTTAAAAAATTTCATATAAAATAAAATTAATATTAGCTAGCATTGACTTACATCACATCACAAATAAGATCAGGGCCTTTTGGAAGGGGTAATAGCATTGGGTGCAGAAGGGGTAATGCTGACCCAGAATAGATCTAAGTTGGACTTTCAATTTCCATAAGCAGTTCTCTATCATTAAAGAGTCATCTGCTTTTTTTTTTTCGTTCAACAAATCCATTTCATTATATCAAACTAAATTCATTGTACAGTACAATAACACAAACATAATAAAGAAAAGCACAACACAAACATGAGTTATGCTAAACCATTAAACACTGAGAATAGAATTCAATACCATTAAGAACTGCAATACTCCTCCATTTTGAAATGTGTGGACGAAGAAGAAATGAAACGAATGAGAGCATCACAATTAGTTTCTATAACAATTCATGAGAGACACATGGCACTTGCAATATGATTTTTCCGCATTGCTATGGTCTTAGTATGGAACACTAAGACAACATGAATTAGATGATTACATCCATCAATAACAGTACGTTGGCATGCTTAATCAAAATCTTAATATCAGTATATGGTGCTTGATCAAGAACTAAAAAGCCATCAATATTAATTCTGTAACACCCAACATGCAGTCTAGTCCAATAAAAAATTGTAGAGAATGAATAATTGGAGAAAACTGAGTTTTCATAAAGATGATTGGCAACTCATAATCCCTCAAAGTGTTGCCACAAGTTAATTCATTTAGATGTCATCATTGCGGTTTGCTTATCATTACCTAAACCAAAACTGTTATCAAAACAATTATGATTAAGTATCTTCCCTTTCACCAGAGATAATTATCACCACACTCCATAGAAGTAACAAAGGAGTCCTGCATTGTCATGTATCCTCCATAAACATAATGGTTTGTGCGTATATCCAAGATCTATATCTGAAGTCTTCAATACATTATTTGGAATTTACCATCATACAATCAACATTTTTCATTGCATAAGTCCTACTTTTTTCCTCCATTACTATCAAATACCACTAAACAGTGGTATTGTTAAAAGACAAGAAACGAGAAATAAAAGAAAATAAATGAAAAGTAAAATTGGGAAAAAAAAAGTTTGGGACTAAAAATAGGGAAGAAGGGGACAAAGTAACATAGAATGTGAGATAGAGTAGAAGGATGAAGAAACAATAAGAATTAAGTAAAAGAGATAGAAGAGGATAAAATGGTTAAAAATAATACAAAAATCTTAAATCAAAGTGGAGAAAAATCTTTTATCAAAAATCAATTATGCACCTCATTTGGTAAATAGAATTATTATATATAAAAAATAAAAAATAATAAAAGTATGAATAGAATGAAATAATTATGTTTGATATAATATAAAAATAAACTAGAATGCTATTCAATTTATATATTTGATTGAATAAAAAAAAGGTTAGAATGAAAAATATATATATGGAGAACTGATTATCATATTTCTACTTAAATAATAATAATAATAATAATAGCAAGAGTATAATATATTTTGTATAAATTAAACACAATAGTTGAAATATATTTTTCTTCCTTTCTAACATTTGAATAAATTTTGGCTATTAAACAAGACATAAAAAAAGATGATTTCTCTATCTCTCTCTATCTCATGCTACCGTTTGGGCCTTAATGATTTTCTTTTTCCTTTACCAATCACTTGAATAATTATTTAATGAAAAAAGTTAGAGTTAGTGACTTTGAGTTAAATATATTTATATTAAAAAATTTTAAAATTTTAAATTATTATAAAAGACTATAGGACCAAAAATTATAATTGTGTATACAAATTATAATTCAAGATATTAAATTAAAATTTTATCTTAAATTTTTTTAAAATATTTAAAATTTAAAATTTTTAATATAAATATTTTTAATTTAAAATTCTCATTTATAATTTTTTTATTTAATCACATAATAATTATTGATGCAGACCTCAATAATGATCTTAGACGCAACCCCACCGAAAGAGATGATTACCTTAATTCATCCTGAAAATACCAAAGTGCCCTCTACCTTACAAATTGTCAAATCCATGTCTTATGAAAATGACAAGTATACTTTCACCGTTTCACGTTAAATTAAAAAAAAAAAAGGCAAACGCGAGCATATATATATATATATATATAGACACGCGGACAAACAGTTGTTTAATATACCATATTTTACGTTAGTGGTAATTGCTTTTTCAAAACGTAACGATTCTTAGGTTTAAGATAAGTTTAAGACGATTTCAAAAGTTTATCAATTCATCTTATGTAACGTAACATAACTAATTCATAAGCAAGTCTAATTATTATTCAATTTTAAATGATTGATAACCAATGAGTTGTTTCGATTCAATGATATAGAGTTATCAATGAGTTAAGAAATTCGAATTTTAACTTTAATTAGAGAAAAAAATGGCTGACACATCACTAACAAATACTGCAGCAATAACATATATTTGTTAATACTTTATTTCTAAGTATACAAAGGTATTTCACGGCTTAAAATAAGGATAAAGCAAATTTTGAAAATAAAAAAAAGCAGAAGAATAGCTAACATAAAAACATTTATAGTATATTATAAAAACATTTGTTGCATTAATAATTGTATAGAAAATATGCGCATTTAAAACAATTTTTGATAGAATAATTATTTTGATATCATCGAATTTAATAAAGAAATAACTATTAATTTTAAATTTAATAAAATTTTCCACATCATGATAAAAATTTTTAATGATGGTTATGCAGCTATAAAATATTTATTTAATAAATAAAAAATTTTAATTTAAAAAATACAAAGACAATAGTTGCCTTTGACAATTGTTAAGAAAAGAGTGTACATCCTCATTAATTTTTTTAAATGATTATCAACATGGGTTAACTTAACAGGCAAAATAATAACAACAATTATAATAATAAATTACTTTTCACAGTCATTTATGCTGGATGCATTTGAAATTCCTTTAGCGCTAAGAGTTTATGTTAGTACCCAATAGCCATCTCTTCTCAAAAAATTTCTTGACATTTAAGTGAGTTAGGTTTTTATTTGCCTCTTGTGGTTTATCATTTTCCACACAATATTTACTCCAGAATATACAACATAAATATTGAGTGTTGAAAAAATTAAAAAAATCACATTTGTAATTCACATATGTAAAAACAATAAATAATTACTTTATCCAATATGTGATTTGAGAAAAAGAAACACCAATCCAAACAGGCACGTAAGCATAAGAGTAAAAAGAGGCTTTAAATGAATTATTGGCTATTTTTATTAAATATTAGATCTTCTGCTAAAAAATAATTAAAAATAAAAAATACTAACCCCCTTGTTTGGAAATATAACACTATTACCATTTTGAGAATAATTTTTTTTTTTAAAAAAGCCAAAATAATCTAAGAAAGGAGAAAGTCGCTTGCGTGGCTTGTCCGTCGGAAAATTTTCCTTCCTCGATTTGCGCCGAACCTCAGTTCACGCTGTCAAGTGCTTATCGTGTTTCACGTGCCACTTTCCCCTAATAAATAATTATATATACTACAAATGTTATGCATTAACATGTTAATTTACTTTTTTTAACATTAAAAATAAATTGATTTATAATTAATTATTTATAATAATATTTTGTCAATCTTTGAAAAGTAAGAATAAAATGATGAGGTTGCATGAAACATTTCATATTAACATGTCGCTATCAATACAATTTGATAATAAGATATTAGATTATTAGGGTACCTAAATCATTCTCTGAAAGCATTTGGACTTGATTAGGATATCATCCCATGCCAATATTAAAAAATTATTTAAATGTAAAACGGACGATTGAGAAATCTTTTTTTAGATAAAAATTAATAGATTAAGTTAATTAATGATTATATATATATATATTGATGTGAATCATATTACTTTTAGTAAAATTTATTTATTTATATATTTATGTATTTAATTATAATTAATATTTTTTATATAATTTAAGATTTAGGGTTTAGGATTAGGGTTTATAATAAAGCAATTATATTTATTTGTTTGACATATCATGTCTAATAACTTTTACAGTTGCCTAATGCTCTAATTAAATGACAATAAAAATATCAATGAAAGTAAGACACAACTTTTCAATTTACTCAGAAAAGCAAACCGAAATATAAATCTATAAAGATTTATTTGTTAAAAAAAGTAAAAACAAAAAAGAGAAAAAATAGGGGAGCTGCCACTCATAATTAATTATTGTCAGTGAAGATAGTTTTACGAAAAAAGCTGACGACTCCGTAAGAGGGAAAAAATCAATTTATTTTAATTATTTTATTTTATTGAATGAGTAACCAAATAAACACCGATCAAGAACACATTTTTAATAAATTTAATTACTCTCCAATGAATGTAAAGAGTAAACAAATACAAGTTTTAAAAAATGAGATTTCATATAATTTTATTTTATGATTTTGTAGCATAATTCAAATTATATATTTTATGTCGTATCTTAAAAACATTTGAAAATATATTATTATTAGATAAATTTTTTTTTATATTTTTGGGTATTAGTTAGATATATACAGGATATAATATTTACATTTTAGTAAATTAAATATGTAACTTTAACCAATTAAATAAATTATGTAACTTATGGCAACTATATAATTTTTATTTAATTTTATAATGTAAAATCATATTAATATTAATTTTTTAAAATACTCCATTATAACATAGTTATAAACTAATCCTAATGTATTAAAGGTGCCATTAATTTTAAAGTAATTTAAAATAGTTTGATTTCTATTCAAGTCTACGGTTTTATCAATTGCTCAAATTATTTTTCCCTTTAAATCTGGGAATTAGTTGGCATCTAGGAAGAATTTATTTGTTACTTTTGGGTCCAACAAAACTGACAAGCGAATATTCTTTCTCTCTCTAGTCTGTATCTCTCTCATCTAAAGATAAAGGGGAGAGGAGAGGCAACGCAGGAGGAGTAAAACACGAAGAAAAAGGAAGAGTAGCTCCTCGAGGAAAGAAGCGTAAAGGGCTATATTTCCTTCCCTCCTTCTCCTTTGCTTTTTCCTTCTCTTTCAGATATCGCAAATTACAGGCAGATGGAGAAGGAGAAGGAGGGTAAGGCCAATGCCATGGCGGAAGCTGAGGAATCAAATCTTGGATTGAGGTTTTGGGAAGCGGCCGCGGCTTCTACGGTGGTATTGGGTTTTGTGTTAGGTCTTCTTTCTGTTTATGTAACCATGCCTGAGTCTGATTACAGCTTTCTCAAGCTCCCTCGTAGCCTTGAAGATCTTAAAGTTCTACGGTAATGCTTGATACAATTTTTGTTTCTTTCCCTTCCGTTTTATCGTTGGAACCCACCAACTTTTGCCCTGGTGTATTATTTTGACATTTTTTTTCATATATTTATGGTTAATTTGTTCTAAATATTTTGGATCAGACGTTAACCTTCCCGGGAATATTTTTACCGATTTCTTTCTCCGTCGAAATTTTGGTTCTTCTGTTGAATCTGACGCAGAAAGATAATTTCTCTTGAATAATGATGATCGCTCAAAATCATTTGGGTAAACTTTGAGATTTGCATCTTTCTATGGGCTTCCATGATTTCATTGGTTGTAGTCTGGGAGGATTAATTTTAGAAACAATATGGTGACATAAACCTAGCAATTAATTGTCTTAAAAGAGTCACTTCATCCTTACCTCTAATTTTAACCTACCAATATCAAGCTCTAGCCCCTTTTCCTTCTTTTTGTTATCACTAGGAAAAAAGTAGGTCTGAAAATGCTTTTGAGATGGATCCAAAAGCTTGAAAGAAAAGTACTTATTTGAAAATTATTAAAAAGGCTAATGAGATGTAAGTTGTCATTATATATAGGAGACTAATATGTAGAGATTATTGGCGGTAATATGATATGCTAAGAGTTGATGAGAGAGCATCTTCACCTATATAATACTTGGGGGAACACATGTGGGGGCCTCTGAAATGTATTGATATTGCTAGTTGCAATCCTGATCTTTGGTTTAAACCTTTTAGGGTGTTAAATATTTCAAGTAAAGAAGCATCCTCAAGTCTTTCAGCAATGAATAAAATGAAGTGAAATGTATTCTGATGGTTCCATTGTGTTTGCCTTGAATCTTGTTGAATAACTTCTACAAGTTATGTATTTTTCATCAAGAGCATAGGCTTTGAACTTTGAAGTGAAAATTCAATAACTGTTCTACTCTTCATAGCATCTCCATAAGTGGGCCATATTTCATACTGCCATACACGATGCATATAATCCAACCGGTGGATAATGGAACAGAAAAAAGACTATTTGATGCAGACACAACAAAGCTCCCTCCAGAATTAAGTCAACCTAGATTAATTTTCATGATTGTATTAATGACCCTGGGGCCTGCATGGGGCCGTGTTGGGTCGGGGGCTGGCTGGAAGGAGGGTCTCTTCATGTCTTCTATATTACTATTTGTCCATCAATTGTCATCTTAGATCTGAAGATCAATTTCCTTTTCTCTTTGGTGTAAGGCATATTTGTTTTCATTTATTCTAGGCATAGTGTAAGCTGAATGTAGAAAGGGAAGTTGATAAAATATAATGTGCAATGGTTTATCTAATTTTTGGTTTTCGTTTTTGTAGAGGTCACGTTGAGAACTACACAAGTGACTACACTGCACAAGTCCTGGTGGGGTACTGTGTGGTATATATTTTCATGCAGACTTTCATGATTCCAGGGACTGTTTTCATGTCCTTGCTTGCTGGAGCACTCTTTGGTGTCTTCAAAGGTGTTGCTTTGGTTGTGTTCAATGCCACAGCTGGAGCTTCATCTTGCTATTTTCTATCAAAACTAATTGGGCGACCCCTTGTCTTCTCTCTTTGGCCAGACAAGCTGAAATTCTTTCAGGACCAGGTTTATTTCAACTCCTCCCCACTCTTTGGATTTAATCCAGCCTATACTTGGAAATAAGTTATGCTTTCTACTTCCAGGTTGCTAAAAGAAGAAAGCGTTTGTTGAACTACATGCTTTTTCTGAGACTGACTCCGACCTTGCCTAACATATTTATCAATGTTGCCTCACCGATAGTGGATGTGCCTTATCACACTTTCTTTCTGGGAACTGTTATTGGACTCATACCTGCCACTTATGTCACTGTCAGGGTATCTAGCTATTGAACTTAATCTTCTTTTGTACTTTAGCAAATAGTGAGTAGTTGACAGAATATTAGAAACCTAAGTCAACGACATTCTATGTTATCTAAAGACAACATTAAGCTGATGATCTCAGTTGAAAACTGAAATTAAAGAAGTGCTCCTTGGACTTGAGCGTGTATCATACAATTCACGTGCTGGCTAATTTCCTTTCCTTTCCTCCCTCCTTCTCTTCTTATAAAAGGGCCCCAAAAAATTAAATGTGGATTTTTTTTAAAAGATATTTATTATAAACATAAATCACAAGACTGTCAAGTCATTTGTTTTGTCTTTCAGAGTTCCTCAATTTTCTTATGTGCAGGCTGGGCTAGCACTTGGAGAGTTGCAATCGTTGGGAGACCTTTATGATTTCAACTCAATTGCTACATTGTTTCTCATAGGAGTTGTTTCAGTTACACCTACACTAATTACAAAGTCATAGCATTTCTGAGGCTGAAGCTTCTTGTGCTTGAGGCTCTCGTTTTCCTGACAGTCAGTGGTTTACCAATTCGGGAATGTACAGATTTTCCCGAAACAATCACAATGTGGCTCTCTGCTTATGGATTATATTGCCAAATGCTGCAGTAATTCAAGACGATCACGGGGGAGAAAAAGTTAAGCATTGAGTAAGGTTTCATTGTTGTCATGTTTGCTATTGGGGGTTCAGTATTTCCTTATACACCTTTGGTTGTATAGTCACGTAAATTGTTGATAAGGCGGGATACTTATGGCATCCGCTTGACTAGTGTATATATCATGGTTGCATTGTGCCATTGTTTAGTCAAGTATGTTTTCCTATCATTTAAGTGGAACATCAGCTATTCATTACATATTCCATATGTTGTGTTAAAAGTGTTCCCTTTCACATATGTCCAACTATGTAATATGGTATGCGAAACTCCGGGTTTAGGATCGAAGGCCTTGGTATATACCTGCAGCATTGAAATTGAAATTGCCAACCCATCTATAAAATTAGTAGTTGGGGTTAGAAACCCCTTTTTAGGGGCGTCACAATGGAAGACTAAAACACCCACCCATTTTAAGATAGTAAGGAAGACTTGAAAGAAAAGGAATAGGAGTAAGAGATTAATGGGATGCACCAGTTCCTTGTAAGGCATTGGGATGTTCTAATAAGTAAGAAATGAGATGTAACTTTCGCAAATTTAGCACTTGAGGAGTTTTAATTTTTTTTTTTAATTTTTGTTTAACATTAACGTGCTTTTTAAAACAAAACTGCTTGAAACAATATATATATATATATATATATATTCGCTCCTCTTAAATAGGCCTCAGATTAGGAGGGAGAAACAACATGCTCTCAAGCTTTGCACCTTAATAAATAAATAGATGGAACTAGAACAGAGCAGTTACTGTTTCAATTCCACCCTTCCTAATATTTTGGTATTAAATCTCGGATAAAGATGAAGTAAAAATAAAATGTTAAAACTTCCAACAATTTCTTATCGATTGATCTTATAGTTTGTTCAGAGATACTATGAATGAGAATAGTATATTAATTATAAACACCTCATCTGCACCAAAAGAAATATACAAAATAATTTCACTTCATAAAATATTCCCATTCCTCTTTTTAAATCGGAAATATTTACACTTTTAGGACAGTTTAATACTACTGTCATTTCTATTTTGATAAATAAACAATTCTCATTTTAAATTTAAGATTCAACTTAATATTAATTTAAAATAAAATTATGCGACCTTATAAAAATAAATTAAATTACTTGACAAATTGACAATAATAATAAATACTCAGCATCACATTAGTACCAGAGTTGAATTCTTGCTTTTCATTCTTTATTTACCATTCCTACCAAATGTACTAACTAATTGCCCGAGAAGTTTAGGGGCAATAATTCGATGACAATTAAAAACCACGGGATTCAGCATATATCAAACCGTTAAAAATAAAATAAAATTTCCCTCCCTGATTTTGCCACAAAATAAAGTTGTATGGTTTATGCCATTTAATTCTTTATTATTGCACTTATAGACCTATAACTTCTGTAGCACTTGAATTTAGCTAAACACGTAATTTTCCCGAAACTGTAACAAGACCCGTTTCAGCTTTGCAAATCATAATCCAAGTTAATTTCTCTAACCAGTGCTCAGCTAGGCATCAAACGGTCGCCCTGGCCGTAAAAAACTCCATTAGAAATTTTAAGACAAACTGGAAATCAAGGAAGGTGATAAATTCTTTTCTCAATGTGTATACAGATACAGATTCTCTCAACAGCCATTAGAGTCAGTGAACTCTAAAACCGAACTGATTCTCGATACTATCACAACATGCTGCTACCTATTCTTCTTAACTTTCTTATTTCGTTGAAAGCTATCTGGAGTTCGACTATCAAGCTTCCGTTTTATTCCTGCTGGTTTGGACGGACCATCATCCTTGAGCAATTTAGATTTTAGTTTAGCCTTTCTGGCAGCAACTGCTGGTCTTTTCATCTTACGCTCTGTTGGTTGCTCAACACCATGGGTACTTAATTTCTTATGGCCAACAGTTTTGGTTGCTCGCAAGCCTTGGTAAGACATATTAGATTTTCTTTTAGCCCTGTTATTACTGCTTGAAGGAGACCTTGAAGCCATGGCTGATTTCTTTGCAGGGGTACCAGAAGCTTGTGGTGATGACAAGTTTGGCCTTTTGGATGGGGTTGCATCCGCTCTGGCATGACAGAGTCTCAGCTCTCGGTCTCGAAGCTTCAAGTTCCGTTTCTTAACAACAAAATTAGCAGCTTCCTGCATTTACAAGATTCTAACTGTATTCAGTAGGCTTTACAAATAAGGTTTCAGGTAACGAGACCAGGAAACAAGTCCCAATATTCTTCTTCCCTTTGCAGAACAAATGAGAAGAACTGATGATATTTCCTGCAATAATTCAAACCTACCAACATTTCTCAAATTATCCACTCAGCCTTTGACCCCATCAAAGACAAACTTAAATATATTAATCATTTAAATCAAAGAACAATTACTTGCACAAAGTAATCAATAAAATCACTCACAAAGTCACAATCAATAATATATCCTAGTTCACTGGTTCATCTTCATATTCCCTAATCCACTTAATTTACTGCACTTCATTTTGTTCTCCGCATACTTCTGCATAATCATTGATCTTGCAGATATTCTCAATCTCCTCACACTGCCTTCAAATTGAGTTATCTAGTTTTAAGTTTCAATGTTTTGAACTTTTTTTCCAATGCAGTAATATTTTAAAAGAAAAATCAATGTTGATAAAAATACCCAATTCACCTCTTCTTGGATGTGTAGTCATGCCTAACAATGTTCCTACCACAAAAGAAAAAAGCAACATAACAAGCCATTATAGCACTTCTGTCAGGTACACATCATATTCTCACGGTAAACAGGGAACTCTATGGTCTGTGCAATTACATGTATCTAGTTACCATAATTGGTGAGAAGACATATATGTTTGAAACAGCCAATGCATACTGAAGTAAGCAAAGAAAACCATCCAGACAGGAATATCCGTCTCAATTCCTAGGTTCCAGCTTCTAAATGAAATATTCTCTTGTCTCAAAGAGATAGATTACAACTAACCCTAAAAATAATCAAACCAATAATATCGTATTTTTCTTTAAAAAGGGTAGGGCTTAAAAGACTTATCAACCACACATAGCTCCAAGAGAAACAGATGATAACCATCAATATGACAACTTTTAAGCTTAAAGTGTTACAAAGAACAAGGTTAGAAACTAAATCAAAACGGATCAATGATCTTGCAATAAAAAAAGCATACCCTTGTTTTAAACAGCACATAGGCGATACCCTTTCCAAGATTCATATGAGGATCTCTAATGACTCTAACAGCTTCTATGCCAGATTCCAGGTTGGCCATACCAGAAAATAGTTTATATAGTTCTTCATCCTGCAAAGAAGAATAACAGTTTAGATCTAATATTAAATATAAGCAACAATAATGCAAATCTGTGACCTCAATAAAGAACCATTGATGGAAACACACCTTTACATCAAATGGGAGGTTGCCAACAAAAACAGTTCTCTTGTTATCATAGAGTGAAGCATGCCCTCCTTTATGTTTCTTGCGAGGTGGGCATGCTCTGTCAACACGAATGTGATTTCCTCCTATCTACATGTGTAATAAAAACCCAAAGCAAACAGTTACACACAAACGTTCACCCCAAAATAATAGGCAAACTCAATGTTTGATCAATGAACTTTGATGAACAAAACCATACCACAGCCATGTTATGGGACAAAGAAGCCTGAGCGGGCTGCTCTGTCTTGAAAACAATGTATGCATGAACACTGCAAAATATAATATATGTCAGTTAGAAATGTCTATTGATATCATAAACAGAGAGAGAATAAAAAAGAAATCTACAAAAAATTCCACTACCTTCCCGCTAGAGACATTAATCTGACTAGTATGAAGAAGTTTTATTTCTTAGAGTCAGTTTCACCACTTGACATGCAGGCGTCAAAGTAGAAATGACATATGCTCGTGTATGAGTCAAGTCAATTCTTAATTAGACAAAAAGAAGCAAATTCTAGGGTAGCATGAAATTGTTTGTCCAACAGTCAGCCTAAATTAAAGAAAGAAGCAGAGTGGATTTTTAATGATAATCAAAATTAAATGTTAAGAGGGCCTCTGGTCAGACCTGCCGAATTACAAACAATTTAAATGCTAAGAATATTTTTATTTTCTCTTACTTGATGAGAACAGAAATTTCATGCTGCTTTTGACTCACAGATAATGTATTAAAATTCCTTTTGGTGCATTAAACAAAAATATAACATAAAAAAACTTCAGCTGTTCAGCAGATATACAGAACTACTAGATTCGCACAAATCATGGGGAATCATCACAGAAGAACACTAAATGAAGAAAGTAGAGGAGAAGAGCTTCAATGTTGTTGTACATCTAATACTTATGTTCGTTTGATATACAGAAAATTAAGAATGGAAATAGAAGTATAAATCAAAAGGAAAAAAATAATTTTGTGAACAGAAAATAACTCCTGTGCTCCTATTTTAAAAAATATGTAAAAGAAAAATAGATATTGTTGAACAATGATTGAAAGGACATAATGGACATTAGTTTAAATTTCCCACTTTCTTTTCCTTTTTCCTTTGGTAACCAAATGGGAAGTAAATTAGAACCTAGATATTGATTAGCAAAATTTCTTCTATTCCCATATAATTTTTCATTCTTAGGTTAAGTTCACAAGATTTCACTGCCTGACAAGGGTTTCCTTTACTTGAATTCGTAAATATATCTAGAATGAGATGCCCCTGTATTATTTCTTATCAGACTGTCCATAAGTGACCTAAAACAAAGATAAAAATTAAAAAAAAAATCAAATTTATCCAGTTAAAAATACATATGATTTTCTGAAAATACAAATGAAACTTTCTTAGCCCTCCGTGGCGGAGCATCACATTTAGAGAGGATGATTTCTCCGAACCTAAATAAAAAACCGGCTTTAACTTGGTAGTGAATACATGAAATCAAATGCTAAAAACCACTCATACAAAATAACTGCATTTCCTACCAACAGATAGCTAAGAACTTTCTTGAGATGATGCAGCAATATCAGTAGTTCAAAAAGATTACCTATCAGCAGCATCATTGATTTTCTTTGAAAGGATAGCTCCCTTTCTAGGTTTTTTGGTCTGATAAATTATAAACAGATATAAAGTTAGGACCCACCCCAAAACGAAATTAAGTTTTACACGGTAGAAAAGAGCATTAAATGAAATCAATCATTTGACAAAAGGAATACCTACATCCAATATTGGAACAGAACGAATCCTCACAGATTCAACCTCCCCAAATTTCTTAAACTCCTTCAATAAGGTCTTCTTTTTCACCTTGAGCGGCAAATTCCCAACAAATATGGTTCTCAAGAGTTTATTCTCATCATCAAAACCTTCATTTGTTACCAACATGTCGGCTGGATTATCCAACGTCTTCCTCTTGGTCCCAACAATTTTATTTCCCAAGCCTTCCCCATCATCTTGCTCTTCCTCCACTAACCCATACTTCTTTGATTCCCACTCTCTCTCAACATCATCCCTTTTTCTCTTGTTCCTCCTCTTCTCCTTGTCGTCATTTACAAGCTCGCCTTTCCCCTCCCCTTCCTTAGACACAAAATTCTTTTCTTTCGTCGCCTGCGCCCCCGAATCAGAGTCTTTGATCTCGTCATCCTGCGGTATTCTATTCCGTTGCGGAACCGAATGAGGGTTCAAGTCAGAACCCGGTTTCGACTTCTTCCCCGACGCTTCAAGGGCATTATCTGAATCAATAGACGACTTCTTCTCTTTGCTCCTCTTTCTCTTCTTCAGCTCATCAGAATCGTGGTTACCGGAGACCATGTTACCAGCGTTTTCAGCATTTTTGGTTGAGCCGAAACTTGAAGCAGATTCTAGAGGCTTCCTCCGAAAGGGGTTTTCATCTGAGAATAGGGAAGAATTGACGCTCTGATCCGATACGTTACCAAATAGCCTGTTAAAAATGTCGCAAGTACCGTTGGTTTTGGGGGTTTCCTGTGGCTCCCTGGGTTTCTTTTTCCCCATTTTTGATTGGAAGGAAAAAATCAGAAACCTTTGAAGCCGTGTTTCCAGAAACCCTAAAAGCTCAGTTAAGGAGGACAAAAGGGAGGCGAAGGATAACGGAATGGACGAGTTCCGGTTCGGGGTTCCTCTTTGGGAAATGGGTACCCTCTCTTTAAAATTAATTAATTATTTATTTATTTATTTAAATCCTTTTTTTTTCACTTTAACGAAAAAAAATTTCTCATTAAATAAAGTCATAATTATTTAATAAATTAATTGATATGATATAAATTAGGAAAGTTCATGTGGCTTAACATTAATAATTTGAACTTTTCAAAAGTAATTGTTTTTCTGGACAGCATTATTATTCCTGATTTCACAGGGTGGCCTTTAAAGAGGACTATTCTTATTGTTGAACCAAATTTCACCAAAAATTTGGAAGTTTAAATGCCATTTGATTATGGTTAACTATAGCAAACTGTCTAGACATCATGACAATAATAGT
This sequence comes from Erythrophleum ivorense, assembly GCA_026724425.1. Lineage (NCBI taxonomy): Eukaryota > Viridiplantae > Streptophyta > Magnoliopsida > Fabales > Fabaceae > Erythrophleum > Erythrophleum ivorense. The sequence continues at coordinate 2,880,675 of JAIUCV010000089.1, forward strand.
AAACTGCTTTTAGAGAATTTTAAATATAAAAATAAAAATTTTAAGATTTTTTAATTATTCATTTTAAAGAATTTGTTTAACATGTAAAGAATATTTTTAAAATTCAATAATGAGTATTTAATAACAAAATTTTTAATTTATTCACTATTGTTAAACTTTCATTAAGCATATTATTAATATATTATATTTAATAAATTATAATTAAAAATATAAATTTATTTATAAAGTCATAATTTACAAACTTACTATTATTAATTACATTTAAATATTTTCTAGTAAAAATCAAATCAACCCCAACCCCCAGTATTATTAGATTCTAGGGGACATGGAGGACGCCTTTTTGTATTCTGTTTATTATTAAAAAATAATTTTTTAAATGTAGAGGGGTTTCTTTGCATTTAATAATTAAAAAATAAATAAATAAGTTTTTGTTCAGCACGAAAACCCCTCAGTGTTCTCTTGAAAAAATTAAAGGCTTGTTTGGTTCGGAGGGTGAACGCAAATGGCCATGGAATCCCTTTACAAGCAACATTTGGTTCAGTATTGCAAATGACATGGGGAATGAGGGAAAGAAAGTCTCTATAATTATAGGGCATGAGTTTGAGAGGGGTCTGGAGTTAAAAAACAAAAAGTCCTTTTTGTCCTTCAGATACTTTAGTCAATAGTCCATTTGCATTTGTGAAGGAAAGGCAAACACATTGTTCACTGTAGCTCAACCCTCTCCACCGTCCAACTTCGTCACAAAGGGATCTCCTTCCATCAGGTGTAGCATTCATCTTCTACCATCAATGGTCCCACTTAACTCACCTGAAAAGGGTGAAAGTTTGGCACTTCGACTGAATCTACAATTTGGGGGTGGAAGTTTGGGACAATAAAGAAGATGAAACACTGTACCCTTTCATTTTGATGATTCTTTGAAACACTATACCCTTCAATCTGCAGTTAGGGGGTGGAAGTTTGGGACAACCAAAAAGATGAAACACTATGCCCCCTGCGTGTTTTATTGGCCAAAAAGAAACAAAAAAGAAAGAAATGCAGATTTTAAATTTTATTTTAACACACTTTAATTTTTTTGGGTAAATTTGTCATTTTATCTGTTTTGCTTTCCGTTCTTCATATATATATATATATATATATATATATATAAAACAAAATATACAAATATAATAACATTTATTTTTATTTCAACGTCACACTAAATATAATAAAAATAATTTCATTCAATTGCACATTTTTTTATCAATTATATGATTTAGGATTCAATGAACCACTGCCCCTACGTTACATATATGGGAAAAAGGTTTTGGCAATTATACATTTAATTTTTTTTTTAACCATGTATGTATATGAGTCAAATTGTCCAGGAGTAAAAACAATAATAGTCTAATTTTTTTGATAAAAATGCATGTTTTATTGAAGGATAAATGCAAAGAGTACATAGTACAATTAGAAAATAAACAAAAAAAATAAAAACAAAAATAAAAACAATGTATAAGAAAAGATTAAGAAGACCATGCAATGTCTTCTCCTATGATCTAATTATTATTAAATTACTAAATAAAATCACCATATATAATTTTGTTCTAAAAGAGTTTATAGTGTAATTTTTTTTTGTAAAATGAAATCAGATATTAGATTATTTTTAAAAGATTAACGATAAACACTTAGACTAAACAAAAAAGACTTAAACAATACTTTAGAAACTAAACCAATCATTAAATAAAAAAAATGATTCACAATTTAATAATTGAATTGCCATCATTATGATCAGATTGGTTATATTAAAATATTTTAAAGGTATAAATTTAAATATATTGTATATTATAATAGAATTTTTATAATGATTAAATTAATAACTTATAAGTGTTGAATTTATTTTTCACTTTTTAATAAGTTATATATATAATAACTTGCCACATATTTACCAACGCGAGGACATTCGCTCAATGGATGTGGTAGCAGACCTAGGTTGAATGGATTGGACAGCAGGCCAGTCCGGTCCAATTTCCAAGTTTCTTAACACTCGGCTTTTAGAGACTGCTTCTACACTAATCCTCCACTTTCTACTTCAAATATCTTACAGATTGTTTGATTAGATAATACAATTGAAAAGGAAATGTAATTTATAGGTAGATAAAATAAAAAAGTTATTATTATATTTTTATTTTTAAAAAGATAATTTAATAATTAAAATAATAATTTAATAGATGAAATAATAATTATAAAAATATAATAAACATTATGTAAACTATGTAAATAGATTTCATTTACATTTCTTATAACCAAACATGGTGTAGTATTTTACCGTTGTAAGCAATTCATTAACATCCTTCTTAGTCTGTCATATTATAACAGTATATGCTAAAGTTCTCCTCAATTTTAAGGGGATTGAACTTGTAATTTTTTATAAAAAATTTTTACCCATTCATTCACCTCGACTTGTTTCAATATGCGAAAGTGGTGTCTATCCCAAACAGTGATGCCTGATAGGCATTAGAAAATGATTAACCAAAGAGACTTAAGTTGGAATTAAATGTAGCTGTGATTCGAGATTTACATTCCAAAGTATACAGCAGGAGGCAATAACACTTTGACGTTAGTCGTATAAGCCATTGTTGGTTAGCCTTCTTGAATTTGTATTTCAATAACAGACTCTGTTGTTATAATTACTCCCGTTCAAATACAAACGGATCAACAATCAAATGAGCTAAAAGGTATCAGTAGATTCCGGAAAGTGTTGGGACGATTCGCCTTTCCTGTTTCGTTTCCTTCCTTCCCTCCCTAACATTAGCCAGTTAGCAACTTAAAGAGGTAAACCTGGTTTTCCATGTACTGTAGCTTATCACTTTTATCAATGAGGTCGACAGCAAGATGAGACTCAAGGTGAATCCTGGATTCAGGGTAAGGGAACTTGTGATGTATTAGATAATCACAATTCTGAAGAAATATGAAATGCGACACAGTTACATCCAATAGTCACCGAAGAAGCAAGAACCAGAGAAAGATACACTAGCATTTCCCATTCACACACGCAACTTCCGGGGCCTTTATTGTAGCTTCCAGTTAGATACATGATCAATTGTAGTTTGCTCTCTCGAAAATTTCATATTCAATGCAAGTTGGAAATATTGCACCAAGTGTAATTCATATGCCACTCCCTTGAGTTCAACCTTCTTCCTCCTTCTACTCTGCTTCCCCCATGAACTGCGCGTACGACCCCAAAACCATGCTGCATATAAGAAAACCACCTTATTATTCCCTGTAGAGAAACAGTTCTAACGGCGGCTCTTTCCTTATTCCTTAGTAAATAATGAAATACAGCTTACAGGGTTATAGAGGTGGCTAGAAACCCTAGACCAACCAATCACGCTACAAAAGGAAACAAATTAAATCAAAAGGAAATAAACAAGAGACAAGAAAGTTGCCAAAAATACAAGACTTAATGACTAAAAAACGGAAACTCCCAATGCAGTGACAGTGTGTCACATGGCCAGGCCATACGACTGGACAAAGGCACATGGCCTGGCCGTGCGCACCACTGCCTGAAAGGAAACAACATTCCCAGTTTGGTTCCTGAAAATTCCAAATCCTTGGCAGTTAGAGGTGCAGCCAATGTGTAACAGATTGAAATAAACAATGAAAAGAAGAAGTACTAATCATCAGGGGAAGAATGGATAGTAAGATACGGCTCTTTATTTATAACTGACAGTATTTAGAATTTTTATGAACTAACATATATAGTTCTGCTGCCTTACTTTATCAAGTCAATTTGTCAATACACATCTAAAAGAAGCAACCAACTCTCAAGTCTATTGGTTTTTCTTTAACTTGGAAGTGGAAAAGGATGACCGAAGTTCTTGATTGGAACTTCTTATTTTGTTTATATCCGCACTGGAACTTCTCATTTTGTTTATATCTGCATTGGAACTTCTGATAATGAAAAGAAATGTCTCAACAAGCATGCCACCCACCAACCCAAGAACTCCTCCAGCAGCATTCTGAAAATAAAGATAAGAGGAGAAGAAAAGGAAACTGAAGGAGATGAGAGCTCAAAACTAAAATGCTTGAGAATAATATTGAGATATAGTTTTCAGAGAGTACCATAGCAGGATTATGGTTAAACAACGCTCTAAATGCTGCATATCCAAGCAGATAACCGGTAAACATAGTAAGCACAACATGCAAACCTGAAAAGGTTCAACAGGAACAAAAATCAAATAGAGCTACATCAGAGATATGCTGACACGTAGATGATATAAAAGACTTTCATCAGGCGAATCACAAGGACTGAAACAAGGCCAAACAGAATTGAGTCATCTATATTTGATTACCTAATTCGCATTGTTTGGAATATCAATATAATTCTAGATACTAATTTTACCAGCATTAGTACTCCCAATCACCAGGAAAAGACTGGAGGCAAAATAAAATTGCTTAATTCACAAGCATAACAACAAATTGAATATCGTGTATCTTATTGAACACTAAAAGAAAAAAAATTATGCAGTTCACGTGGTGAAGATACAGCTATCAAAAGTGGATTAAATGAAGCATCTTTTAAGTTATGAATTTAATGAATTTCCATATTGGTCCCAAAATTCTATTCCTCCATAATTTTCACCTATCAAAACTTACTCCATTATGAATATAATAACTCCATTTATCTGTTATTGCAGAAAGCTGAACATAAACCATCAGTGTCAGCAATACCATAGCACAAGACCAGAGCAAGATATTTGTAAACAGAAAAATAGGATATATATATATATATATATCAATTTAAAAATTTTCTCTTCTGACTTCTGATCTTGTCAAGTTCAACTGACTTCACATTAAACAAGCAAACTCGTTTACAAGGATGTACATAAACACCTAATGAAATGCAATAGTTCACTAAAGTTTTAATCACAGTGTTGAAGTAATATTATTTGATTACTCCACAAAATTTCTGGACCACACCGTGTAACAATGTATGGCATACTCTGTCCAGCACGAAAATGATGTGGCCATAGTCAAAGTTGAGATTGCAAAGAAACAAGCCAGTCAACACAACAAAGGTTGTTTAAGCTCAATTCAGAAACTTAACAAACCAAGCTTGAACTGCTTCAATAACAGCAGCTTGAATTGGTCTGACTTATTTTATACTTAAAGTGACAAGGTAATCATGAGTGGTTACTAAAGCACTTGTTTATCAAATTCTACCAAAATTTAAATTACTCAACAAAAAAGAAGCCACCAGCCACATAACTTGAAATGTTACATTACATCCCATACAGAAGATATAAAAGTGAAGAAAACTTTACCAAACCCTAATTGATCCTTGTAAGAAGAGAATGGCTCATTGACATCCTTCTTTGGTGCAATATCCTTCACAAGCTCTTGATATGCATTCCTCTCTGCTAAATCTTCAAGTTTTTTCAGTCTTGCCTTCAATTCTTCACTCTTCTCGCCAAAAGCAGCACATGGAAATAAGTTAACATTTTTTTTTAATGTCAGGGTGCCTTTGGTTTGAAAGGAAAAAAAAATTCTGGAAGAACTTCCCAATTGCATGAAAAAATTATCATGGAAGTAACATATCACATCTTTTCAAGTTCAATTGCCATATATCTCAAGAATAAATGCTGTTGCTCAAAATTTTTTTAAAATATATGTTTTATTCTAATTCAGGTTCTCAAATTAGTAGTTAACAATATTTTCCCATCTGAATTATCTGTGTTACACTTCAGTTTTCCTCATTTTTTTCCCAAAATAAAAAAGAAAATTACTGAACACATCGTAAATAGGCCAATGTTTTCATCTAGTCATTCAAATAAAGAACCTTTCACTAAACTCGGTTTGGGACATATAGAAACAAGCCTCACAATCTAAAAATTTCTTTTCATCTAATCATGAATCAAGCAATGCAAATTCTACAGAAGTTCCCTACATAACAATTTGTGCATTCCTCGCAGTCAGTAAATTTGAAAAATATCAAACTTATATTTACCTTCTCTCTGGGTTTGGGACTAGAGAACAGAAACTGGGTTCCAGAGAAGAGCTGGATCAAATCGGGTCTTGTCAAAGGATCAGATGCCATCCAGATAGCACGAAGTGGCATGTACGGTACATTAGGTTGCCTCAACAGATTCAAAGCAGTTTGCTGGAGTTCCTCAGAGAGATGTGGGTCCTTGGAAGCTGTGGAGAGGAACAAGAGAATGGATTCGGTGGCAGAAATAACAAGCCCAGGTGGGTTTGGCATCTCGGTAGTCATGAAAGCAGTATTAGCCCAGTAGAATGTATGTAACAACTGGCTTGCCTGCAATTAGACTCAGATTTTTAATGTACAACAAGACATAGTGAACTCACAAGACATTTTCTTGGTTATCTCGTTGGTTATTTTCCCTTTTCATTAAGAATCCACTACCACAGCTTCCTAACTTAACTAGAAGCCTGCAGTATGATACTCCTTATTTTACTTTGCAAAATTCAAAGAACTTTGTCAACTGGTATCAAAGCAAAGAGCACCCGTTTTAATGGTAGCTGAAGACAGAATCAACCCTGATGCTAATGGACATTTTAATAAGCATGTTACATAGGGTCAACTTTTACAATTATCTCATGAAATATGATATTTTACTAGGAAAAACCAGTGAACTCTGCAAGCATTCCTTGCAGCTGTTGTCCTGTTGATAGGTTATCTGTGGATATGAATTCTGGTCCAATTAGACGAATCTGCTTTCCCAACAAATACAAGTAGACAACCAGCTTATGATGAAGATTCTGAAAAGTGAGAGAAACTTGTGAATGACTCTTCCAAATGTGTCATGTAAAAGCTTTCTCATTTCAGCCAATCCAAATAAAATTTGGAATTATTCGTTTGTAACTATTTGGTTTTCCCTTTAGTTTAAATATCCCAGACAAATACCCCCTCCTTGAAGGGAAAAAAAAAATCCTTGACAAATGTAACAACATGTTATGGTCTACACAATTTCCATTAAACAGGGGGCTAAAATATGGTGCTAGTAAGGGAACACTAATCATCTATTTAACATGTTTAGTTCAGGTTATTGAAACCCAATAGCATCAAATCTCATAACAATAACAAGAAACAAAACCAAATTCAAAAACCCCTGGTAGGATCATAATTTATAGATGCCTAAAAGCAAATCGATATTTTGGGTGTTGCATCCTCAATTCATCAGCTATCTTAGTTTTGGAAGGTCTTCAAGTATATCGAAAATAATTTTGGAGTTAGGGCTTCTGAATTCAAATATTATGAAACTATTGCTCCCATCTTATATTGCTTAGAAGACTCAATTCTTAAACCAATTTTAATTTCTTCCCGATAAGAGCTCAAGGAAACTAAAGACTTTATCCTAAAAATCTATAACAGGCATTCTAACTAAAAAAATCTTTTGTGTCTGAGGTCGGAAAACGATGTGATTTGTCCGGAAAATGCAGAACCGGCCACACCCCATCGGCTTTGGCTAATTAAAAAAAAGAAAAAGAACTGAAAATCTACCTCAGATCGCCGGAGATAGCTTAAGTGGCCGGTGGTTAAACAAGACCGTGTCCCAACCGCAGTCCCAGTGAAGATGCAGATGAACTGATGGAAGCGATCAACGAACGGCTATCGAGAGGAATAAGGGTGTTTGTTTGCGCGCCGATTGGATTTTTATTTTTCCCCCCTTCGATTTTGCCCCATTTAGAGCTATTTTTCTCTGAATTTATTCAATGATTTCGTATAAAATTGAATCCAGTTCTGTTTCTTTGTTAAATTATTGGTGTTAGAAGACATTCAAACTCAAATGTGATTTACGCCCTACCTGCACTATACTTGGTATGCAAGAATTAAAATTTTAATTGATGCGGTTAATTCTGTGCAAACTAAATTACAATAATTAATTTTTTTTAGAAATTGATGGAATATCCTTTTATAATAAAAAATATATATAAGTGATTTTAGATAAATTTTTTTGGTAAAATTACTTGGTAATTGCATTTGCGTGACAACAATCCAAACCTCAAAATATGTGAAGTGACCCACAGGCAGCTAATTTATAACTAATTAGTGATGGCCTAATAATTAATAATAAATTATTGGTGGGTAACAAAATTGTTTGTGATGACCGCAGTTGTGGATTTGAATGTAGTCTGTTGTACACTGTCAAATTGAAGAAGCACATGAGAAGTTTTACGTTGCGTTTGGTGGGTGATTATTGGAGAGAAAAGAAAAGAATGGGAGCGAAAATGGAGATTTTTTCCCGTTTGTGTTGAGGAGAAATCGAAGGAGATGAGAGACTCACGAGAGAAAAGTATGGTGGGTCTCACGCACAAATTTTCTCTCCAAATATGGAGAGATTGGGGAAGAAAACGCGTCGGCACTTATTATTTTATAAAATTGCCCTTCGTTATTTCGATGAAATATCCGATTGATCCTTTTAAACGAATATACAAATTAGGTTATCTTTTTCATTTTATTGCAACAGATCTCCCAGAATTCGATTTGCTTTTCCATTCATTGCCTTGTCTGCAGAACTCCCAAGAATCAACTTGCTCTTTCACCCATCCCCTGTTTGCAAGGTTTTTTCTCTTTCTCCTTATCTTCTTCCTCCTCCTCATCTTCCATAATATAAGTGTATTTGTATTATTTAGATGCGATAGGCTGATTTCGTAACACTATTATAATATTGTCCTCACATGCTATAGAATAAAACCAAAAACTCGATTCTGTGTGAAAGTTGAAAAGATTAATTTTTGTATTATTTAGATGCGATAGGCCGACTTCATAACACTATTATAATATTGTCCTCACATACTATAGAATAAAACCAAAAACTCGATTCTGTGTGAAAGTTGAAAAGATTAATTTTTACATTCGTGTTTTGTTTTTCTCCCACATGCTAACATGGAACCAACAGAAATGGATAAAAAAATTCCAACAGGCAAAGATAGGGAAGACACAAAATATGATATGATGAACGAACGAATCCTTACATTTTTCATCATATGACATAGGTTGTAATTATGCTCTAATTATGATTTCATTATGAAATTTGTCAAAGCCCCTATTCTAGCATTATGCTGTTTTGTATACCAAATATTACTTTCCGAATTTCTTTATCTCTGTTCTTACTATATCTCTAGCATGATGTGCAATTTGCAAAATATGTTGTTACCTATTTTGCATAACTGTTCACTAGTGACATACCTACAATATATATGGAAATCACAAAATTCTTAAACGATGTTGCTGAGGACACTCACGATTCTAACTTTGAAGTTAAGCATCTGATAAATTTTGGAGTCACAACTGAAAACAACTGAAAGTTTGAGATTGAACCATTTAATTGAGGACTTGGAAAGACAGAGGAGTACATGTGTTGTACGTGCTATTTGTTTGATGCTCTACGCCATACAATTCTTGGAAGAACTGTCCATCGTAGTGAATCAACCCATGAGGGTGAGTGATATTGAGCGATACAATATGCGAAAACAATTGATGATACGGCTTGAAGATGAAAAAAATTATCGAGATATTTTACGTTTGGGTCCACAAGCTTTCCAACAGTTATGTCAGAAATTTTGAAACACCATGAGAATTAAAGATTCTCGTTTGGTTACAGTTGAAAAATAAGTTGCTAAGTTATCTTAACCCATAATGTTAAGACTAGGACTATGTGTTTTTATTTTTATCGTTTAGGAGAAACTATTAATCAGCATTTTCATAATGTGTTACGTGCGGTGGTTTCGCTTGAGGCTGAGTTCTTTGTGCAGCCTTCTATATCAGAGGTTCCTAGCCAAATTTTTAATAATAGCAGATTTTATCCATATTTTAAGATATATAACAATATTTTTATATCTGTATACTCATACACCATGAGTTATAAATTATATATGTTGCTTCTAATTTGATAGGATTGTGTTGGAGCTATTGATGACACTCATATTCAAGCAAAAGTGCCTAGAGAAGAAGTTGCTAGATTTCGAGGACGAAAAGACTACCTCACACAAAATGTGTTTGCGTCATGTTCATTTGACATGAAATTTACTTATGTCTTAGCTGGTTAGGAAGGATCTGCATCGGATTCTCGAATTTTAAAAAATGCTTTGTCTAGAGAAGATAACCTTATATTTCCACGAGGTATAGCCAGTAATTATGGATTTACAAGGTGTTGATTTAGATTGTAATTGTATGTGTTTTTCTTCTCCTTAATTCACTATTTCATTTGCAGGGAAGTTTTACTTAGGAGATGCTGGTTTTCCACTGATGCGTGGGATCTTAACACCTTATAGAGGAGTTTGTTATCATTTAAAAGAATATTCTTCTAGGGCACCACAAAATGAAAGAGAAATTTTTAACCATCGGCATGCTTCATTGTGGAATGTCATCGAACGAATATTCAGAGTATTGAAAAAAAGATTTCTGATTATAGCTAGTGGCACTGAACCATATTATTCCTTCCAGACCATGACTGATATTATGATAGCTTGTTGTGTATTACATAATTTTTTAATGGGAGTAGATCCTAATGAGAATCTAATCGCTGAAGTTGATCGTAAATTACTATTTAACCCGCCTGATCATAATGAGGACACTTCTAACCATGGTCCAGAGAAAGACTACAGACAATGAGCAATTTTGAGAGATAGTATTGCAGGCCAAATGTGGCATGACTATCAGAATGGATCATAATTTAGATGATATTAATTTATTTTATAAGTTAATTAGTATTTGATTGAATAATGTATGATATTATTGTTTATGTTATCAAAACATTTTATCAGTCACATTGGTATATTTCAAATAATCTGTTTCATGTCAGTTTTATATGAATTGAATTATGTCTTTTCTGTTCAATTTTCGTTCCAATTGATTATTGACGATATTGAATTATGCTTTTTCTATTCAATTTGTGTTCCAACTAGTTCTTCATGATTTTGAATTATGTCTTTTCTATTCAATTTTCATTTCAATTGGTTATTCATGATATATGGTATTCTATGTAGACACTCAACGATGGCCCCGAAATTAGTTAAGGATAATATGCGTTGGACGCATGAAATGGATGAAGCCTTTTTAGATGCTCTACTAGAAGAGATGATGAAAGGGAATCATCCTGATGGGACATTCACAACAACTGCGTATGATAATGTCTTGTAAGTGCTAAAAACTTCTTTTGGTCCCCATATAACGAAGCAGTACTTGAAAAATTGGAAGAAGACATTGTCCCAGCGATTTGGAGAGCTATATGACTTATTTAATGGATTAAGCGGATTTTCATGGAGTCCTGTTTCAAAATTGTTTGAAGCAGATACTCAAATTTGAAATAAATTGATTGAGGTAGTTTCATTTATTTCCTGTGCATGTTAGCTTATGTCTAGTTGTTTTCTATTTCATTTCATTTATATTTTGCAAATGATTTGATATATTTGTTATACGATTTGCAGAAAAAACCACAAGCAAAGAAGTGGATGAGTACCCCGGTTATATATTATGACAAGTTGTATGAATTATTTGGTGCAAACAGAGCAACAGGAAAGTACGTTGAGAGTGCTAAAGATAAGTTGAAATGTTGACAGAAAGAATGCATTGATTTAAATGATGGAATTAAAGGGACGAATATGAATGATATAATAACTGAAAGTGAGTTTAACTGGGAATATGAACCCACCAACTCAACAGCCAATATGGATTTATTCAGTCCAACTGGTGGCAACTCTAATCATTCAACGGGTACAGCATCCTCAAAGGGACAGAAGCATATGAAGGTTGTTATTGAAGCAATTGAGGAAAAATATGAAAAAATCACTTTAGGGATTAAAGAGCTAGCTGAAGTTATGCGAGATGGCAACTCTTTGCATGATAAATCAATATCTTTATCTAAAAGACAAGTAGTTGTTGCTGAAAAATAAGCTGAAATTACGAAGAAGGGGCTTGCTATACTTGAAAGAAGTAGGCCCCATCATTATAGTGAAGAGGAGGTATGGGCAGAAGTTGACCAAATTGGAGTAAGCGAGGAATATAAATTGCAATGTTATTTTTTTTATGTAAGGAAGAAAAGAGTAAGTGAACCTTTTTTAGGGTTCCAAGGCACATGCGACTACAAACTTTGATACAAATGATGAGAGATGCTGGCATATCATAATTGAGAGAGGAACATGATGATAAAATATTACTTCTATTTTTGTTAAATGACTGTTGTGATATTATGCCTGTAGTTGGGCTGAATTAGTTGTCAATTTTGTTAAAAACTAGAATGCATCGAAATTCAAGATAAGCTAATGGATAATCATGGATTATTGGACTGATTAGTAATGAAATTTGACTCTTATTTGTTATTATGAGTGGTGATGCTAAATTTTGCATATTTATCATGGTTTCTATAGTTTAAACGTGTTCTACTTATATAGTTTACACGTAAAAGAGAACAAAATAATGATAAAAAAATTAGGGCAATAACTCTCAAAAAACTACAATGGTAAAATATTAAATATATCAGGAAAAAATTTGTTTAGCGTGACTAAAAAATAAAATACACCTAATCTTTTGGTAAGACTGTACGTCAAGTCAAATTATAAAAAATAGATCTCAAATCAAATTATAAATAATAATCAAATGGCAAAGAATAGAAAATAAAAATAAAAATCTCAAAATTCCGACTGCGTGACAGTAGGACATTTTGTCCGACTGCGTTATTGTCGGACTTTTTAGATTTTTTTTTTAATTTTTGGATTTTATTGGAGCAAGCATAACTTTGATTTATTTAATTAAATAATTAAGTTAATACCATTAAAATATATAAATTTATTTTATGATAAGAAAATCAACTAAGGAAAACTTTATTTTTTTTCAAAAATATAACGTATTTGAATGTATAAAGTTATTTTAATATTATTTAGTGTGTGTGAAAAACTTAAAATTTAATATAATGAAAATTCAAAAAGTTATTGTTTAATATTAATTAAATGAATATTAGTACTTATCATATTATATAAAATACAAAAAAAATGATATTTATATCAAAATATATATAGTTGTTGTTTATGCTTCGTAAAATAAACCATGTCAATTTGTATCATTTCTTATTTCTTATGCTTTCATCGCTTGATAACTTTATATATTTTTTCACAAATTTATAAATGTTGTTAAGATTATTTATTAGGATATGTCCAATATATTCACATCATATATATGTGTTTCTGTGTAATCGTACTGAAATGAAATTGGATTGGATATACTAATAGCGGTATTTTAAAGATTATATATATTTCATAGATATATGTTTATAATCAATAACCTAAAGTAAAATATACAAATATATATGTTCCTAAACAGTTACAATATTTTTATTTTGTGATGCTAGTAGGTTTGAACTACCATATTTCTACATTACTCTTCCTCGATATCATCTCCTTCATCACTATCATCTTCATCTTCATCTCTATCTAGAGATACTGTTGTGTCACATTTTTTCTTTTGGGATGAACGTCTCCCCTTTGGTTGTCTATAATTACTCCGAGTTATTTGTTGCAACTGGGTGCGCAGCTCTTCAATCTGTCTTTGTTGGTCTTGAAACATATTTTGATATGATTGTGTAGAAATATTAATAAATTCATTACGTAACATATCTTGTATGTAATTTGAATGTGGATACGAAGATAATTGACTTGAGGATGCTTCTTCATTATAGGTATACCCTTGTTTTGAGTTTCCAAAAATTTTGCAAGATATGTTACCAAGACCATAAACGGCGCCGCGCTTTTTCCCACCAGCAACACTAATAAATGTATTCATATAAGATGTATTGTCGCTTGAAATCTGTGCGGTAACTTTTTGTTTAACATATTCATCCTAAAAAAAATCAAACGATTAACACCAAAACAAAAAAATACAAATAAAATATCTAAGAATATTTCTAATCTTCATACCCATATAGTTTTTGACTTTTTGTCTACCCATGCTTGGGTAGATTTATGTTGATGAGTTTTCATATAAACTTCGAAAAATGAAGGATCCCGTCCCAATTCACGAGCCTACGTAACAAAATAAGAAATAATTTGTCTAAGTACGCCATATGAGCCTATGTAACAAAATAAGAAATAATTTGTCTAAGTGTGCCACATGAAAAGTATAAAATGAATACATTATTTATATACCAATTATCTAGCATGCTCTTCCATCGATGTAGAACCTCCCGTGTGCAATGAAGCATTGGCTCGATTTTTCTTCTTTTGTGCACTAGTAGAACGAAATCCTTCAGAATCTCAATGGCGACAAAGATCATCCTAGATGTTTTGTTTAATCCAGTCAGGTCATTTGCCCGTTTCACGTACATGTCCAATTATATCTTTCAATCGAGATTTTACTCGATTCTTCCAGTTTGCCCAGATATCAGGATGATGTCTTGGTTCCCAGCAATAAAGTTTCTTCCAAATCATGTAGGATGTCAATAATGATTATACGTGTACAACTTATTTTGTAATTATTTTGTTATTATTTGCAATGTAATAATCAGGAAATACATGACACCTGAAATTCATGAAACCAGAGGTATTGATATTCTGGTGGCACTTCCATCCAGCAATTCCACGGACCATCATATTTATTTTTAAAAATCTTGACAATAGCAGTATCGATGTCTTTATTATTTGGGGTAAATCTAAAAATATAAAAAATAGTGAAATATATTATTATCTTACAGATAACATTGTTAAACCAAACAGTGAAACAAAATGATATACCATGTGCCATTAAGTCTAATCAGTGTTGGCAGCAGTCGATCTTGGTCATTGTAATGTTCATTTGGGTGCTCATCATCAGGGTCGTTAGACTCTTGTTGAAAGTTCTCCGGGGTTGGCTGTGTTTCTTCCCTAGTATTAGATGACTCTAGTTGTGACAAATTACTTCGTGTTCTCCGACCCTTTCTCGAAGACATCTTGTAATGATATTGATACCATTTACTATATGCACATTTCTTAAAATTGCGAAAAAATATAACATCCCAAGCTTCCCTCCTTACCTTGTGAACTTTGTAGATCTTTGTGAAAGCTATCCTCAATGACTTTCCTCAGTGACT
Organism: Erythrophleum ivorense; assembly: GCA_026724425.1. Lineage (NCBI taxonomy): Eukaryota > Viridiplantae > Streptophyta > Magnoliopsida > Fabales > Fabaceae > Erythrophleum > Erythrophleum ivorense. The sequence goes on from JAIUCV010000089.1 coordinate 2,895,734, forward strand.
TCCGCTTCCTCTTTGATGAATGGCTTGGGGCAGTATAGAGGGAGATATATAAAAGAAAGTTATGTTTATCTATACAAAATAATGTGTATATATGTCATTGTAGAAGGTGTGACATGCGGGACCAACTGAGAAAGATAAATACAAATATGGAAGAAAAAGTATTGTCATACCATTTTAGTGTCATATGATATACAGGCAAAAGTAAAAAGGAGCAACCACGTAAGTGCAAAAGATTTCATTGATATATAATATGGCAATATGTGTGGGACCTCATGAAAGTACCACCCACGTACGTGCAAAAGATTCTATTGACATATAATGGCAATATGTGTGGGACCTAATGAACATGCATAATAGTGCATCTATCTTGATAGATGTTAAGAAGTAAATTTAAGACTGACGTGCTAGTAGCAAAAAATGTTGTTATCCACCTTATATTACAATAATTACAATAATTACAGGACGTGTTTATAACAGCACACATTTATACACCGGAACAAAACATGCATATGTTATATGTTCAACAATTGCACGTCTGCTTATTTTTTTTTCCTTTAGAACTTGAAGCTTTATGTTGCTGGCAGTATTCATGAATTTGACGTTGCAGATCAAATATTGCACTTTCATTGGCTTGCAGTTGGATCTTGAAAATTTTTAATTGCTCCTCTATATCGAGATGTAGCCGACCTGTGGACCTTGTGGGTATATGGCCCCTGCCACACTTGGATATGATAACGATAATAACTCATTTTCTTGTCGATACTTATAATCGAAAGGTGGGTCCTCTTCTACTTTATGTGAAACACTTCCTAACCCGTACACGGAGCCACCGCTTTTTTTCCCTCCAACAGCTACAGTCTACAGCGTAACCTCATCTGCTAGTGAGAAATTTTGTGCATTTGCAACATTTGTAATGTTGGTTTTGAGTCTTGCATATTCATTCTTAACCAAATCAAGTGAAAAAATTATATAACAGTGATACATAAATGATACATAGAGGAATACGAAGTTAGCAGACTTACAAAAATTTTTTCAGATTTTTTATCCACCCAAAGACCAGAAGTTGGGTTCTGATGTGTTCGAACATGAAGTTATACCGGAGCTATAGGCCTGCCAAAGTCTTTAGCCAGAGTTGCAGCATGATCAGTGAATGGAATATTGACACCAGTGTGAAGAGATGGGTCGTCTATCGAGTTGGAAGTTCTATTTTGTTTTGCAAGTTCACTTCTTCGTCTAAATTTTATCTTATTCCAATTAGCACATAAATCATTCCAAATATGTTCATTTATCCGAATAGGCTGCTTCCTTTTATTTCTGTGGTAATAAATCAAATCTTTCAACCGATTTCTTGCACGATCTTTAAAATTGTTGTAAATTTGGCGATGATCCTCTGTGGTCCAGACATAATATTTCTGACAACATCATCCAATAATATTTATCAAATCATATACTTCAATGAAATAAGTGTAACAAATAGGATTTTAAATTGTACCTGAAATTCTTTGAACCATAATTGTCGAACGGATTCAGGAACTTCCTTTCATGAATTATAAGGTCCTAGATAATTATGCTTCATCACTGCCACTATATACTCGATGACATCATTTCCATCGGGTGCAAGTCTAATCAATGCAGATGACAAAATAATGTAAAATGGAGTTATAGCATTAAAGATTTTGAAATGGAATTCATACCCAGTTTCAACATTGGGATGAATAAGTTGTTTCCGTATATCCACTCTAGCTTGAATCTGAGAATACAAGACTTCTCCATACATTTTACCCATTTGCACAAAGTATGAGGAAACAAGAAAGCATGTACAATATATATCCTTTGCAGTTCAAAAAAAATCTTAAATGTGTAGTTCCAGGAAAATTATATAGATATAGATCAACTTATTGTTGTTTCTGTGTGAAAGATAAGCATTAAGACGGTACTCACAATCAATGAAATGAAGTTCAAATATATTCATCATACCTTTACGTCAATTACTACAGCCTTATCTCTGCATGCAGATAACTTCTAAACTTTTGTCACTTCAAACAAAAAGGATAGGATGAAGACAAAGTGCCTTGGATACATGTCCTGCTTATTGCTCGTCCCGTGAAGCTAAAGCCAAAGGAAACTTGCCCCTACATGAAAAAGATAGGATAAAGACAAGTTAAGATCATGAAGGAAGAGAAACGAAAAAGTTTGGAAGGGATGAGGACATGAGGACAAAGGAAGCCACGTGAATGCATTGCAGGATTACACATGAGGACGAAGCAAGATACAATCATTCTTATTTGTTTATATATATGTATATATATTTCTTTATGTGAAAAAGCAATAATAACATTTATATTGTAACAAAAATTAAGTGATTATCCATTTATTTTATTTCACTTAACTAACAATATTTTTTTATTATGCTAAAATATTTTATATTAATAATATATTTTTATTATGTTAAAATAATTAGGTGGATGGAATTGAATTTATTTTATATTAATAATATATTCTTATTACATTAAAATATATTAATAATATATTTTTATTAGGATGGATGAACATGGGAAAATTTTAATAATATATTACTATTTTTAGTTTTCAAATTGTTCTTTTAAAAAATTATTCTAAACTTTTAAAAAATAAAAATTTAATCAAATTTGGAGAATTGCATTTATCCGTAGTCGAAAAAAGGAAAAAGTCATTCCACTGATTTTTGAAGGATAAAATTATCTAAAAAAATAGTTACAAATTTTTTCTCTCCCCATCTCTCCGCGTTCCATCCAAACAGAGGAAGAGAAACTTCCTTCTCCGCCCATCTCTCTCCCCTTACTTTTCTCTCCGCTTCTTTCCCCCTCCACTTTTCTCCTCCCCCGTCCAAATTAGGGAATGCCAAATGAGAAATGGGCTAAAAAAGTATTAACTACAATGAAACCATTGGTGTAAAATTTCTTTAAAAATTGCATTAAGGTAATAGAATGTAAATTTTCATTGGAAAAATGTTAAGGAAAAATTATTGTCATTATAATAATATAAAAAAAGACTACAAAATGAATAACTTGCAAAAAAAATAATATAACACTTTGAATTATCAAAAACAAATAAAAAATAGTATAAAATTTTACATAAGTACCAAAAAAAAAAGAATACTCGTGAATCAAAATAATGGCTCTTTGCTCCACAACAAAACTTTCTTTTTACTTCCTGTAAATGGCATTGCATTAGTTAATCTTCATATTCTTCTTCTTGCTTTAGCTAGTGATCATAGGATAAAATTACAAAGTTGAGTTGGGGGAATCAATCTTATATACCTATATATGCAACAAAGTTAAGTAGCTATCAATGTTTATCTTCTCTTAATTTGTTGCATTGCACATCTTTCTATGCAGGTGTGTCAACACTATTAATTTTTAACAAATAGCTCATCAAAATCTTCTAGCAATATTAAGTATGTTAATATCACCTTATATTTAGTCTTACTTGGCATAAAATATTCCCCAATCAACTTTAGAATGTACACTCATGCAAATTATCATACATCCTCGTCATCTAATAGGGGGGCAAAAGTGTTTGCGAGTCAAAGAATGCTCAACCTTTATTTGTTTAGCATCCTTAATAGCGATGTAATGTCAAGTAGATATTGGCACATGACTTGTCAATTGGACATGAGAAGCTACAATGTTACAATGTGATAGAACACTTGCCCTTAGTCATATGAAAGGTATAGATATCGAGATGTCATTTCTCCACAAAAAGAGTTGAAACAAGTGTAGGATTAAAATCGAAGTATCTAAGTTGAAACACTTCATAAAAATTGGCTAGTGTGAGGTAGGGAATGATGGCAAAAATGAGGTCGAATAGGTTATCCTTTTACACAATTCGATATATGCAAAGAATCCAATTATCTTATGGTAAGTAGTTGTAAGGTTTATATAAGTTAGTTTATAACCAATATAGTGAGTTTAATTTATGCATATTTTACCTGTTCTAAACTTGTTGGATTTAATCCTTTTTAAGTTTGATATTTATACAATTTTGTTTTAATATGATCATACATTGACAAAGCCAAGTAATTGTGGGGAATTGAGAAAATTAGGAGTCAAATATAGTAGACACCATACCTAAGTCATGCTAGAAGACACAAACCATATCTATAGTTGAAATAGACAAATAAAGACCAACATGGGTAAGCCCTATTGGCCAATACGCTCGTGTTAGAAACCTTTGCATCATAATGTCAAGCCAAAGTTGAATAAAAGCAAGCCATGTTCTATGGTAACCTCAACACGAGCAAGTTGTGTTCGGCATTAAAAGCAACGTTTTGAAAAGTTTTGAAGTGTTTTGGAAGCTTTATGGGAAACCATAGGGCTACAATGTATAAAAGCCTTCAGAAAATATTATAGGCATTAGGCAACAATCTTGGAGAATTTTGAAGGCTTCAATTGGCACTTAAGAAAATTAGAGTTTCTATGCGAAGATTGTTGTGCCAATTTCATTGAATTTTTTTTGTTCTTTTGCCTTTTCTTTTATTTCAACGTGACTTTGTTTTATTTAGAGTTTTTGTCTAAGTTTTTTAATATGAGTAGCTATACCCTTCATTTTAGGGTTTGGATGGATGTATTTATGGATTTTGATTGTAAAAGGGACTACTTGTGCAATGATTTTACATTGAAGTTAATTTATTATTTAGTTTATAAATGTTAGATCTATGGTGAGAGGGATCGAAAGGTGAGTCACTATAAGAGATTACTTGAATAATAAACTAAGGTATAGCTTTTTTAGAGATAATGATTTACTTAGGCAAGATTTTAACTTGTATACATGTCAAGTTGCTACGTGCAAGGGGTACACTAAGGTCAATAAAACTTAATGTATATTATGTTAGAACATGTGATCACAAGAGTAACATAATCTAAGAAATTAACTATTAATTAAGATAAACATGAATTGTACTAGTTCACTAACCAGTCTTATAAGTGGTATTAAAATTCAAATCCCATAATCTTTTACCATTAGACAATCCTAGTAGTTATTTTCACAAATAGACCTGATCATGAGCTGAAAAACCCATCTAACTCGATAGACTCAGCCTGAAAAAAAAAAGATATAAGTAAAAAAAAAGTTTGATAAAAAATATGCTTATTTTTAAAAGTCTTAATATAAAATGGGTGAGACTTGAATTTTTTTCCAAGTATGGCCTAAACTTGAATCCACCTTATTATAATTATTTTTATATATTATTAATAAATAATATCATTAGAAAAATTATTTATCACTATAGATATGAATAAAAAAGAATTAAGAGATTTTATTGTCTCATGTGTACTCCAATTTAGATTTCCTGCAATACCTCTTTTACATTGTTTAGTATTTAAAGAAAAAAAAAGTGAGCATAATAAGCAAAAAAGTAAAGATATCTAATATTTAAAATAAAAAAAGATATAATATAATATAACATTTTTTTAAAAAATATAGGTTAGCCCTGGCTATGCCCTTTTTTATAAGGTTCAGACCTGAGCCCAAACTTGGTTATGTGTGAATAGTATTGATCCAGACTCAAATTTTTTTATAAGCATGACTTGTGATCAGATCTGTTTACAAGTTTACTTTTGTTAAGCTTCAATTTATTTATTTTCAGTGACTTTCTAAATAATATAATCAATTTTAGAGAATGGTGTTTGATTCATCTTTCTCATAATACATACTTGACTTATTTCTTTTATACTACTTATACAATCTATGCACTTGTAAATTCTTTGTTATTTAGAGGCATTTTTGTTATTCTAATTTTTTTTGGAATAATGCTATTCATTTATCCCCTATTAGAATTGGCCATGTGACACTACAATTTCACCATCCAATATTGTATCGCCACATAGTTTATTGGTATATAAACTTATGACCCATGCCAAGGTCAAAGCTAATCTTAACGCGAGTCTTTAAATGTGGAGTTTAAAACTTCGTTTTTGTTTGAAATTAAAATAAATTAAAATATAAGGGAATGTGAAATACCTCCCTTTTGTGGTCCATGAATTTTTTTAAGGGATAATTATATTTAGGAACCTAAAATTTATAATACTTATCTTAAATGACCAGTTACTACTAAGTATCACCAATTTTAGTTAAAATCAATAATAATTTTACCTAAAATAATGATAACGGATTTTTCAGGATAAATATTACAAATTTCAGGTCCTAAATATAATTTTCTCTCTTTTTAAACCGCGTCACTGTTAAAGTACAAAATAAGTATCCTAATAAATTATAACTATGGCTGAGCCCTACAGTTGTGACGTTGTAGTCACAACGTCCAAAAGCCAACGAGTAGGTCTTGGGTGCTCCCCTTTTTCAATCACTCTTAAACTGAACCTGCGTTGTCCTATACGAAATTTAATTTGATTCTCTTCGAATCACAATATTTAAACCTGAATTGGTTATTAACTTGGGGAATAACTCAAGTTATTGGATTACTGATTTAATCGTTAAACGACTAAAAATAGATTGAACTAATATGTGTGTATATATATATATATATTAAATGAGAAATTAGACTTTGCTTTGCGTCTTCATGGCTCCATAGTATGTTTATAAATTAGGACTAACATTTCTTCGATTCCTTCTTTGAAAACAACCAAGACTATTTTATTATTTTTTATAACAATCACAATGAATGACAAAATAATCAAATACCCTAAAAATGTAAAGCAAAAAAAAAAAAAACCTTAAGTACAAATGCACACAAGTGTATAATTTTTACAATTGAGTATTATATAATCAAATTTTTTACAGTTGCGTCTAATTGTATAATTTTAATAATTGAGTATCACATAATTAAATTAAAAAAATTGTATTATATCAATTATTTATTTGAGAATCTAGTAATATAAATAAAAAGAATTGCATATTGTCCAAGTGTAAAAGCTCAAGCATTGACAGCCAAGAAAAAAAAAAGGTTTTTCCCATTAATTGTGATAACGAACTATTTGCATAATTACACTCTCGCCAATAATAAACGCCTCGTCGCAAATAGGAACAAAACATTGAAAAAGTTCAATATAATACTATTATATATCGGAAACAGTTGAAGCATATTCTTCATGGACATATATAACTACTCTAAAAGGAAAATAGATCCTTTGTGCACAATACAGCGGCAACGTTAGCCGTTGGTTATTATTATTATTTTTAATCTCAGTCAATTTTTTTTTTTAATTTTAAAAGAAGAAAAATATATTATTAACATAATTTTCATATTTTTATTGTTTAATAAAAATTAAAAACTTATTTTCATTATACTTGTTGCCACTCTTAGAATTTAAAAGAAAATACAAAAAATTAGATGGCTAATATTGATTAGGGATGGCAACGTATCCCTACCCCATGGTATTCTTAAAATTTATGGCAAAATGATTTTTATAGAGATTTTAATGATTTGAGTCTAGGTAATATGATATTTGGTTTCAGAACCGTAATGTCTATACATATCTATATTAATCAGTATAATGCATTATAAGAAATAGAATAAAATACCATTCAAATAGCATTTTATTGGTTCTGAATTATATTATTAGTTGTTTAAAACTTTTTTTTTTTGTTATAGTTTTATGTGAACAAATTTTATATGGACGAGTCTCAACATAAAAGAAAAAAACTACATTTTAAAATTCTTTTGGGATAAAGGGATTCAAGTCTAGGGTTTCAAGTATTTAATAGAGATGGGAGTTTTTTTAATCACTAAATAGTAAATATGGGTATGGGAATGAGACTATAGTATACTATCCATCTCGAATTTTGATTCAAGTTTAAACCAAAAAAAAAAGAAAGGAAAAACGATCAAACAAATAAGTCAGGTTAAAACGGAACAATAAAAAATTAACAAATTAACTAGGTTATGGTTAACTCAATTATAAGATAATTCAATTCCTCTAATCGAAGTAGTCTGACGTTCGATATGCCAATTCAATAGTCAAATTATTTGGTCCGGTCTATCTAATTTTTTATATTATGCTTGGATTAGTGGATTTGAAATTTTAAATTCGCTATGATAAGATAGGAATGAGTGGATCTTCCTCAAATGCGCCTCATTGAGGCCCCCCTTTTTTTTTTCCTACTGAACCTCATATAGTCAGGATCTATTCTTCTTAGAATAGTGTCTAAAAGCATTCACTTAAATGACATCTTTCCTGAACTTAAATATTAGAAGAATTAAACCGAATGTATTTGGATTAATTCAATCTGTTTTCCTACTCTTAAATATGAAGATCTATGTCTCTCTTGTAACACACACATATAAACGAGTCCTATATAAAGATCTATGCCTCTCTTGTAACATATATATATATATATATAAGTTGCTGCCTGCTGGATAAAACAACTGGGTAGACCAGGAAAGGGAATGGATTACCCTCCAATACCATTATTGTTCAGTGCTCTGGCTTTTAAAATCATTGCAGATGCTAAATTGCTTAGAAATAGAGCCTTGTTAGTGCCACCACCTGGCACTAAAGCAAAGCCATCGAATTGGACGGTCGGAACTTGAAAGACGCAGTTTTAGACCGAGTCCCTCTTGGACCTGCTGGCAGATGGCCCCCTTAATTAACCATTTATTTGTCAGTTCGAGCAGCCGCAATCCCTAACTTGCCACGTATCTCATCCTGCTTCATTATTTGTCCTCTCTTCCATTCCGCCCTTCTTGCTTGCTTTTTTGGTTCAGCAAATTAACCTTCATTTTCGTTGTAGTCATTAATATACATATCGCTGGTAAATACTGCTTCACAAAATCAGAAATTAAAATCCTAAAACAATAGGAAGGTTTTAATGAAGTAGATTTGGATTCTCTCCACCAAGTCTTTCCTCCTTTCCCTCTTTACCAAAAGCTGAGCCCTTAGATTTATCTGTCACTAATAATCAATGATAAAAATTTTGAAAAACACAATCTTTACTATCAGATTTTGATAAAGAGACAAAGAAGAAAAGAATCGGTAAAGATGATCCAAATCCACTTTTATTTCTATACCGTATGCTTAATTTGGTACAGTTCAGACATGTGTTTAGGCATTCTAAGAAAGCCCAACTTACACGGCATATAGGGGAGTGGATTCCAAATGCTCAACTTTCACGGCATATAGGGAAGTGTATCTTCTATACATCTTTAAAAATGTGTAGGATTTGCACATCTAATTTTAATCTATTCAATTTTTTTAATTATTTTAAAATTTCGATTTTTTTATTTTAAATAATAAAAAATAAAAAAATTTCTTAATTATAAATTTTTATAAAAATAATAATTTAAAATAAAAAATAAAAAAATAAAATTTAGACCATCATCTAAATTTTATTTAAACAATTCAGATCATATTTCAAATATGTACAGGCTCTGCATAATATACAGGGGATTCAGGTCTCGGCATATTGCTGTTATTGTTCTCTCTCGTCATAAATTTTACATCTGGCTTGGTTGTTGCGTATGGAGAAATTTCACTATAATGTTCCATCGAAGAAATTCTGTCCGTACTTTTTTTGGGGGTTGTTTCTTGTTTTCGTCCATGAGATTATTTAATTTGTTGCAGTTGCCTTCATGGATTTCGTATTAACTTTATATTAAAGTTTCATGTTAATGCAGTCTTAAGAATAAAAACAAGGTCAAATACTGAACAATTCAAGTCATGAACAGGCCTAATTAATGTTGATCAAAAGGGAATTAAAAGAACTGATAATTTATTTAATGTCCTCTATATTATATTGGAGCTGTCAATTAAGATTTGCTTATCTCTACGTTGAATAGAGGCTTTTGAACGAACAAGTCTTCTTTATAGATGAGTCAATAAAATAGTATTTTGAAAGCTGCAAGCTAATTTTATGATTATTTTTGTTTAAAATATATAAAAATTTTAACACATATTACATAATCTAACAATAAATAAAGCATGATTATTTATATCAAAATTCAAATAATTCACAAACATATTAATATGTTTTTTTTTAAATTGTTTTGTCTTAAATGTTTAATTTAACCGGATTTGACTTTAATGCCTTATGGCTCCTTTGGTTATATAGGAGGAAAGATAATCTTTTTTTTTTTTGCATAATATTTATTATTCCTTTATATTTATTACTAAATGACATATATTTTATTTTTTATTTTTTAAATTAAAGACATTGAAGTTATTTTTTATCATTAAAATTATTTTTTATTTTATGTACCAAACGAACTTTTAAAGATATTTTTTAAAAAGCCAAAGTATTTTTTTATTTCAAAAGTTTGGAGTTAATTTTAATTTTAATTTTACATATTTATTTTATGTAAATTTCATCTGACATATTTTTCAAAATTCTCAATATTATCTTAAATGTTATGGGCATCCAAATATAGTTATAGACAAGGGGTGCCAAAAAGGATAGTGCTATACAGGCTGTATGACTTATGAGCGGAGTTGAGAAGGTCAAACCCTGCATTCACAAAAATTCAAAATTTGTTTTAGATTTCTCGATATGATTATATCGGCATGCATTAACTAAATCATCTCATTTCTCATTTTCTTTAGTCTTTAACATTTTTTTGGGCCAATTTTAGTCTTCACCATTATACGCACATGCAAGGGGAAAATATATTGCGCTATGCAAAAGGAGTCCTGAACGCACTATCATAATATATAATAGTTTGTCACTTTCTCTAAGGAATATTAAGTCAGCAAATATGACTATACCTTTCTCCCAAATGCACTCGCTCGCAAAAACCATGAATGCATGTGATTTGCCTAATAATGCATGCGCTCTTTCTTAATTGGCGGCTAACAGGCTTGTCATGTACATGAACACTAATAAAACATCAACTCATAAAAATTGACCATAACTAAACTAATAAAAGTGAAACAGTCCCAGATGCATCTACTTAGCAAATATGAAGAAAATGAGAGAAATTTCAATCCAAAAAAAAAAAAATGGTATATGTGAATTGTGGTATGACCCATCTCTCAAATGTACACCAGCCCCTAACAATCTAATAAATCATCTATTTAAAAAAAGCACACTTTTTTTGGGGGTCTTTTATTGGGGTTTATATTGAGAATCTTGACCGTATATGACTTTTAAAATAACGTTCAAACTTCTGTCACGTTTTCATATGTATGTATCTCCATATATAAAATCTTATTTCCATCATACGACTCGAGGGAAAAGTCAAAACCATGTGGTTTTATGATTCGCTCATCTTTATAACTTTTAATTTTTATGAGTCAATGACATATTTTGATTAATAATCTTTAAGGTAAGTTATACTATTCTTTTTGAAGGATATTCAAATTAGACAACCTTTCTATCTATTTTAAATAATTACACTTCTCTCTCTTATAATAAAAAAATAAATTTTTATTATGTTATTTTGACCAAAATGCTCTCATATATTATATATATATATATAATATAATAATAATAAATATATATTTATCCAAAATAAAGAATAGTTAATTTTTTAAATTTAAAATAAATTAATTTATCATTTTTAATACAAAGTAAATAATACAAAAATTAATGTTATTTTTGAGAATATTTTGATATTAAAAAATTTATGTAAATTTTTATAAAAGAAGAAAAGACAATATAATTTGAACATTTCCAAAAAAAAATTGTCCTAATTTTTACATAAATAAAAGAAGGGAGATGATAATGATACGTAAAGTATGTAGTATTCAAATTAGACCAGTAGGAAGCATATTTTCGGGTAAATAAATTTGAGTGGTTAGCTGACAAACAAGGCACGCACATTCCCACCAAACAACATTTATCGTCGTCGTTGAAAGCCCAAACCCTCTCTCTCTTCCCTCCCTGGTGCGTCCGTCTCGTCCATGCGCGTGTCTATCTCTCAAAAACTACAACTACCTCCTACCTATCTACCCTCCACACTCTTTGAATGCTTGCCCAAATTCTTTATTAATAACTCCTCCTCTCTCCCTCACCTTTCCAATTCTCACTCTCCATCCATCCATACCCACTTTTCTTCCCTTTTCTCTGAACCCAGAAACTTCTATCTCTGTCTCATCGGCACCACCGCTACGATGGCACCCTCATTTCATGATCCCAGTGTGAGCACGGTTTGTGTGATGGACGCTTCGGGCCATCTTGGCTTCAATTTGGTCGAGCGACTACTTCAAAGGGGCTACACAGTCCATGCTTCGGTTCAAGAGCACGGTTAATTTCTTGGCTAGCTCTCTTCTTCTGCTTCGTGTTTTTGCTTAATTTTACTACTCTTGTTTCGTTTTTTTTTTTGAAGTGTTTTGTTGTTCTGATCAGGGGAGGAGCAATTCCGTGGGCTCTCGGCGGATTCCGATAAGCTCAAGATTTTCCGATCAGACCCGTTTGATTACCATGGCATAATCGATGCACTCAAAGGCTGCTCTGGCTTGTTCTACAACTTCGAGCCTCCTCAAGATCAGCCTAATTATGATGTAAGCTTCATTAGTCCCTTTCGAAATTCATTGAGATTTGGATACTTTCCTCTTGCTGGAAAGTTGCATGCCTCACAATATAAACATTTAGTGAAAGAGTTGATGCATGCGCTTACCGTTGTAGTGGTTGGAGAGGACGACAAGTAGCAGAGTTTGTTTATGTTCGCCAATAACTAGTTTCATTAATGGTGGAAGTGGTTGCATAATTTGTTGAGAAATTTTTAAGTTGATATATTTTATCACATATAATTATGTAAGTTATGGATTTAATTAAACACCGTGTTTAACATAATTAATTTAATTTATTAATTTTAGAAATGAATATCTTCAATTTTTCTAAAATTGATAGTGTACTAATAGGTTTCAAACATTTTATATTTTATCTTTTTAAAATTAATATTATCAATTTCAGAAAAAATTGAAAATTTATCAAATAGATGAGTCTATCTAAAAAAATTTCCAATTAATTGGCCGGTTACCTATTTAGTTGGGGCAGCATATTTCCTGTATAATCCAATTTCAAACCCTTCAATGCTCCAACCTCCAATTGGACATGCACATCTGCGAAAAATAATGGAAATGAAGCCACTGATACAGTTGGAGTTTGAGTTGGTTAATCCTCCCTTGCCCAAGTAGTTGATATAATTTATATGTCATTGTCATCATTTAAGAATCACCAAATTCAGTGGCCTACCATGCACCCACATGAGTATCAGCTTAGTATACCTAACTAATCAATATTTTAATACTTCAAAAGAAAAACGATAATAGAAGCCATGATGAAATGGGTGTATTGTTCAACTTAATTCACGATGCTTTTTCCAAGAACTGACCAAAAAATTTTCAATTCAAAGTAGGCTGAACCCAAAAATTATGCAGATGAGGTCAACCACTTTTTATTGTTAATTTTTAAAAAGTTTGACGAAGATTAATTAAAAATTGGTGGGCGGAAAGGAGAAATTCAAAATTATGGCTGAACTGATATGGTGCCGTACGTTATGGGTTGGTGCAGGAATACATGGCGGACGTGGAGGTGAGAGCTGCACACAACGTGCTAGAAGCTTGTGCTCAAACGGAGACCATAGATAAAGTGGTTTTCACATCCTCAGCCACCGCAGTCGTTTGGAGGGAGGATCGCAAGTCCCTCGAATTTGACTTAGATGAAAGACATTGGAGCGATGTTAATTTATGTCGAAAGTTCAAGGTAATAATTTAATCTTAATAATGTTAACACAATTGTTTGGTTAAGTTAGGGTTTTAATAATCTCTAAAAATATATTAAAGACATCTTAAATCTTAAAATATAAATAAAAAGTATAAAATTATAATTAATAAAAGTCAAAAGACAAAAGTCACATGAGACTAGCTTGATGGTTGGATCATGAATATATGAGGGTTTGGGTAAGGAGAACGTATATGTAAACTTGTGAAGATAGTTTACGGAGAGCTTGATTATATAAAAGGTTATTAAGCTTTCTTTATTATTAGAAAATTAAATAAAAATTTCAAAATAGATCTAATATCTAAAAAGCTCGAAAATGTTAGAGATTGAGCTCTCTATAAAATACCAATTTTATTTAAGTATTTATTTTTAGTTTTCCAATAAAATCATGCTACTTGGATATATATATATATATATATAATTTAGTACTATATAATTTAGATTTTTAATAAGATTATTTTACATCTTATGATTTTATTGAAAAACATAATTAAAAAACACTTAAAAATATTTATTTAAATATGATTAAAAATATTTATTTAAATTTCTTCCTTTGAAATATCTCCAAGTTAATAAATAAAAATAAAAGTTTCTATAAAACAAAGGAATACACATGCATTTCCTTTCAATAATTTCAATCGCAATGGTGTTGAACTATGAAAATGATTGCATCTCCATTATTAGACGATTTTTGTTTTGCCAATGCAATTGTTAGACGACTTGATAATAAAAGATATGACTAATTTTTTTTTAAATCTAAATATAATTCACTTTCAAGTGGATGAACATATATCAATGCAAGAGAGTTTAATTAATAACATGCATTTAAGTCTTGAAATTGAAATTTCTTGGGGAGGAAGTCAAATTGAAAATTTGTTAAATTGTGAAAACAGTTATGGCATGGGATGTCGAAGACAGTAGCGGAGAAAACAGCTTGGGCGTTGGCAATGGATCGTGGTGTGAACATGGTGTCCATCAACGCTGGCTTGTTGATGGACACTGATCTATCCATCAAGACCCCATATTTGAGAGGAGCAGCTGAGATGTACGAGGACGGCGTGTTCGTGACCGTTGATTTGGACTTCTTGCTGGACGCCCATCTCTGTGTCTACGAAGATATCTCATCCTACGGTCGCTATTTGTGCTTCAATCATATCATCAACACTCACGACGACGCCATTAACCTCGCCCGCAAGTTGACTCCCTCCGCCCCTTCAATGCCCCAGAGGTTAGTTTTTGTCCGAATTAGATCCCCTTAATTTACTTCATAAAATTAAGAGAATTAATTTATCATTAAAAAAAAAACGAAGTGAAAGAGGGGTAGAGCCGCCTGAGTGAGTGCTATATTCTCTTTGAATCTCCTGTAATATTATTTATTTATGATTTTTTTGATAAATTAAGTTTACAAAAGAAATTTAGACTAAATATAAATAAATATATAAAATTGTTAAATATATTTAACAACAAGATTTACTCTTGATCTGGTTATAGTTTTATTTAGAATGGATCTGCATCTGCGTATAAATTTCTCTGTATTTATTTAGATTGTGATATTAAATTTGTTGTTGTTGTTTTCTTTATTTTGGGGTTAATTCTGTGCAGTTATGACGAGGGTAAACGGTTTATTGAACAAAGAATAAGCAACAAGAAGTTGAACAAGTTGATGGTGGACTTTGAGGGTTGATTCGGCTATGATGATTACGAAGCGGTGATTAAAGCAGTCACGTCAGTTGGAGCGAAAATATTAATTTAGGGAGACTACATTGGAAACATGATTGGGTGGGGGGGGGGGGGGTTCAATTAAAAGTTGTATGTAGGTTGCTTTGTGTAACAAGTATTATAATTGCGTTAGATAAGTGAAGGCAAGTTGCTTGTCTTCGTGATTAAAAGGATGTGCAATTTTTTTATTCTTTGTTGAATGAACATGGGATTTCATAATTGATGGGTATACGTCGCTTAATTGTACTGCGCAATCTTTCATATATATATATATATATAGGAGACAAACAAAAACTGCACTCAGAAATGAAAATATTTGCCAAGAAGGTTTTGCGAAATTCACCTGGAAGAAAAAACCAAAAAGAGGTGGCAATTTAATTATGTCGTGGTTGGGGAGGAGAGGCACACACATGTTGATGCGTGTAGGGTAGTGTCTCAGTTTGTAAGCACTACCTTTAGGACCACATCCTTGGCCTGTTGTTATCAATCAAAAACGAGTGACGGAGGAAGAGCAGTCGAGGTAAGATGTAACAAATACGCAAGGGTATGAACTGGAAGATGTTTGGAGATGGGCGACGACAAAAGCAAGACAGATAGATAGGTGGCAAAAGCCTGGGTTGCCAGGATGGCGGGAAAAACTTGAAGGTCTTGGAATTTAATAACTAAAAGGACTTTCAACGGTTTGGACATATCAAGACATTGTCTCGTATCCATGAAAAAGAAAAGACAAAAATTTATGTAACACTTACTATATTTTTATAATTATTATTAAAAAAATATTTATTTTTATTATTTTTAAAAATAAAAGTATAATACTTAATTTTTATTTACAAACTTCTTATTTTTATTTTCATTCTTATCTTTTTATATAATAAACTAATTGAGAACAATTATTCAAAGTTAATTATACTCAATAATGCTTTTGTCTTGCAATTTAGATTCTCTCAACTAAATAATTGTCTGAATTAAGAGATTTAAATTGTCTAAAATAAATTTAAATAATTTAGACTTTAAAATTTTAATTTACATTATTATTATTTTTTAATTCATAGTTGAAAGATTATCATTTTATATTTTGCTTCTTGTAAAAATTTATTAAAATAATAATAATAAAATCTTAAATCTAAAGTGTTTAAATCAATTAAAACAATTGAGAGAATCGTTGAATTGAAAAATTAAATAACTCATTTAATACGTAAAAAGTTATATATAAAAATATAAATGAAAAAAAAATTTATAGATAACAGATATTTATGATATTTTTTATTTTTAATAATTAAATAATAATTAATAAATAATATTAAATAATAATTATAAAAATAAATTAATATTTCACCACATTTTTATTTCCTTTTTTTTGCCTTATGACAAACGAAACATGCCGTGTCTAAGTTGTCTAGTTAATGACAACCTCATGTAACATATATATATATATATATATGTATAATAATAGAAAGAGGGGTCTAGATAATGACAGCCTAATGTAACATATAGAATGAGGGGCCGTAAGTTATAAATACTGCAATTTTGCGTGGAGCGGCGTGTTTTTATATTTCTTTTTTTATTTTAAAAAATTTAATTTATTTTTCTGTACTTTTAATTTTATTTTTGCACGCGTGGCTCAGCTAATTTTATGAAAATTTTGATATAAATAAAATTTTTAACTCTTAGTGAACTCCATTGATAAAAATTTCAACTAGACTTACACCTGATATGGATACTAATTTTTTTTTCCTTCAAAAAATTCAAGATAATAAGTTACTATATATAAAAAAGTGATAATTAATATTTGAATGTAAACTTATACTATTATATATGCCTCTGAAATCTTTAGTTTTTTTGTTCTTACAAATTAATATAAATATAAATTATGATTCAAGAACAAAAATTAGGAAATATGTGGGAATCCCTTTATTATCTTTGAAATTTAAAAATTTAAAAATTAATCAAAAATATTAATATTTATTTTAATACATGTCAAAATAGTGAGATGTGTTTGAATGAAATTTGAAAAAAGGCTTTTGCATTATAGTTGTTTTATTGGTCAGCAGTTAACTAATGGCAATACTAAATTGACAAAGTCAAATTGATGGACATATTGCATGAAATCCATTAAAGTGATAGACGCTTTGATTGACACATTGTTCATAAGATCCACTAAAATTTACGCTATTCAAGTTGTGAATCCCACAGGCTTATATATGTTCAAAATTGTTCGGCCAAAAAATAATTTGTTCAAAATTGATGCCATATTTTTTTTTTGGCCGAAAATTATATAGCATATTGATAAAACAAAAAATGGATGCTTTACCTATCCTGATTCCTGAGATTAGTTCCAACATTGAAGGAACTACTTTCATTAATTTCAGGAAAAAGAAAAGAACTACAACGCCATGCGCCCAATGTCCACTCTCTTCAAACATGGTGAGTTTTCATGTGTTATGGGCGTATGGTATTCACTAATTACAAGAAAATCTTTATTCACTTACGGAGACACATTCAAGTGCACGTCGTTCGAACTTTTAAGTCATATTAATATGCCACTTTATACATTTATGAATAAGTTAATTATGTACGCCCTCCAATTTAAAATATAATCACTTTTAACAATTTCATACTTTTTTTAAAAAATTAATTACATTCTCAAATTTTTTAAATATTACTATGTATTTTTAACTTTGCCCCTATTGCCAACGTTACTGTTACTATTAAATAAAAGTATTCAATGCAGTTGTTGCTATTAAATGCTCTTATTATGAAAAAGAAATAATCATTATTAGATGACTTATATTTTAAATCAATATATTTTTTAAATAATTTATATTTTGGACCAGAAAAAGTATATCAATAAAATCAATAATAAAAATTCATGATCTCATTTCAGGGCAAGTAAATTTTACTCACCATTGCAACTCACCTGATTAAAATCTTACATTTGTTTTCTTTTATTACATGTTTAGATTGAAAAAAAAAAAAGAGAATGGGAAGAAAATTTAAATTTAAATCAAAGAAAATAATAAAATTAAAAATTTACTTACCTTGTCTTTCCTTTCATTTTTCTTCTTTTAAAAGGAATAAAATTACAAACTTATGTTATGTGAAAAGTTAACTTTTTTAATTAAAATAATTAAAAATATTTTTCAATATATATATATCATATTATTGAGAAATTAAATATAATTTTTGAAATAAAGTAGATATTAGATGTAATTTAATTAAATTACAAGAAAAATTAATATAATTTACTTTATAGAAACCATTCATTAAATATTTTTTAATTTTTAATTAATAATAGTAACAGTAATAATAATAATAATTTTTTAACTTCGATTATTCAAGGAGGGTAGTATACTTTATCTTTTAAATGTTACATTGATATTGTTTATTTACATTTCAGTTTCTTAGTAAAGAATATGACTTCTTACCCCCTTTGTCGTCAAAAAACTATAGAACTGTATGTTTACTGCAAATTTTCATTTCCGGGACACTCATCTAATCAATCCTTGTTTTATATTTTTCCAATCCTTGCCCATGTTCCAGACAAAAACCTCCATAAATCTATTCATGTAATCGTAATCTAGAAGCCTTTTCTTTAATTAAGTATCTATACATTATATAAAAATATAAAAAAATTAATATTTTAAATGTCTTATGTATGATAACACAAGATCGGGATTAGATAATCTGGAAGTTGAAAACTAATTATTTTGTGTTCAAATATATTTTGCTTGTCCTCTTGAATCACTGCAAATCTTTAATCTCTTTTCCTACTATAAATTTGTTCCATTTTCTAAATTCCAAAACGGTAAATCCGTTTCCCAACTTAAACGTTCCCCTTTCCTTCGTCATTTTTCTCCTGTTGCCATAGATCTGGCTAATAACCTCCATCTTGGTTGGTTCTATTCTTTTTTTCATCCTAACTTAACCCTTTTGCTTTGGTTTATGTACTACCCGGTGCGACTCTTGTTGTTGTTTGGTCTCAGAGTTGTGCTTGATGTTTTAGTTAAACCAAGTTAACAACGCCCTGCGTGCTTAGGGTTTTTCTTTCTGTAGAATCTGTACTATAACTTAAAATTGTACGATTTTTTGGTTTTATTCTCGTAATGGATTACAGTCGAGATGGAAACGTCGTTCAAATAATCACCGGTGGTGGAAATGACAACTGGTCCGGTGACCAAGCCGTTTGGGCAACGGAAGAGGATTACCGATTCTGGAACAACGGTGACGCTGACACTCCCACGAACTCAAATCACGATCAAAGGCAGCCCCAATCACGAGCTGGAAGCGAACCCCCAAACAAGAAATCTAGGAATTCTCAGGATATGACTTCATCGAATCGGTCGAAGGCAATAGGGAAAATGTTCTTCAAGACAAAACTATGTTGCAAATTCCGAGCTGGTACGTGTCCGTACGTCACAAACTGCAATTTCGCTCACAGTATTGAAGAGCTTCGTCGGCCACCTCCGAATTGGCAAGAAATCGTGGCTGCTCACGAAGAGGAAAAATCCATAATGTCGGAACCGAGGGAGGAGTTTCAAATTCCGTCCATTGGATCGTCGGGGTTTGCTGGGGAGATGCAGAGAGCGTATAAAGGTCGCCATTGCAAAAAGTTTTACACGGAAGAAGGGTGCCCATATGGAGATAATTGTACATTTCTTCATGATGAGCAATCTAGGAATCGTGAGAGTGTGGCTATAAGTTTAGGCCCTGGTGGGTATGGTGGTGCTGGGAGTGGCACCAATTCCAAGCCATCAAATTGGAAAACAAGGATTTGCAATAAGTGGGAGATGACTGGATATTGCCCATTTGGAAATAAATGCCATTTTGCTCATGGTACTTCAGGTATGATTCATTTACCTTTCGCTGTTTTAAGAGTTGATGCTTTAGTTAAAGAAAGATGAACTTTTTATGTTGTAATCTTTGCAACTACATTGTCAAAATTACTATCAAGTGGGATCTTCTGGGAACCTAGAGACTTGCACTAAAAATTTCATAAGAGGATTTAGCTTCATATGTTAGTCTAGTGAAGACTTGAAATAGCAATTGCTTAATGATTATTAAAGGGGTCGTGTATTTGACAAGAAATGCTGCTAGGATTAAAATTAGTTTGTGCCAGTCATTCTTAGGAGGCTTTTTCTTGCCACTTAGATACTAATTTTGAGTATTGACGTTAGATTGCTTGTGGATAATGCTATACCTATCCACCATAAAATTTTCGTTTCCTATGGTCACTACAGCTATCATTTTCATTGTAAAACAAAATTCCCTTTGGTACTGCAACACAGAAACATGTTTATTGTGGCTGATACTAACTACCAAGAACTGTGATCATATGATAAATATGACTTTCATTAAGCATACCAGTGAAGGTCAATTTTACTGTGAATTAGCAACTTATGTATCCCTTATAATGTTCTATTTAGGAAACCAGTGACACATTCGTATAATCTGAGAAGAAAATGGGTTCTTATTCATTGCATAATGAGAGGCATGACAAACAACTGAAAACTAGTAACAGAAGAACTGTTAACTCTGCGACAGAGAAATTTCTGTTTCATTTCTTTCAAACTATTCTGCACTTAACCTAAGAGTTTGTCGAAGGCAGTATGGGGAGTTGATATTCATGATTATTGTATTAATTTATGATGTACCTGTAATTGGGGATTTATGTATAACTTAGGATTTTAGAATTCAGTTGTTTGGTTCTTGGGTTATCTTAGTTGGAGTATTTATCTTAGTTATGTTCACTTGAGTCTTAATTAAGCTTGGGTTGCTTGACTTAGGTGAATTAGGGTAGTTTGAGTCACCTATGAAAGGCATATTATCTGTCTTAGGCATTGCAGCTTTGTCATTGAATTTGTATAAAATTATCCTGAACATTTGGATACTGTTTTTGAGTTTCCCAGTTCTGTTCTACATAATCCTCACTCTTACTTCCTATGCCTTGCTTGCTACAATATCTAAACTTACTTTGTCTGATATAAGGCAGCAGTGCATCAGCTTGAAAACTTGAAAAAAGAGAGGTAGTTGGGCTACGTACAAAAAGAGGGTAGCTTACATCCTCATAGCTCTGAGAGATTTCATTTAGATGGCATGAGTCATGCTTACACTGATGCACTTTTAGGCAACTTCTGCTTGTACAGTGGAGGCCAAATTAAGGGAAGCTTTTTGGAAGATGGACATGCTAATAATATGTTTTTGAAGAATGAAGTAGGACCCAGCTGAGAAAAAGCTAGAGACTTTAGTTAAGCATCCAAACATTGGGTCTTCTCCAGCTGAAACAATGGCATCTCAAGATACATGTAGAAGTGTTCCCTAGGCGATTTGGCCGGGTTGGGCCAGGCACAAAAAAAAGAAAAAATGGAAATTTGCCTAATCTGCCCCTAAGGGCCATATTGGCAACTAGGTCTGAAATAATAAAAAATTTTAAAAATATTTTTTAATAAAAATATATATAAAAAATTTAATTTTTTAATATAATTTTATAAGTATTTATATAAATTTTTTTTTAGAAGTTATTTTATAATTTTAATAATAAACTAAGGTTAGCCCTAAGGGCTATATTGGCCCGCCCTGGTCAAAAAAATTAAAAAATTAATTTTTTTTATAAAGACTTATATCAAAATTTTAATTTTTTTAATGATAAAATATAACTTTCTAAAGACTTATATAAAAATCTTCTTTTTTTAGGATTATTTTATAATTTTCATAATAAATTTTTTTAAAAAAATGGGCCGCTCGGAATTAGCTTGGCCTTACCTTGTACCAAATCGGGCCGAGCAAGGCCCAAGCAATGAGCTCCAATTTTAAAGCCTATCTAAAATCAGGTTAGACATTTAGTTGGGCTAAAGTCCGGCCCGATTCGACCCGACTTGTGAACATCCCTCATATATGTTGTTCTTGGGCAAAATACAATCTAACAGAGAAACAAGATATGGAGGAAATCAATTTTTTCTTAGCAACCAATGTACTTAACCTATAAGGAGCAACAAAATGTGATTTAAAAAAAAAAGTATCTACTTGCAAAACCTATGGAATGGAAAGAAAAGGGGGCAATTGTTTTTACATTTTATTAAAAAAAAGGATAGTCTTCACAAGGTATAGGAACAATTAACTGTTTAGCATAGATATTTTGTCGCTTCTTGATTTCTACAACAAGCCTTTTTTCACTAAGTGGGGTCGGTTATATGGATCAATCGACACCATAAAGTCTTATGGTAAATCATGTTTTAAAACAAACTATTTAAGTCTAAATTTTCACTTCTTCATTTCTAATTAATAAAAACTGGCATGACATGATCAATCTGAATCAAAAGAAAAAATTGCATCCAAATGGCAAGAGTAAATATAATTAGATAAGTTTGCCCTATTTATTAATTTTGGCCTGTCAATGTCTCATTCTGTGAGAGAATGAGACTGAGCTGAGGATTTTATGGCAAAACTTGGACATGACCTTCAGAAGGGTATTTATGGTTTTACTCAGCCCCCTCCTAGTTGTGGGTGGGAAGATCTTCCCAAAGACATGATGGGTCGTACTGTTTCTTGGTTCTGTGCTTTCTAGGCTAAAACAAGAAAAAGAAAAGAAGGTTTTCTCCTATTCATACTACATCCTTTACCTTTCTATGGAGCTGTGTCTTTGTGATATAGTGTTAAGCAAGAGCTGGAGGATAATTGTCTTAACTCATTCTTATGCTATTGTTGTTACTCTACAATTATCATAAGAGTTATGTTATTTGAGACTGTTTTCTGCAGATGTTAGTCATCATTAAATACACATGATTCGGCCAGTGCACATGCTACTTATTGCTCCTTCTGAATGCTATCTGCATTATTTGAATATCTGCACCCAGGAATGATTTTAATGCTGTCTTGCACTTTCATCTAATCAGTGCTTGTGCTTGTGTGTAATATTTAAAACTATTTTTCCGACATTGGCATATACTCGTACATTATGGGCATAAACTGTTATCATCAGAATTGTACTTATTCAGCCATTTCACAATCTGAGTTTTCATTCTATATTTTCACCTCAGAATTGAACCGATTTGGAGGGGGGCCTATGGAGACAGAAAATAGAGACACTGCTTCTGCTGCTGCTCCTGAGACAAAACAGGGCGTGGTACCTTCAAAAACGCCTGCTGATAATGTGGTTTCATCAGTCACTCCAGTTGCTCATTCTGATGTCTATCATATTGGAGTTCCTTCGCAAAGGTCTTCCATTGTGATTCAGAGGCCGGGTCAGAGAGCTCATCAGAAGTGGAAGGGTCCAGATAAAATCAGTAGGATATATGGTGATTGGATTGATGACTTGGAATGAATTAGTAGTTCCATTTTTGCTGTTGAAGAAAATGGCTGATAAGGACTCATCACTATGCCATGTATCACCTAAGAACTGAATATGTAATTTCCTTAGGCTGTGATCTGATCATATGATCATGTATCTTTATGGTTTTCTTTTGCAAAGAAAACGCAAGGGAGGAAGGGGATGCATTGTTTTATGACTTCATTCTCAACTTTTTGTATTGCCTAACATATCTGATAACCTTTTCATCCCACGAGAACATTGTTTCAATTCACTGAGAATACTACCTAAATATTATGTTCCATCTTTGAAATGAAATTGATCGGTAGCATCATTGCATTTGCATCAGATTATATGCCTTTTAGGGTTCTTTTCTTCCCTTCCCCTTATCAAACGTAATGGCATAATTATATCAACGGTAAGAAATACCAAAATGTGTTTTATTGTGTCATCTTTTTCTTTGTTTATTGTAATAGCCATAAAATATATAAATATATATATATATATATATATATATTAAATTTCTTTTCTTTTTCACTATTCTTCTTTTTCATTCTATTCTTTCTCCTTCCACCCATTCATGCTGTAACTCATCTCTTCCCCTCGTTTTCGTGCGTCTGCCCTTGTGTGTCCTTACTGCTGCATATCATCTTCGTGATGCCATTGCTAGTAGTGAGCTAACCTTCCTAAGTCTCCTCATCGTTTCTCTGTTGTGTGGAGTCCAAGGAGAAGGTTAAAAGTTGTTGTTGGTTATGGTGAGCTTTGCATCATCTTGTTTCCATTTTTTTCTTCTATTTTGTTGCCAATTCCTTTAATATTTGTCTTTCCTCTTCCATTTTCCGCCCATCCTAACTTCCTTGAGATAACATGAATGTTGCAATCTCTCCTCCTTCTTAATAGCTGCATATAGGCTTTAAAATTTTAGGGTTTTTGATAAAAATCTCTTAGTCATGTTACCCTTGCATAATTCTTTAAATTTTTGCTCCTTAAAACAACCTTTGAGCTTAAATTATAGATTAGTAATTAAATGAAAAGATCTAAGTTCATGTTAGGGGTAAGAAGGAAAGATAGGATTATGGAATGGGGTTTTTAGTTAGTTAGCCATTATTAAGTTAGATGGGTAAGAGGAATAGCTAGTTTGAGTTTGTGTTAATTCAGTGAATTATGGTGTTGTTTGGAAGCTTTATGAATATCAATGGGAAAGGGAGTTAGTCTTGCGAAAAGAACCAAATGCCATGAGTGTTGGCATCATCGGTGAGTAAATAACGTGTCTTAACATATCTTATGAGTACTTTCATTATTTGTAAGTTCATGTAATGGTAATTTGACTTTTTTTTTCTTTATTTGATCATCTTATGTGTAATATTATGGAATGAGCCTTTATGTGCATACTCTCTTTGATTTGATAACATGCTACATTTCCAGCCGAAGTAATGGCTTAGTTGTAGGTATTAATATGATTGTGATATGTGTTCCTAACGTTATATAAGGTGTTAAGACTAAAGAGTATGGATTAATGAGAATGAAAATAAATAAATGAGAATGAGTTATGGAGGAACCGTCTTGTTAGCCTATTGAAAATTATGTTGATGTAAGGATGAGAATATGATTTCATAACCTAATTCTAATACTTGTCATGCCTCTATTTGAATTACCATTGCAAGATTGACATTTTTTGTTGAATGCATTTTCAAGACATATAAGTTGATTCCTTGAAGAATTAATTCATTAAATAATTATTTATTTATTTGATTTTACTTGGTTCCATGTTGTATTAAACCACTTGTTTAAATATTTAAATAAGGGTATGCTAGTTTAATAAGCATTAGTATACCTTATGTAATTTTCTTGTTATATGCCCCTCAACCCCAATAGGAAGACAGGAATCCATAATGAAATGCTATAATTATTAATAGACATAATAGCTAGGTGTATTATATTAAGATAGGACAAGCCTGGTGAAAAAAAAGCTACTTGTTAGGTGTAACCACCTCTCAATAGGATAAAGAATTGCCAATGAGGTATAGCTGCCCTTAGATATATATATATATATATATATATACACCCTAACATATTAGGGATGGATAAAGAAAGAGTTGCCCATTAAGTGTAGCTACACATGAATAGGGTAAGGAGTTGCCAACGAGGTGTAACTACCTCAAAGAATATATATATATATACACCCTAACATGTTAGGGGTAGGTGAAGAAAGAGTTACCTGTTAGGTGTAGCCACCCATTATAGGGTAAAGAACTACTAACAAAGTGTAATTGTCACCTTACACAAGTGGAAATTGGGTTTCTCTTATAATTACCATATTAAAGGCATTGATGTTTTAAAAACTAACTTATGCATATGTTTGAATGGTGGGAAATATTAGTTACTTTGTTATGTTAGTTAATTTATGCACTTCTTAACTTTTGCTTTGGGTATGGTTCCTTTGACTTCAATTGTGGTAATTTGTTATTTGCTTATTGAATTTTCACCTCATTCCTCAAATTTCAACTTTTCAAATAATAGTATTGGATCTAACCCACCTCTATCATCCTAGATTTAGAAGCGTTGTAGTGGTGAGCCTTGTTTTTGAATTGCAAGGGCGTAATTATTTTGTTGTAAAAAATTTTTGATTTAATGTTATAAAGTTCTTTAGATTAACTCCACTTGACACAGGCAAACTTCCCTTTCCCTTTTTTTTTTTGTTCTTTTGATATTTTGATTATTAATGGTTAAGAGCAAAGCTCTCCCTCGTTCTTGTTACCAGTTTTTAGCTGTTTGTAGAAATTTAGAATGTTCAAATTTCAAGGGAAACTCTACCAAAATTTCTATGAAAAGCTCAGAATACTTATATTGATGTAGTGAGACAATATGATCAATTAGATAAAGTAATATTATGTGTTATAACATTAAAAAATCTCTTCAACTATGGTAGTATTTGTAAGGCTTACGAACTTGAGCATTACCTTGCTCTTTGTGTTGGTCGCCTTTTTTTTACTTAGAGTGTGACAAAGTTAGTATTGAGGTTTCCTATAGCCTATAGAGTGAGTGTTCTTTGATGACACTTCAATTATCATTATGAATTTAGGTATAATCATAATTGAGGTATCAACAGAGACTTTATAGGATGTTGACAATCCTTTCTTTTTGTGTAATTCTTTAGGGCATGTCAGTGTGTATGAATATATATGTATGTATATATATATATATGATTAGTTTACGTTCTAAATTTGTGTTTTAGTTTATATAGAGCAATGATACTAGTTGGATCTAGTGTAGCTGTTGAAGAAGTTGTAAAGGAACACATAGAAAAACCTTCCATTGGGACTCTTGGCTCACCTATAACCCCAGCCTCTAAAGGTTATGGTAGAGGTACTAGTAAAGGTCGATGAAGGCATGGGAGGCATAGTGGGCAAGCCAGGGTCACCTTGCCCCCAGCAGAGAATGCAACAAAAGCCAGAGTTATTGTGACAACCTTATCTTCTAATCATGGTAATTATAGTTGAATACACGATTAATTATTTATGATCAAGGTTTGGAGTCGTTATATTAATTTGCATTATGGAGATATAGGAAAATTTGAACCTTGATGTTAGGGTTATCACTAAACAACTATAAGGGGGGAGAATTACATACAAAAATTATACTATCATGAGGGGTTTGTGATTCATCCATTCATCAGTTTCAACACACAAAAACCTCCCACAAGTATTCCTATATCATTCCATAGCATTTCCATTGAAAAAATTAGGGTTTCTAAGCTAAAGGTAGGAGTTTGGGGTCCTGAGCCATGGCCCCAACATTTCGCGCCGTGGCGGAGTTACTCTCTGGAACCACTAGGCAATCTACGTGAAATTTGTCGCAGCAAGTTGAACCATCGCCGCGGCGGGAATGCCTCTTGGAGCTACTGTTCTAAATCCCACGATCCTTACCTCGACGGAACACCCTTGCGCCGCGGTAAGATTTGCTACTATACACTCCTTACTTTGTTCCCTCGACTAACACCGCGGCGAGGTTTCATTCTGAGCGATTGTACACTCCTTACTTTATTACCCTCTTGGGCGATTTTTTTCACTTTGAGCTGCGACGAGATTTCTCAAACCGCGGTGTTCCTTGCCACTGTTACTCTCTAGGAAAATTTTATTCGCTTGCGCTGCAGCAAGATTACTCATGCTGCAGCGCCACTCACCTCTGTTACTCATTTGGCGGCAGTGAAGCCTTCTTAGCCACCGCGTGACTCCCTCCTGTAGCTACATCTTCCAAATTTTATTCCCTACACTCCAATTCTCATCTTAGGAATACCTTAAGACCACTTCCACTCATTTTATATGACTCTAATGGTATTTATCTACCCTATTCACCCAACTATTATACCATTAACAATTCAAAACTTAAATGTAAATTTTCACTCCTCCAACTATCCTATACCAGCAAGTCCATAGAGTAATAACAACAAGAATTCATGTACTATTAAAAATAACATTCAATATGCATTCCATTAGAGATTTCATACATCAATAGTTCATATCAATATCGAATACATCACATAATTATATTTCCAACAGTATACCATACCATAAATTCAGTAAAATTTATACATAAGGTGTTATGGGTTCATACATCTGATATCACGCTAAGATGAGATCTAACTCCTCAATGAATACATCATAAGTGATCAAAATATAAGAGCCTACACTTGAAAACATGAATACATGATGATGCTATACAAAAAGGATTACAAAATTTAACATCTATACTAAATAAATCAGCCTAAGTGTAGTCTTCTCCCCACATGGTCGGAGCTCATAGATTTTCATCCACTTGCTCCCCCTTATCCTTACTCGAAGAACCTTCATTTGAAATATTAATCCCATGAAACGGGGTGAGATGCGAATCTCAATAACAAAGGCAATTCCATCATATATTCCAGTTTAATTAACATATATGCATAATTTCACATAAGCATCAGAAAACATATCAGTCGTATCAGTAAATGAAACAATTAGGCTATCATAATTACTATCCCATACTAGCAATCATATTTTCACATGTTAAAGGCCATTAACACCAGGAGAGGCCCATCCATGGCACATACTCCCTATTGAACACAATTAGGACTCAGTACATCTAGGGTTTGATTATAACCCGATGCCCGATTGTAGCACATGCACGGGTAGCAACCACACCATAGTTCTATTATGGACTCACAAGGTCCAATCATAATACAATAGATAGCCAACCAATTCATTTAGCATTTCAAATCATTCATGTACAGCAAATATGAAATTAAAATAGATACATGTATGGAATTAATATAGTTTCCGATTACCTCATTTGTAGACAATTTATAACAGCCACCAATGGTACAAAAATCTTCCTATAACCATAGCATCAGAAAATTACTACCTTAATTCATCATTTACAGTAGCAATAAGTACCCAAAGAATTTAAAATGTTAATGACTACCTAAGAAACACTTACACAGTCACTACAAGTCCCTAGATTCAGATTGAAATGTCCTCTTTCAGAAACTTCAATATTTCACCCAAAATCCTAAGTAAATTCGTGCAAAATTAATACCTATACTATAATTCAATCATTGGGGTCTCAAACCAACAGAAATACCTCAAAAAGAAAAGTTTATACTTACCTAATGTCAGCCCTAGCCTCAACCTACGAATTTTCACCATGGAAGTATCAAATATCAAGTTTCAGATTTTGGGTGTGGGTGAAAATACTTCAAATAAAAAAACTAATCAGGCCAAATTGAAGAGAAAGAGAAGGGGATTAAGTTATATAATTATTACCTTAGCTAAATCTTGCTCTAGAGGTGAGAAATAGTGGAATTCTTACCCCAAACCCTAGCCTCCCTTCAAAGCTCCGAATTTCTCTTTGTGTTTTTTGTGTTTTGCAGAATGGGGGATGACTAGGTTAGTTTGTAGGATTTTAGTTAGGTTAAATGGGGTCAAATATGAGTCATGGACTGTTCCAAAGATCCAACTCTTAATGGGCTTCAGATTTAAGCTTTGTTGGGCCAACTCTTATGCATTAGGCTACTGACTTTTTATTAGGTTTGGACCAAGTTTAAAGAACTCAATTGATTTGGGTCTGCACCAAGGTTGTTAGGCCAATTATAAGAGCCTATACAAAGTGGATTTTGAGCCTCTATCATATTGGATCAAATTGGGTCTGCACCTAACTTATTGGGCCTTCATTAGCCTCTTATCATGATCTCCTACATTAATTTGGGCCTAGATAAAATTTTCATCCTAATTAAATCTCAAACCCATATTAATAATTTATCTCTCTAAAATTTCTATTCACTTAACTTACCTGATTATTCCATATTAATTATTCTTAATTAATCTAAATCTATGATTAACACCTTAATTAATTTTTGGGTGTTATAGTTGTGCCTCCTTAACCACAACTATAATAGTTGGATGCATTAATGGCCAACCTACAGGGAACTATTAAAGCACTAACAAATTTAGTGAAGTATAGGGGGCCAAAATTGATTAGTTAGTGGGTTTGTAGTCCTACAAGCCTAAGCTTAGGTTTAGCCTATTCAAGTGGTGCAACCAATATAGAATGAGAGGGAAAATATTAAGGACTTAATATCTCGATTTTTAAAGTTAAAACTACCTCTATTTTTTGAGTTTGATAACTAAGAAGGCCCCCAACTTTTTATTAATAGTGTTGAAAAGACATGTTGAGCTCTTAAATACTCAAGTGGAGATAAGATTGAGTTGGCCACCTACCAAATGCAAGATGTGGCTTATACGTGGTGTGAGAATTTGTTTTAGGGAAGACTCATAGGATCACCCTCAATGACTTAAAAAAAGTTCAAGAAATTTTTTATGGCTAGATTTTTGCTTGAAAGTACTTAAGATACTAAGTACCGAGAATTTGAGACTCTGAAGTAAGTCTAAGGCGTGAGTGTCTCTGAGTATGATATTTGTTTTACATAATTATCATGTTATGCATCTCATTTGGTTTTTACAGAAAGAGGGCAGATTGAGAGATTTGTAGGAGGATTGGTACATCCATTATTCAATATGGTAGTAGCCTAAATTGAGCAGTTTCCTTCTTATGCTGTAGCAATTGATTGTGCAAGAAAGACTGAATTACGTGGGATAGATGAGAATGTTTCCTTTAAGAAGTAGAGGAAGGGAATTGATGGAAAACTATAGGGTGTAGGCTATATGATAAGTGAGTCGAGAATTCAAGACCAAGCCTGAACAGTATCCTTAGTATTAAAGAAATTTGTGCAATGTTTAAGTAGTATAATTAGTCAAAGGTTCGATTAGAGTGGCATTGGGCATCGTGCCCAACATGGCTCTATTTAAATTAAACGTGATAGAAACTGCTATTCCACTTATGGAACACTTCATATAAGGCAATGCTATAAAGCAACATGTGTATGTTATCTTTGTGGGCAAGTTGGACATTTAAAGAAGAATTGCCTACTCCAATAGCATGAAGTCTATTCATGGATCAATTTCATCATCTCACCAGATAGTTTCTATGGCAGTTACACCAATTTAGTCAATTCTCACATGACCAAGTAGAGGTAATGCTAGGAGAGGTGTAAAAAGTAAAGGGTAAGCCTCCGTAGGTAAAAGGCAAGCCCTTATATTTACCTTAACTTGACATGATGTATAAACTTATAATACAATAGTGATAAGTATACATCCAATTTGTTCTTATGATACTCATGTATTATTTAATTTTAATTCCATCCATTCATATATATCTCCATGCTTTACTAAATGGATTGGTAGGGATTTAGTCAAATTAGATGATTCCTTCATGGTGGTGACTCTAGTAGGTGAATCATTATTAGTGGACCATGTATGTCAGTCTTGTGAGGTTATAGTCGAGGGCAGGAATACCCCTAGCAGACTTAATAATGCTTGATATGATTGAATTTGATACAATTTTGGGTATGGATTAGTTGGCTTCATATAATGCCATGTTAGATTGTCACTCAAAGATGGTAAGGTTTAATATCCTTGGGGAACCATCCTTCTTGATTCAAGGCGATCGTAGTGAAGTAACAACTAATTTGATTTTGTCATTAGGAGCTCAAAGATTGTTAAGAAAAGAGTGTTTGCGATATTTAGCTATCATTAGAGATGTGGATATGCAAGTGATAAGTTTAGAGCAGCCCTTGTAGTTAGGGAGTTTGTTAATATATTTCTAGAAGAGCTACTTAGGTTACCCTTGGATAAAGAGATTGAATTTAGCATTGATATGGTTCCAAGCACTCAACCAATCTCCATCCTTCCTTATCGCATGGCACCTTTAGAACTAAAAGAGTTAAAAAATCAGCTACAAAACTTGTTGAATGAGGGTTTTATCTATCTGAGCACTTCCTCTTGTGGTGCTTCAGTACTCTTTATAAAGAAGAAAGATGGGTCTTTATCATTATGTATTAATTATAGACAACTTAATAAAGTGACAGTGTGCAATAAGTACCTGTTGACTAAAATTAATGATCTCTTTGATCAATTACAAGGTACATAGTATTTTTTCAAGATAGATTTACGTTCTATATACCACCAATTAAAGATAAAAATGGAGGATATACCAAAAATAGCTTTTATAACTCATTACAATCATTATGAGTTTTTAGTGATATCTTTCAGATTAATTAATGCACTTGTAGCATTTATGGATCTAATGAATTAGATGTTTAGACTATTTTTAGACAAATTTGTTATAATATTCATTGATGACATCTTAATTTATTCAAAAAGTCAAGAAGAACATGAACAACATTTATGATTAGTGTTGTAGAGGCTAAGAGAAAAATAATTCTATGTAAAGTTTTTTAAGTGTGAATTCTAACTAGACCAAGTGGCATTCTTAGGCCATGTTATTTTGAAGGATGGAATTCAAGTGGACCCAAACAAGGTAGAAATAATTCATAAGTGGCCTAGACCTACCACAGTTACTGAGATTCATAACTTTTTAAGTTTAGTTGGTTATTATCATTGCTTTGTAAAGGTTTTTCCAAGAATAGCTACCCCTCTAACTAAGTTGACTCAAAATAATACCAAAGTTTTATGGTCGAAGATTTATGAAGAAAGTTTCCAGAAGTTAAATGAGTGTTTAACCTTTACCCAAGTCCTAACTTTACCTTTAGGGTTTGGAAGCTATGTAGTGTATTGTAATACTTCAAGAGTGAGGTTAGGGTGTGTTCTTATGCAACATGGACATGTAGTTGCTTATGCTTATAGGTAACTCAAAAGATATGAGTATAATTATCCTACCCATGATTTGGAAATGGCAGCAGTGATGTTTGTCCTCAAAATATGGCAACACTATCTTTATGGTGAGACCTATGAGATCTATACCGATCATAAAAATCTTAAATATATTTTCTAGTAAAGGGACATTAACCTTAGACAATGAAGATGGATGGAATTATTTAAGGATTGTGATTGTACTATTCTTTATCATCTTGACAGAGCCAATGTGGTAGCAAATGCCTTAAGTAGGAAGTCAATGGGCAGTGTAGCGTACATTGCAGAGGTTAGGAGACTACTAGTGGAAGAAATTCATAATTTGAAAGAAGGTGGGACAAGGTTTGAAATAACTAAATTAGGAGCATTCTTAGCTCATAGGCGAGTTTGTTCGTCCCCTATTGAGAAGGTAAAGGTGGCTCAGAAATTAAACCTTAAGCTAAGTAGGGTTATGGAGGGAATAAGGAATGGTAAGAATAATGAGTTCATTGTGGATTCCGAAGAAGTGCTAAAATATGGGGACCAATTATGTGTACCTAACGTTAAAAACCTAAAGAGATAAATTTGAAAAGAGGCTCATCGTTCATCATACACTATTCATCCAAGATCAATAAAAATGTATCAGGATTTAAAGTAATCTTACTAGTAGAATGGTATGAAGGGAGACATGGTCGACTTTGTTTCTCGTTACCTAGTGTGCTAGCAAGTGAAGGCTAAACATTAGAAACTAGCAAAGTTACATCAGCAGTTAAAAATATTAGAGTGGAAGTGGGAGATAATCACAATAGATTTTGTTACAAGTCTACCCTGTACCCAGAAAAGGTATGATTCTATTTGAGTGATTATTGGTAAGTTAACTAAGTCAGCACATTGACTTCTTGTTAAGACTACTTATAGTGTGGCCAAATACGCACCACTCTACCTAACTAAAGTGGTGAAGTTGCATGGTGTACTAGTGTCCATAATTTTTGATAGGGTTCCTCAATTTACTTCTCATTTCTAGAAAGCTTTTCAAGAGGCCTTAAGTATATGAGTGGATTTTAGTATCACTTTTGATCCTCAAATAGATAGGCATGTGTCCTTGAATTTGGTGGTAGTGGGAAGAGTCACCTGCCTTTAGCGAAATTCGCATATAATAATAATTATCAATCTAACATCCAAAAGGCACCATTTGAAGCACTATATGGGAGGTGGTGTCGGCCTTTAATTAGGCCTCGACCTAGTACAAGATACACTAAAAAAAGTACAAATAATTAAAGAAAGGTTATCAATAGCCTATAGTAGACAAAAATTTTATGTTGATCATAAATGCTAAGATTTGGAACTTACAATGGGTGATTTTGTGTTTTTAAAGGTGTCACCCATTAAAGATGTGATAAGATTTAGGAAAAAAAGGAAGTTAAGCTCGAAATATATTGGTCCATATAAATTGTGGATAAGATTGGTCATATTGCTTATCGATTGGCCTTACCACTAGAGCTAACAAGAGGGCATATAATATTTCTTATGTCTATGTTAAGAAAATATTTAGTTGACCATTCTCACGTAATTAAATCGCAAGAGGTTATATTGGACAAGGGGTTGACTTAGGAGGAAGAACCAGTTGCAATTGTAGATAGGCAGGTAAGGAAGTTTCATTTTAGAGAAGTAGCAATGGTTAAGATCATTTAACACAATTATTCGTAAGAGGAGGCCACATGGGAGATAGATAGTGATATGTGTGTTAGATATTCTCACTTGTTTAAGTCTTAAAGTTAGAAGTCAAGTTTTAATTTGGGGATTGAATTTTTTTTAGGGGAAGAATGTAATAACCTTTATATATATATATATATATATATATTAAAAAAGTCTTTTCCTTTTTTCTTTTTCTTCTTTTTCATTATATTCTTTCTCCTTCTATCCATTCATACTGTAACTTGTCTTGTCCTTTTATTTTTATGTGTTTACCCTTGTGTGTCCTTGTCGTTGCATGCTACCACTGTGACGTTACCGTCGGCAGTGAGCTGACCTCCCCAAGTCTCCTTATCATTTGTCCATTGTGTGGAGGTTCAAGAAGAAGGCTAAAGGTTGCTGCCTGTTACGGTGACCTTTACATCATCTTGTTTCCATTTTTTTCTTCAATTTTATTGCCAATTCCTTTAATATTTGCCTTTCCCCTTCCATTTTTAGCCCATCCCAACTTCCTTGAGATAACATGAATGTTGCAATCTCTCTTTCTTCTTGGTGGCCTAACATAGGCTTTAAAATTTGGGGTTTTTGATGAGAACCTCTTAATTGTAGTACCCTTATATAATTCTTTGATTTTTGGCTCCTTAAGGCAACCTTTAAACTTAAATTATAGATTAGTCATTAAATGAATGAGAATGAATTATGTAGGAACCATCTTGTTAGCCTATTAAAATGATATTATATTAATGTAAGAGTGAGAATATGATTTTATAATCTAATTCTAATATTTGTCATGCCTCTCTTTGAATTGCCATTGCAAGATTAACATTCCTTGTGGAATGCATTTTCAAGGCATATAAATTGATCCCTTGAAAAATTAACTCATTAAATACTTACTTAATTATCTGATTTTTACTTGGTTCCATGTATTATTAAATCACTCATTTAAGTATTTAGATAAGAATATGTTAATTTAATAAGCATTAGTCTATCTTATGTAATTCTCTTGTTATATGCCTTTCAAGCCCGATAGTAAGACGAGAATCCATAATGGAATGCTATAGTTATTAGTAGAGACAATGGCTGGGTGTATTCTACTGAGACAGGGTAGGCTTAGGGTGGAAAAGGAGGTACTCGTTAAGTGTAACCACTAGTGAATAGGGGTAAGGAGCTGCTAAAAAGATGTGATTGCCTCCAAGGATATATATAGATATATACCCTAACATGGTAGGAGTAGGTGAATAAAGAGTTGCTTGTTTGGTATAGTCATCCATGAATAAGGTAAAAAGTTGCCATCGAGGTGTAGCAGCCCCCAAAGACACACACACACACATATACACCTTGACATGCTAGAGCTAGGTGGAGAAGGAACTACCTGTTAGGTATAACCACCCATAATAAGGTAAAGAGCTATCAACGAGGCGTACCTGCCACCTTATGCAAGTGGAAATTGGATTTTTCTTATAATTACCATATTAAAGGCCTTGATGTTTTAAGAACTAACTTATGCATATGTTTAAATGGTAGGAAATATTAGTTACTTTGTTATGTTAGTTAATTTATGCACTTCCTAACTTTTGCCTTGGATATAGTTTCTTTACTTTCAGTTGTGTTAATTTGTTATCAGCTCATTAAGTTTTCAACTCATTTCTTAAATTTCAACTTTTCAAATAATAGTGTTGGATTTAACTTGCCTTTATCATTTTAGATTTAGAGGCTAATATTATAGTGATGAACCCCGT
The DNA here is from genome assembly GCA_026724425.1 of Erythrophleum ivorense. Lineage (NCBI taxonomy): Eukaryota > Viridiplantae > Streptophyta > Magnoliopsida > Fabales > Fabaceae > Erythrophleum > Erythrophleum ivorense. The sequence goes on from JAIUCV010000089.1 coordinate 2,932,063, forward strand.
CTTTGAACTGTGAAGATGCAAAATATAGCTCCACTTGACATAGTAGATTCTTGTTTCCCTTTATTTATTTATTTGTTCTTTTGACATTTTGATTGTTAGTGGTTGAAAGCAGAGCTCTCCTTTGCCATTGTTAGTAGTCTTTAGTTGTTTGTAAAAATTTGGAATGTCAAAATTAAAAAAAAAACTTTATCAAACTTTGTACAAAAAGCTAAGGATACTTACATTGATGTAATAAGACAAGATGATTAATTGGATAAAGTAAAGTTATATGTTACACAATCAAAAAACTCTTTAACTATGGTGGTATCTATAAGGTTTATGGACTTGAGCTTTATCATACTCTCAGTGCCTATCACTTTCTTTTTGCTTGAGGTGTGACATCTATAATATATATATTTTGTTGAATTTGGTTTTCTTATGGAAATAAATAGTTTAAAAATGTGGATAATTTTTTTTAAATCATACAAGTAATAACAAATCTAGTCTGTAAGTTACTAATTGTCCAATAGTAAGAAAGAATTTGAATAATGTATAAGAAGTTTTAAATTCTATTAATTTTTTAAAAAATATTTATAAATTAATTGTTCAAGTAATTATATACTCCTATATGTAATTATCTATACATTAAAAATTAGTACCTATATAAAAAAGGAAACTTGTGTTATTGGATAATATTTCAACCTCATCTTTTAGTTTGTAAATAATAATAGTTTTTACTCTTAATTTTCAAATTTAACTTTCACAAAACATAATTTCATTAAATGGTTCTATCAATACAAATGTGATCAAAAGGAAAAAAAAAGAGAGAAATGAAAGAAGTTTATAAGCTGGGGAACAGTACTGATGTAGTGCACATACATATGGGCATCTCATACGGATATTCAAATGTAATTTAGATGTTTTAAATTATATTTTTTTTAATTTTACATTTTTTTATTTTAAAAAATACAAAACATAAAATAAAAATAATTTTGCAATTACTAATTATTAAAAAATAAACAAAAATTTGTAAAATCCAAACGCTTTTGCGGAGGATTCGAATTCAAGTATGAAAGAGAGGGCGTTCTACTGTGTCTCAAGTCTCCAGACACTATTACCTTCCAATCTGGTGGTGTCGAGCGCGGCAATTTGTGTTATAGCTTCTTCGTTTGGCCAAAGCTGAGCGTTACATTTGTTTTCGCTTTACATCTGGGCTAAACGATTCAGCCATTTTCCATGGATTCTCATCCGAAATCTTTTCTCTCCAATAAGCATCTCAAAGAAGAGTAACTCTTATTGTCCCAAGAGTTTTTCCAATATAATTTATAATTGATCAAATATGATCCCCTATTTTCTTTTTTTCTTTTCTTTTTCCTTATTAATTATACAGGTTTGTGAGCAATTTGACCGGATCGTCTATGCTGGAAATAGCGGTTCTTACAATGACAATTCCTGTGAGTCTCCCTGAATTGAATAGCACTAATCTGTATAACAACTAATATGTGATATAATTCTCATTGCGCTTTCAGTTGTTGGCCGTTTTTCGTCACTCAACCATCTCCAATTCGATAACCGGTCAGCCCTGAGAAACTTTTTTCATCTGGATCAATGAATTTGACGTTTACAAATCTCAAAATCGTGGATTTGTTATTTGCAATTGCTTCTAGCTTTGCTATGTCTCAATTTATTGATACTCAAGATTTTAGTTATTCCCAATTGCAATGTGTCATTTAAATTCTGCATAAGGCTTCATTCATCTTATATGCTAACAATTGGTCCGTGTTTCTGTTGTTTGTTCCAATTCAAGGTCAGCTTGGCTCGTAGCATCGTACATGTTGCAGATAAGATAGGATTTTTTTATTTATTTATTTATCTTTTTCACCGTAGGTGGCTTGCTGAAGAAAAACGATGATGCAGTTGCTGAGTCTAGAAATTTGAAAACATACTTAACTACCCTGTGTTTGGATTATCTTGTCATTATTCTTCCTGTTATCTCGTTTGGCACTGTAAGTGTTCTCCAGTTGCATCAAATGTTTTTACTTCGAAATAGAAAATGTCTGCTTCAAAGTTGCTTGTTCAAACTCAACTTTAAGTGATACCAAGGCTTTGGATGTTAAAAAATCAGTTGTTTAAGGTAGATTTAGCTTTATAAAAATTGTCTGTTTTCATGAATAAATTGTTACTTTTTTTAAGAGGGTGCCTCTAATTTCTTGCTTATCTCATTCATTTGTTCTCTCTCTCCCTTCCTCTGTTCGTGGGTGTGTTTGAAATGAACAAAATTCTGAAATATCTTTTTTTTTTTTTGGTTTCTAAACATGAACTGGATTACAGGTTCTGGCAGATTCGACCTATATTGGGTCATTTGTGGTCGTACTCTTTACATTAATTTCTATTGCTGCCAAAAGGTAATCATGTGATTTTATTTTCCTAACCTTCTGAACGGACAGAGCTTTATGCAATTAATCTTTGATGCTGAAATTTCACATGAGCTTGATTCTGAAGCCCATGATGATTCACTTCCGTGCTCTTAGATACAAATTTGGTGGTTCTTCTCTTTCTTTTCAAGGAGATTCCAATTCTCTTCGTGCATACATTTCCTCATTCAGGTTTATTGTGGTATAAAGTGCTACTATTGATCTCTTTTTCATTCCGTTGTCCTGATTATACTTTTTTTATGTTGATGAAAATTAATTTTGCAGATGATTATAACATGTGGGTGTATTTTGGCTGTTGACTTTAGAATATTTCCCAGAAGACTTGCAAAAACTGAAACTTATGGAACTAGTTTGGTAAGATTTTTCAAGAAATTTGTAATTATGCTTTTTATGGTTATAATTACATAAATGAGTTACTGATTGCAATTTTGTGACACTTGAACCAATCTTGTACTACCGTTCCAAATAGAAAGACATCCCCCAACAATGCCGGAAAGGAGATCTCATCATCTCGTGCTGAATGTTTCATATACTTCTTAATCCAAGACTTCCTCCTTAAAATAAGCCACTGATCAACAAAATTTTGGTGTAGCTTTGTGTGTCATAGTGCCAGATTTTGTTTGAACTTTGAACATAATGCCAGATTCTTTGGCATGGATTTCCATCCACTCAGCTTCATGGTTTCTTTAGGCAGGTTTCTTTGTCTGACTTGTGAATTCATTGGAAAGCTCTTTTATGCTATTGCTAATGTAATTTTTATTTTCCCCTTCGTGCTTTTGGTCATGACTGGGGAGGATTTCTTGTCCACCACTCTTGTACTCATCTTTCAATTAATTCTTAATTTATCAAAAAAGTTTCTGGTTTATTATACACACATACAGTAGTTCAAATTTTGGAAGGAGTTTTCTAGCACAAGGGAGGATAACAATGGGCCATAAAAAAGGAAAGAACTTAGGATTTCGTCTCTTTTTCTCTCTTTATTATGTGCTTGTCCTGTACTTGGTGCATCAATTTTGTTTTACTATGTTGATGACAAGCAGTAGTACACCTGATAATTTCATTATGCTATTGAATTTGAGATTACTTGTGCATGCCAGATGGATCTTGGAGTTGGATCATTTGTGGTGGTAAACTCATTCATTTCTCGGCAAGCTCGAAACATCACATCTACGTGAGTAATCTGACTTGCTTCTATCTATGATCTTTAGACTTCATTGTGTTAACTTACAAAGTGAACTCAACATAATTGTGTAGGTAAGTTTACTAAGATACAGGAATTTATATATATCTAAATACGGAAATGTTTTTTTTCTCAGTTCTTCTAAATTGTTAGTTGTCCCAGCCAAATCAATTAGAGGGCTTAAATGACATACTTGTACAATGGGCAAAGAGTCAATGTGTATAACATGCCCATGCTGACAGGATTTTGAATATGATTTTGCTCCTTTCTCCACTAGCTTCATCAGCTTCTATGAATATTTTGATTTTCCTTATTAATCCTCTTGCATTGATATCAATGAAATATAAAAAGGGGAACCATTCTGTTATTTGTGCAATTGAGTAGCTGGAGAAACAAGATATGGGATTAGTTAGGACATTCTACACTATATAATTTGTTTGTCCGATAGAACCCAAACCGAAGTTCTGTGTCGTAAACTCCTTATAATTAAAGAGATTGACTTTAAAGAAGGAGTAGAAAAGGTAGTGGAAACTTACAAGCCTAGTTGTTTCCAACTTTCCATGATGTTCTGCCATTGCAAAATCACTTGATTATCTTTGTGTTCCTGATTTGTTACAACACAACGGCCACAATTTTTGCTTGGCTCACATTTTCTATAGAGTATCTATGGAAGTCCAAAACCCAAAAGAATTCCTGAAATGTAATATATTGAGGAACTTAAAAGAAAGCCTTATACTTCCTAATGAGCTTAAGGATGATGATATTGGGATTTAAGTATGAAAGTTCTGCTTTAAACTGAAAGATATGACATCAAAAAAAAAAAAATATTTTGGTGCCTTAAAAGATTTTTATTTTTATTTTTTTCGTTTCTTGTTTAAGGAGCTTAGATCTGAATATATGTTGTCTTTAGTGTGATATACTGCATTTTGCATTCCCCTGATAATATCAATTTTCCAATGCTTCAGTGGCTGGAAGACTGCAGTGCAGTCCATTATTCCACTGATCATCTTAGGATTTATTCGTATTGTTACAACGACTGGTATCGACTATCAGGTAGGATTATTTTCGTGGGCTTCCTCGTAAATTGCTGCATGGTATTAGAGACGCATGTTAAATATGTACTTGCAACTTCTGTTCACTGGATATTATTGAGCTTTTGTTAAGCTCCTCAAATATCTGTTTCTGGAACTTTAAATTTTATGTCCTAGTTTCTGCAATTTTAGTGTTTATCTTTTATTGTCCCCCTCAATATATTTAAGTGCAGAAATTCTGTGGCTAAAATGAGTTGCAAAGTAATATAAAATAAGAGGAAGAACAAATGCAGCAGTTCTCATGGTTGTTTTGACAAATGTTTTATTGCTATGTGTTTTTTGCCTATTTATAGAAGTTTGAGCTCTTCTTGTCTTAGTTCAAGACATTCTTTTGGAAATGTAGACTCAATTTTCTTTTTCTTATAGGCACACGTGAGTGAATATGGTGTGCATTGGAATTTTTTCTTCACACTTGCTGGTGTGTCAATCCTTACTTCCGTAATTAACATTCCTCCACAATACTCTGGAATTCTTGGTTCACTTGTCCTAGTAGGTAAGTTATTATTTCAGGCTTATTTATGTGTCTTGTCTTTTAAAACATGATTCTTTTATATGTTTATTTTCTGTTTTTAAGGGTATGAGATCTGCTTGTTGCGTGGGTTAAATCATTATCTGCTTTCTAATGAAAGAGGAATGGATATTATCAGCCAAAACAAGGAGGGGCTATTTAGTGTATTTGGTGAGAACTATACCCTTCATTTTTCAATCTTGGTTTTGGGGATGTGATTTGTTCAGAAAGTACTTGTAATCATTTTGCTTCATATATATAATTTTTGGTCAAATAATATTATTTTGTCACCAGGATACTGGGGTATGTACCTTGTTGGTGTTCATTTGGGAAATTATCTTTTCTTTGGAAGCTCCTCCTCTACATCTAGAAGCAGCAGATGGGTCAGGATAAGAGTATGGATTCTCTGTCTATTATTCTGGTAACACTTTATCCAGCACTTGTTTGAGCCTTTTCAATGAAGTTTACAATTATGAATGTGTTCCTCTGTTACAATGCCCATGTCAGGTTATTAACTGTGCTACTAGACAGATATGTTGAAAAAGTCTCACGGAGAATGGTAGGATGTCTTACCATCTGAAGATATTTTAACTGTATGGGCATTAATTTGAATTTGCAAAAGTGCATTTTTAGTCCCTTTAAGTTTTGTGGTGGGTTTCGAATTTGTACCTTAATTTTTTCCCCCCATTTCAATCAAGTCCTATAATTTGCTACAATGTTGCAGTGTTTTTCCAAGAGATCATGCCATCAGAGCCATTGGCGGAATCCTTCTACCTGGCATCTACGTGATCACATCATACAGTTACTGACCCATTCAAGAACATAGTAAACTCATATCAGTTCCTAGCTCATCTCCATCAAAAGCAAGTTTTCAGGGGACAGTACCCAATGTTGCACCCTAAAGGGGACTAATCTGGGTTTTAAATATTTGAGAGTTGAACAACTTTTAGAATATTACAAAAGAGATAAGGAGGAAGCATTAATAGGCGGGTGAAATGAGGTGCCAATGGAGAAACAGTCCCGGGATAAGATTAAGCATAGCAAAAGTGATCTTCTTGGAATATTGTGGATGTGTGAGAAAGGCCTCCACCTATGTTCCTGTAGAGACTAGGGAGTTTACTCCTCTGCTAGGGTCAATAAATCAGAGGATTTTAAGAGAACAGGGATCAACTTACCCTAAATAAGCCCTTTAGAGATGCATATCATCCTTAATGAGTTAACCACATACTGTAAGAATTTTATACAAAAATTCATTCATTTAGTGCCTCAATTAGACTAGTTTCCTAAAACTGTCCTATTTCTGCTCCAAGAGAGTTCATACACTATTTTAGGGTCCTTTGACCAAGCTATTCATCTTAAAACTCCATAGAACTTTACAGAACATGTCTTCTAGGTCTTGTCTTAATGTCATACAAATTCTGTGGCAAGTAGAATCTGTTTAGTACCTAATTTACATAGAATTCTCCAGACTGTCCTGAACTGCTCAACTAGACAAACCATACAAAATGCACTAAGTTTACCACATTCATAGACTTAGTTATCTTCGTTATTTTAACCTGAAATTCCTACTACGTATTCACATACATGTGGAGAACATATCATAAAATTTATGGCCACATATCCACCTCATAAACATCTGTTACACTAGCACATTTCAGATCAGCCAGCAGCTAATCCAACAGCAACATATCACAGCCTCTAATTACATAACCAAGTTACCCAACACAAACCATACAGGTCTGTACATGGTACTCTAGTTCACATGTAATACAACATTTACATCTCCAAAATATCAGAATACACAGCCCAAAAACATTAGCCGACTTGTTGGAATGGGCTGAGCTATTAGGCCCATATTATTTAGGGCTTCTTTCATTTTATTTATTCTTCCATTATCTTTGTATTTACTGATTCTATTTTGTTTTTATTTTCTATTAATGATATCCCTTGATTCTAGGCACCTAGCGAGGGATTAGCTATCTTGTTGATCAGCCTTAGCTTTTATCTATACTGATTCTTCAGTGTTGAATAATATATAGCAGATTTCACCTTAAAATCTTCATGATATCAGAGCTGGTGGTTTTATGCAACCTAGGTAAGTCTTGTTCGGCACCATAGGAGCCTTTGCTGTCGTTGGGGATGACCTTCCTTCTCTGTTGAGTGGTGTCGGCCCACAAAACATGGCAGCTGAAGGTTCTGCAATTAATGATGAATATAGCAGTGCAATTTTCGATGGACAACTAGTGCCCGTGATGTCGCACAAGAACCATTCTTTGGTATCAGTGCTGATCTCCATTGATGGCTACCTTCTGGTCATGGTGTCACACCATCTGAAGGAGAACAATTACCTTCTTTGGTCTTGGAATGTACTGATGGTCATAAGAGGCTGAGGAAAGGAGAAGTATTTCACGGGGAGCCAGCTGCACCTGATATAAATGATCCCAAGTATGAAACCTGGATGTCGGAGAATAATATTGTGATGACATGGTTAGTAAATTCCGTGACTCTTGAAATTAATAGTAATTACATGTTAGCCACCACTGCCAAGGAGATATGGGATTTAGTGAAGCAAACATATGCTGTTAAAGAAAATACAGCTGTTATCTTTCAAATAAAAAGACGGTTTAGAGACTTGGAACAGGGGGAGAAGACTGTTACTCAGTACTATAGTTCCCTCATGCAACTTTGGCAACAAATTAATCTTTATAAGATACATCACTGGACATGTCATGTAGATGAGGTATATTATAAACAGGTGGTTGAGGAAGAGAGGTCCTATGATTTTCTATTAGGATTGAACGACAAATTTGAAGAAATCAGAGGAAGAATAATGAGTATGAAGCTGCTGCCATCACTTAAAGAGACTGTGAATACAGTCAAATGTGAAAAGAGCAAGAAGGAGTTAACTCAAGGCACCTCTCCCATGTAAACATCTGAGTCCTCAGCCATGGTAGCTAGAGGAAACTAGATGACAGACCAGAGGTGGAAGAAGCCTACAAAATGATGTGAACACTGCAACAAGGGTGGACACACTAAAACTACTTGTTGGAAAATCTATGGGAGGCTGCCAAACAACAAACAAGGAACCAAAAATGGAAATAGTGGCATACTTGTTGGTGCAGAAACAAGCGAAGAGGTCTTCAATAAAGAAAAAGTGTCAATTTTAAAGAGGTTGTTAGAGAAGCACAATCTCCAAACCTCACAAATTGAAAAAAATTCTACTCCTTCTGTTACTTTGGCCTAAGTAGGTATCTATCTTACTATTATTTTTCACACTATAATCCAACTTGAGACTAGTTGAATAGTTGGCTCTGGGGCAACAGGTCACATAATTGGGTTTAAAGAAGCCTTTAGTAGTTTAAGTACTGTTCTGTTTATACTTGTGTTAAAGTGGCTAACAGTACTTATGCTGTGGTTCTTGGTGTGGGTACTATAACCATATCTAAAACAATTGAATTAAAGGATATATTATATGTTCTAGAGATTAAGTGTATCCTACTCTTTGTTAGAAGAGTTACAAGACCATTGAAATGCAACGTTAACTTCTCTGATGTTGATTGTGTTTTTCGGGATTTGACTTTGGGCAGAATGATTGGCAATATTAGGGAATGGGAAAGTCTCTACTAGTTAGAAGCAAAATGCAAGAAGAATAAAAGTGGGAAAGTTGATGTTTTTCTTGTTGTTTCAAATAATGAGATTACGTTGTGGCATTATAAGTTAGGCCACCCAAGTCTTAGTTACATGAAGTGTTTGTTTCCTGAATTGATTAATAAAATTGACTCTTCCTCTTTTCATTGTGAGTTTTGTCAACTAGCCAAGCATGTCAAGAATAGTTATTCCTATACATTATTACAAACCTTCTCAACCTTTTTCATTGATCGATGGTGATATTTGGGGTTCCTTTAAGATTTCAACTTTATTTAAGTTCAAGTGGTTTATCACCTTCATAGATGATTATATCTGAGTTACATGGGTATTTCTAATGAAAGAGAAATCAAAAGCATTGCAAATTTTCTAGAAATTTCATGTTTTCATAGAAGATCAGTTCGGATCATCCATTCAAATCCTTCGAAGTGATAATTGGAGAGAGTAGTTAAGCACAAATTTTCAGAAATACCTTAATGAGAGTGGGATATACCATCAAACTTCTTGTGTCAATACCCCACAACAAAAAGGGATAGCTGAGCATAAAAATAGACATATTGTGGAAGTGTCTAGGGCCCTCATGTTAACCAACAATGTTCCAAATATTTTTTTGGGGTGATGCTGTACTCACTTCTACTTGATTAATTGAATGCCATAAAGAACATTACAATTTCAGACACCTGTTCAAAAATTTCAAGAACTTTATCCCAATTCACATCTTGTGTCTACCATTTCTCAAAAGGTCTTTGGGTACACTATTTATGTTTATAATAATATTGGGGGAAAATTAGACCCTAGAGCTGTAAAATGTATTTTCTTAGGTTACTCACCTACACAAAAGAGTTACAAGTGTTACTCACCCATTTTTCACAGGTATTTTGTGACTATGGATGCCAAGTTTTATGAAAATTTGCCCTATTATCCCAAAGTACCCATTCAGAGGGAGAAAGGAGAGAGTGAATGATTAATTTGCAATGATTCTACACCTGAATATGAAAATAATTCACCTGGCTCTCAAATATCACTAGAGTTAGATTTTGTACAGTCTGAATTTCAACCTTCAGCACTTACAATTTCATCTCTTAAGATTGAAATTAGATTTACCTCATCCAGTAATCACATCAAAGTACTAGAAAATAGCCTAAATAGCTTGCACAATCAATTTGAAACGGTCAATGATAATTTGAATAGTCTGAAAAACATGGATGTAACGGAGACAATGATGGAATAAGCTTAGATGCAAGAGCTCAAAATATATACTAGGAGGAACAAAGCACAAGTCAACAAGAGAATGTAAGTAGAGAAAAGCCCATTCTTAAGCAAAACCAATGATCTAACCAAAAGACAGATTCTGAAGATCTCGATTGGCTTATTGCCTTAAAAGAGGGGAAGAGGTCATGTACTCAACACTCCATTGGTAAATGTGTATCTTATTAGAAGTTATCTCCTAATCTGAAGACTTGTAAATGTGTCAGATGAAAAATTGCTTGAAACTTTTCAAGAGGTTATAACTGATCTAAGGTGAAAGGAGGCAATACAAGAGGAGCTGAGAGCTCTTGAGAAGAATAAAATATGGGAGGTAATAGATTTGCCCAAGGGTAAGATTATTGTTAGTTGCAAATGGGTATTTACTATTAAATATAATTCTAATAGAACAATGAGTTGGTACAAGGGCCTGTTAGTTGCTAAAGGTTTTACACAAACTCATGGCATAGACTACTGGGAAACCTTTGCTTTGATGGCCAAACTCAATACCATCAAGGTTTTGTTGTCTCTTGATGCGAATATGGATTTGCCACTATATCAACTAGATATGAAGAATGCTTTCCTGAATGGGGACATGGAAGAAGTACATATAGAGATATCGCAGGGTTTGAGGAATCAAAATGATAATGCAAAGGTGTGTAGACTACTCAAGTCCTTATATGGTTTAAAACAGTCTCTAAGGAGTTAGTTTGAGAAATTCGTTCGAGTTGTTAAGTAGCTTAGATACATCCAATGTCAAACAAATCACATCTTGTTTATTAGACATTATAGGGGTAAAAGTTCAATACTCATAGTATATGTGGATGACATTGTAGTAATAGGAAATGATATTGTAGAAATTGAGAAATTGAAGAGAAACCGGATAATTGAATTTGAAGTCAAGGACTTGGAAAGCTTAGATACTTTCTTAAAATAGAATTAGCCAAATCTAGTAGTGGGATCAGTGTCTCTCAATGAAAATACACACTTGATATGTTGAAAGAAATAGGAATGTTGGGAGTAAAACCTGTAGACTCTTATGGAGACAACTTACAAATTGAACTTGAGACAGGAAGGAATGCCAGTGGATAAGGAGAGATACCAAAAATTGGTTGAAAACCTCATATAGTTGTCTCATACTGGATTTGATATCAGTTTTGCAGTGAAAGTTGTAAGTCAGTTTATAAGCAACCCATAGGAAGAACACATGGAAGTAGTTTACAAAATTTTGAAGTACTTGAAAATGACACCTAGAAAGAGACTGCTATTTGCCAAGAGAAGTGATGGAAATGTGAAAGTGTACGCAGATGCTGATTAGGCAAGGTCTGTAACCAATAGGAGATGTATCATGGGCTACTGTACCTTTGTTTGGGGTAACCTAATAACCTGAAGGAATAAGAAACAACCGATGGTTGCAAGAAGCTTGACTAAAGCAGAATACAGGGCACTTGTTTTAAGAATCTATGAAGGAATGTCAATTTTGAGGTTGATGCATAAGCTTAATATGAGAGTAATTACTCCTAAGAAGCACCGATATGAGTATGCGTATTGGGTACGACACGATACGATACGTGAGATACGATAATTTTTAAAATTTTAGGATACGGGTACGGAAATATATATATATATATATATATATATGTTCAATAATTTAACACATTAAAAACTAAATTAAACACTAGAAATTAGATCAACATTCAACACCAGTAAGAACTAAGAATAAAATCTGCATTCAACACCACTGAACAATGATAGTGAAAATAAAGAATTAGAACTGAGCGTGTAAATTTTGTGTCAATAGTTGTTTTGGTCAAAGCGTGTAATGGATCAAAATAAATACTATAAGTTTCATCACACATGGGTCCTGTGCAAACAAAGAAAGCTGAGAACTTGAGCAGATCATACTCAAGCATATAACATACTCAAGATGAGAACCAACTTAACATACTCAAGCATTGCAAAGAGACAAGAAGAAAATAGGAAAACAAAGAAAGAGGAATCTGAAGCTGAGAACCTGCCACTAGAGAAGATGCAACCTGCCACTTCCACTGGCCGGAGAAGACGACAGAGGAACAGAGCAGAGGTCGCCAAAGAAAATGACGTAGCAGGCAACGCACGGCGAGATGCAAAGAGCTGACGGCGAGGGTTGAAGGAGAAAAGCTGGAGAAGAGCTAAAGCTTGAAGCTTTCGACAGAGGAACAGAGCCAGAGGTCGCCAGAGAAAATGACGCAGCAAGCAACACTTGGCGAGACACAAAAAGATGACTGCGAGGGTTGAGGGAGAAGACCTAAACTAGAGCGTGAGGGTCGAAGGAGGAGCTGGAGAAGAGTTGAAGCCTGAACCTTGCCTGAAGCGTTCAACAGAGGCTTAAATGCGAGAAAAAATGACGTCATTCAAGGCACAACATTTCGCCCGCCATTTGGAATCTGTTTTGGAGCCGTTTTGAAACATTGCAGTACGGACAGAAACGTTTCGAAACGTATGGGGGAAAAAGAAAAGAAATGTCTAGGTACGTATTGTACCCGTATGGTACGCGTATCCGTACTGGATACGTATCCAGTACGAGTACAGCCCCTAGAATGGCATATTCGAGCTTCTGAGAATTACTCCTATAAGATGTGGTGTGACAACATGGCTACCATGGGGATTGCACAAAACCTTATACATCATAATAGGACGAAGCATGTAGAGATTGACAGACACTTTATTAAGGAAAAGATTGATTTTGAGATAGTTGCCTTGTCATATATATGCTCCAACTCATAGGTGGCTGATGTCATGACTAAGTCACTACCAAGAGTAAAGTTTGAAGAGCTAAGTAGTAAGTTGGGAATGATTAACATCTATTCTCTAATTTGAGAGGGAGTGTTGGAATGAGTTAAGTTATTAGGCTCATATTATTTGAGGCTTCTTGATTCTAAGCACCTAAAGAGGGATTAGCTATGCTGTTGATAAGCTCTAGCTTCTATATGTATCAATTCTTCACTGTTGGATAATATATAGCAGACTTGACCTAAAAGTCTTTGTGACTATTTGTTTGTTTTCAGTTGTTTTTGCACTTTCACGTGGAAATTTGGTTAGCGGAAATTGAAATAGTGAGATATAAATCTCAACAGTCAGTATAATATTCAACTTATATGAGCAGTAAATTTCATATACACAATACTGAATTAGTATCATAGGCTACATAAGAATCACTTTGTAGATTCAATTTGGTTTCTTGATTAATTGCAATCCCATACATGCAATTGCATTGTCTTAGTTGATAGCCAACAACTTAGGAGGAGTACTTTTTGACCTCACTCTTGTTTCCTATGATGATTGAGCACTTTGTGGCTCTTTAATCATTCACAATCATACATAAGCAGCCAAATTTATGCACATGGCAAGAGAATTCATCAATATTACTAATTTAATTCAAATGCAAATATGGCGAGAATAGAAATGCTAACTACCTTGTTTCCAATGCTTTCCCTCCCCTTCTTCTTGTTGCTTACAAAGTAGGATTTCCTTCTCTTGTTAAGGGCTGTCCAATCATAATTCCAGGTTCAAGAGTCATTATTTGGGAATGTCATTACACTTTCTAATTCAAGACAATTTACTAACAAATTCCCTTCTTCAAATTCACAATTATATCAATTACAATTTGAAGAGGCCTACCTTTCCTTTTAGGAGTTCTTCTAGGCTCCAAGTCCACACACACTAGCAATTAAGCTATAAAATTCTTGTTTCTCTCCTTCCTATTCTCAACTAAACAAAGGAGAAGTAATGAAGAATGGGAAAAGAATAGAAAAACTACTATTAATTATTTGTAAATTATGGATTAAAAATAAATATAAGAAATAATATTTTATTAGAATTAGGATTAGGAACTAATATTTAAATTACTTTGTTTTAGTAGTTACTTATTATCTTTAGTTATCTTTTTATTAGACTTTAATAATTATCTTTTTATTATGATTTGATTATCTTCTGTTAGGTTTATAATTACTATTATCTTTATTTTAAAATTATTAAGAATTATCTTTTGGGCTCTATATAAAGCCTTCAGTAGTTTGGGTTAGATAATTTATCTGATTATTCATTAATAAGATCATTGTTATTTTATCTACGTCTCCCACTCCCTCTTTCTCCTTCCCTTCATATTTTCTCTTTACATCTCCTTCCTTTATTCTATATCTCCTTTCTTCTTCTCTAGTCCTACCATTAATTTTGGCATCAGAGCAAAATTGCAATTCCAAATTGCTTCCCTTGTAGCCTTCAACCCCCCCCCCCCAAAAAAAGTTATCACTAGAATCATTGGAAACTGAACCCATCATTGTCCTACACTAGATCTCGCACCCTTGACCATTGGAACAAGCAACTAACCACGCCATCAGAATCAGAAAGAAAAATTTGGTTAGATCACCAAAGCTCTTCACCAGCGGCTAGCGTTTTTTTTTTTCCAAAATCCCTTTCAACCTAAGATTGCAAAATTCATTATCTAAGAGTATTATGAGGGTAATACCACTAATTTTGGTTTTCTAAATTGTTATATTAAGGTTTACGACAAAACAAAATATCCAAACTAGTTTGGACAATTTTTTTTTTTTAAAAAAGTATACCATTGTTTTGATAAACTTAGGAGTGCCATCAATCAATTTTGTATACAAATTACCACAAAAACTTATAAGAACTAAAGGCGAAAGAAGAATGTTGTCAAGAGTTCAAAGTATTAGAGGAAGATATATTAATTGAGTCTGGTGTTATTATTGTAGAACCCTCAGACATTGACAATGATGGTTCCATCATAGGGCTTGAAGAATAGTTTAAAGTAAATTTGGGATATGAAGAAATTAATTCTAACCAATAATTCAAAGTTCAACTACAAATTGTAGAATGTGTTTAGATTCAACTAATTCAATTGCTTCACTCCATTGAATTTGTCATTCCAAATATATTGTTGAATCCAAAGATGTCTTGTCTACCATACCTTAAAGTAGTGTTTATCTTACCTGAGGCTCTGAGATAAATTATTTTAATGCTTTTGTATTTCAAAACCCGAGGTCAAGTTTTCTCCAACCAAGGGAGAATAATGGAGAATGGGAAAAGAATAGGAAATTCATTATTAATTATTTGTAAATTATAAATTAAAGATATATATAAGAAATAATATATTATTAGGATTAGGATTAAGAACTAATATTTAAATTACTTTATTTTAGTAGTTACTTATTATCCTTAGTTATTTTTTTGTTAGGCTTTAATAATTATTTTTGGTTAAGTTTAAAATTATTATTATCTTTATTTTAAAATTATTAAGAATTATCTTTTGGGCTCTATATAATAGAGTCTTAAAACAAGGAATTAAGATGGAAGGAGAAATTACCTCAAGCTCTTCTTCTTATTGCCTCTCCTAAATTTGGCTAAACGAGAGACATATTGATGGAAACCTACAGGAAAAACAAGATTGAAATGCTCCTTTGTTATTGCCTTATCAAAACAAAAGATAGAAACCTATAACCAGAGCACAGAAAACATCAAATGAAGTAAAAGAAGCTAACAAAGCAAATGAAAATACTTCCCTGGAATTTGAGAGGCTAGAGACTCTCCTCACACTAAGCGAAATTCTTAACCCCTATTACCCTTCAAATCACCTATATATTCACTCTAATTGCCTTCTCTCTCTCTCTCTCTCTCCTCAGACCCTCACATACCCTGCATTGGGAAAGTTAGGCTAACATCACAATTCACACACTGATCTCCCCTTTCTCTCCAGCTTTCTCCTTTTTTTTTTTCGATTATATACCTTTATGGGCCTCGGCCCAATGGGACTAGGTTCATCAAAACCCACCCCAACAAGTTCCACCTTGTTCTCAAGGTAGAAATTAAGAGTTAGGCTCGAAGACTTCTTTTCCATCAAACCTTA
Source organism: Erythrophleum ivorense (assembly GCA_026724425.1). Classification (NCBI taxonomy): domain Eukaryota; kingdom Viridiplantae; phylum Streptophyta; class Magnoliopsida; order Fabales; family Fabaceae; genus Erythrophleum; species Erythrophleum ivorense. Next base: position 2,948,054 of record JAIUCV010000089.1, read on the forward strand.
TGCTTGCTTCATGAAAGGACAGAAACAAGCACCTTTCATCCTATCATAAAATCCAGTGATGATTGCATGAACCAAGCACATTCCTCGTTCACTTTGCAAGATCATAAATCTCTCCTTATTGTTGAACACATTACACCATCACCATCATCATCCAATGATACTTGTTTGTCACCATCATTAAGTCCCCCAATTACATGAATATCAGTGTAATCCCCAGTATTTATATAATACCTCTGACCATATAAATCAACATCCTCTTTGACACCAACCTAAACATCAAAATCAAGATTGGTTTATAATCTCTCTTTGCAATGTGGGGACTCTACAAACAACATTCCTTAACTGAAGTCAATAAAAGGACTTATAAAGCATACTTGAGGAAGCTTCTTCTGTGTAAGAGTTTCACCACCTAAACTTTTAAGAATCCACTCCCAATCATGCTTTAGGCCACTGTTGCTAAGAGGTCAATTTCCTGAGCTGCAATCACCACAGGGTATTATTGCATATATAGTAATTGATTGAAGAGAACAACCAGGAGCCAAAGAATCCCTGTCTAAACCTTTCAATTGTTTCCTATGGTCAATGTGAGTTTCAAGTGAAATTATGGAACCCGCTACAGAAACCCAGACCTGAGCATGAACAGGAGTATGCCATTTTGGGTCCATTTTAGCAAATATTGAAGGTAGGAGTCCATCCCTGCCAAACCCAAGATACAACCATGGCTGAACGTAAAGACCAACTAGGAGTGTTGTTGTAAGTCCAGCAATGACACCTATGGTGATCAGAACTGAAACATATTTTAATCCTTTAGATGGGAAAGCCTTAGCCAATGGAGCATCTTTCCTAAGAAACTTGTATGGAGCCATTCTAGTAATCACTATGCAAACTCCACAGTACAAAGCAATGCATACTACAAGGCTTCTGATGACGCCTATTGGCAAATCTCACTGTGGTCTCTTAGATTCTTCAGCAGAATTGGCAACTGCATCAGATCCAACATATGCAAGGAAGACAATAGTAGCTCCTATAAATATGCCTTTTATGCCATTTGGAGCAAAAAGGGACCAATTGGAATCGTCAACCTCCAATGCTCCAGCAAACATGAAAACAGTAGCAATGAGTAACTTTGTTACAGTCATAAATAAATTTATAGCTGAGGATTCTCCAAAGCCCCAGCAAAGAATTAAAGTACTAAGAGGGTGGGGGCTAAGAGGTTGACGGATAAAACTGCTCTTATATCTTCACCATGACCAATCCATTTTGGAATGTCATCTTTAAAAACAGGAGATAGTTCTAAGATTGTTGCTACATAATTTACAAGGTTTCTTGCTATGCTAGCTGCTTCAATATGATAGTCCAGCATTGGTTGTGCAGAAACTCTGAATGCGGTGAGTTCATTGAAAGCCTTATATGCATATAAGTATGCTTCACCAACAATAGCAGAAAATCTAGAAGCTAGCTCAACATAACAAAGTGCATGTATAACACATGATGCCCCAGCAAGTATAGAACTTATTGTTACTGTTCTAAATAATGTGGAAAATCTCCTCATAAGGTGTAATAGATTTGCAACGATCAATTCTTCTTATTTGTCTTCTTCATTATCCTCTTTTGCCATAAGTGACAACTTAAGTGGTTGATTTTAATTCTGACAGGGAATCTCCAATTTCTCCATATGGCCCAAAGAAAATTCATGCTCTCTTGCTCCAACATACTTTCTATCTGTAAATTTTTGAGAATTATTGTTTGGTGCTTCCGAATCGCCTCTTGTACCTTGCTTAACCCTAGGATAGCTTAATGGGTTGGGTCAAGTGCATAGTTGATCCACAATAACTGGATATTAGTCTCTTTGTATTTTGGGCTAGAACCACTTTTGAACATCTTTCCAAAATTCAGCCTCAAGTGTATTCTCCATTGCTGCATTCCTTCCTTCAATCATGTCGGCTTTCAAGCCTCCCTAATTCAGCTCGCATACCCTCCTTTACCCCCTTTTGGACTCCTTTGATCAACATACCTTCAAAAACTCCCTTTGGAAGCATTAGTACTAACTTCATCTTTTTACCAAATCTGTTTTTGCTATTTTCTGATTATTAATCATAGCTTTTCCTCCTTTTTGATCCAAAAACATTGTGCATCTCTATTCCTGCCTCCTTATTTGTTACCTCCGAACTAGATGATGGAAGTCACACAAATCTGGATATCCTCCTATTGTTCATCCCAAACATCTTAGTAGAATAGAGGTGTAAGAATAGTTCTCTTCTCCCTTTTTTATTTTTGGTGAAGGCATAAAGCAAGTGTTGGTAGCCATCAATTTCAGCCGCTGTTACTTGTCTAAGCAAGCTCGTCTTGTCCCTTGCGTTCAATTGTTCTTCAACCAGTATTGCTGGCTGAGAAAGTTAAGTGTTCTTCTTTGGGTCAAGAATGGGTATGACCTGTGGGTCATGGTTAATCAGGCCTATCCTGGTAAGTAACTTAAACCACTTTGGACCTTTGTTAGCCCAATTTCTTCTTACTATCTAATTCAATTTTGGACTCCTTCCCCATTTAATTATCTAAGCTGATCCAATACCCATTTTCTCCTCTTCTTGTTCTTGTCGTCGACTTCCTCTACCACCCAATGTTGCTACCATTGTTTGTATGCCCAAAACGACCACTCCTTATGGAAACAAGCTTCCACTCATTTTGCTCGGCTTCTTCAGTGTGGGTATAAATAACTTCAAGCTGGAGTATAATGTTGTAAACTTGGATTGACTCCATGAACTCAGAAGTTTTTCTAGCTTCAGACTTCACCTCTTCTTCTGATTTGTTCTTTCGAGCCACTGCAAAAGTGAATTCGGTAACACCATCTTCTTCTTGATTCTCTTCTTCTCCAACTTTCTTTATTTCTTTCTGAATCTTCAATTCTGTCAAGTCTCCTTCTGATTGCAATGGGTGCTAAGTTTGAATCACAACTTGGCCTCTTTTAAAATCACCAATCATCTCAGCGACTTGATCACGTAGTTCCATTGTCGGCTCCTTGATGGAGGCCATCATTTCCCTCATCTTTTCCCTATCACTTTGCAATTTCTCCTCTTGTTTCTCCCTCTTCCATCTAGTTGACACTTCTTCAGCCATTTCCCTTATCACTTCCCTATCTCTCTTCTCTTGTATCTCCTTTCTTCACTTGGCAATTAGCCTTTCACTTTTCTCATTGAAAATCCCCATTGTTTTAGCCTTTCCTAGATTGTCACCACTCTAATACCAAATTGATGGAAACCAACACCAAAGCAAGACTAAAATGCTCTTCTATTATTGCTTTATCAAAACCAAAGACAAAATCCCATAACCAGAGCACAGAAAATAGCAAATGAAGTAAAAGAAGCTAAAAAAGAATAGGAAAATACTCCCTTAGCATTCAAAAGGCTAGAGACTCTCCTCACACGAAGCCAAATTCTTCCTTAACTCCTCTAACCCCTCTAACCACCTATATATTCACTGTAACCTCCTACTCTCTCTCTCCTCACACCTTCACATACCTTGCACTAAGGTAGTTAGGCTAATATCACAATTTACACACTGGTCCCCCTTTTTCTCTCTAACTCTCCTTTTTTTTTTCAGGTAATACACCTTCATGGGCCTTGGCCCAATGGGATTGGGTTCATCACATACCAAGAACCAAACCTAGCATTTGGAAATGAAATTGGTGTCATTAAAAAGCCCATGTGGTTTTACACATTTTTCCCTTCTAGAGCAAGATGAGAAACTTGGAGATACCTCATGCAAGCAAGTTTTCATTCCTTTCTCCTCAAGCTTCCATGGACAATGCACACACACTTTCTCTCTCTTAGCAAGCTTCAGCCAAGCATGAAGTATAAGGAATATTGCATGAAAGAGAAGAATGCTTAGGTATGGTAGGTAATTGTTTACTTAGCGGAAATCAAGGTGTCACTTTGGTCAACTCTTGGTGTTAGGTGTCATGACCACCATCCGTTAACCTTATCCATTCTTAAATCATTTTCCTTTACTTCTCTCCCACTATCTTTGGCCATGTGAGGAGAATTGAAGAAGAAATAATTGTACATGGGAGAACATGGTCTTGGCAGAGTATTTCTTATTGCCACACAATAATTATTATACTAATATATATATATATATATATATATATATATAGTTTGAATAACTTAGCTTGCACCTTGCCATTTTCTCTCCTTCGGCCAAAGCATGCAAATTTCTTCCCTTTAATGCATGTTGCAATACAAACTAAATGAATGGGGTTTCTTCTCAAAATAAGAATAATAAAATGCTAATAATATTACTAATATCAATATCATTATGAATACTAAAAATAATATCCCTTGATCCTTTCTCCTTTAATTAAAGATTAACTTAATAATTTGTAACGTTACTAATAATGCTAGGATAGGGTAATTCTTGATGTTACACTTCCTCTTTTGTTGATGCTTGGAGTCGTTTGTTTTTTTGTTTTCTCTAAGTTGTTGAAGAAATGGAAGAAGAATAAGAAAGGATTGATTTGGTGGGGAGAAGGGGAGTGTGTAGATTTTAGTGTAAAGGTGATTGATACTTGCACTGAGTTGAGAGCAAGGTAAGTTGTGAAAGTTGATTAGTAATTATGCCAATAATTTTTTATTGAATTGTGAAATCCTATTGACTAGATTGAGTATTGGGCAATAAAAAGCCAACAGGAGAATAAGTTCAATGTTGTAGAGATGAGAATATTGCGTTGGATGAGTGGACATACCAAATAAGATAGAATTAGAAATAAATACATTAGAGAGAAAGTTAGGGTCGCACTTGTTGTGGAAAAAATTGTAGAATTGCATCTTAAATGGTTTGGACATGTGTGGAAAAGACCTATAGAAGCTCCAATAAGAAAGGTAAATCAGATATAGAGTAATTTAATAATTAGATGTAGAGAGAGACCATGAAAAATTATAGTCGAAATTATTAAGAAAAATTTAGACTTAAATGGTTTATCTAAAAATATGTTTTATAATAAAACTTAATAGCGTCGTTTGATCTATGTGGCCGACCCTATCTAGTGGCAAAAAGTTTATTGTTGTTGTTGTTGGTGGTAGTGTGAAATCCTTTTGAATTGGTCTGCCTGAATGTATGTGATAATCAGAGGGTAACTGATTTTTACACTAAGATGCCATGTAAGACAATTCCATTAATGGGTCCAACAACTTGACTAAACATTTCATCATTTTAGGGAATTATAGGATGTGATTGAAAACCCCCAAAAAAAAAAGAAAAAAAGAAAAGAAAAGGATGAAGGGACGAAATGGAGACATCCCAGATTTAAGGGACTAAAAGTTCACTTTTGCCTTTTGGAATCAGTGGATGAAATCTAATTTTGAACATTTTGTGCAGTGCAACCTGCCATATGTTGTCATGGTATTCGCTAACAACCTACAGGTTATCCTTACTTCCTTTTATTCATGAATTTTGTGTCTACGTAGTTTGATGGGGCTTTTTCACTCTGTAATCTGTCATACCGAATGCAGCAGCATGGATTTCAATAGAGTTCCATAATCCTGATTTCACAGTAGAGCATTGTTGAATCTATTGTTGACAATGTGACTGCTGTTTCGGTGTCAGATTACAGATTTGGTGTATGAATCTCTGATCAGAATATTACTTTGCTTTTTTAGATTTTTTCAATTCTGATGCTGGGTGATCTTGTTCCTGGAAGTAAAATTTCAGTACTTGAAGAAGCATTTAATCGGAACTTACTGCCTACATTTCTTCTGGTGGACAAAATATTCCTTAGTTACATTTACATGCTTTCTTTCTCTAGCTTTCCTTCTTAGTCCATCATAATTATTCATTTGCAGGCAAATCTCCTCACAGGGTTGGTAAACTTGTCTATGGATACCCTCTCTGCGTCATCAACCACAGCCACCTGTATCTTGATTGCCTATACATTTGTTTTATCAATTGCGGCTGGAATTGCCCATTTTTTTGGTATCAAGCTGAAACTTGGGTGATGCAGCCATTGGCAACGCTCAAGTCTTTTCTCCTAGTGTTATTATTTACTATTATTAAACCGAAAAAAAAATTGTAGATCATCCAGTGAACCTACTAGCTTACGATTCATGTGCATGGCAATCGTGCTTTGATACTAAAAGGTAGATATGAGATATGAAGCTGAGCTACAATTCTATATCGCCTCCATCTGTGGTTAACAGTAAGGAAAATTTCAGATCATACCTAGGTCATCATTGTTAAGAATGCATATGTACGACGATGAATCAACGAATATATTGATTATAAAGCTCATCTTGATGGCTCTCAAAATTTAAGGAGAGCCATTTCCTTGTACTTGCTATTGTATGGTATTGAGCTCTTGCACAGGACTCTGATGATTCTCACTTTGATGTATGCAATTATATGTCTTGCATGCTTTTACAAGTTTGAATATATGATGTACAGTCAAAGAGGACTATGAGGGGCAAAAGAAGCTTCAACCTTCTAGCCAATATATGGAATGGAGAATGAGTGAGGGAAAACAAATTTGGCCATATGAATGTAGGTTAATTGCTGCGAACCTTAGGTAAAGTACCTTTCCGAGAAAAGAAGCTTGTTGGGGGTCGGACACAATTCACATGGTTAACAAGGTCTGACAGCTTGGACCGTGATCCAGTGTCCTATTATATGTCTTTAGTAGCGGATAAGCCCAGCTGCTTTGGTGTTTGAAGTAGTACCTTTTCATGTTACGAACACCTACTCATGCATGCGCAGACGCGGCCTTTTATAGTTTGTTTAAGACAAGTTAGGCAAACTATGCTAATTTTGATTTGCATAGAAGTCTGCATCTAATACTCTTTGTAAATTACTTACATTTTTTACTATTAAATTACCCATTTTTTAATCAAGTTAAATGCGCAAGTTTGTGATCTCACGTATTAGGAAGGTGATACCATCGAAGTACTCTTTGGTATCAAATGAAGTACCTACTTGAGGGAGTGTACTCTCTTTGACAATCCAAGTATTAACGCGAAGCAAGCCAGTTCCGGTTCCAGTTGACTATAGAAGAAAATAGTTGCAAGCATATCTCATTTTTACCAGCATAATTGAAATACGACAGCAAAATGGCCTTACTATGATTTGCTTAAAAACTCCAATATTTTAATGAGCTTAAAAAAAAGAAGTGATATACACAAATTGAGAATTTCAATTACATCTGCAATTATTAGGTGTGACTGAATCTAACTTCTAATTTTGCTCAAACTAGCTTTAAGCAAATTCATTTGAATTCGGAGTTACTATCATAAAGGCATTAGATGAAAGAGTTTCCAGAGCCATCATACATGCACACATACACATATATAGTGAAATAGATGGCAGAGAGTGTATGTATAAATTATTAAAATGGGAATCTGAGGTACGTGAGGCAGTCATATCCTGCAAACCCCAACACAGATTTGAATGCGAGGAGTAGCTATTGCACAGCTCGTTCTGTTGTTTGTATGCGTCTTTCTATATAGATTTGGGTCCCCCATTCTCCAGTCTTTGACAGCATCTGTGAATTTTGGGAAAGCAGAGAGAGAGATGAGTGAGGAGTGAGAGGAGACCTCCCTCTCCTTTTTACTTCACTTTTCCATAGCTGAAAAGCACAACACCTTTTTCTGCTTCTTCTCACGTGCTCCGAATCCTCTCATCTCCATTATTTACCCCCCTTCCCAACGATTTCACTCTCTCTCTCAAACTATGTGCTTGTTATCAATTGGGATTTGCTATATAATGTTTTTTTATGTTCCATTAGGAATCTTGGATGAGGTTATATTGGATGAAGTTGAAGATCACTCCTGGGCTAATTTAGTTCTCTCAAAACACTTCAAAAGAAAATGGCTTTGCTTGAAACTCTTTCATCTAATGAGCTTTTCAACTTCATTATCCATGACACTATCTCTGCTACCCCATTTAGCAACCATGACTCCTCCTCAGAAGCTAATTTCTTATTAGAAAACAGAGTGAAACGTCAGGAAAATGACCCTGGATCATTCAATAGTTTCTCCTCTTCACGGAAACGCCATTCTGAAGAGCTTCAGGTGCCCATTGTGCAAGGGAGGAAGAAGAGGAGAAGGAAGCCAAGGGTTTGCAAGAACAAAGAAGAAGCTGAGACACAGAGAATGACCCACATTGCAGTTGAAAGAAACCGCCGCAAGCAGATGAATGAGCATCTCGCCGTCCTGCGTTCACTAATGCCTGAATCCTACGTCCAAAGGGTTTGCCTTTAATCTTTTCCTCTTTTTTTCCCTTTTTTCTTAGTTGGGATTTTTCAAATTGAGGTTAGAAATGTCAAGGTTCAGAGAAGCAGAGATGAACATATTCCTCTGTTCATTGTACTGCAAAGCAGCTAGCACAGGCCAAAAGTTTCAAACTTTTACACAGTTTTTCAAAAAAGACATTTGAGTTAGAAATTTAAAGCTGTATATATTGGTACATGTTCAAATTGTGTATAATACAGGGTGATCAGGCCTCTATAGTGGGTGGTGCTGTAGAGTTTGTGAAGGAGCTTGAGCATCTCTTGCAGTCACTTGAAGCTAAAAAGTTGCAGCTTCTGCAACAAGAAGTAGCACAATCTATTGAAGACTCATCCATTTTTAAACTCATGAGACCCCCTTTTGCACAATTCTTTGTGTATCCTCAGTACACATGGTCTCAGGCTCCTAACAAATACACATCCAAGACCAAGGCTGCCATAGCTGATATTGAGGTTACTTTGATAGAGACTCATGCAAACCTTAGAATTCTCTCACGGAGAAGCCCCAGGCAATTGTCAAAGTTGGTTGCTGGTTTTCAAACACTCTACCTCACCGTCCTTCATCTTAATGTCACCACCATGGACCCTTTGGTGCTTTATTCTATCAGTGCCAAGGTATGTAAACCTTTTATTATTAGAACTTCAAAACCTTCATGTTGCGATCAAGTGACATCTCACCTCCTTCTAGTAAAAGATAGGCTATCCATAAAAGAATTTATTATTGTTAGTCTATCAATTGACATAGCTAAGGTTTGAACTTGTGACAACGTTCTTTACCACGTTTCACTTGATTAGGGAGAGAGGGAGTTATTTTAGTGTTTTTGTTATTGGTGGGTTCATTAAGCATTAGGGTTATTGAGGGATGCTTGTTTATATATATGAAAATTGAAAGAAATTGTATGGCTAAAATGTGGGGATTTTGTATATTTAGGTTGAAGAAGGATGCCAACTTTGTTCGGCAGAGGACATAGCAACGGCAGTTCATCACTTGCTTAGAAGAATTGAGGAAGAAGCTCCCCTTTGCGGTTGATGAGTGATGCATGTATATTTTGGTGAAATGACCAAATCAACCCCTTCCCCTCAGGGAGAAGAGAATATTTGGGTAGAGCTTCAGTTTTTGTTTTTCTGTTTCTTGGGTGTGCGTACCAAGCAATAGGCGCGCAGTTGATGTTTTTTTTTTTTTTTTCTTTTGACTCCTTAAAACTTAAGAGGTACAACTTGTATGGGAACGCTTTTCCACAAAACTGGACAATGGACAGCCTTGCTATGGTTAGAAGAATGGAATCTTGTTTGAAGTTGAGCTGTATTATCCTCTTCCCTGCCCCAATATTGGGATAATGCTGCATATGTATAACTTTGTCTTACTCTTTTTTTTTTTTCTTTTTTTCTTAAGGGAAAAAAAGTGAAATTTGTCTTATTTTTTTGAATGAGAAACAAAAAAAAAAAAAAAGAAGAAGAAATTTTTAACTGAAATATATAAAGTCAAATCGTCATTTGAATGAATTTTTGCCGAGAAACTCTCCCCCAACCGAAAAAAAAAAAGTACAGCTTTCCCCATGATGCTGATTTTGCCCATCAGAACTCAGAAGCTTGTGCTTTGAACTTTGAAACAGTCACGGACATGTGAGTTGATACACTCGGGAAAGACCTCTCTTATGTATAATATTCATCACATATCCAAATGTTGCCTAGCAAAAGACTTGACACTCCCTCAGGAGAGGCCCCTCTTATATCGTATTCAACATATATCCAAATTTTGCCCAGAAAAAATGGCAAAAAGAAATGACCATATATATATATAGGAACTTTAGTAATAGATGAGAGTTAATAATAAAATGTCTATAATTTTGAAACTATAAAATTCTTCTAAATCATGTGTAACAAATAAATGAGTTTTTGTAAACTGAACCTAAATCCCAAAAAAAAAAAAACCTCAAGCAGAAAACAGCTGTTGGCCCAGATTGGCTGTAAGGACATAAGAAAATTTTGTTCTTTTCTGGTTATGGAGTAGGCATGATTTGTCTAGCAAGATATCGTCCCTGGCCTGAAATGGTAACTGATGAATATAGGGGCTCCCAAACTTTAAGACGTGTTTGGATCTAAGCTTTTATATATTACATTTAGAAACATTGATCAACAAACTTACAGTTATATATGGTTTTGGACAAAACAAGCAAACTAACATGGGTATATATTAGATTGAATTAAGACTGCATGCTAAAGTTGGTTTGCAATAAATCCCAGAAAACCAAACACAGAGAGTTTTTGAGGCTCAAAAATTGCACCGAGGGATGGATAAAACTTTGGAAGTGATTAAATAAGATACTATTGGCCATATGCACTCGTCAAAATTTACTGGAACCTTAATCTATGTTCTTTCCTTATTATCCTCATATGTAAAGATAATGGAATTGCATTAATTTGCTACGCATAGGTGAGAGAGAGAGGGAAAACTTTAATTGTATGGGGGCATGCGACCTGTGGGTATATTGGGATATGTGATATGGTTTGTAATTTTGGACCAAACAGCTTTGTTTTGATTCTCAGCTTTCAATTTTGTTTCTTTGCGTGCGTTAGATCGATATCCTCATTAAGAGTTTGTGTCATTTAGTGTCGACGAGAAGAAGAAACAGACATGCGTGCATAATCCCCCCTGGTGTACTTGATGTTCTCTATCTGTCTATGTGGGGAAGGCGATTAAGACTTAAGAGAGTGTGAAAGCAATCCAAACTGCATAGGTAAGATTACTGTTATTTATACTAGTCCTTAGAAACACTTCCTTTTCATTTATGCTCTCCCTAGATCGGTAATTTCAGTTTCGAGATACAGTAAACCGTGTTGAACAAGATGACAAAACTGTCTACGACAAATCAAAACGAGATCCTACATCAATAATAATAATAATAATACCAGTATTTTCTAAGTCAATATGAAATCTTGTGAATTTATTTTATGCAAAAGGCAAATTTAAGTTTCTGAAGTTTAATTTAGTGTAAAAATTTTTTTGGCTCAATATAATCTTTAAAATTTTTAAAAAAGGTTCATTATCATTGTTCGCATAATATCGTTAATTCCTGTCTGATGTGATTCATACACGTGGCAAAAAATGGTTCCTTATGTTTCTTAAAAGTTTTTGAATGGGTTTATTTTATTTCCTTATATTTTTTAATGATTTCATATTAATCTATTATATGTTTTTGAAAGATTTCAATGTAGTCCTCTAGCAACTATTAAATTTTTTTACCAGGATTTTTAATTGTGCAGAATGTCATCAACATCACAGAATCACTGTCATTACACTACATTCAACACCTTGCACTACTTTTCGTTGATGATCAAACCTTTTAATTCGCAAAATTGTAGAATGTGTCAAGGATTGAACCTTAATCCAAATCTTTACTCTACTTTGAATGTGTGAAACATAAAGCCTAAATTGCAATTTGGGGATTTTAAGAGGAAAAGGAAAAAGATAGTTTGAATGTAAGTTGTGAGGCATTTTTCAAGTTAGCGCTTCTATCCTGTCTATTAAGCCATATATGAGTCAGGTCAGACAATTTTACTACTAGTAATTAATAGCATTAAGGAAAAGGATAATGTTAAATTTTTTAAAAAAATTTAAAGACTATATTAAACTGAAATAAGTTTTTAAAACTAAATCAAATTTTAAGTGAAACTTTAAAGATAACTAAAAATGAATTTCTTCTATATTTTATGACATATGAGAAAAACCATAACATGACGCCATGACTTTGTGTATATAAATCTTGCTAATCATAATGCAACGTGTGCGAGTTCCTTCTATTTTTTTTGAAATTAGTTAGCTTCTTCCATTGAAGTTAGCACAAAAAACAATCTTTTATTGACCCGCTAACAAGAATTGAACACAAAGCTGTGTGTTGATCTGTCAATTCAAGTAACCCTTATATATTGTCCCAAAAATTCTGTATTGTTAGATTAGAATCTCACAAGAAGATTAACTCTAGCATCTTCCATTAATAATATGTGGGATGTGGCTTTAAATGCTAGACACGGGTGAGAAATTCTCCGCCATACCTTTGGTGTTAAGCATCATAGTTTCCTCTCATCCATGGCCAGTACTCATACACATATCGAATTAATTAATTATATCCCATTTCTTCTCATGCATGTGACATAACATCCAAGCATTAATTGGCAAAGGCTTTCTTCCATCCCCTTTCCCTCAACTGAGCGCAACTTTATCGTTCACCGTAAAGCAACAATATGCAACTATATATTTAGTATTTACGTGTTTGGCATGCATTAACCATTTGGGTCGTGGATATAGCCAGCTTTATGTTTTTCTCTTCATTACTCTAAGTTGTTACTAAGCTTGAGAAATATATAATTAAAGTGAGTAATGAAAAATATTAAATAATATCTGTAATTGATTATCTTTCTAAAGTTAAAATGCAAATAGACTCTTCAACTTGAAAGTTTATGCAATTTATCATCTTAGCACTAAAACTTGACTATCAACCTCAAAACTCATAGACTTGTTCAACCTAGTTCTATTAGTAAGTCTATCCAAAAATATAATGGAGTAAAAAATTAGATTCTTCATAGATTTAGACTAATTCAAATTTGGGGGAAGAAGATTAAGCACATATTTGTGTAACTTGGATCTCGTAAATGATAAAAAAGAACAAATGTTTTTAAAGAAAAGCAAGTATTTTTATTTATTGGACAATACATAGATATAAACTATATCCTTTACAATACCATAAGGGATCCAATAGAAGAAAGATAAAGAGGGGAAGAGAAAAGTGAATAAGTTTTTCCTTTCTATTCCTCTCTTTTTCTTTTTTCACAATTTATCTTATGCAATTAGACAATGAGTGTTAAAAGTTTAAATTAGTATCGCATTGAATGTTATATGAGAATATGAGAATTTACTGTAATACTCTGTCTCGCTTGCTAAGAGTAGAGAATGATGAACATTGCTTATAATGAACAGTCGGTTACAGGAGCTCAAATGAGCAATTGCCAAGTGGCAAGAATAACAACCAAATCTACACTTACGTATATACAGTGGCTAGCTCACACTAAAACGCAATGGAAAAATAACAACCACTAGACGAATATTTATTAAGTCTTAACACCCCTTTCAAACGAGAGGATGTGATACAGACTCTGAGTTTGGCTCGTAATTGACAGAAGTGAGTATGCGATAGACCCTTCGTGAGGCAGTTAGCTATTTGATCTGAAGAAGGAACATAATGAATAGCAAGCTGTTTTGCTAAGACTTTGTCTTGAATAAAATAAACATCAAGCTCGATATGTTTCATTCGAGCATGAAAAATTGAATTTGATGCCAAAGCTACAACACTAGTATTATCACACGAAATAACAGTACACTTTTAAGATTAAAACCAACTTCTCCTAATAACGATTGTATCCAGGCAAGTTCAGCAGCCAAATTTGCCAGTGACCTGTATTCGGATTCTGTACTTGATTTAGCCACAACTCATTACTTTCTAGAAGACCATGCCACTAAAGAATCACCAAAGAAGACACAAAAACCTCCCGTAGATCTCCTGTCATCTGAACATGAGGCCCAATCCACATCAGAATAACCAGTGAGATTCAAGATTTCTGATGGTTTAATATGAATTCCATGAAATACAGTCCCTTTAAGATACCAAAATACTCTCTTTGCTGCTTGCCAATGTGAAACTGTAGGAGATGCAAAAAACTGACTTAACTTGTTCACTACATAGCTGATGTTAGGTATGGTATTAGTTAGATACTGAAGAGCTCTAATAGCACTTCTGTATATGGTAGGATTCTGAAGTGGCTTGCCATCATTAGTTGAAAGAGCCTTTCCTACAACTATTGGAGTGGGACACGGTGTAACATTAAGCATGTCAACCTTTTTGAGTAAATTTACAATATATTTACTTTGAGTTAAGTAAATTCTAGTATTATCACGAAAAGCTTCAATGCCAAAGAAAAAGTGAAGAGCCCCAAGATCTTTTAAGGAAAATAATCTATTTAATTGTAAAATAAACTTTTGTAACCTTGCTGAATTATTTCCTGTAATGAGTATATCATCTACATATATAAAAATGAAGATGACTTGTATTTTATCTTTGTAAAAGAACAGAGAGCTATCACTTTTTGAATTGAAAAATCCCCAAGACGTTAATATACTTCGAAGCCTTTCATACCAAGCCCTTGGTGCCTGTTTTACACCATATAAGGCCTTAGTTAATTTGCACACATGATCAGGTCTGCTTTTGTCTACGAAACCTTCTGGTTGCTTCATATATACTGTTTCCTCAAGAACACCATTCAAGAAGGCATTATTTATGTTAAGTTGTTTGACTTTCCAATGAAAGGAGACGGCCATAACAAGAATGATTTGAATGGTTGAAGCTTTGATGACCGGATTAAAAGTCTCTCCAAAATCCATACTGGGGTCTTGTTGAAATCCCTTTACAACTAACCTAGCCTTATATCCATCAATGGTACCATCTGACTTGTATTTGGTTTTAAAAATTCATTTGCAATCTACTATATTTTGTTTCCCAGTGCAAGGAACTAGAACCCATGTGTTATTTTTAATAAGAGCATTGTATTTATTGATCATAGCTTCCTTCCAATGTGGCATTTTAAGTGCATCCATGATATTAGTTGGCATTGATTCTAAAATCTGTTAAGTAGAAGTTAAACCAATAAATGGATGCTTTGTTTTGAAGATACCTTTCTTACTTCTGGTGATCATGTGGTGTCCATGAGTTGCTCCATCAGCAGATTCTGGTTGAACTTCTTGTTGGTCTTCTTTATTTTAATTGTTAAGTTCACTAGTAGAATCCAGATCATTCATTGAGTAAGAAGTACTGCTATTGTCAGGCATTCTTGTTTCTGTCATACTCTTATTAGGAGAATTTGCAAAAGCAGGTGTTGAGCAGCTACTGTCATGTACACTTTGAATGGTGTCATTGATTTTGTTTGTATATCACCTAAGTCTGTGCTAGGAGGTTCAAAGAGCTGTACAGAATTGTCAGAAGATATAGGAAAGAATAAGGCAGGCATAATATTATCTTGTATTGGTTGCTTAGTATTAATAAAACCATATTCAAAAGGAAAGGTGTCTTCATTAAAAACAACATGCCTTGATATGTATATTCTTCCAGTAGGACTTAAGCATTTGTAGCCCTTGTAAGAATTACTATACCCAACAAAAACATATTTGGTAGTATGAAACTGAAGTTTATGGTGATTATAAGGTTTAAGGCAAGGAAAACATGCACAACCAAACACTTTGAGAGCTTTATAATCTGGATCAGCCTTGTATAATCTGCTAAATGGTGAAACACCTTTCAAGACCTCAGTAGGTAGTCGATTAATTAAATACACAGCTGTATGGAAGGCTTCCCACCAATAGAACGAAGGCATTTTTGCTTGAGCCAAAAGTGTCAAGCCTAACTCTACTATATGTCTATGTTTCCGTTTTGCTCTGCCATTTTGAAATGATGTATGAGGACAAGAATGTCTAAAGTGAATACCATCTTCTTGTATCAAGTTTGTAAAGCTCCTAAACTCTCCACCCCTATCACTTTGCAATGTCTTAATTTTGCAATCGAATTAATTTTCAGCAAGCTTCTTAAACTGGACAAATGCATTCATTGCCTCTCCTTTACTTTTCAGTGGATAAATCCAAGTGAAGCGGCTAAAATCATCTAAAAAATGTATATAAAACTTGTAACCATTCATAGAAGTTACCGGTGTTGGGCCCCATAAGTCAGTGTGAATAAGCTCTAGAGGTTTATTAGCTTGAGAGTTGGACAGTTTAGAAGGAAGGGCATGCGATTTTCCATATTGACAAGCATCACAAAACTGGGAGTTTTCATTAACATTGATATTTGCATTGCAATTTTTCACGACATGAGACAAGGTTTTCTGTGATGGATGGCCTAGCCTACGATGCCAATGATCAATGGTAGAAACATAAACAACTAGGCTACTATTGGTGCCTTCTTGATGAGATGTTTGAAATTTCCTTGATGATATAGCATCTTGCTTTCTTGGCTCCTTGATTTTGTAAAGACCATTACTAAGTTCCCGTTGCAATAATGTTCTCCTTGTCAGCTTATCCTTCACAGAGCAGCCATAAGGATTAAATTCAACAAGAATATCATTATCACAAGTCAGTTTGGAGACACTCATCAGGATTTTGGTGATATTAGGTGTGTGTAGGATGTCTTTCATCAGTAAATTCTACCCTCTATGACATGGTAGATTAGAATAACCAATATTGAGAATTTTAAGTTCTGCACCATTTCCCACAAATAGTTTTTTCTTACCAGAGTAGGTTGCTGAATTGTCAAGCTTATTAGAGTCATGTGTCATATGATGACTCCCCCTACTATCTATATACCACACATTGTCACTGACTGTGTTAGATGAGGCCATGTAAGCAGAGAAATCACCACTGTTGTAGCTAGCATTGTTGTTTGAAAAACCAGAATTACTGAAGCTTGCATTGTTTGAGAATTGATTGTTCTTGTAGTTTGAATTAGATGGCCTTGTGAAGCTTTTGTCAAATTGAAAATAGCAATTTGCAGCTGTGTCCAACTTTGTTACATACTTGATAGATAGGTTTATTATTTTTAGAACTTCTTTCATGACCCCTTAAACCACGAGAACTTTTTTGAAATGAGCCTTTCCATTGTCCTCTTCCAAATTCTTGAGTTTGAGTGCGACTTGAGGGACCCTTATTTTCAGTTATAGTCACATTTGCAAAGACTGAGTTCATTGACTGTGTTAGATGAGGCCATGTAAGCAGAGAAATCACCACTGTTGTAGCTAGCATTGTTGTTTGAAAAACCAAAATTATTGAAGCTTGCATTGTTTGAGAATTGATTGTTCTTGTAGTTTGAATTAGATGGCCTTGTGAAGCTTCTGTCAAATTGAAAATAGCAATTTGCAGCTGTGTCCAGCTTTGTTACATACTTGATAAATAGGTTTATTATTTTTAGAACTTCTTTCATGACCCCTTAAACCACGAGAACTTTTTTGAAATGAGCCTTTCCATTGTCCTCTTCCAAATTCTTGAGTTTGAGTGCAACTTGAGGGACCCTTATTTTCAGTTATAGTCACATTTGCAAAGACTGAGTTCATGCTATTTAGCTGCTCCAATCTATTTTCATAAGTCAACAATGATGCCTGCAAGTCAAGCCAAGTGAATCCTTCTTTACTGATAGTTGAACTACAATCGAGGTGTATTCAAAATCAAGGCCAATAAGAGTTTGAGTAACTAGATCACTTGAGGAAACAGGATTTCCAGCCAAAGTCAGATTGTCTGCAATGCCTTTGATCTTGTTATGATAGTCTTCCATTGTCATTGAACCTTTCCTGATTCTCTGAAATTCATTTTTGAATAGAGTGATTCTAGACTTAGTATGAACACCTGAGAGTTCTTTGGCTGCTCTCCAAAGATCCCTTGAAGTTTTGCAGTGAATCATCTGAGAGGCTATATCCAGACTCATGGAGTTAAGGAGCCATTCAAGAAGAAGTTGGTCAGTAGTGACCCAATCTTCATATTCAGAGTTAACCTTTATCTCTGTACCTTCAAAAACCATCTTTGGTGGGCACGCCTTTGTTCCTAGTATGAATCCATCCAATTTGTGACCTCGAATGATTGGAAGAACCAATGATTGCCATAATAGGTAGTTGCTTCTGTCCAGCTTGACAGAGCAAATCTAATTGAGAGAACCAAAGAGTGAGTTGCTCTTGTTGATAGCAGTGAAGGATGATATCACAATAGCTTGATTTTTGATCGACGGGGATGAAGTTGATGATTCCATGGCGTGAGCCTTAATGCTCTGATACCAAGATGAGAATATGAGAATTTACTGTAATACTCCGTCACTTGCTAAGAGCAGAGAGTGATGAACATTGCTTATAATGAACAGTTGGTTACAGGAGTTCAAATGAGCAATTGCCAGGTGACAAAAATAACAACCGAATCAACACTTACGTATATACAGTGGCCAGCTCACACTAAAATGCAATGGAAAAATAATAACCACTAGACGAATGTTTATTAAGTCTTAACAATGTTAAAAGATAAAACTGTCAAATATAATCTCACATAAAGGCATTTCGTTGAGTTGTTGAATGAATTTATTAACGGGAATTTGAAGTTGCATAAATTTATAAGTCGATTTTACAGTTGATTAAATAAATTGTACAAATTCTTAAATTAAAGTACGAGCTTTGAGCCTTTTTTCAAATATAGTAAGTTACGAACACTTTCAGAGCTCAATAATTACAGAGCTTATAAGCTTGTTGTTCCTAGCAAAAGCAGCGAGCCAGGACGTAATGTTGGTCCATGTGGTCCTCTGTCCATCTAAGGAATTTAGGGTCTGCAACAACAGAACCATTAAATAGTCCGCTGAAACTGTAAACTGCAGACTGCAAACAGTAAAGATACGTCGGGTTGTTAATAACGGCTCACTGTGAGGTAAATTTGGGCCCAAACCCCAAAAAAAAAAGAAAAAATATATTGGGCTTAGTAAGGGCCTTACTGTAACTAGCATCAATGCAAATGACCCATTGGTTTAGTTCTATTTCATTTAAACCCAAATTTGTTTCCATAATATCAGATGAAACGTTGAACGTTGTACGGTTGTAATCATTTTCAGTCTTTGAAATTCAATAACCTATCCGACAAGCACCTCCATGGAAATACGACAACGTTGTCAAATTCAAATTCATACAAAATTACCAATTTGACTGACAGAATACCTTGGTAGTGTGAATACGAAATTCAAAGGATAATTGGATACGTGACGCGTTAGAATGTGTCAATTTTTCAAATGAAGTACAAGATGTAGGATCAAATCGTATCGCTGCTTTATCAACACGCTTTGAGGTTAAGGGCTTCAAAAGATTTCATTTCATGGCAAAAATATGTGATTAATTCAAGGAGAATCTGAATATTCGCCCCCTTTTCCAATTTTCAGAACGCGACACAATTATGAAGCGCGTCCTCTGCCACCGTATAAATAATGCAAAGGGCTAAGGGCCCACATTGCAAGGGGCGCAGAAAACCCTATGTCCTGTCACATTTCTATCACCACCCATTTGATCCCGTATTGACTTTGAGAGATGGTTTATGAAGCTAATTAATTATTCAATTTTTAAAATATTACTTTTTTAATTTAATTATTTGAAAATAAAAGTTTTTAATCTAGTTCTTAATTAATTTTTTTATCGCTCAAAAATAATCTTTGATGTTAATCAAAATCACAAATACTTAATAGACTTATGTGATATAAATGAAAATTTACATGACCATTAACCAATAATATGACATTATCCAAATGTCATTCCCCCTTGAGTAGCATCATTTTGTTTAATTTTTCAAAACTCATGGTCGATAAAAATCATACAAAATGACATCTTTTGACAAAAAATGACACAAACAAATTTAAATAGTTAGACAACAGTTAAATGGACTCCTCTTTATATTATGTCAGTTATTCTGTTAAATAATTATAACTTTATCTTGTACAAAATACTATTTTAATTGGAAAAAATGACTAAGGAACTAAATTAAGAAGTTTTAAAAGACCAAATAAAAAAAGTTTAAAAACTAAATAATCAATTTACTCTAGTTAAAAAAGGATAGAACTAATATGTTCTATTAAATAATATAACTTGTAAATGTATTTATTATAAATTATAAATTTCTCTAATTTATATTTTTTTATGTATTTTAGGTTAACTCTTGATTCTACCTTAATCTTTTAATTCTAAGTTGATTAAATTATTATTATTTTATTATTATACTTAATCTCTTATGTATATAAACATTTATAAACTCATTAAAAACACGCACAATTCATACAATTTTTTTAATCTTTTTTTTTTTTAACTCACGTGTCTTATATGTTTATATAATTATTTTATAAGTAACTTAATTATTATATTTTTCAAGAATTGAATCTGCCGCAAACTGAAGGTGGATGTGTCTCTAATTTCGGTGTCACACACACAGAAATGGCCTCATAATTGGATGTCAGAGGCAGAGAAAGCAAAAGCCTATTACCGTTGATGATCTTTAGCGATGCGGATGATAGTATGGTTCAGAGAATGGAGCAGGGTAACAAGACATGGTTTCCAGTTATAATAAAGAGAGAGGAATCTGAAATGCCCAGAAAGCTTTTCCCATTCTCCGTATAAATCTTTATTGACCCAAGGGAGACATATATTATGATCTTGACCAAAATATAAACTCCTCCATTAAAAAAATGTCGAACCAACAATAATGGTACACACAAAGATAGGTTTTTCCACATATTTCTGCTATCACACTGATTAAGTACTGTCTATAGATATTATCATCTTAACACACAAAATTTAGTGGATTTTCATACTAATAGGGAGATTACAAAGAAAAAAAGGAATTCTCAGACAGGGATAATCCCCTGTCTTCCTCTGCCATTTCTGCAAAACGAGAATCTTCCACTGGAAAACGATCTCTTCATTGCGATTGGACTCAACACACAATGCAGCACCCTTCTTCTGTAGCCAGACTTACTACTTTCTCCTTGGGATCTCTTTGATGGACCTGCTTCATTTGAGCTTTCTCCTACTCGAGCAATTTGAAGCGAATGATCCATAGACACTGACCTTCTGATGGCTTCATCGTCTTCATGCCCTTCATCTCTGATCTCAATCATTCTATGCCTTCCCTGCAAAAAACCCAGATCGCTAAAAGCACGCAATGCAGGCTTTGGACCTTCTTCTACATCCCCACCCATTTCATCGTTTCTCCTTCCAACCCCTCCATTTTCTTCATTCGCATTCCGAATTTCCAGTGAAGATTCATTCCTTGAGGAAGCTTCTTCTATCACAGGTGGAGGCAATTGAGGGGCCGAAGCATTGAAGGTAAAAATATGAGCACGACAGAGAGGGCAATTAGAGTGAGACTTGAGCCATTGGTCAATACACGGAAGGTGAAAAGCGTGGCTGCATTTAGGCAGCAGTCTAACATTTTCATCTTCTTGAAACTCACTGAGACAAACAGAACAATCTGTGACTCCAACCAACCCGTCTCCTTTCTTGTACTTATACACTGTAATGGACTTTATCAGAGCTTCATCTAATCCATTGGTTGAGACATGCCACGGCTCATGCAGTGAAGGGTTGTGATTATCTTCAATTTCATCATTTGGGTTAAGATTCTCTCTGTCTGAAGATTCTCTGTTTCCACAGTACTTGGATATGAAAGTGTAGTAACTTACCAGAAGAAAAGCACTGGCCAAGATCCCAATTATGGCTATAACAAGAGGAGAGAAATTCGGAGTTGAATCGTCATCTTCAGGAAAATCGAAGGTCGGAGGAGGAGGAGGAGGGAACACTATATAACACCACTGTGGACAGTACACACTACAAAAGCCTTGGGAGCAGTCCTTGATGTTCATATATGGAATCCAGGTTCTTGGGTTGCCAACGGCAGCCATCGAAAATATTAGAACTTGGGGTTCTAATCATGGATTCTCCATCTTCCTGCTAAGCACAGAGAGAAAATTGGTGATCTTATAGCCCAATGATTAGAATCGAGAGAGAGAGACTTGGGAGAAGATGAGTTTCTGTGAAAGGAAAAGATGGCGTGGAAAAAGGAGCCAGAATGGGAGAGATGGAAATCGAAGGATAGACAAGGAAAATGGTAGGGCTGATTGGCATACTTTAACTTCTCTTTTTCTTTTGTGTTGAGCATGGCTTTCTCTTTTATCTAGTTTTTCTTTTCCTGGTTACAATGGTTTTTTGACTAAGCAGGTGTTCATGTTGGTTGGGAATTTATTAAAGTAATCAATGCTTTTCGGTTTAATTTTTCTTGTACTGCTGACTGTCTAATTAGCACCTGATTTTATCAAAGCGCAAGATAGCATCCATTTTGAAGATAAAAATGTCGTCACTCAAATTTATTAATTATCACCTTTTTTTTTCCTTTACTTAATGTCTATCTTCATTCAAATCTCTACATGTTTGTTTTAATAATTTGACATTAAAAAATATTTTTTAATATTTGCTAAACATAATAATATCAATAAAAATATTTATTAAATAGTTTTTTCAAACAAAATCTATTTCTCTCCCATAACTTTTTTCATGAACCTCAATTTTTTTAAAAAAAAAAATTAAAAATAAATAAAAACTCACCGGAATTCCATACAGGCTATTAATTCTCTTTGAGCTTTACCAAGCTCGAGTACTTTCATCAATGCCCATAAAGTTATGTGGGGAGCCACTTGAGCCGTCAAGTTTGTTGTGCCGGGCACAGTTAGGGCTTATTATTATTATTATCAAATATATCAGACACAATCTGTTTTTAAAAAATGATAAATTAAATATATAAAAAATGAGTTCCGTTAAAAATAATATTTGACATTTTTTATAATTAATTTAATCAATTTAATTTTTAGGATCGAATATACCTACAATATGCTAGTGTGCATCACAAACATTTCTGACATACAAGAGGAAGAATCATATTCACATATAGACGGATTAAACTACAGTCATTATATTTAACATAGCCTAACCAAAGGTTTTGTTTTGATTTTCACAGTGAACAAAAAAACATGTGCCACGAAGCGTGGTGAGTATATATTTGAGAGTAAACAGATGAGTATATTCTGTAGAACGATAGAAAGATAGAGAATAGCTAGGTAGGAACGAATGTGGGTGTTGAGAACACGAACTTTCGTAATTCAACAAGATATGGTGCTCCATTTATCTCTTCTTCTGTGTGGGCCTTAATTAGGTAAACGACCATCCTATTCTACTTTGCATATGTTCTTTCCAGGAATCCAACAGTAAGTATCCATCTCCTCACAACTTGGGATTAACTTGTCAGTAAAGAAATAAAGATTAACATATTTCTTTGATTAAAATAATCCAGGATGATAAAGGAACCCTAATCTCTTCAGAATTTAAAGATAACAAAAAATAAAAAGCCTAAACTTACACGATATCCACGACCTTTAAGCTTAATTTGTAATGCTAGTCAACTAGACATTATGAGCATCCATTCCTAAGGGGAATAAAGCTGGAATTAAATAAGAGAGTGTGATTTAAAGTTAGCTTACTGTCGATTCAAGAGACTTCTTTTAGTCTTCATTAATTCTCAATTGCTAACACCCAACCATATCTTTTCTTCGCTTTCTGGGTGGGTTTCCCTCTCCCTGAAGCCACCCCATTATTTAAGTTTGATATATACACATATAGGATTAAAAGGTAATTTTGCATATATATTAATTGATATTCTGATTAAAAATTATATTAAGACCCAACTTGTATAAGTAATGATCCAAATTCTTTGATATATATACCAGTTAAGAATTAAGCACTATACTTGTCCACGTAGTCATCCAAATTTATTGATACCCTCAGCTTTTATGTGAGATTGGCCGGAGTGGCTGAAGCTGTTAATATCACCATATAAGAGCTTATTGTCTTTCTCTTCCTTTAATGCACTTCATCTTTCAACGCTCAACCGACAAATTATACCACTCTTCAAGTGGTCACATACGTAGATTGCTTTGTTCGGGTAGAAGAAGAAGCATATATTCCCCAATCTAGTAGAAAAATGGGAGCATATTTTCTTAAGAACTGATAAAAATCAAATCAATCAGTCAAATTTACGTGTTTGACATGCTTTGACAGATCTTCGGCATGCCACAATAATTATGAGAATAATTCGTTATATTTTTTAGTTTAAATAAAGAATCTTGATAATTAATTTTGGGTTCCAACATCTATTGTTTATGTATTTGTGAGTTCCAACTATCTGCAGAAAAATTAATATTGAAAACATTTTGATAATTTCAAGGATAACCTTCTTAGTTCATCCAAGCCCCTTGAGTCCTGGCAATGCTATTTTTATTTATTTTTCATCTTCTATTATTGAATAAATGCTCTCTCTTTAAACGAAAAATTATAGTTTATAAATTTTTTAATTTTAAGATCTGACATGTCCATGTGTAATCACATGTCATTAATTTCTATTAATTTAATTGACAGAATTAACATTTAAGATGATATTAAAAATTTTGACAAACGTATAAAATATAATTATTATAAAATAAACATTAAGAACGAAATTAATATAGGTTCTAAATTTTTGGGATGAAAAAATTGTGCCTTCTATTTATTTTCAATCCGCTTCTATTAATATTTTAGATAACTGAAAAAGTCGAGATGATGTTTAATTGTGTAACTAACATTTTTTAAAGAGATTTAATTGAGATCATAACTCAAATATTATAATCTGTAATAGTTGAAATCAGAAGAGAATTCATAGTTGTGTAAGTAGCATTTTGCATAATAGATTCTGCTCTGGTGATATAGCAAACATGATCATAATGAATAAGCCTCATAGCGTAACAAGTATCAGATCTATGTTTCCTACACATGGGTTATAATGATTTGTCTCAATATACATAGATTCCAACTCTAAACTAATTGGCAATTTTAGTGGAAAAAAGATGGTGAATGAAAACTGTAGAATTCAATTATCATAATCGTGTATACATGTGTTTGAATTTGAGGTCAAATTCCAGCTCCTGCAGGTTTCCTCTAAGTCCACAGAGCATGGTCAAAGAAAATGAAATGAATAGGCAGGATCTATGATTCTTCCAGTTGATCATCATAACCTTGCTCTTCCTCTTTCTCATTTCCAGATTCTTTAACAGTTCTTTGACTGAATTTTAGGCGAAGTGGTCGTCCCATTAATTCCTGCAAGGCATAGCTCCAGGATAAATAATTTTCATTCTAACATGAAAACTAGGACAAACTCAAATCTATCAAAAATAACATCTAGAGTCATTGTAATGTAACCTACAAAGGTAAGAATGAACTGAAATATTGCTTTGTTTAGAACAAAATCACAATGGGATAGGGAACTCGCATCATGAATCCCCTACTTGACAGAACATTCTGGTCCTTGTGGAAGTATCTTGGCAAAGAAAATGCTAGATGAAGCAAGTGAAAGTACTTCCCATTAACGCCAAAGTGCAAAAGGAAAACATCAGTGAAAATTTTATTCTTGCTAGTGTCACTAACCATTGACAGAAAGCTGGTAAAGGAGGAGTAATTTATTGTGGACTCCTGAAGGCACTTTGTAACCACGAAGCTGAAACTACTTTTTCTTTGAATTTGACCACACACACATAAAGTGCTACTCGATATATTTTAATGTAAAATAATTTCAGCTAAATAATTTCATGCTGTTTATAAGAGATGAGCACAATTAACTCAACCTATTCATGGAATAACAAAATTCATCCAAAATTGTAACAAAATAGCAAAGATAGTAACCATCTACAAGATGATAATTACCTTCCCATCCAAAATAGAAATGGCAGCCTCTGCTTCATCCTTTGTAGCAAAAGAAACAAATCCATATCCAGCAGATCTTCCAGAAGGGCTGTCAAAGACAACTCTGGCTGAAACTGGTGATTTGAAATTCTCTGTGAAGAATTCTCTGAGATGGCTAGATCTTGCTTTCCATGCAAGATTGGAAGCATAAATTTTATGGCTTGTCTTGTCAGCAGGGGGACTTGGAGGACGTGGAGGAGGAGGTTTCTTGAATCTCTTTGCAAGCTCTACCCTTATTATCCTGCCTGACAGTTCCTATACCGCAGAATTTTGAGTCAGTAAAATTGTTCCAGACATATTTTAGATCAGATATTCAAAGTAATTTTCCTAAACTTTTTTTGTCATTCATCTTTGACACTATTTGATATATGTCAAAGTATAACCCTGAGAACTTTAAAATTGACTTACTTTTAAACTTTTTAGGATGTCCAAAATACTTTGCATGGGACAAACATAGGCTAAAGTCATTCACATATAATGCAAGTGAAAGTGATCTTACTACAGGCCCCTTCAAAGTGGCAGAACTTCAATTTTAGGAAAAGATGCCACCTTATTTGGTAAACTGTTAGTAGACTATCTTGTTGTTGTACTAAAAGAGTGTCCGCTTCCATGACAACTGAAAGGAATTGAAGAAATATGGCTCAAACTCCAGCTCTTTAATACTAATTTGCAAAGTCCCAACCAATAAAAGACAAGTTTTTGCATATCATTTTCAACTGAACGTTGAATAACTCAATTCCATATCTTATGTAAGTACTAGAGCATGCATAAGCGAAGATCAAGGATCATAACAGGGAAAACAAACGTACTCAAGTAAAATGCTTGGCAAACTGAGGAGGAAATTTAGTCATATACCACCTAACTTGACTGGTAAATTTATATTTATGAAATATGAACAATCCCTATATGGTGGCAGCAGAGTTGGCAGCAGTACTAATAAATCCAATTACAGAATAATTCTTCACAGGGATATAATGGCGCTTTGCCTTAAACCTGCTTTTCTGTGAACCCTTAAGGGCACTACATGTTAGTCCTTAAAGCATTGTTTAACCACCAACCCATTTAAAGAATGTAAAATAAGATAAATAATGACATAATAGGTATAGTAAGAATGTTTTTCCTCATGAACAACAGGCTTGAAGAGTAAGAGGAACTGGGTATGCCCTGGCTCATTGTGGAACGCAAGTGATTAAGATAGATTCTATCTAGTTTATATTATAGCTGATACAGTCTCCAGACTGTGTTTGATTTAAGTTCAAAGTTTGAACAGATCAGAAAGTGATATGATTCTGCCGTTTCCTATTAGACGACATGTGACTCTCTTCATTGCTGACTGGAGTCCGCTGGGCTTACAATTATATGATGATCAAGCATGAACACAGCAATCTAAATGGTTATTAATTTCTTAGTAAATTGTCAGTGATATTCGCGAATAGTAACAGGCTTTCCATTGCCCAGATCATCTATATCCCGTGGTGTTCTTGCATTCTGGAAGCACGATTCAGCGAACACTCATCTAAGCACTTTATCGCAACATACAACCAACTTTAAGAAAATGAAAACAATGAACGCCATATTTAGAATACATACCAATACCATATACCTGAACCAGAATGTGAAAAAGCGCTTTTCACATATCAGTGCTATGTATATGGAATAGAGCTCTCAGACCAAACAAAAGAATCTCTTTGAAATAAAATTACACAGAAGCAACTCACATGAGAGTGAAATTTATCAATAGCAGCCTGAGCCTCTTCCCCGGAAGCCATAGTGACGAAGGCAAATCCTCGGCTCCTCCCATTTTTGCTTTTTATTATCTACTAAAATTAAAAAGTAAAACCTCAATTTTCAAATTTACGGAAATAGGAAAAGGCGAGCCCCAAAAAGAGTAGCAAGAGGAGAAATTGGAAAACCTCGACGTCAGTTACAGTTCCGCATTGACCAAAGAGGTTCTTGATGTCCACAACCGAGAGTGACCATGGTAGATTAAACACGTAAAGCTTCTTTTTGATGTTGGTTTCCTGGGTTTGCTCAAGTTTTTCTTCTATTGCTGCCTCTTGCAGAGTAGAGCATAATTCAAAGCAAAGCCTTGCCCTGGAGATGATGGATGAGAGTGTGGGAGAGGAGACGGAACTATGGGAAAGGGGAAAAAGAGAACCGGAGACATTGAGCTTTATGGAGTCAAGTCGTTTGGCAGCTGAACAGTACTTATTAGAACAACGGAAAGATCCCAAGAGTACGAGAGCGGATTCTAGAGTCGCCATTGATTGATTGAAAGGAGGACGAAGAAAAAGGATAACGGGTGGACCTGGATATTTTTTCAATGTATTTGTGCATAAAATTTGTAGTCGACAGGCAGGCTTTTGTTGGGAAATCATATGCCCAACGCAGATTGTAGAACTCGTAAAGCATTGGTTCGAGTTCATATTTTTCTCTGACTTGCATTTTTTAACTTAATGAAAAATTTCTCCATAGATTCTTTTAATAAAACTTTAACTCGTTTTGACTTAAATTTTATAATTTACTGTAATAAGATAATCTCATTTTCTTGATAAAAAATATTACTTCAAAAAACTGATAAAACTCAATCCCAAAAAATTACTTTAAATATAAATCCTTCCAAGCTTTAGTTAAAAAAAATGGAAAAAAATGTGAATTATAATCTGATCTTTGATTGAGTGTTTTAGCATTGTTTTGAAATTTGCTTTATTCTATACCTATATTTTAAATGAGTTTTTTTTTCCAAAGTACTCTAATAGAAAAGTAGTTAGCATTTGGACAAATTATTTAATAAGTAATTTTACTAATATCATTAGTATTTGATTAATTATTCAAAAAAAATTATTGTTAAATTATTAAAAAGGACATATTTAAAAATACTTTGACAATTACTAATTTTGAATGAAGAAATAATTTTAAATATTCAATATAATTAGTTGTATTAAGTTTTTAATTTTATTTAAATAAAATATTAAAAAAATAATCATAATAAACATATATAAAACTATACAATCAGGATTATATATATATATATATAATCAAAATAAATATATAAAAGGAAGACACAGAAAGAAAGGTGAGAGCTGAATTAATAAAAGAGTAAGCTCAAATAATTTTATAAATTTTAATTCTGAGTGAAGATATATTTTATTCAAAATAATTAATTTTTTTTAATTTTTACTGTTACCTTAAGAAAAACTCTAATTTCTTAGTTATTTCTTACAATAAAAAATAAATAAATTTTGGTATCATATAAAAGCAATTTCATATCTTTTCTATATATAACTGACAAATAAAAATGTTTTTTTAAACAAAATAAACAACCTTTGTTTTTTGCCCCATGTCTAAGCCAACGGGAAGACGGGCGAAAATGAGTCAAGCTTGATACTGCAAAAGCATCAGGACACATTAATGCTTTCTTCTGATTTTTGTCTATGACCAGCCGATCCAGCTGCTCAATCTGATCCCTTTCCCTCCTCTTTCCCCATGCACAGTACTTCAAGCAAGTTACCCTTTTTTCAAAAAGTCATGCTCAATGTGAATGTGCCCCAAAGATCAAAATCCCCTATTTTAAAATTATCTCTTCTTGCTTTAACTAGTAGCTACCAGTAGGGATCCAAGGTAAGGAACAAATATTTGTGGGGTACGGTTGTCTTCGGCATAACAAAAGACTATCTTGGGGTTCGAAGAAAAAAGTAACCAAACCCATCAAGCGCACTCTGTGATTCTCTGAAGATGGCAATGAGCAACACCGTGATAGGAGTCATCAACTTCGTAGCCGTACTACTCTCGATCCCAATCATCGGTGCCGGAATTTGGCTAACGAACGAGCCAGCAAATTCTTGCGTAAAGACTCTACAATGGCCGGTCATAATATTGGGGGTTCTGATATTGGTGGTAGCTCTAGCGGGCTTCATTGGAGGGTTCTGGAGAATCCAATGGCTCCTCATATTCTACCTGGTGGCCATGCTCGTGCTCATCATACTCCTGGTGTGCTTGGTGGTGTTCGTGTACATGGTCACGCTCAGAGGCCACGGCGACATTGAACCCAACCGAGCTTACTTGGAATACCATCTTGACAACTTCTCCGGCTGGCTTCGTCGCAGGGTCAGGAGTTCCTATAAATGGGATAGCATCCGAAGCTGCCTTAGCTCCTCCAATATGTGTGCTGAGTTGAACCAGAGTTTCCGCATGGCTCAGGACTTCTTTAACGCACATCTAACACCCATGCAGGTACCTACATTCTTTCATTTTAATACGTAATATGATTTGATTTCATCCATTCTTACAATGTCCTTAGGCTTGTTTCTTTTTCACTTATTTCCAGCCAATCATCCCAGGAATTGGGATTTTTCATCAAGAGAGAAACGGCGAGTTAAAAGGGCTTATAATTAATAGATCAAGATTCTTCAACCCTGTGCAATTAACCTAATTTTTCCTTTTTCTTCCCCAACATTCATTTTAACACCCGACTGTGATTAGATTTTGTCCAAAACTATATTTTTTTCATATGCAATCTTAATATTCTTCACATTATAGCTTAGTGCACATTTAGAATTTAAACCCAAAAAAAATTAAAATTTTTATGTTACTATCAAATTTTTTATATAAAATTTTCACAGTATAAATTATGTGTTTATTAAAAAATCTAATAACAAATGGCTTAAAGTCTTATGCCTAAGTTTTATTGAAATGATTTGAGGTATGCAGGAAATTTATTTTAGAAGACTAATTTATTAAGTGAAAGTCTTGTAATTTAAGCATATCTCAAGTCTTTATTTTTACCCACAGGGCATATCACTTGACCTTCGATTTCATTCTCAAACATACTTCCTACAAGAATCCTGATGATAAAAAGAAAAAAAATCATCTAACTCCTTTGGGTTGTTTCTGTGTTTTCACTTGTAGTCAGGATGCTGTAAGCCACCGACACAATGTGGGTACACGTTTGTGAATCCAACCTATTGGATTAGCCCCATCAATACAGCAGCTGATATGGATTGCCTTCAATGGAGCAACGACCAGACACAAGTATGCTACAACTGCGACTCGTGCAAAGCTGGCTTATTGGCAAATCTCAGGAAGGAGTGGAGGAGAGCTAATGTCATATTGATCATCACTGTCATCGCTTTGATTCTAACATACTTGATAGGGTGCTGTGCCTTTAGGAATGCCAAAACTGAGGAGATCTTTAGCAAATACAGGCAGGGCTATACTTGAAATTGGTAAGACCCAATATATTTCATGTACTCGTGAAGTTAGTACTGAACAGCTAGTGAGCACAATCTATGGTTATCTTAGTGGGGTTTGTTTTGAAAAGTGTTGTCCCTTGTGTATTAATTTGTATCTCTCTTTTTCGTTCATCTGAAAAGATGTTTGGTCTTTTTTATGAATAGTGTTTGAAATTTTGTGGAAAGGAATCTGAGGGGGGTCCGCGTGATTTGCGCGAAGGCCACCGAAAGTTGATTTCTCGAGTTACTAACACTATCACTGTCGAAGCACAAGGTCACTCTAGTGGAGGGTTTTCTGGGTTTTTCCTGTCCCAGTTTGCTTTGTTTATTAACGCCAATTCATAATCAGAATTTGCCGCGTCAAAGTCACTGTTGAAGAAAGTAATTTTGGATATAATAAAACAAAAAGGCAATAGATGTGCACAGTTCTTTGTGAATCATAGTCTTAAGCTCCCCTTTTTGATCTTTAAGCGTGGAATGTCATCTTCCTTTTTCTTAGATTGATATTCATTACCAATATGAGAGGGACTTCTCTCATCGTATAAATGGTGTGGTTCCTTTGTTTTTATTTTGTTGAGTGTTTGTCCCCTTTCTTTTACTTCCAAAAAAAAAAAAAAGAAACAAAAGTTATTAGTTTGACTGCCTCTAAATTCAAGGAATTACAGTAAAAGATCGCGGCTAATTTTTTTTCAAATAATTGATTAACTACATCCTAATAAGATTGCTTCCTCACACAAAAAAAAAAAATAAGAAAGCTTTTTAAAACATTATTTTATGAATAAGTACGTTTCAATAAATTTCTCTAATATTAGACCCCGAAAAAGCTTGACTAACTTGCCTTTTGCTTTTTTCCTGTGCCAAGATCAGAATTTGCCACAGTAAAGAGTCCTAATGAATTATGCTATTTTGATATGACTGATGAAGAAAATGATGGCAATGGCATGATTGCTTGCACCCAATATATGCTCTAGGAGTTCATTTTCGGTAGCTTTAATTGGAAAAATATAATAAGATTGAAGTGAGGTTATGTAAACCATTACAATATAGATGCACTTTTGTTTCTCCCGCACTATTTCCTTCTTCTTCCAGTATATATTCAAATTGAGTTAGGAAAGAAAGATAATAGGAAAAATGAAACCAATGAATGTATAAATCAAAATTTGATATACGATTATAAATTTCAGGATAAAAAGAAATTACTATCATTTCCCCACTTGTGAATATACATGATTGTCAAGGATAGACCTATATTAAAAGATTTAGGGACAGTAGCTCTCTCCCTCCCCCCAAAAATACACACACACACACACACACACACACAGTATTGTCATTTCTATAATTTTTAATTTGTCTTCTTTAATATTTTGAAATCTTCAATATTTATTCTTAAAGACATAATTGCCTTAACCATTTTTGTAGCTTCTCATGCTTTTTTTTTTCGTTTCTGTCCTCGACAATTGTATCTAATCACCGATGAATAAAATGAGAAATAGGTAGAATTTTAATATCACAAACAGATTTGGATTAATTCGTCTGATAACTTATATCAGTCCATATTTTTGACCAATAAGAATACGCAACATCCATTCAGTCTTTTTTGTTTTTGGGTGAAATTATGAGAGTCGTAGGGCAGGTAGCGTGTTCCCAGAAGAAACGAGCTACACAACTATCTGACCAAATGGACCCCACAGGAAAGTCCAAAATATGTCAACAATAAGAGGTTATCTTGAAGCCCATAAAGATTTCAGAGCCCAAAAAGAGACGATAAAGGTATGAGGCTTTCTTTACCTGTGGATGGATGTCGTTTATTTTGAAGAAGCAAAACTATTTTGGGATGTTTGCAATGACCGGCTTCCTCCAGTAAACGAGACGCTTATTTATGGAATATTGATGTCCTAACCCTAGTTCTCTTTTGACCAAAAAGAAACAAGCCCAGGACAATGTTGGGGATCAGGGCTTGTTTGATATGCAGGATAAGACAATCTTGGAATAAGAAAAGGAGTGGAAACAGCCGAAAAACATGTTTGGTTTGCGAGTCTCCTAAATCCAATGGAGGCCCCTGGATCTTGTGTGCATCCATGGGATGGGATGCGCACAACATGTTTAAATTATATATATTTTTTTTAAATTTTAAATTTTTTTTAATTTCATAAGATATAAAATGTAAAATAAAACTAATTTTATAAGTACAAAATATTAAAAATAATATTTTACGTCAAAAAAATAAGTTTTTTTTAATAAAATATAGATTATTTAAATTTAATTTAAACAATTTAAATTAGGATGTGCACAGTCAATGGAGTGCAATATCCCTTAAACTCGAGTCTCCCATGCTAAGTTTGGACTTGAGAAAGAACCCTAAATCATGGGAGATGCTCATTTTAGACCATGTTGCCCTTGATTCTTTGCGCCTCATTCTACCCATAGCCATCCAAAGAGATTCCGAGTCCAATCTTTGATTCTTTCCCAGTGCGGACCTTTGTGAAGGCCTATCTCCGTCAATAGAGATTTCGCTTATCTCCATCGAAAGAGATTCCAAGTAATTGAATTTGAAACCATTGAAGATTATGGTAGAATGTTTGGAGTTGAAATTCCAATATGTTAGTTTTGTGATTAGTGTCAATGTGATGAGATTGGTCAATAGAAGGACGAGAAAATTCATGGTTTCAAATTCAACCACCCAGAAAAAAGAAGAATGTAGACTCAGATGGGTCTTGTTTTGCGAAGGAGGAGAAAGGAAGAGTGATAATGGTAGAATTCAATCACCCAAAAACCTAGAACAGGGAACCCTTGTGCTAAACTCGATCTCTGTTGACGGTTGAGAGAGTGGATGGCAGAGGCATTGCGGGTGGGAGGATGCAAATCGTGCTTTAAGGCTCCAAAGGATAGATGAAGAGAGTGAGGATCATGCTTTGGGGATATTTTGGACTTTCCACTTCTATTTCACTTCATTTTTATTTTATTTTTATTTTATCAAACATAAATAAAAATAAAAATTTTATATTATACTAAATATAATTATAAGATTCCCTTCTATTTTCAATCCTTATTCTAATAAAAGTTTATATTAGGTATTAAAGGACCCCTTAGTTTTTTTTTTTTCCCAAAAGAACATTCCAAAATGTTTTTGGAAGGAAGAGGGTTAGGCCATGTTTGATTTGATTCTGCAGAACAATTTTTTTGTTTTCAAGAATAAAAAAATAAAAAAATCTGTTTGATAATGTGTTTTTAATGAAGTGTTTTGTAAAACAAAAAAATAAAATTTTGTTTTCAAAAACAAAAAATTTAGAACACTTTTTAAGTGTTCTGTAATTTTTGTTTCACAGAATCAGGTAAAAAATAGAAAATAATTACTTTTTAAAATAATGATTCAAACAGATTTTTTAATTTTTTTATTCTCAAAAATTTGTTCTTGAAAACATTAAAACAAAAACAATTTTAAACATGCCTTTATTCTCTAACTAAATAACACACACCATATTTAAGAGTTTTGATTCAAGTCACCTCTCTTCTTTATTTAAGAGGTATGATATATTTAAATTCGATCCTTACTTAATTCTTTTTATCACTTTTAACTTTTAAGAACGTGAACTCTCTTTATAACAAAAATAAAATAAGATAATGCTACAAAAAGTAATTTTGAGATTCGTAATAAATAATATTTTTATTATTTTACATGAAATTGAAAACAATGAGAAAGTCTAAGAACTCAAACCATCTCAATATTTACCCAAAAGAATAGTACGCACCAATGGACCATTATTTTTGTTTTGATTGATGAGGAAATTGGCTCCTTTTAAACTGTCCATACAGTACAACTCTAAATTTATGTGTGTTACTGTCAGGCAAAAGGACACCACCGTGATTGGTGGCACTAATTTTGTAAGCAAAGAGCAACAAATGTGCAGATCAAGTTTTTCCACTTTACAGCACCCCCCTCCGGGGCGGGTGCAGTTTCTTTCCAGTCCAGGCGCAAACTGGATGATGCAGTCGTGAGAAAAAGAAGCTATTGTTCTTTCATTTTCATTTTTTTTTTTTGAAGTTAGATTATCTTAATCTCAGAACTGCACTGTCCTGTCCCCAACAAAACTGGAGAGGAGCTGCTCGTCTTCTGGGCATGCTGTGCAAATCCCCCTTACAAAAGATACTTCTTTATTTTTTTATTTTTTCATCTAAGGATCATCTGTGTGCAGTACATGCTGCGCAATAGATGATCTATTTGTACGAATATATGTCCCCATACTTATTTGATAGTTATGAATTTAACTCCATCCTATGCACTTGTCAGAGGCATCACTCTCTCAATTATCTATCCTACTAAATTCTTCAATTAATTGTGTAGTATCATAGTTAACAATACAAGACACATTGAACTAATTGAAGAACATTTTTGCAATGAACTAGTCTCCCTAGGATTACATCAGAGTTACACCCATAAAGATACTTAACTAGTTTATCGGGTTGGCATTCATAATGGTGGTGTGTCTTGGCATGTATGTTAACGCGAGACGATGTTGGGAGATCGAAATTTTAGAGGTATATATAATTGGATTGGCTATTGACTTGAAGACTATAATCTTGTGTGACATTGAAGTTAGCTCAGCATGGGAGCTCTAACTAGTGACTGTCTCAACATATGCACTGAACTCATTATAAGAAAATTTTCAAATTGTAGGTAAAATTTGAAGCTTTCCAAGAAACTACAAATGGGTAATGCGAAACATTAATCGAAAATTTTGACACCCATGCTGCAAGTTATATTTTTTGGAATCTAATGTTTGTTAGACGCGTAAATGTGTCAGATACAGCTCTGCAAAACTGCAAATGGAGACAAAGTAACACACTAATTGGTGCAAATGAATGACACTGGTCTCACAGTTTACGCGTAGTGTGTTATTACGAGGTTGCTTCCACAGGCACCAACTTTACGCTCAAAACTGTTGATCTCAAAATTAGAGCCATGATTGACCGACCCTCAAAGTTCGGTCATGATTGGGGTAGTCTGTGTCAATACTGTGTTCATGGGTACTTGAAAAGTATCTGAAACTAACTGGTTCATTTAATAAGGGCGTTGACTTGTGGGCAGGGGTTAGCTTTATTAACTTTCCTTCTTCTACGTTAAGGGAGCATAATTGTGGCTATGACTTTATGCCATTTCATTTACGCATGAAAACAGACTCTTGCCGAGCAGGGCATCTTCAACTTCCGTCCCTCGTTTTTGCTCCAGACAAACGTTTCCATCTCCACTGCACAAGATAATCTTTTGGTTTGCTTCTGACTTTATCGACAAAGATGGCTATTAATTTGTTTGGTTTTGTACATTTATTTTCAAGTGGAGCTCAAGCGAAGGTGAAGCCGTGAAGGTGGTAACCTTTTCAGCAACACCAATAAAACTTATAGGGATCTAATTAATTACCTCTGATAAGTGATATATATATAAATATATATATATATATATATAGTCTCTTGGACCGAAGATATTTTTTTGCTTTCCTGATTTTGTGCTTCAACCAAGTACCAACAAAAACTAGGAAAATTCTCATTCAAAATTATATATATATGTATATATATATTTTAAAGTTTAGATATACGAAATGGAGTAATAATTGATATAATGGTATTGGTGACAAATATCAGTCTAGTCACTAGTAGAAATTGATGAACATGGTTATAGAACCATGTCGATCCATGGACAAAACAGGGTCACCACTCAGCCACTAGGCGAGAGGCCAAATGGTATAAAGTAGAAATGAATTGAACTTGTGCATAATCAAATTGTCATGTAGGAAATTATGGAAGCAATCTGTCAGAGTCCGTGTCCCCCAGCAAATGCTCACATTATCCGTGGGATCTCTGTTTATTGGTGAATCAAAATGTCTGCTTTTCAGAGTTTTGAATGAGAGATTATTTTGATAGAGTCAGTTTCCCTAAGATAGGCAAATTAAATTATTTGTGCATAATATATTTATATGATTGATTTGATCGATTTAATTCAGATTTACATTAAAAAAAAAAAGCATCCTCTTCAATATGCATGCATCTTATTAGATGCACCAAGTGCATGTATCCTGCGAAAATATACAGAGAACCAGGGCTGGGGATAATGCATGTGGGCACTAATTAAATCAAATAATTAAAGAATTTTAAATGAGTGGGAATATAAATTGGGAAATTAAATCAAATATTCCGTATGCCTTAAAAAAGAACAAATTCCACTCTAAGGAGCTTAAAAACTCGTTGAGGATTTTAGGGGCGGGTCCTGCAACTTGGGCTCTCACAAAGAGATATTTTGTGGAGAAAGCACTGGGAAAACGTTCGCGGCCTGACTGCCTCACGAAGTATATTATAATTTTCTACTTATTTTTGCTTTATTTTATATATCTTAGATATTTTACTTTCTTTCTTTTTTCTTGATAAATAATAATGATCCCAATTTAATTTTCAGTTTCGTGCCCGTCTGAGCCAAACTCCCTTATCCTCTATCTTCTGGGCCCACTGTCTCGCAAGGGACCTACCAAACAGTTCTTGGCCCATCCTAGTTGTGGGTGGCCATTCTGTTTCTTATCCATCATAGGGTTTCAACTACAGGGTAACTTACATGATAATTTTTTGGATTTTATTAAAATTATATAATTTTTTTAATTTATAAAAATACATATTTTACTCTAATTTTAAAATTTTTCATTAATTAAAATATACAAATATATATTATATCCAAATATGTACAAATAAAAATAAAAAGAATAAATTTTGTTTGCTTATATATACAAATAAAAATAAAAAGAGTAGATTTTATTTTCATTAAATATAAACGTAAAAAAACATATTTAGGCTAATGAAGAGTATTTTAGTTAAAAATTTTCAAAATTAAGCTAAAGTGTAACATTTTTTATTTTAAGAAAGATCTACATAATATTAACAAAATATAAGGAAGATTAGTGTAATTTACTCAAAAATAAGATTAGATTTTATCAAAACACTGAAATGGTGCTTTCTCTTTTGACATTTGTGTTAATGAATTATGAATCATTTAATCTAGATGTTCCTATTTTCTTCGATAAGGGTAGAAGGTGAGAGAGATTTTGAATGGAAAGAATGATAAATAAAAAGATATCTACTTAATTAATTAATGTCACGACTCGTGCATATGGCTAGGGAAAAAGACTAAACAGGGGATTTGTAGATGCAAACGGACATAGGCGGACCTAGGTGACGTGATATAGGGACATTGGCATCTTTAAAAAAACAGATCATAAATTTGACTCAATTAATACTAAAAAAGTATTTAAAAGTTAGAACTGTATAAAGGATATATTATATTTTCCCTCTAAAAAATGATACAATATATTTAATCTCTTTATATTATTATTTTTTAATTTCATTCCCCCATACTAAGTATCAAATATAGTAAAGTAGGTACTGTTGGAAAGCTGAAACTAGAAGAAACAGTTCTGGCTAGGCGCACACGGTTACAAGGACCCCACACAAGAAGATGATAAGCAGAATGGTGTAGGCATGGAAGGGAGGGACTTTCTTTTGCTTTGTCTATTACTATGATGAGTATGTTTAAGGGTTGGCAAATCAATGACATCATGGCCTAAGCAAGTTGATTAACTTGGGACCCACGGGGGAAAAAAAAAAGAAAAAAGATTTTAATAACTCTCTTTTAAGTGATGGGTGCAAATTCGATGAGGATAGCATGATCGAGAAACCCAATTCCCTTATCATACATTTAAAGTCTTTGCCTTTCTTTTTCTTATACACACACACACACAGATTGGGTAGCTGTAATTTGCAAGTAGGTTATATAAATGAAGTAGAAAAGGTTGGGTTACGGGATGGCATCAAAAGAAAGGAGCTTATTATGAAGGGAAGGCAAAGTAGACGATGGAGAGTGAAAGACGCATATTTATATCCACTCACTACTTTTCAAGTGTACTAATGTGCATCCTCATAGAAAAATTCTTTAAAATAAAAAAAAAGGGCAATTGAGATTATTCCATGTATATACCGCTTGAATGGATAATGTGTGAGGGCCTTTTACGTGTGTTTTGGGGGAATAATGAAGGAATATTTCTTGAAGGAATAAGTGGAGATGAAAGTCTGAGTTTTCTGAAGCTTTGCGTTCATAACCAAATTGAAGATTAGTTTGAATAACGAGGAGAAATAATATTAATACGAGGCAGTTTGGAATATGGCAGGTCTGTTTGTTAGCTAGTAACTAATATTACTCTACAGGTCTGGTTATCTCTTTTCAGTCCAATTGTTGAATTTTTTTGTTTTTTTGGAAGAAGAATTTTAAAATTTGTTTTCAGAAGAGAATGTTCTAGTGTGTACCATTGGAGTAGGAGGGCTCTAAGTGAATATTCACGTGTCACCTGGTCTCATCTTAGTCCTTATTTAGTTGACTGTATCAAAGAACGTATAATATTTATTATATTTTATATAATTATTATTTTATTTATTAAATTATTTTTAAAAAATAAAAATAATTTTTTATCTTATTTATTTTTAATTTTTACTTTTACATTCCTTTCATCTTCATGTAACCTCAACAAATAGGTCAAGATGAAAAACAAAGCCACCAGTCACTAAACAGTGAACAAACTTAAAAATCATAATTTTATCAACCAAAAGAGAAAAAAAAAAAAAAAGGACCACGCCATGTGTCGCAAGTAAAGCTTGGAAGAATCACTTGTGGCTTGGGATGGCACCTGCTGGGTTAGGTAATAACAAACACAGATTGGCATAGACCACATGGTAGAGTCGAGAGACGGCCAGAACAAAAGGAACTAAATCCAAAAATAAATAAAAGTGGAAAGTGGAAAATGAAGACATGGTCGATAATTTTAGCGAAAAGAAGAAGAGAAAAAGTTGGAGTGAGAGTGCGAGTGGTGCACACGTAAGAAGCTAACCCGTCATATGTTAAACGGCCGATTCTCCACGTTAAACGTGTGGGAGAAAAGGGAGGGTCCAAAGTTAAAAATACGAGAAGATAGAAATGGAATCCAGAAAAAAAAAAAAAACAAAAACAAAAACAAAAAAGGCAAACAAGAATGAAAAATAAACAACCACGTGACACAACACAAAATGGTCTTTCGCTCAATTAGGAATGCGCATTATTGACCTTGCAAACCCAATCAGCGATACTAATGGAGATATATTCATCAATTCAAATCAAGTCATGAGAGTTTGAATTTCGATCTTTTAAAATGAAAAAATGATAAAGTATTTCTCAAATAAAAAAAGAATGTATAAAAATAAATAAATTATACACACATTTTTACTTCTTCTATTACTTTCTTTTTATTTGAGAGACACTTTCTTGTTTACTTAATTAAAAGAATTCGGGTTCTCATCATTATTTCACCCTAATATTGACCATCTTATAAACTATAGTTATTTATCAGATAAAGATTTTATTGGCTTCAATTTTGAATTCCAGCAAATCAACCTAATTGTCATAAATTTTGGCAATACCTAAATGCAATATCTTAAATAATTGACTGTTAAATAAGAGTATCTCTCTACAATTTAAACAAAGAACTCAACTACATAAGAATACGTATGATTCACAAAATTATCATATATAGAATAAAAAAGAGACTATATAATTGAATAAAATTATTTTTATTATGCTTAGTATAACATCAAATGAAATAAGAATGTCTTTTCAAGAGGTATTTGGTTAGATTTAAAACAAAACAAAAATTAGAAGAATAGAAAACAAGGCTGATAAAATAACTAAAATGCCTAAAAAGAAAAAAGAGTTTTAAAACAATTATTAGCAACGATTAAGAACAGTGCTTAGACTTGGAACTAGAGGAAGGTGGGAACTTCAACTATGGTAGACAAAGGCGGCAAGTGGGGACCAAGAGCCCCTCTGCGACGGATTCGTGTGGTGGCAAGGGTTGAGCTATGGTGGTTAGGGAGTTAGGCTCTGATTCAAGTTTGTATATGAGCTCCTCGACTAATTTAAATGAAGAGCAAAATGGTCTCTCCACCATGTTGGCTCTAAACCTATCAGCTATGGTGAAAGTGCAGGCAATTCACTCCCCCTTCCCAATGTCCTATGCAAGCAGCCAACCAAGCGAGTTTTGTGAATGTATTTCTTTTATAATAACATTTCTCTAACTTAACCAATCGGGTTATAAGGCTCCATTTGGTTTAACAGAGGAGAGAAGAGGGGAGATTAATAGAGAAGAGAAGAAAGGAGAAAAAAAGAGATTATAGTTTGGTTCAAGAAGAGAGGAGAAGGGAATTAATTATATTTAGATAAATTTATTCTTATATTATTTTAAATTTTTTTAATAAAAAAATTGTTTATATCAATATTTTTTTAAAAAAATATAAATTTTAATATTTTTGTTATTTTTAATTTTTGATGCAAAAAATTATCTTAATTTTTATTAAATATTAATATATTAAAAAATTAATGAACAATAAAGTAAATTACAAATTAAAAAATTTTCCTCCCCTCTCCTCTCTTCTAATTTTGATCAACCAAACATCTTATCCTCCTTCCTTCTCTTCCTCTCCCTTTAAAAAACTCTCAACCAAACACACTTTAAGTGTTACTTAAAAATTCTTTTGTTGTAATCTAAAGATTAAAAAAAAAAAACTATTTAGCAATGCATTTTGCACAAGCTCATGTTGTTCTTAGAAAAAATTTATTCACGTGTCTGCAAGTTTTGAAATAGATTCATTGTCCATGCCTTTTTTTACCAAAAAAATAAATAAATAAAATAACTATTTTGTATTCTTAACATGGTCTGAAATAAATGTCCAGTTATACTAAAGGCCTTTTACTCTTAACGAATGAAATTAGCATTATCACGGCATCAATTGTATTATATATATATATATATATATATATATGGGAGAAATGCCAAAATTTATATCTAATCAGGTCATATTGAAATATAAGTACTTTTTTAAAACGAGTGGATAAAAGCATCAATTTTTACATTATGAGTTTGGCTGTTAGAAGAGGATGAGATCTCTCTATTATGAGATTTATTTTACTTAAAAATTTTTATTAGGAAGTCAATTTTCACTGTACTTTTCACAACCAAGAAAGTAGGAGATCGAAGTGATTTTGAGAGAAATTAAATCATAAAATATCGAAAAAAATATAAAAATAACCACAAAAAAAAAAAAGAAAGTGTAAATGAGACGTTACATGATCAGCTTCCCTGGTCAAAAGCGGCAAAGACTAGAAAATCGTAATCTGAAGACTTCCAAGAAACCCAAAATGATTTTAGTTTTTATAAAACCTCATATAAAAAATGATCCCAATCAACTCTTGACTCTGCCCCTCATTTAGTTTACTTCTGTTTGGACGGGAGACAAATTTTTATATGGAAAAAATTTATATTTTTTATATGTTTATTATTAAATTTTTTAATTAAAATATAAAAGGTATAGAATTTTTTTAATAATGCCATAATAAATATATAATTTTTTACAAATAACTATTTAATTATTTAATTAAATAATATATTTATCATATTTTAATTAAAAAATTAATAACAAACATATTAGGTGGTACACACTTTCATCCACGGCAAGTCGTCAATCTTCTCAAACATTCCCATTGATCATCACCGTTCATGGACTCACAATCGCAGCCGTTGATAAAAAATAGGTGGGGGCCCACACTTATGAATATTAATTTTAATTTAATTTTCTGTCCATAGTGGGCGGCTGACCTAATCTCTGTTTTTGAGAACCAATCGTCTATTTTTCCCTCCGCACCAATTAAACTCTACCACGTGCACATCTGACGACCCGAACCTTGACCCGCCCACCACATGCCGGCTGCTGCGGGTCCCACTCTATTGGAAGCTTATTCTCCTTCTTCTTAAATTACTATTTCATTCCTTAACTATATTTTTGCTTCTAAATTTGTTCATTCACTTTAAAATGTGTCAAGATTGTTTGTTAGTTTGCCGTATCCGGCCCTTAAATAAATTAAATCTATTGACTCAATTAAATTTTATCCGTGCTACTATCATCTCTATCTCACTTAAGTTTTAGTGTTGCTCAATTTTTTAAAACCCTATACTCTAATTTTAAAAACAACTATAAGAAAGAAATTCGAATCAACACCTGCATGAAAAGTATTAGTTAGAATTATTTCAACAATAATTGAATTAATAAACTTAATTCTTTAATATGTGCAAGAGATAAAAAATATTATTTCAACACATTTGAGCCAATTTGAAGAAAATTATGATACCAAAATATTAAATTAAGTAACAAAATAATAACGAAATGCATGAAAATACAAAATTTATAAAATTTCTTATTTCACCATTCCATATATAGACATTCTACCTCCACTATTTACATTCCAACCCCAAGAGTTGAGTATATTTGCTTTAGAGACCCAACCTATATTAATTTCATTATTTTGCTAGCTAGACCATTCTTCTCATTGCTTCACCAAACTATTTCACAGATACCTTATTGCGTATTTTTTTTTTCTTTCTTCAACCTATTTGGATTTTCTATATACAAGAACGAGAAACCACTAGACGAGCCAAGCCAAGCCGAAGGACCAAAGGGATCACTCCCCAATTCCGGCCTTTGTCCGGGCAGTTTCATGGTATATGACCTAGGGGCATTACGGCAAACATACTAAAATACTATCTATCTAGTATTCGATGATTAGTCCCCCCATTGGGGCTCTGTGGGGAATTCCCTTTCTTCTCTTGGCCGTTCTGTAATTCACTGAAGTCGGCGGTGGTGTTGACGGAGTGAAGCTCTGCACTTTACCGTTCTTCTGCCGGCTATGGCTGCTGCTGCTGCTGCTGTATGAATCCTCTGACTCCGATGCTATTGCCGCTGACCTTTTCTTCTTCTGAAAATTCCTTGATGTCCCCACAATCTGCAATTTATAATTGCATTGAACAGCAAAAATTAATTAGAGGCATATAAATTGAATGATTCAAGTCTCCTCTGCGGAGGTAAAGTCAACTCATTATAACTAAAAACTTTCTCTGCTCGCTTGAATAGAAAGCAAATCAAAAATCCATTTTTTCAGCTGCTAAGGAAGTACCTTGCAACCCAGAGAACAGAATCGATAGGAATCGAGAAGGCTACGCTCGCAGACTTCGCAGGTGTTGGTAACGCCCTTCCCGGGCCTCGGCTGAGGCCTCTCGTTCAAGAACACTACCCTTGCGCTGTTGATAATGTAGGTCTGCACGCCTGTTATGTCTAGCACCTTTTGAATCTCAGAGACCCTTATCACATCATGGTAAGAGGACCTCCTTATCTGTTGAGGACACCATAAACAAAATGAGAATTCCAGAAAATCCAAAAGAAGAATCGAGATTGCTTTTAGGCGTTATAAATGCAGGATCTTGAGATTTTTGATAACTTAAAGTGCGAAGGAATCATCGGAAAACGGTTAGATGAAAACATGGAAAGTTCACATTTCACAAACAAGGGAAAGGTGAGATTTTTAAGCGAATTCCAGAAAAGAAGGAACCCAGCAACCCCATTAAGGGAAAAGTAATAATTCTGCAATCAAAATGTGAGTCAGATACAAACAGCTGTCGAAAGAAGAAAAAAAAATACGGATGAATTCAGGAATGGTAAAGAGACCTGTATAGCACGATGGTCTCTGTGAAAGGCAAGGCAGAGAGAGCAGAT
This sequence comes from Erythrophleum ivorense, assembly GCA_026724425.1. Classification (NCBI taxonomy): domain Eukaryota; kingdom Viridiplantae; phylum Streptophyta; class Magnoliopsida; order Fabales; family Fabaceae; genus Erythrophleum; species Erythrophleum ivorense. The sequence continues at coordinate 2,992,625 of JAIUCV010000089.1, forward strand.
GGCGCCGTTCATACAATCCAAGCAATACATATTGCATTCGCTCTTGTGGGAAACGGCGTGCAACTTGCATTGGACAAAGAAGCTCTCTTTGAGCAGAGGCTTCAACCATGGCGGCCACCTGTTGTCCTCATCATCAGGACCTCCAGCACCCTATTCAAATTTCAGAAAATAAAAACGAAAAATCAATAATCTCAGATTCCCAATTGGACCCAGAAAAAGAAAACAGGACACCAATGCCTTTTCGGTTTTCACCCAGGTCCATAAAAAACAGAGCATAGGCATTAGCTAGTTCCATAATAAAATAAAAAATAAAAAATCAACCACAAAACACAATGAGAGCAATTGGGACAAAATCCTAAAAGTGCATACCATGATTCTCCTGTTCTTGGGCTTGATTTCCCTCACAGTGGTGTCCTGGGTTTCGATGGCCATGTGGAAGAAACTGGTGGTAGAGAAAGAGTGAAGAGTATAGGATTGGATGAATGTGAGAGAGTGAAGAAAAGGTGGAGAGGTATATGAGTGACTGTGTGAGGGATATGTTTGAAGGAGGAAATGGGTTCTTGTAGTCGAAGGAGGCGGTAGAATGTAGATGGCGTTAAAGAACGGGCGAGAGAGAGAAAGAGAGAGAGAGAGTTGTGTGAAGAGAAGGGAGGGGGTCGTCCTTATCCGCACAAAGTCCACAACCAAACCTAGCTCCGAAGCCAAACCATGCGGGTACGTTAGCTGCAAGGAACTCACCTCCTTCCTTCCATTTTTATATCTCGTTTCATTTTTTTAAAATATTATTTCCATTTCACTCTCCTACTCTCGTTGGTCTTATCATATCTGTAAAAAATTTCTCTAATTATTTAAAAGGCTCTATTCTCAGTTCACAGTCATTAGTGATCAACGCATTTTTTACTAATTATCAATTGAGCACAACTCTTTAATCTTTTTTATTTGTACGACTTTTAATTAATTTATCAATTAATTTTCACATATATTCTAATTAATTTATCTTTTTAATTTGATAAAAAATTTACATAAATAAATTATATCTTAATCTCCTCATATTATGGTAAGTAATATCTAATTATACATCACATGTTTACGTTATTTTGATTATTTTTTTATCAGGTAGCCCCATTTATCATTAACAATACGAAATCGGTTCACTTTTTTTTGTAATTATAGTAAACATCATTTTTTTTATGTTAATTAATACTGCTTATACTCTTTTCTAATCCTACTTGTACCATTTTCATAATATTTGTATGTTTCAATGAATGTCTCAGATGAGATAAGAATCTTTTGGTTTGTTATACTATAAGTACACAAAGGGAAACCCTTTGGCTGCTTTTTGTCCATTTCTATCACCATTCTTTATTTGTCAGTGTAAAATGTTGATAAATGAGTCAATTCCACAACCAGCATATAAACTGTGTTTAGCAAAATAATCTAAGAACAAAAATACAGCTATCTAGCAGAAAAACCCAGGTATATAAGTTAAATAGTGCTTGAAGCAAGTCAATGAAATTAATTTTGAGACCTAATTTATATAGTGGGAAGAATATGCATTATGTTGTCCCTAATAATGGTGGGTTAGGTCTTGGTTGGCCATCGCAAGTTGGATAAACACTATGGAATCAACTATATGAAAGCAAAAATATAATTTTAGAGAACAAACTGTTGTTCCAACTAACAACAGGGGAAAAAAAAGCCCAATTTTATTTTAATTATCAGCTTGGGAGTGCGGGGAAGGATGTGATTTATGAATAATGACATTGGAACCAAATATCTTCAATTATTGGTTCGAGTCTGTCGTTAATGAGATAGCCAACAAATATGACCTAGTCATGTCCATGAAGAAAAATTGCTTCTGTGAGACTCAGATATATATCCAATTGGGATATAGAAATTTGTAAAAAATAAAGCATTTTGATCAATATTAAAAATTGATTTGATCTCACTAGCAAAAAAAAAAAAAAAAGAGCACATGTTAATCAACTTTGGTATCTATAGATTACATGGAAATCCACTAAGGCATGAGCTACACGTTTCCTTGTTAGCCATTATTATCGTACACAGTCCGAAAATAATTTTTTCTTGGAGATCCATGACTTTTTGGTAGACCCATATATGATTAGTGCAGCAGCCGATATTGAATTGATTAAAATTAGTAAGATTTTCTTCACATAAATAACGATGAGACAAGACACAAGCGGTTACTCGTTAAGTAGTTGGAACTGTTGCTGGTTCCCAAATCTCAGTTTTAACATATATCACACGTGAAAATTTTTTTTAATTAGTAAATTTCTACCCATCTTTTTTTGTTTTCACTTTTCTTTTTGCCGACTACTTGAGCTCTAGTGTGAAAAGAATTTGGAGCAGAGATATTGAGTTTGATTATTTAAAATATTATATGTTTTCCCTACCAAATGTGCGTAATTGAAAATAAAGTAAAAATCAAGATGGATTTGTTCGATAATATGTACATTTAGATAAGACTGTTTTTTTTTTCTCACCAAGCTGCCTATTCACTTTGTTAATTTAACGATTGCAGTATATTATTTTCTTATTTATATTCACGCATTCAACTAACACCGATTCAACTAAAATATTTATCATTAAGTTTTAAAGTACTTTTTAGAATAATCAAATTCACATTAATTAATTAATTAATTAAAATATTTTTAATTTTATAGACTAAATTAATCTCTTTGAATAAACAAAACGTCATATAAAGAAGTACAGTCTAACTTATTCATTTTAGGTAGGTTCGAAATTTTTATCACCGATGGCCTGAGTGATAAATTGGAGTAACCTATGTTAATATACAGAAAGTGAGGGATAATGACTTTTCCCAAAGAATTGATTCTTAATTAAGGGATTAATGTTTTCTAATTTTGCACAATTGTATTTTAAGTGTAGAATACCCCATCTTTGTCTTATAAAGTACATATCCTTCACTCTAAACGAAATTTAAAATTAAATTATCTCTAAGCACTCAATATCGATCAAAAATGAGATGTACAGTCAAATCAGACTAAGTTGCATTCTTTCTTAACCTATTGCAAAATTAAGGATCATAGTAACTACCAAAATTTTGCATGTAAATGTCAGTCCCAATAGAGCTTTTAGAGCTTAACTACAATCCTTCACAAGGCATTACAAAACAAATTTCGCGTAATTTGGTAGAGAAACTTCATCAATAATCATCATATTGTGGACCCATTTCACATTGCTAATAGACGGTGATAGTTAAGTATTACAAAACTCTAGGTTTCCCCATTCCTTTATCATCTTTAACAATTGCATAGACTTTTCAACATGACAAAAATTAATAGGCCGAACGACGTCAACAAATTGAACACGTTGGTCCAACACTTGGCCACATTGCTAGCCTCCATTCTCTAGTATATATAGCCACACAAAGAAAAAAAAACAAGGTAGCTGCAACCTCTCTTTCTCACTCCATTGATCTTTTTCGCCACCAAACCCCAATCAAATGCAAAACAGAGAAACCCAAGAAGCTATTTTCTTTCCATTCTTCAATATTTAGTTAATTATTTTCCTTTGAACACTTGCTAATCAAATGGTATATTTGATGAGACTCTAACCACATCTTTCCATCTTTTTTATAGTGGAGAGTATAGGAACCATATCTCTGATGAGATTAATGTGTGGATAAGCACTGAATTCCCTTTTTACTATATGAACTCTTTATAGAGAGCTCAGGTTGTGACAATATGTTTTTATTATTGAGAATACAATTGTTATGTTTCAAGTGGGAATAGCAAGATATTTATATATCATACTTTGAAGAAAAGTAGTGGGGGTGGTCCATGCCCAATTGCTGGTGGACTATGCTTTGTGATGAACTCAAGAGAAAGTGGCCTAAAAGAGACTCGACAAGTACATAAAAAGGTGACGATGGACTGTAAAATCGAATACATGCTATATATGTACATTGTTCATGATAATAATAATAGAATAATAAGGAAGGGTGAACCCCACAGTATCCCCTGTGGATACGTTTATAGATACCATAATCTAGCATGCTGCAAAATTTATATCTTGGAGCCTCGTTTTGCAAAAGATTGCAGATACATAGCTAGATTTGTAAAGTACAAATGGGGATGAGGGGGTTGAGACGTAGAGTTCAAAGTTGTCTATTCTATAAATTAATTTCATTTTCATAGGATTCATGAAGGATTATTACTACATTTGAAGTTGAATTAAGAGGACAGGGCTGCTTCTTGTTGAATTTTTTAAAAAAGAAAAGACTGAATGGATCATGAAGTGGTCTGATGCAGAGGACAGAATTATGAGAGTACTGTGTCGCGACAATTTCGTAAATTCATAGTGTACCTTAATTACATAGGTAGAGACAAAATTAATGATCAACTCTGGCGGCTATAATTTTTGTATCTGGTAATAATTATTTTTGTAGTGGTTTTATTAAGCTCTCTAGTGTTGTCTAATTTCACTTGATATAGAAATATCCATATTATAATCGTTGTTGCGTGAGGCGTATAAAGAAATTTCAGCACATACATTATAATAATGACAAAGCAGCTCAATTAGAGCGGTTTGAAGATTGTACAAATTCTTCTAGGGGCTGCCGTCCCAAGAGGAATTTTGTACCCTAACAAAATTGTTTTTATTTTTAAATATGTAATTTTGATTAATCATTAATTAAATGCATTGCATCAAAAGAGTAAAGCAGTGTAAAGAGTAAAAATCAAAAGAAAGAAGGGAAAGTTGGGGGAGAGAGGGCGTTGAATTTGACTGTGGCGTGTGGTGTTATGCGTGGAAGGGTCAAAAAGAATGATCCTAAAGAAAAGCCCTCCCCACCACACACGCACACACACATGGTGCCGTCCAAGGCACACCCTTTCACACGTCTGCCCTTTTCCTACGTAAGTCCGATGGACCCCACAGTTCCTGTGTTTGCCTCTTGTGGGTCCCTCCTTCTCTCCTAACTTCCCAGTATTTTCTTCCTCTTCTTCATTTTTTTCTGTACTGAAAATTCCACAAGCACGGATTTCATCTTGTTGATCATTTTAATTCACTATTTTTGGATTCTTTGGTTTAATTCACATCAAAGTTTGCAGCTTTTTCACCATAATTATGAGTATGAGTATCTTTTTCATTTACATGTCCTTTTTTTTTTTTGGGTGCCCTTGTCCTTTTGTTATCTATCTTTAGTTTAGTGTGCATTAGGATCAATTGAAGATTTTACAATTTCTCTCTTGTGAGTTGCTACGGAGCATAGCCCTTCTGATGCTGTTATCCTCAATCAGGATTGGACGCACACAAGTTTTGAAAGAGCAAATTGTCTTAAATTCGACAAATATTGTTGGGCACATGTAATAATTTCTATTGAATCAGATTGTCGTGAGAGATTTTATAATTTGGTTGTCACATAGGGTTGCTCATTCTGATGCGAAGAAGATGGGCCCTTTTAATTGAATCTTCGTTCGCCACTCGCTTACCCCAGGATGCATGCTGCTTTCTCACATTCTGGTTCTTAGTGATTTAGTTTGATCTTTTATTTGCTTGTTCACTTCTTTCAGTTTGGCCAACGTGTACACAAATATTGCTTTGTTTATTATTTAAATACGGGTTGAATTAAATCTTAAATTTCAGATCGACGAGAATTATTTATTTATCAAAATATAAATAAAAATAATACTGGGAAATTTAATTCTCTGGTGTAACACTAAATATTTCTCTTCGGGTTTTATTTTATATGGAGAGTTGTGTTCGTAGCAAATTAATAAGCACTTAACCCAGCATTAAACTAGAATCCTTTGTTTAACTAAATTGAAGGTATAACTTAAATTAATGGGTAAATTGGATTTTAATGGTCATTGATTGCGCCCAAGAATAAAAAAGTCGGCATTAGAGGAAGATGATGTCTCTAGCTCACTGTTAGCCGAAAAAGAAGAAAGGAAAAAAAGGGCAACAAGACAAACAGATATAATGGATGCAATATGATGTCACTCTACATGATTTTTTCAAAAAGAAAAATTATATTTATATAGATGTTTCAAAGATTTAGGAAATGAATGACTGATACAATAATTGATAGAAAGTTAATGCAGCTGCTTTCTTAGTTAAGATGAATTGGGAAAGAAAATGTTAAATTCATGTGACATGGTGGCTGGCGATAAGAAGTAGTAGACCTGTACTTAGGAAGAAAAAAAAAAAGTAAAATTAGGAATAATGTGTTTCTTGGATCAATATAATCAGAATTAAAAACAGAATGAGGCTTTTCCGTGCCTTTTTAACTAAGAGGCAAAGAAATGAAAGATACCACTATGTATATTTGTAAAAAGACTATAATTTTATCTTGGTCCCTAACATATTGGGGAATTTCTTAATTTAATGGTTCAGAGAATTGCTCTTTTTTTTTTTTAATTTGGTGTCTCGCAAATGAAATATTTTTTTAAATCTAGTTTATCATAAAGTTCTTTGATCAAGTTAATTTTTCATAAATCAATATTTCTCAATTTAAATATTCATAGATAAAAATATTATCTATCAGTCTACTATTAATAAAACTTACAATCAATATTCAGTCAATTTACATATATGAAAAATAATTGATATAAGCATGTAATTGAGAAAATTTTATCTCTGAAGAACTAAATTGATAAATGTCTTATTTGTGAAGGCTAACAATTTTATGAGGGAATAATTTGAAAAATAACTTTATCTGCAAGAAAAGAAAACAAAATTTTAGTCAGTTGTAAAAATCCAGAAAAGAAAGAGGTTAGTGGCCAATCTGAATCACATTTGTATAACCACGTGGACAAGTTGCACAAGAGAGTAGAAAGATCCCTCATGATAATTATTCAAGGTCCATGGAATTTGAAAAAAAAAAAAAAGAGTACACTCTGTCGTCTGTAGATGACTATAAGAAAAAAAAAATATTATTAAAAATAAATTTAAAAAAAAAAAGTATAGAAGAATTTGTTGATAAAAACAACATTAGCCAAAAAGAAAAGCTAAAAAAGCAAGGAGAGAAATGGATGCGTGGCAGGATTATATAATGGGTATGGGAAAGTAAAGGTTACCCTCCCCTATATAGGAACTAAGATTGAGGGAATGTAACATCTCTTTACATTTCTTTTATAAAAATAGAAAGATTTCGGGAGGGATAATAATAGAAGTACAGTGGCAGTAGTGGGACAGAGTCCATATCAAGTTGAGAGTCTGCAACTTGGAAGGCTCAAAGCCGCGAGGACCATCCAACTTGTCCCAAAACCCTCCTTTTCAATTTTGTGACCATTCTATCGTTTTAATTGAGTTTGGCATCTTTCGCCATCAACCCCTGCTTAATCCTTCACGTCTTCTTCTCCAACATGAAATCCCAATCATCTGTAAAGTAAAAATAACAAGCACAGTGAAAACCGTGATAGTCTCGGGCATGATTTGTGAAGTTGGGAACCACTTCATTCCAACCGCTCTTCTCTTTCTCGTTTTTAATTAGGATTAAAATACAATAATATATGTTTTAAAGCATAACAAAATATTTCATGAATTTTAAAATGTAACAAAATATTTTTTATTTTTCAAAGATAAAATATAATTTTTCCTTGTTTTTAATTGGGAGTTTAAGTGAATAATAATTGATTAAATTAAGTGCATCTTATATTCTTAATTAGAACCCAAAAAAATCCCTAGTTTATTATATATTTTTAAAGAAAAACCTTACGGATTATCTTTCTTTAATATATAATATCCAACGAGTTCTTTTTTTTTTGGGTATATTATTTGCGGACCAGAAAAAAATAATAAAGTAGGAGCGTAGACTTAACCTAGTACCTATGAAACCCTAGAAATAGGGACGGAAAGGCCACCGAGAAACAGTGCGGATTACGTTGGAAATTGAAAATTTAAAAAATTTCACAACTTTAAATTACAGATATTTACCCCAAAAAATTTAAATTTTAAAATTATTTTTAAAAATTTAATAAAAATTTTAATAGAAGATTATATACGGTAATTTTTTTTATATAATTTACATTTTTAATCCTTAAATTTTTAAAATATTTGTAAAATGTATATTCTTTTAGTATAAATATCTTAACTTTAAATACCTCCGTCTGATTGAGAATTGAGACACGATGACTCAGTGATGAGTCGTCTTCTTGGGAAAAACAAGACATGCCTCCATGTGAAACCGGCATCAACAGATACCTCGTGCTCCCTCTCTGTAGAAGAAGAATTTCTCAAAAGCTTCATCTAAATTATTGACCTTATTTTGTCTCTTCCAAACCAGAAAGCACTTCACTTCCTAACTCATCTCTCAGAAACTAGAGCGAAATATCACAGACCACTTTCATCAATAAATTAATGCTAGTAATTGAAACAGTAATTTCTGGTCTTGCTTTCTCACATGTAATTACTAGCTAGCTACTCCTCTCTAGTAATTTGAAGACAGAAATTTTAATTTGCAAAATGTAGATAATTCTACAGAGATCCATGAACTTCCATTTCCCAAGATGAATTGAACTTTAACTAATATGTTTGTTAAAAATCTTAGGGCGAAAAGAGCGTAACTCTTGTAAGGGCTCCATTTATTTATACCGAAAAAAAAATGAATACCCCCTTTTTAATTTTGGATTGTTTTTAAACTACTTTGGACCCTGCAACTGCACAGGGTCCTATGCAAAATTTTTTAAATAAGAAAAATATTTAAAAAGAAAGAAATATTGACATGATCACATTGTTAATAAATAATATAATTGATAAAATAAATATATAATATATTGATTAATAGTGTTAACTAGAACTAAATAGAAGAATTTATATTTTGAGAAAAGATTGTTTAGGGGAGTATTTCTAATTTCTAAAGTTAACGAAGGTGTCTGTAAATGACCTAAAAGGGGATATTTGATTTATTTTTCCCCCCTCATTACAAAACAACCCTGTTAAAGTCAAACAGGCATTATGAAGATGTCTCATTGTGCCAATACCCAATGTGGTATTGCTCGACCCAAACCCATATACATCTTGTCTTATTGGGCCTGGATCTTTTTCTGCGCTTCTGGGCCTTACAAGCTTAGGATGGCCCCTTCATAACTTTCAAATAAAAACGTTTCCCCCTGCCGAGTAGAGGCCTAGATTACTATCCCCTCAAAAAAAAAAGTGAAGGCCCAGATCGTAGAAGCAAATAAAAGTGTGTCCAAAATATGACCCAAAAATTAATAATAAGAAGTGTACAAATTTTATTAAAAGTAAAAAACTATAGGAGCTCCAATGAGAACATTGTCTGCCAGCGCTTGCAGATTTAGCCTCTAATTGCTTAATTTGTGGGCTTTGCTAAATGGAGCTAGCGTTCGGCCTCGCTGCTGTTTTTGATTTTTTTTTTTTCAATTCATGCTACTAAATGTTCTTTCACGTCATTGTCAAATTTGGTACGTTGAAGGAATAAAAAATAAATAAATAAGTGAAATAAAAAATAATATTTTTATTTTTATGTTATAAAAAATAATAAAAATTATATATTGTTAAATAATAATTATAAAGATGTAATAGATATTTTTTAATTTTTTTAACAATATCTTTTTTTTTTTAAATGTTCAATATCACTAATTAATATTTAAATAGGTACTGACTATACATTATTTTTTTATTCTTACGATTAGGATGATATGTTGACGAGACATCGTGCTTTCGGGCGACATCCAAGAAACGATATGTTCAATACCTATATTACGATAACCTTATTTTTTAAAATCATGAATATATATATATAAGTAATTTTTGCTTTCCTCTTTTTTTTTCCCCGGGGGGGGGGGGGGGGGACCTTTATTGATATATGGCTGTAATAAACCCCATAATTCCCATTTTGCCTTGTAGAACGGGATTTTGTTAATCCGTAAGAAAACAAGTTATTTCTCAAAATAAATATACATTCCATCCTACTACGTTACTTTGCCGAAGAGGTTGGCAAGAGGCCATCAATTACACTCACCACATCGTCACTCTCATCTCCTACTTCATATTCAGACATTCTTTTACTTAAAACATGGATGTTGTTAATTTTCAAGAAAGAGAAAGAGAGAGAAAAAAATTGAGACTATCCAATTTATTGTCATACCACACACTAATATTAAGAAGTCATTAATCAATCATTAATTTGTTAAACTTGTACCTTGAGGTCCAAACAAAACGAACAAGATGATGATTTTAGATTTTCTTAATTTGTTTAAACAAATTATCATAATTTTATAAAAATAAACATAAAATATATAAAATTTATCATTTAAATGAGTCTTATATGTTTAAATAGGATTCATTAGTTAAATAAGTCTCATTAATTTTATATCTATTTTTTTTTTTAAATTGATACGATGAATTTTTAAAAAATTAGAAAGATTTAAATTCCAATACGATGGACGTAATCATGGAAGCCTTCTGATTTACTTAATTATTAGTGTCGAAGCCTAATTGATTAATTCATATTTACTAGTCTCAAAAGTCAAAACACAAACACCTCCCTAAAACCTAGATCCCACTCTGGTACATCTTCACTTAGCAATTTAAAATTCTAAATTCGTCATTAAGAATTCAGATCATAATATCCAACCTTGCTTCCCAATAATATTCTAGTAAACAAATCTATTAGCCTTCTTAACTGGTTTCTAAAGTCTCTACATTTCATCCATATTAAAAAAGAAGTAAATGGCAGAGCTTTCTCCGATGAGACCTTGCAACAAAATTAGAAAGTAATTCTTTGTCAAAATTAGGCACAACAGAAGGGTTGTGAAGTTGAACACACCCCTCTGTCTGTGGGGTCGTTTAAATTCTTTTCATACTTACTTTAATTTGAATAAATAAATAAAAGAAAGGCGTCAAAATTATTATTATTTTTAAATAAAGTATATTGCATTCTCTTAAAATTTAATTAAACTGCATCTAATATTATTTTAAAATTATATTCATCTTCATTCCGATTTTTGTTATCAATGAAAATAAAATTACTTAATTACTTTTTCTGTCACATTAAGAATAGAATTATAATTTTATATTAAGTAAAAGAAAAATCTTTACAATATATATATTAGAAGAATCATGTGTAATTTTTAGACAAAGAGTTTTTATATAATTTAATGAAAGTTTTATAAGAAAAGATAAATTATTTTATTTTATTTTTTAATCTCAAATTGTGAAAAGCGTCTTACAAGAAGAAGAGGTGTCAAGATTTTGTCAAAGATAGCAGCTGCTAGTGCCGGATGCCTTTATTTTGGGCCACCTTTGCACGTGGCGTTCTCCATTAACGACTTAAATACTCTCTGGATTCAATCCCTTTGACCAATTGGCGTTGAACAAAAAAAAAACACACTCTCTAAGTCTCAGGTGATTTGTTTTAACCTTTTTTAACTACTAGATTTTTCATCCTTTTTAACTTTTAAGGATCGAAATCTAATAATGTCAACAACAAGGAAGAAAACATAAACGGTACTGCTTACTTTTTAGAGTTATTGTGATGAAATTATTGACTAATCTTCTACGCAAATGGGACCCTTTTACTTTGGTTCTTGGCTTTCGACCAGTCCCATCCCACATTTCAATATGCCTTTCATATTTGATGTGTTTGCATTACCATCCAGACTACTCCCTACAATCACAATGACCTCCCACTATAGCTCCCAAAATATTAATAAAAAACACAGTAGCATTCTCGTGAATTCGAAATTCATTGAGGGCAATTAATTTCACTCTGCCACTGCTACTCCCTGAAACGCGGCGTTTGCATTCAAAAGTGGCGCACCCTCTAACCACGGTTAACAGACTGCCCCCACAACGTTAACCATGGTTAGCTTGTCTCCTTGCTTCAATGAAACCACCCCTTTTATAAAGTCGAAGCCACAGAAGGAAAGCCAGAGAAACAAAAAGAGGAATTAAAATCAACCAGAAAAATGGCGCTATTCCTGGACGAGGATGAGGTTTGGAAGTGTTCCAAACACCCATCTAAGCGACGGAGAAGCGGAATTTGCCCAATTTGCCTCCGCGAGCGCCTCCTCGCTCTCTGCCCCGAATGTGCTAACGTGCGCCCCTGCCCCTGCTGCGCCACCAGCTCTTCCTCTTCCTCATCCTCTTCGTCTTCCTTCTCGCGTTTCTCCTTCTCCGGCGCCGGCGTCGGCGCAATCGGTCGTGTGCATAACCTAATCGACAGCGAGCCCGCCTTGCGTCGCTCTCGGTCCATGGCGATTCCATTTCTCCGATCGCGGTCTAGATTCTCCGGCAGCGATAGAGGCTTCGATCCTGATAGCACAGAGGAATCTCCGGCTCTGAACAGAAGCAAGTCGACGAGGTCCTTTTGGTCAATGTTCAAGCCACAGAAGAGCAATAGAAGCGGAGTGCAAGAGGGTCAGGATCCTAGGAAGGTGTTGGTAGGGGATTCCGTTGCGGACGCGAGTAGAAGGACGGCGACGATGATGAGGTCGAGGTCGGTGGCGGTATCCGGCTCCGGTGGTCGGGAGCTAAGGCCGCCGGCGAAGGGAAGGGGATGGTTCTTTCCGAGTCCGATAAAGGCCTTCCGGCAATCGAAGGCGTCGAAAGTGAATCAGGAACGGTCGCCTTTGTACAGAGGTTAAAATTTTGATTTTGTAGATAATGGAAAAAATATCGCTATATTTGAAAAGGAGAACTAATAATTTTCTTGTATCACACCACGTTAACAACACTAAATCTTACCATTCGTGCACGCGATCCATATTTGAATTTCGGTCCCACGTGGCATGTGGGATTAATCCTGAAATGTTTCATTCAAGAATCTTCTCATTTTCTTTTCTTTGAATTGATCATTTCGGATGATTTTTTTTTATGGCAATATTTTAGATGATTATTGATACATACGAGATTTGGAAATATGATGATCGATTTTTTGGCCCAAAAAAAATGCTTTTAACGAATTTTAGTATTAAAAGAGGATTTATTTTTTTATGGAAAATTTTTTTGAATTTTGTCTGACTATCATATATCGGAAGAATTTTAATGATGCATTTTTTTACATGGATTCATTATATTTAAAACTTCTAATCTTAAAGTATTCTTTAAAAAGTTTAACTCAAAGTATTTTTAAAACAATGGTATCTATTCTAATTAATTAGGCTAATTTTTTTAATTAAATGATAAGTTAATATAATCTTTGAAAAAAAGTACTTTTTAATTTAGTTCTTAAAAATAAAGCCTTTTTAATTTAATCCTTAAAAAACTATTTCATTTTAAATTTAATTTTTAAAAAATAGTGTCTTTTAATTTAATTTTCGAAACATTTTATTCCAATCAAAATAATCTATTAACATTTGTGGGTTTTTTAATGCACTAAAATTTTGCTATGACACAAAACTTCATTATTGGGGTTGAAAATACTTAGCCAAATACATGAGATTATATTTTTTCCTAATAAAAAAATTATTTTATGCGATTACTTGTTAGAAGGGAAAAAAAAAAAAAGGAAAGATAAATTTCAGCCTAGAAACCTCCTCAGCAAGTCTATATTAAAAAAACTATCGCATTTCTGAAAGGTTCGTCTTTTAAAATTGCATGCAATAATATTTAAAGTAGTTATTGGTGAAGTGCGCAATGTTTGAACCAGATCGCGACATTGCTCGAGGGCTTGTATCTTTTCTGTTTGGGTCTGATTGAGTGCCTATGTCGGAGCAATAGAGGACTAGTATCCTTACGTTTTTTTTTTTTAAAAATGGTGTCAATATTAGTATACCAACTATTACAATGCCCAAAGCTGTTAAAAAAAAAACTTATTTTGATACCATTATTAATTAGATGCATTTAATTTAAATACAGGGACTGAACGACATGACGATAATACAATGACTACATTTTTGGTCTTGGCAGAGTTTGTGAAAGACTGAAAGTTGAAGATCATGTTTGATCATAGCATTTGGAATTTTCTCACGAAGAGATTGATTGTTTCTTTTGTTGATTCGGTGTATATGTGCCAAATGAAATGTCAATCAAGTACTTTGCAATTAATCTCATCACACATGCTTGGGCCTATCATATAAGTAATCAATTATCCTTTCCTTGTTGAGTATTTTGTATATGCTCCCTTCCTTGTCCCACCAAATGAAAAACTCTAGGCAAATTCATTGCTAAAAAATATGTACTTGACATCTAACATTTTTCTCAGTGGAGGTGTAAGAGCTTTCTGACTCAAATATATTATTGGCTAATAATGTCCCATGTGTTGCTTAGTTTGGATGTGTGGTCAATTGGTAATAAGAAATCCATGGATGTTCGAGATATAACTATAGCAAGCTATATTGAATGATTGTGTGATTTTTCAATAATTGAATTATATTATTGTCAAGTATATTTTGCATGAGATTATTACTTTAATTTTATATTTTAATAATTAAATTAAAATTATTAAGATGACGATAACAATTTTTAACCTCTTATTTAGTAGAAGTTTCTTGATATAAAAGGTAGTCAATTCACAAGGAGAATATATTAAAAACAACCAAATGATGATTAGCTTAATTAGCCCTTAGATTGGGAGGCCAAATAACTGTTAAAGGGACGGATGTCTCTTACCTCTAGTTTAAGGGACAGATGCCTTTAATTGATTAGATTTTTTAAATCCGGAAGAAACCAGAGACAATCAATTTTGTAGTCAAAAATTGGATTGGGATGGATACCCAACGCACGCACCTCCTGTCCATGGTGATGATGTTCTTCCTTTCGGCTAATAAACTATGAATTACTTATATTAAATAGATGTTAAATATTCTTTTATAAAACTAGAACAGCGTTACAGATAGGAGAATGTTATCACGTGTCACATTGTTGACTAGTGTGACACAACATTAGACAGAGTTCGGAGAAGAACCAATCTAATTAAACAATACAACATTCTACTGGTTCACATTGTGAAACCGTTTTTATCCTACCCACATGGTTGTACTTTTTCGTAATGGGGATTGAAAATCTTCAAGTTGATTCCAACCTTGGGTGTCACACAAACTGCGACAATATTTTTATGCTATTAATTGGATGCTTTGCACATGAATATCTGTTTAACAAGATACTTCTTTTGTTTTTTTTCCCCCCTTTATTTTTTTAATAAGCTGTTTCTTCTAAGATCGATTGATAGTTTCTATCATAATTACATCCCCAACAAGTGGGGAAAAGTAACAAGTTGCTTGATCGTAGCTCAGTGAGGTAGGGCTTGTTTGGTTTCTTAATTTTAAAATAATTTTTTATTTTTAAGAATATAAAAATAAAAAAATTTGTTTGATAATGTATTTTTAATGAAATATTCTATAAAACAAAAAAATAAAATTTTATTTTCAAAAACAAAAAAATTAGAATATTTTTTTAGTATTTCGTAACTTTTGTTATACAAAATCAAATAAAAAATAAAAAATAATTATTTTTTAAAATAATAATTTAAATAAATTTTTTAATTTTTTAATTTTTAAAATTAATTTTAAAAATATCCATTTAAAAAATATTAAAATAAAAACAGAATCAAACAAGATTCATAGTTCTATTATGTGCTAGAGATTCGCCTTAAATTACAGAAGTTAACTGTCACAACCTGTTTCAATTGATCCTGAAAGGGTAATTTGTTACTAATAGCCAGCCCTAATATTGATTACCTGATTTTTTCCATCCTCCAATTAAGTCAAGGTAGACTGTGACATATAGCCACGTATACAAAAAATAATGTCACTAATGATTAGTTCTCTGATTGAACTCTTCCACTATTCTGCCATTATATATATATATATATATAATTAATGGATTGAGTTAGGGAGAGCTTAATCTTTTGAGACGCTGTGTTTTGTTTTTAACTGTTAAATCGTTTTGGGGTATTTGTATTTGATAAGTAAAAATTATTTTATAAAATATAAAAAAGATCTAATGAAAAAAATTCAGCCTCTTGAGAGTTTGAATTCTCCATAAAATCCCTTAATTAATTCCAAAAGTTAGTTGTCGAAATATTATGAAATAATTCGTGATATTTTAGAGACAAGTATACACAAAAGCTATGCTTTCTCAATTAAAATTTTAAAAATTAAACAAGTTGTTTTATTTCTAAAAGAGAGAGGAGAGAGAACACTTCTATGAAAAATTGAAAAGAATACTTGACCTTTCGTCTCTTGTATATAACATATAGAAATTCGCTGGCCCCGAAAAAACGGAAAGGATATATAGAAATTCAAAGTTGTGCACAGCCCTTAGATGGAATGCACACATCTCGAGGCTCAAATCCAAGGATTCGAGAGGTCCACCGATTAAGTACCCAATCTTTGTACATCAATTTTCAAATGGACAACACTACACAGGGAGAATGTCTATTGATAGAGGATAAACATATAGACCATACCAGTTATGTTATTGAATGTAATTTAATTGAATAGTTCGTATAAGTTGTTAATGTTCGAATAGTGAGTTTTAAAGTCCCTAGGTGCCTTGATATATATGTATATATATATATATATATATACACGAAAAGTCTATGAATTTGAAAAGCTTTGGGCATTTGACTTATTTAAGACTATTACGTAGACAATAGAACTTTATAATAACCCATAGAACTGTTTAATAAAGCAAAGGTGAGAAAGCAACTGCATGAAAAGGAAATTCATCTTCATTTTCGGTGCAAGAGAAGCTTTCCACTTCAATGATTTTCCGACCATAACAAACACATCATTGGACAAAAGTCGCACATTAGTTAGCCTTTCTTGTTTCCTCAACTTTTTTTATTAGGTGAAAATTAATGAATGATAAGGCTTAAAAAGTATGAAACTCGAAGCAAAGCTGGCTTTAAATCTAAGAAACTGGAATTTCCTCAAAATTTACCATGGGAACATAAAATATGTAAAATATTGACTTTATATCATGTCCAGATCAGAGAAGCAATGGTAGATCCCTATAGAAGCAAAAGGAAAGGATACAACAAAAATTATAGTTGAGGTTTTAAATTAAAGATATTTATATTAAAGTATTTTAAAGTTTAAATTTATTTTTTAAAAAATAAAATTTTAAATTATTCACAAAATTAAAATTTCAGGATCTTAAATTAAAATTTTTTATCTTAAAATTTTTTTCAAAATAATTTTAAAAATTAAAAATTTTCACTATAAAAATCTTTGAAATTAGATTCTACTCTAATGTTTTCGAGAATACACAGGGCATCAAGTGTAGGGCTGTACTCTGTAGGGCCGGGAAGAAAAGCTGGAAGGGTTTGAGGTGTAGCGTGTGAAGAGAATCTTAGGGTTTCTGACATGTGTTGACCTCACCCGAAGGGTCGGAAAATAAAGGTCAATTTGATTGCTCACAATTCGACAGATATATAGCAAACATCCAAACAAGACGCTACAGTGACATTGAGGCCTAAATGCATATTGCACACGGAACAATCATACCGATACCCCAGCTACTGAGCTTTCCTTTGCTTGAGTATCCGTGAGTGAGTAATATTTTGATTTTTGAGGGACCATGGCTACCTACTTTTGCTTCTGTTTTTCTTATTGGGTCACTTTCTCTGTAGCCCTATTGTGTCTTTCCTTTGAATATTCTTCAAGACATCCACCATATATGAAGTGGTTGTGGTGGTCCATATATGGCTCTTGATCTTCAAGGTTCATGTGTAATTAAATCGCTAGGATCCTATGTGACTGAAGATGATATGTTGCGGAACCCAAGTAAAATAAATATAAATGCGACTCAATGCCAGTTCATTTATTATTTGGGGAAAAGGAAAATGTGGAGGCAAAAAAATGGACAAGTGAGAAACGCACCTTTCTATTTTCATCCCTTATTTTGGGACAACACTTATTTTGGACGTCTTTTGTCTTTTGCGTGGAGAAAAGAATGGAACAAAACCATCTCTTCTCTTTTAATTTGTTTCATTTGCTAAAAATTTGTGACTAGTAAGTTAGAAAAGAAAAAAAATCGCAAATTTATTAATTATTTCTTCTTCTTCTTCTTCTTTCATCTTCTTTTTTTTTTTTGTTTTAAAAGATTCAAGATGTAATATACCCTGCTTTTCCAAAACAAAACTAATCCCTTACACAATATTCGAAAGATAACTTTAATGTATTCCTTGGTTCTGTTTCTCTCTTTGTTCAATTCCTTAGGAGTTCTGAATTGAAAAGATACAGGTGCTTATACATAATGCATATTTACGCATGACCTAGGCGTGGAGACTCCATTGTATTTTATATTAATTTCTAGGGGATGATATATATCAAGCTTCGCTTGGCGTTTAGAGGTTTGTTTTATTGTAGCTTTTGACTTTTCATATTTCTTGGGTTTAAACCAAGTGTATATGTTTCTTCTTCAAGTCTTCAACCTTATACAACCAACACACGTCACATCTCTTGGAATTGGTAAATGATTACGTTTTTTAATATAAAATTGTGGAAGAATGCTTATCTTCATTGTCTATATCTTCCTCAGTTCCGATATCGAACTCACAGAGTCTAAAAAACCAGCTCACAGTTATTCATTACCTTGCTTTGTTTCTTAGCACTATATGTAGTTCATAAATATAACACGAACAGTTTTGTGAGGGCGCTGACTTACGCAAACATTTCATGAAGATACACACGAGTCCTTGCACTGAGAATTAATTATATATAGTCAGTCCAAATTTGGTTTTATTCATCCTAATTTATGTAGACTTTGTAGTTTTCGTTTCATAGAAAAAGAACGAAGAGATCAAAATCTTCGCCGTGGTTTTGCTTCTGTTGACACAAAGCGTTCTATATTTTCGAAGAGATTCATGGATCTCACATAAAGAAAAAGAAGAAAAGTATGCAAGAAAGTTATATCATATTCTGGAAAACTTCTTCTGTTTTTCATTTTGTAGTCCAACATGACTAATTTACACTGACCAAGTTGGATGAACCGTCGTTTGGAAATACCAATAACATATTCGGAAAAACATTGTCCAAGTTGCCTTCACCATACAGCATCGAAAACAAAAACATTCCTAATCCTGCGTGCCCAATACAATGTCTATAATTTTTTTTTTTTCAGAAGTTAGAACAGAAAATCTTGGAGAATGGAAGAAGATTCATAATGTGTGGATATTATATAGGTAGGATGGAGTGCAAATGTGCAATGTACTAAACAAATAGGGAAAAGATGGGACACACCTTTTGGTGCACAAGGGGGTGAACCATCTTATGAACCTGACACAGGGCCACCGAGTGGTAACTTTCGCACCGAAGAGCCCAACAAGATAAGCCACAAAGGCCTCTGAAATGGGCAGTCTTAACCAAATCCAACGTCCCTGTCCCCATCCCTTCACTTCACTACAACACCTCATGTGCTTCCTGTCCACTCCTACACGTGAACCTGTCCATTTTGCATCCACACTTTTTTTTTTCCCAGCTCTCGACTTTTGAACAGCATTCTTTTCTTCTTAGCGTAAAGTGAGTTTTCTGGGACAAGTGATTTTGTGCCCAACGTTTTTC
The DNA here is from genome assembly GCA_026724425.1 of Erythrophleum ivorense. Taxonomy (NCBI): domain Eukaryota; kingdom Viridiplantae; phylum Streptophyta; class Magnoliopsida; order Fabales; family Fabaceae; genus Erythrophleum; species Erythrophleum ivorense. Next base: position 3,012,085 of record JAIUCV010000089.1, read on the forward strand.
GACAGACATACCCCCACGAATGTGTAGTTATTTTCTTTATAAACTAATCAAAGGAAAAGGCATCGTCCGAAGACCACTTTGCTTTAGAGCTCATGGAACCCTATGTCATCCCACGTGGCCCAGTTAGCTTTACTGTCGAACAGAAACCAAGGCAAGGGTCATGGAAGAAGTACACTTCAAAAAAAAAAAAGATGTACGAAGTAAAAAAATGATGGGAAAATCAACTCTTTTTTTTTTTTGGGTTACAAGAGAATGGGCCCAGCGGGAAAATCAACTCATTTGATAGAAGCTAAATGGTGGCAACTTGTTTGATTTCCAGAATGGAGTAGGGGGGACCTTAGTTTCGTGATAGAGAGAAAGAGGCGTAACGAAAAAAGGCCATCCGTGTCTATCGAATAGGGTACCTGCCACTGTCACATCAATATGAAAAATTACAATTAAAATATTTATATAAATTTTTTTAAAATTTGACATTATTTTAAAAAAATTAAAAAATTAACTTGAAATTAATATTTCAGTGTAATTTAAATTTTTTAAAATTTCAATAATATATCTTTAATTTAAAATCCTGTAATTTCCCTCCATAAATCTCTACCAAACATCAGTATGATTAGACCATTCATGCATCCCCTTTACCCTCACAGTGATTCTACCCTATAATTGGTGTATCCTTCTTTTTCTGGAAACAAGCTGCAAAAGTCATAAACTGTCTCTGGTCACGTAGCTCTTCTAGGGCTGACAAATCGTGGGCCTTAAAGGCCCAATTTCGATTAGTCATCTACTTTTGCAAGAGACAAAAACACAATCAACGAGCTTACTGAGTTACATGGCCCATTGCTAATATCCATTTGCTCGCAGTCGCATACATGGACCCGGCCCAGCCCGGACCACTGAGGAATGTAGCTTCTATGCTATAAAATGACCAATCTGGCGGATTCTGTTCGCATGTAAAAATGTCTGAGGTGGAGGGGAAGGCGAACGGCGGGCAACACCGCCTGATATGTACGTACGGGACCCTGAAGAAAGGATTTCCGAACCACCCTCTCCTGGAGGACCTGATGAGCAAAAACGACGCCGTTTTCCGGGGAAGCTGCGTGACCGTTGAGCCCTACCCCCTCGTGTGCGGGCTGTACGGCGTGCCATATCTGATCCACCTACCCGGGTCGGATCATCAGATAATGGGAGAGCTCTACGGCGTAACCAGCCGAGGTCTGACCCGACTCGACGAGCTTGAAGGAGTAAGGATAGGGCATTACGAGCGCCGCCCTATTCGGGTGGTGGTAGGTGGGTCAGGGAATGAGGCGGAGGCGTATTTCGCGCACAGCAGCTACGGCGAAGCCCTGTGGAAGAAGAGAGGACAAGTTGGGATTTGCGAGTACAGATTAGAGGATGCCTTGGATTATGTTAAAATAGAGGACAGGGCCAAAGACAAAACTCATAAGAGTGTCCTTGATGAGCTTTTTGAGTTTGTGGGTTTAGCCCCAACTAGGGTTGGTGATTAGTTTGGGAGCACCTGGAAAAGGATAATTTGAATTTGATCCTAGAATCTTGGGAGAATTAGTTATAAGCAATATTTAAAAAAAAGACACACACACACAAAATGTTTCTGTCCCTCAGTGGCCTAGTTTGTGGGGCTGACTCGTGGTGTGTACCTACTGCTTATCATCAATTTGATCAGTTTTCTGTCTTTGTTTTCAACCGATCCTCCATTGAAATTGCAAGTCAAACAATATATATATATATAAAAGGCGATTTTATTTTGTTTTGTTTTGTTTTTTAATACCAAAAAATCAAATTAACAAGGCTGCAAATTGAAATGGTTAAAAGGTATAAATTTAGGATTAAATAACTCAATATTAAGCTTTAACTAATCATTTTTAAAATTATAGTTAGAATATTTATTATGTATTACTAGTATAAAAGCAAAAAAGTAAATTTGTAATTTCAATTTCTAGTATTTTATTTAAATAATATTTTCCAAAAGTATAATTTTTTGAAATAGAATATAACACAATTTTTGAAGAGAAAACTACTATCTAAATGACAACTTTCATCTAGACTTCAGAATATTTGTTATCAAATGTAAAAAATTAAATTAAAATTTCAATTGATCACTCTAAAGATCAAGATAAGATACGAATAATATATTTGCTCCCATGTAGCTTTAATCATGGCCAAACACCGAGGATGTTGGAATCTAAAGCTTCCATTGTCGATCTTAACAAGCAAGAAAATCAGATCCTCTTACGGTCAATTTTGAAGTTGCTACTTCAGCATTGTGTGCACCTGAAAATTTGCATTTTCCTTTTCAAAGATACACATTGTAGCTCGCGATAGGTGGCACTCCCTTTGTCGTTTGATTCAAGCTTCCAAAACGCATCATTTTGAGGTATCAAACAATGTGTCCTTCTAACAATCACGTGGGGGTACAGATAACGCACTGAAGATGCAATGAAGGTACACATACTTTAGGCATCTAAATTCCTCAAACTTACATAATTTGCATGATGTTCGGCTTCTAACATCACCCACCACCTTTATGACACATGTCCAACGCTTTCCACATTTACAAAACACATTTCCCAGGAATTATCATTCAATTTAATTTCAATGGTGATATAAATCAAATGTTAGATATGAAGATGGCAGTTAATATAAACGGTGAAGCTTGAAGTTTGATAAAGCAGAATTTCAAAGTAAGGGTTATAATATATAACTTATATTCTATGTGGTAAGATAATACAAGGAAAAATGGAGAAAGAATCCACTTTTTTAGCATAAAAATACGAATTAAGAGTAATTATTTTATTTAATTTATGCAAAGTTTATTATGTTATTATTATTATTTTTTTATTTTTTTAAAAAGGGTATACAAATTATTTTTTATTACTTCAATTTTTTTATTCAAACAAATATATATATGAAATAATATTTTTAGTTATTTTTATATTGTATTAAAAATAATTATTTAATTTTATTTATTTATTTTCCTATTGAATAATTTCATATACCAAAACGAGATGTTAGTGACAATAAAAGTAGGACAAGGAAAACGAGTTAGGGAAACCTGAACTGGGCCATCTGCCTTCATTACCTGGTTGCCTTCGCGGGTCTCTCCTGTAAAGTCAAACATACCCTTTTGTTATTAAGATTCACGTCATGAGCTGTTGTGGGTAATCTAGTCCTCTAACTCAGATCAAACTTATCTCCACTAGGCTCAAGACAATAATTATTGAGCATTCAATTGTGCGAACTAAAATTAAAGTAATCTTATCAAAGAATTAGGACAAAGACAAAAACATAGCAATTATTGCCCTTGCCTTGGCCCCAGGGGATTTTTTTGTCCACCTTTTTGGAATATTTCAATTGAAGACATTTGTCATTTTATTTTTTAATAAAAATATAATAAATATTTTTTGTACGTGTTATATTTTTAGGATAAATTATATCTCTCTTTTTTTGAAATTATCTAAATCATATGATTTTTTTTTTTAAATTTTACATGTTTCTCCTTTAAAATTAAAAGATATGTTATATAGACTTTTTTAGAACAAAAAATAATTAAAATTACATATATTGTAATCAAAATATTCTTATATTTATTATTTATATAATATAACAAATATTTTATGTGCATTTGACCAATATACTTTTTTAATTTAAAATAAATTAAATTTACATCTCTAACACAAAATAAATAAGATGAAAATAAAATTAAAAAATATCTTTTAATAAATTATGCTTTTAATAAAAAATTACTATTATCTTTGAATGCATTGTAATCATATTTTTATTTCAAGAAAAAATGGTATTTATTTTTATATTTGAGAGGAGGGCTATTTATTTTGAACAATTTCTCAAAAAAGGTAGTGGTAATTTATCCATTTTATTTTAATTACACTTTTGATCAAAACTTTACCTAAGTAATTCTCCCAACCACTTGGGGCAAAGTTGGGATTTTACGTCTAGGTCCAATAGGCTACTACGTCTACGTCCAAATTGGACGGTACTCTCGAATCTCAAGGCCACTTCCAGACTACATAAGACAATAACACGTGCAAATGGGCTCCAATAAAAATGTAGAAATGGGCTCCATTAAGCCTCTTTAGCCTTCAACAAGTCTACGGCGCATGCGTATGGGTGCACTATTTTATTTTTTGGTGAAAATATGATGCGTTATTAACAAAAATTGCCTGCAAATGGGCTTTTCATTCAAATATGATCCGTGGAAGATGCAGCCGAAAGCCGAAATAACCTCCTTTTTGTTAAAATATTTTGTTTTTTGTTCCTGGTTAAAATGCTGTTAAAAATGTTACAAAGAACATTTAGTGGGAAGAGTAGAAAAGAAGTTATGCATACGATTTTATATTTTTAATTTATGATTAGTTAGCAGAGAGGAACTCTGAAGTCTATAATGAATATGATCAAATTGATGAATTTCAGTGCAAATTCGACATCATCTATTGTTCCACGTAAATTAGGAGAAAGAAAGAAGTGTATAATTTTACCATATCTTTCCTGAGTTTTATGCAAATAAATGTTTCGCATAAGCAAAATCAATCCTTGCAGGATGGCTCCTCCAAGATTCATAGCTAAACTCCCAGTTAATAGCTAGGATTAATTAAAAAAATTAAGATGATTAAGCGTTTGAATTTATCCAAACCTTACTGAAATTAATATTAAAGTATTCTTCCTATCGCGATTCTTATACGTAGAGTCGTGCAGGAGACTCGTTCATATCTCTGTTAATGTCGGAGACGTCGGTAAAACGGATAGTGGAAATTGTAATGGTGTTATCAAGCACAGGCGTGGAGGGAAAAAAGTGTAATTTCTACTGACCACTAAAGGAGCAGAATGAGATGGATGGGTCCCACGCTTTACCAATTTGCATGTGATCATCCACTACTACGCTCATGTATTAATCATGTACTCTGGAAGCCGCTTCCATTGCTGATCATAAGGCCACGTAAGCTTCCCTTCACATTAAAGCAACAATATCCTTCAACACACTCGAGAATTGAGACTTTGAAGGGCCTAAAGCCTCATGCTCCGACTCATTTCTCCCTCCTTCTCACCCTTTTGCCCCACAAGATTAGCAGAATGATATACACTTGCGTCCAAATCCATAGCCAACGATATATATATTTTGTGTTTAGTTGATTGAGTTTAATTAAGGCTGCCCTTACAGTGAATTCTCATCTAAGTGTGAACATATACACTACATGTCTAACAATACTTGTTCTTATTCATATCTGTCTTTCTATATTTTACTGTCCATTCATACCATGGTTGTATTCTGCTGGACAATAAATCAATTGAAATATTGAATAGAAAATTTTAGTAATGCTTGGCTGTAAGCCACTCATTGTCAAATTAAATCGTAGATCAAAGTATTTGATATGGAGGGGTAGTGGCCACATAAGAAAAAGGAAAGGAAGGACAAAAGAGACAGAAGACATAGGAGAGGATATTACATAAACCATGAGAAGAAGTAAGAAGTAAAAAAGGGAGGGTGGTGCCTTGAAGAGCTGGGCTCATCTTCCTTTTAGTTATTACTTATTCTAATCTGTAACTATCCATTCCTGGTAACCAAGGAAAATTTGATCCTGCAAGGAAACATGCTCTGTTATCCTGATCTAGTGCCCGAATTTATCATGATGATAACGTCTACGAAGCTGTGAATGATCATCTTCATATTGTGTAAGACTGTTTTAACTGTCTGATAAGAAAGAAGTTGGACAATTTTCGGAAAAATTTAAAAAATTCCGAGTATACATTCAGTGTGAAATGACAATTCTAAATGGAAATTAACTTGAACATGTTTAGTGTAAAAAAGTCAATGAAGAACTATCATGTTTAAAATTTATTAATATAAGTAGAGCTACTAAGTGTATAGACAGTAAGAGACCTTAAGTTCAAACCGATATTCTATCCCGTATTAAAGAAGTTTATTAATCGCAGCAAAGTTTAAGCAGAACTATTTATATTTTAAATACCTTTTTAGTGTTTAGAGTAATTAATTTCATAACTTAAAAAAAAAATTCAATGAATCAGCTTATATATTTTACACAAATTGTGAAATCTAAATCAATACAAAAAACTCTCACAACAGACAGAAAAAGCTCCTATGGCCTCTGGCAAAGCTAGTTGCCAAATAAATGTCCTTCATTTTGCTTCCCAGTTCACATGTTACAAGAACCAACTGAACCATATCAACTAAGGTAGGTAGGCACTCTACCATGTGGTCATTCGAAAGTGCGTATGATTGGTGCAGTTCATTTGTCGGCAGATTTTAACTACCCACACAAGGAAATTTGCGCCAAGTTACATTCTTAACCATAATGTTATAGAAGGTACAGTTTGTTTCCAACTACTCTCTTCCATATATAATACAGTTTGTTTCCAACTACTCTCTTCCATTTATAATTCAAAGTTTCAAACATGCCTTTCGGTTTCTTATGGCTTCTAATATTGGTGATCATCCAAAATATTTAACTACAAAATTAACTTGGGATTTTTTTCCAAATCTTAATAACAAAACAATCATGTTTTGCTTTATCTGGATTATATACATCATGGTCAAGCGGCACGAAAGTATATATGTATTAAATAAACAAGTTGCTTATAACATGATGAAATTTGCTATATTTGTTGACTATTAGGTACACTGGCCATTAATGGTGCTATATGTGAATCAGCATTATTTGAGTGAATCGGAAATCATCAAAAATCCAAGTGGGAAATCAGTTCTAAGAACAAGCTAGCTTTGGCTTAGTTTATCATGATCATAAAATCAAACACTATTGGGCGATGGCAATAGCACACTAAAGTGTGAGTGATCCAGCATGTATACTTGTATCGGACCACCTTGTGGGGACATGCTACCTAACTTCACTTTCTGCACAAATACAATACGCGTTTTTGAGCTCCCACCCTTCTCTCTTTATAGATATCCACCTTCTCTTTAAACCTAAAACCCACAGTTGTTGGATTTCAACACTTAAATATTCCCATGGCTACTTCTAAACTTGTCAGTATTGTGTTCTTTGCTTTATTGGGTTTAGCTATATCTTCTGCCGCCAGAACACTCCTCACTACTCTTGAGGGGGATGTCAGCTTTGGTCTAGACCATGGCATTGGCGGTGTTGTTGCTGGAGGTTATGGCGGTGGAGGTGGTGCAGAAGAGCATGGTGTAGGTGGCTATGGAAGCGGTGCCGGAGGAGGTGAAGGTGGTGGTGCCGGATATGGATCTTCTGGAGGTGGTGGTGGTGATGGAAGTGGCGGTGGAGGCGGAGGAGGTGTTGCTGGTGGTGAATATGGAGGAGGCGCCGGTAAAGGAGGAGGGGAAGGCTATGGTGCAGGAGGAGCGCATGCTGGAGGTGGCGGTAGTGGAGGTGGCAGTGGTGGAGGCGGAGGTGGTAGTGCAGGGGGAGCTGGCGGTGGATATGGAGGTGGAGCTGGTGGTGGATATGGCGCTGGAGGAGAACATGGTGGAGGATATGGAGGTGGAGGTGGAAGTGGCGGTGGCAGCGGAGGGGGTGCTGGAGGAGCACAGGGAGGAGGATATGGAAGTGGTGAAGGAGCTGGAGGAGGATACGGTGCAGGAGGCGAACATGGTGGAGGAAATGGAGGTGGTGGTGGAAGTGGTCGTGGTGGCGGTGGGGGTGCTGGAGGAGCACGAGGAGGAGGATATGGAAGTGGTGAAGGAGCTGGAGGAGGATATGGTGGTGGAGCTGCTGCTGGTGGCGGCGGAGGTGGCTCTGGTGGTGGCAGTGGCGGCGGCGGCGGTGAAGGTGCACATGGTGGTGGATATGGAGCTGGTGGTGGAAGTGGCGAAGGCGGCGGCCACGGTGGACATTACCCTTGAGATAATCCCCATGCAATTCTCCAGACCAAAATATGCCCGAGTGTCCGTTCTTATAATAAACCATTGAGTAATATGGTTAGGAGGATGCTTATAATAAACCATTGAGTAATATTGTGTCCGTTCTTCAAGTGTTACATGAATGTCAAAACCGATGCTCTCAAAGATACATAACAATTCCGCAATTTCACGATATATAATATAATTATCAAATCTATATATGCATTATTCTATTTCATTTTCAATCTTTATTATTATTTGTTATGAAACTTAAGACAAAAAAGTTAAATCTTAACGACGGAAAAGTTTATTAGTTTCGTTTAAAATCATGTAATGAATAAACAGGCATGAGGGGTTATTCTACGTTTGTATAAATTCTCCTAAACACTGAAGCTACTATCCGGTTTGCTTCATTACTAAAATAAGGAAATTCGCAGTAAACAAGGATTAGCAGAAGTTAATCATTTATCTGTTCCCATATTGTTTGGCCGAACCAAATATGTCCCATGCATGTTGAAGGCTATAGCGGCTACTGTTCCCACTTCATGACACAGTGCGGAGGGTAGATTTTGGATCACATCCATGTGCCTTCTGCCATCAACATCACAAAGTGCGGTTTCTTTAGTATAAGAATATTTGCTTAAGCAACCAATCAAAAACAAGAGAAGGGGGTGGGGATATGCGGATCAATGTTTGTATAGGTTGCTGCTGACGCTGATAATGACCTCATAAATGTTAGAGAATTAAAAGGTTGAAAAATGCCTATTTTTAATATATTAAAACCAAAACTCAAGTGCACTTTTTAAACATTTATTATTTGAGATTTTTAAACAATAATATAATAATTATATTGTTTACAGTTTAATATTAATGATCAAGTGTTTAAAAAAAAATATTTTTGTATTATATATTTATTAAAAAATTTAACAACAACTGCTTAAAGAAATTCACGTGGATGTCCTATACAACAGACACCTGAGAATGTTACCAAGGAGAAATTTATATGTAGCCCCATCTCTCAACTATTTTCAATTATTCAATGCGCCTGCATGCGGCACTCTCTTATTATCAGAAACTTAAAAAGAGAAATTCTGAAATAATGCACATGGTACTTATTTAAATTGCAAAGGATTCAACAAAGACTATGAGTCCTGAAGATCCTGCATTTTCCGGTTCTATTTGTGCACAGTTGTGAAAACTAAGAGGTTCCGAAGTGGTTGTTTCTCTCTGCTTGCATGGAAATACTTGTCTAATAAGTTAAAGAGACGTACACAACGTTTTATGGTATTGATGATACCACACGTAAAAATTTTGGAGGAATAATTAATATAATTCAAAGCCATATAAGTAAAGCATATACATGTGCCTTCTGATCGATAACCTTTTTTTCCTCTTATAATGTGGGTCAATATTTATTGATGCCTAACCATCTTGCAAGATGAAGTTTGGTCTTCGGATCACTTTACAATTCATGCCTTTAATTAATCTCTTGAGCAGTATTTGTAACACACTAGCACTACTGGACAAGGAAACCGCAAGGTGTAGAAGTAATCACTTTGGTTTGCTAAAGAATAGCCTATTCGATATTTGTATATAATTTTCTGTATTTATTCAGACCGATTCCTTTTCTAGATCTCCTGTTATGTTTGGATGGAAGAAAATGGAAAAGAATGAAGAGAAAGGAAGTGAAATTTTTATTTTAATATTTTTTAAATTTATATTTAAATTTAATAAATTTTTTCTTAGAATATATTTAAATTTAGAAAAATGAATAAAAAGTTTTAAAAAGAGTTTGTTTAATAAAAATTTCACTTCACTTCCTTTCCTTTTGCTTTACCCCATCCAAACATTCATAGAATTGAGAAAGTACTACGAGTCAAATCAATTATTTCTGTCTCTTATCAAATATTATTTATGTGTAAATATAAATTTCAAAGAATATTAAACAAAAGATAAAGACAATGATATATACATATATAACAAAGTAAGATACAATGGTCTTAAAAGAAGAAGAGACAATTATATTAGAAAACGCGCGCGCGCGCGCACACACATATATATATATATATATATATTACCAATTTGCAGCAGAAAATCGTGAGTCGGCAGTAGCTAGGGTGGTCTACTTAGAGGGGCATTAGAGAAAGTTAGTTTTTTAGGTCTAAAACTTATCAAAAGCTCTGGCTCCTTGAATTTCTGTGTTTGTGTGTGGAGGACAGCAGAAGCACACAATGGGAGTGAGTAATGTTGAGTGGGTTTGAGTATATATCTTTGTGTGTTTGTATATTGGGCCACACTGTGGGGACATCCAACTTCGCCTGCCATGTGCCTCTCAACCACTCTTTCCTTTATACGCGCCTTCAATTCCCCTATAAATACCCCCCACTCCTCCGTCACTAAAGCAAGGCTGGGGACTAATTCATCTTTAACAATCCCATGGCTGTATACAAAATTCAGAGTGTTGTCTTGTTGGTTTTAGGGGTTCTAGGCCTATGTTCTGCAAGAAGGGCCCTCCTCACTTTTGATGGACCAGGCATTAATGTTGGCTATGGTGCAGGACATGGAGGCGGTGGTGGAGCGGGTTATGGCGGTACCATTTCTGGAGGTTATGGTGGCGGAGGTGGCTCTGGTGGTGGTGGCGGCTATGGAGCTGCTGGAGACCATGGAGTTGTTGGCTATGGTGGTGGTAGTGGCGGTGGAGAAGGCGGGGGCCTAGGATATGGTGGTGCAGGCGGTGGTGGGCATGGTGGAGGAGGTGGTGCTGGGTATGGAGCTGGTGGTGACCATGGTGCTGGATATGGAGGTGGGGGTGGAAGTGGTGGGGGTGCTGGTTATGGTGCAGGAGGAGAACACGGTGGCGGTTATGGAGGCGGCCAAGGAGGTGGAGCCGGGGGAGGCTATGGTGGTGGTGGAGAACATGGCATTGGCTATGGAGGAGGTGGTGGTAGTGGTGGTGGATACGGCAGTGGTGGAGGAGCTGGTGGAATAGGTGGAGGGCACGGTGGTGGTAGCGGAGGAGGGGCTGGTTATGGAGCTGGAGGGGAGCATGGCGCTGGTTATGGAGGTGGAGGTGGTGCAGGAAGTGGTGGAGGCTATGGTGCTGGGGGAGAACGTGGTGCCGGTTACGGAGGCGGTGAAGGTGGTGGAGCCGGAGGAGAGCATGGTGGCGGTGAAGGTGGTGAAGCTGGTGGAGGATATGGTGCGGGTGGAGAGCATGGCACTGGGTATGGAGGAGGTGGTGGAAGTGGAGGTGGAGGTGGCACAGGCTATGGTGCAGGAGGAGCACATGGAGGAGGATATGGAAGTGGCGGAGGAGCTGGTGGGGGTGGTGCAGGATATGGAGGCGGTAGCGGCGGCGGCTTTGGTGGAGGAGGAGGATATGGGGCAGGTGGTGAACATGGTGTTGGTTATGGAGGAGGAGGTGGAAGTGGCGGAGGTCATGGTGGTTATGTTCCCTAAGAACCACTCTATCACCCTTGAAGTAATGTGTTCCTCTTGATGTATCAAGAATAAGTAAAATATATTAATACTAGACTCATAAGAATAATAAGAGTATATGTTATAACCATTATAAGAACAAGATTATTAACTCTTGCCATTAATTATATGTAACGAAAATATGTCTACTATAGATAATTGCAATTTGATGACAATATTCTGAGCTTCTTTTTTTATATTTGCTCGAAATAAATTATCTCATATTACTATAAGAGCATTAGAGTAAATGAATGCTTTTCAACATTCTTGTCTTGCTTGCATTGTTATCACCATATGTCTCTTTGCGTCCCTCATGCATGAAAGATCGTTTTCTTTCAAAATTCCTAATGGATGACCAACTAGAACATTTCCTGCAATTGTCGTCGTCACTCTTTTCAACTCTTCTCGATTCTGCAGAAATTGTCAACTGATCAGGCGTAGGTGTTCAAGACACTGGCCATCTTTAGAAGTGCTTTTTTCAATGTGAATCATGATCCTACTTTTTACCATGTTAACCTCTCCAACATAATCAGAATGTTACATGGAATTTTTCTGGCATAAAATTCTGTTAGTTCCTTCTATGATATAACTAGTTATAACAAACATTTCCTTGCAATAGATTTAATCCTCCCAAAAGTTTATAGGAACACTACCATTTCAATCTATGCTAATTAAGCAGAGCCCACTATAGTAGCTATTAATTGCTTTAACGACCATATAATAATTTAAAACATCATGAATTCCAACTATGTACCCATCAAAGACAACTCAATGTAGATGAAGGGTCATAATTTGCCCAATAACCCAAACCGGAGGATAACTAACCAGAGACAAACTCTTAAACATTATATAGTGTATAACGTGTATATATAACGACTAGAATAGCTTTTACATTATGATATGCGAATTTCATACATAGACTGAATTTTGATCATACATACATAATGTGATATTTAGAATTTTCTCGCGTTGTGTGCAGATATATGAAGATAAACAACAAAAGAGATGTCATGATTTCTCAATTCCACCATCTAAAAATTATTTCGTCTTTACAAGTACTGCAGAAAGATATTATGAGTCGAGTTCTCGGACCACAAAGCTCTCTCTTTTTGGTAGCGGTTCAAAGCTTTCAAGTGTTGTGGAATCCAGGATTAGTTTTGGGCCAAAGCGATTGATTAGTCAATACGGTCCTATGACAAAAACAACGATTGGTGCTGAAAATTGCATTAAATAAGAGTGTATGGGTGTTTAGATCACCTCTCTTCAGGAAATAAAACTATGAAAACGTGCAGGACCGCAGGAGTTAATATGATCACAAATTATGATATACGAAAGAACCCATTTATTAATGAGATCAATTGCATTTATTAATGATTCTAAACAATCTTTCTTCAAATTTGCTGTGCGGCCATCTGATTGTTTCACAGTTCATCAACTGTTTGTTACTGTATCACAAACATAATCTCTTTATATAATATGTGTAATATCTATTATATTTTTATATTTATTATTCTATCTATCAAATTATTTTTTTAAAAATAAAAACAAAACAATCATTTTTAATCTCAACTACTCTCACTTATTCACATTTTATATTCCTTTTATCATTATATCCTCCAACCAAACACACTAAGTTTTTACTAGCAGAACAGGAACAGAGACAACAGTACAAACATGCATCAAATATTTGATTTTGATTTGTATTGCAAATCATCTGCAAAGCTCCCTTGATGTTTAAAATTCAAGAATCATAACTATAAACTAGCACAATGCCTCAAGCTATACATTTCTGCCTATATGTATTGACAAGTTTTTAGCAAAACGAAGGCAAGTTTTCACTTGTAATTAGTAATAGCTGTGCTTCCCAAAGACGCAAGTTACACTGACGAGCCTCGAGTCAGGAGATTCATCTTGAAGCACACATGACAGAACTATGGTTTGATTTTTTACGATCACCAGGAGGGATGGATTTCTTACATGGTATTGAATCCACTTTCTTCCTCTTTTTGATTGAAGAGCCTTCTCCAGCGGGCCCACTCAATGCACCCAGAAGTTTGGATCTCCTTGAACCATGCACATTCTTGCTAAGATATCTCATAGCTTCTTTTCTCTGAGAATCATCCGCAGACTTATTTAATGGTCTCTTACAGCTCTCACGATTCTCCATCTTCAAATGATCACGTGGAATGCGGTAATTCATATCTAAAAGCTCCAGCTCAAGGATGTTAGATACAGTCAGCAGATTTATGGAAAGAGAAATAAGACATCTAAAAGAGTACACTAGATTACCTGGAGAATTGGAATCTGGACCTGGGGAGCTGGGGGGAGTTAAAGGATGGAAACCATCATTCTCTCTAATATCAACAACCTCCTGATGGCCATTGTTTTCATCAAGTAAGGAGAGGGTACCATTTCTCTCATTGCATGGCACTGGGGCATGGGTGGTTTCTTCTCTAGAGCCATTAAAACTACCAGAAGTCTGATTTAACTCAGAATGAAATTGTCCGGGTTCATGATAAGCATCTATGTAATCATTGACCTCAAGCATTTCATTTATTCCTCCAATAGAATAATCAGACATCTGCTTGGCAAATTCTTTGGATTCATTCGCACAACTTACAAAATTTACTATATTAGGATTTGAGCTGTACAAGCTGTCTACATTGTCTAAAACTGACTTGGGAGAAGTATTCAGAATGCTTGGGGCCAAGCATGGCCTTGAAGTTTCCATTATAGTTGATAACCATGGTGTGCCATGTCGTGCATAGAGCAATATGTACGCCTCCTGAGACAGCACAGAATCTCCTATGACCCTAGTAACCTACAGAAGATTTACCAGGTAACAAAAACTAGTCAACACAAATACTAAATAAGCACAGCCCATTTGTAGAAGAGACATCTCAAAAAGCAAACCTAGAACACAGTTCAACTTTAGCATCTAACAATAAGCTGACATTTATACATGCACATTTGGAAGGGGGAATAAAAATACCATTACCAAATCTTGGCAAAACCCTCTTGCAAAGCAATGCCACATGCAGCAATGATTATGGCAATAAGTGAATCTCAACAATATATAAAACCTCCACTGTGCAGGGTTCCAGAAAACCTCAAATGGATGGATTTGATAAAGAGAAAGAACACTATCATATAGGTCATCTCATATCAGAAACAAATACTGGCAAGGTACTCCAAACTTTTGTTGTTGAACATAATATATGCAAATTATTAAACTCAACCAGGGAAGAATTTAACTTTTAAAGAAGTTCCTGATATTACCTTGGAGTCATCCAACCTATACCACATGTCAGGTGCAGAGCGAACAAAGCAAAAGTAATGTCCAGAAGTAGATGAAAATCCAACATGCACAACAATGGCATACAGGTCATATTTCAGAGCCACCTGTTATCACTATAGGAATTCAGAAAATGCTAGAAACAAAAAGGAAAAACAGGAGCACTCTGCAAATTATCACTTGCAAATATCAGGTGAACTGTAAGAAGGGGGAGGGATTGTATAACAACAACTCACATTATTGCTCTGGTTACAACTGGTGTAAGGCTGCAAGTCCAACTCCAGAGGGAATTCCACATGATTATCAATCTTTTCAACATATGTCCCATCTGTCTTAAATCTCTTTAAATGAAATGCTGCAACTGAAGGTGTCTGATCTAAAATAAGCCGCTTCTCCATGGATACTTCTTCCTTGCAGCTATCACATCTAAACTTTGCATCTATCTTTTCCACCTTGGTGAAAGATTCTAGAGCACTTGGAAGGGTATCCACATTTTCTATCTCCAAGCTAAAGTCAATGAGAGGCTCATAAGTGTCAGAACAGTGGCCACAGTTACAACATCTAAGCTGAAATGCAAATGTCAATAGGCAGGAAAGAATTAGCAACAGAAGCATTTTGAACCATAAAGAAGACATCAAATTACATAACACTATAATTTGTCCAGACATTAACAATAAAAATCAAAGGGACTTTTCCATCATACTTTGCTGATGAGACGACCTCCAAATATTTTCTCCACTAGATTGTCAACTTGTTCACAGCTCTTACTCTTTTTCTTTAAATCTAGAAAACATCTTTCCAGTTTATCTAAGACGCACTGCATAAATTCATGGGCATCCTCCTGCTGGTATCTCCTAAAAAAAGAAGAAAAATCTAATAGTCGGTCATGGATAACAGTATCTTGAAGTATTAAGTACCCACCACTAGGTGCTTGCATTAATTAGGTTCTACTTCATTAGCCATTGACGTAACCTAGAAGTCTGAACACTAAAGTTTAAAATGGACGCAAGATATGACTCAGACATAAACACACCAAGTCAACAAAATATGAAGATTCCAACTACTATTTTAAGTGTCACATCATATCAATATGGGTGTTTACTGTTGAACGCACACAAGACTTTAAGAAATGTTCCCTCATAGGACGTAACAGTTATTGTTTATGCCAAGCCTTAATTCTTACTGTAACATAATTGACAGCAATAAATAAGTGCAGGAAAACTTCATAAAATCATGAGTGGCGGTAAGAAAAGGATACAGTTCAAATTGTCAACAAGTTTCAAAGGTGAAAGAATTCCTCCAGCAGACGTTAATGAAAGTTCAATGTGGTCACGAAGAACACAAAGAACACAGAATCCATCAATACCACCTGAAATTTCCAAGTCCAGAAATCAAAATCTCACAACAAAGACGGGATATTACGTGCACTAAAACCTAACATAATGGCATTGCAAATAAGAGATAAGCATTACTTTCACAAGGCGCAGTATGACCGCAAGTACGAAGACCCTGAATTAGTGGCACGGTATGTGTAAAGCATTGCAAGATAACATTGAGAAAGCATGTGTTGCCAAGATTTGCAAGCCCAGCACCCTGTGATACAAATAATCAATCAAAATTCAAGAACCCCAGGACCAGTATATAACAATTTTTCAATGAAAGACAAAGAAACATACCACCGTGAAGGGTACAATTCCAGAAGCGGAAAACGTTTTTTTCAAAGGCGTCCCAGTTTCTTCAGAAGTAAGCAAGATTTCTTCGGGAGTAAGCTCGGAATTCCATGCTTCTTCTTTAGAGGGCAGCGACGAAGATGAGGACCATGCAGGCCACTGCTTGGGAGATGACAAAGACGGATAATATGATAAATCGTTTACTGATCGAATTGGCTCTGGATCATCTTCTTGAACTTCTCTGTTGAAATCACAAAAGGTAAGGGAATAATTATTCTCGGCAGCCGTTGCCATGGGCGGCAAAGGCCCATCCAGAGTTGATGACTGAGGCTCCAAAGGCGCTGGGGTTTTTATTGATGCAGAAGCTGAACACTCATCTAGGGTCTTTACAGTACCTGACAACCCATTTGAATTAGGAAGACAAGGGTACAGCGGACAGTCACCTAGGGTTTTGGAATCTAAATTGGAATGAGAGACACTTCTATTGGATGGTAAAGAAGCAATAATCTGCTCCTCTTGGGTTTCATTAGGTAAATTAGGTAAAGTGGTTGAAAATTCCATTTGATTTGGGCAAGAAAGAACCAAAGAACGGTTATTTAGGGTTTCAGAATGCGCAGATGGTGAAGACTCAGTGAGAGCTGCCTCCGAAACAGGCATTCCTGAAATTGTTGAAGCATCACCAAAGGGTACTTCTCCAAGAACAGAATCTGAATACCTAGCTTGGAGGATTTCAGGCGGATGGATCTCCATGGCAAATTCAGACTTGAGGGAGAGGTGGGATCGTTAGGGAATGACGATAAGAAGCGAGATTTTGGCGGAAAATTTTGGGCTGGAAAGGTTTAAGTTAGGAATTTGGAAGGGTTTCGGATTCAAAATTGGGGGACGCGAAAGTGAGAGAAGAAGAAGAGGGAAGATGAAAAGCATTCAAACGTAAGAATTTAAGAGGAGAGAGATTTTGAAAAGAGAGGGAAAAAGCATCTCCAATTTGGCATTTGCCCTTCGCACCAAAATTTCAGGAAAGGGACATTGCGCGCGATCTCTCACGTTCTGCCAAACTACATGCCAACATGGGGAACGAGAGACACCCCCAAATAATGTACTCGTCTTCCTGTTTTCCCACTGCAGATCCTTTTGTATTTATAATAATATTGCTCCTGATATTATCTTTCCTTTCTTGCATCACAATTATCTATTTGTTAAAACTAATAAAGAAAATACTAGACCTAGAAACAAAGGCTGAAAAAGAAAATATATCATCAAATTCAAATGCATTAATATCTCTTATATTTATACTCATAGAAGTGTTACTTCAATCAAAACTTTTGAACATTCAGGCTTTTTCCTTTAGATGTTTCTAATTAAAATTTAGGTCAAATAAAATAGTTCTCTTTATAAATAATAAATAAATTATATTAGATTTTGATAATAAGTTATCCTCCTTATTTATTTTCCTTCATCATCATCAGTACTATTATACATTTGTACTTATAGAGTTTTAACAAATGATATTATACCAATCAATCAATGAGTTAATAGCGAGTGCAACTCAAGCCTGTTTCATGTTAACGATATAATTTTTATTCATTTTCCTTAGAAAAAAAAATAAAAAGGCTTCTGCCCCTCTATCCTTAAATTGACACCTCTCTTAATTTTAAAAGACATTTGTATAGAAAAAAATTTATATGCAATTACTTATATTTTTATTATTAAATTTTGTAATTAAAATATAATAAATATATAATTCTCTCATAATATCATAATAAGTATATGATTTTTGCTGATAATTATTTAGTTATTAATTAAATTATATATTTATTATGATATTATTAAAAATTTATATATTTATCATATCATAATTGAAAGGTTTAATAACAAAAATATAAAAAATTATATTTAAGTCTAATACTAAATATTATCATTTTGATTATAATATCAATAATTTTAAAAGGAAAAATACTTAGTATTATGCATGACAGAAAGAGTAATAAAATAATACTATTTTAAATCATTTTTGGCACTATCTAAAAATCAGGGGAACTTTACATTCCACTACCGTTAACTTTTAAATTTTTATAAATTATGAATTATATCATACTAAACATAAAACTCTCAAGAAATTTTTATAACTTATAATATGACATCTAAAAAAAATGTGAGATAGCATTATGTCGATGTCTCCCAATTGACAGTGTTTATGAAGTACCGTTCAAAATTTTATGAACGCCGTCAATTCATTATTCATTTTTTCCCCCACTTTTTCTGTGATGAGATTAATTTTCAACGTAGATGCCTGCAAGCATTGTAATATTAAATACTAAATTTCAGTGAAAATAATTTTTAAATTGACAGTGTTTATCACGTTACCTGTCAATTACGTTCATAAATGAATCAATTACAAAAGGATTAAAAAATTTCTCCACATTAAAATTCTAATACTTACAATTATGCGCGTAAACCTACAAGAATATTTTTTGAAGGGGATACTTAGTGGTAAAGGTATAAGTCAACTGGTATAGAAAATGGAGTGGTTGAAATTGCTAGCATGTAATCATTTTACAATTGTATTGAAAAAAAATATACATATAAACAGTTTAATCATTCTTCTATCGACGTTTATTTAAATACACATATGCATAATCGATTGAATTCAAGACTTCTTGCAAATTATTCAATCCTTCACAATTAAATCATACCCAATGACTTGTCTACATTTAGTATTTTGATAATAAGTAACAACATACAGCGCCAATACTTAGGACAAACGTTTATATGTAACCTGTTCCACATTCGAATTTCAAAGCTTTCAGCTTTTGTCCTATGATCCCGTCCATATCCTATTAAGTTCCATAGTGCTTCGCCTATAACCAGTTAACCTCTATGTACATGGTCGACATTGGACACAAGCAAGTGATTGCGCATATCAAAGAGGATTCACAGGGTTAGGCAAAACCAGACTCGGCCACCCATAAAGAAAGAAAAACTGGTCTACTCAAAAAACGGCTCAGCAAAGTCAGAAATGTTTACCAGAAAGTACTTTCTAATTGAAGCAGAGGACACTAGTTTTCATTACAAATTTGCATAAAGATTGACTAGTAAAAAACATCTGTAACATATTAGCAACCTCGAAACAATCCCTGTGCTACAAACATATATAAAAACACCAGCCTGCCACAAGCCTGAAAGTTATAATATCTTATTTTTGTTTCTTTAAAAAAATAATTGTATATTGAACTCTTCCGTTGCATTGGAAACATAACTGGCTGGCATCTGTAATAAACACCAAAGGCCTTTCTTGCATACAGAACATACAGTATTAGAGGATTCTGTCCTGAAGATCTGTAATCAAAGTGGATGCCAAGGAACTCAGCTTCTTCCCAGTTTCTCCTGCAATGTTTTTGATAGAAGAGATATCCTGTTGTGCCTGTAAAACAAGAAATTCAATTACCATTTAAACATTGAGCATGATCAATGACAAAACAATCAAATTTTTAATTCAGCAATCCGAAAAGCATGCCTGGAAAGATAGTCGATGGAGGAGGTCACTTGCAGTAAGATCAATGGAGGAATCTGCTGAGTGACCAAAGAGATCTGCACTGGAGATGGCAGTTGAGCCCTAAAGATAACAAGAAGATAAACACTGTCAAGACTCTAGCTTCAACAGCAAAGTTTCCTCCCACCTTAACGAAGCTAATACCAATTACTGATTAAGTATTTGCTCATGCTTGGCACACAGTAAACTCTTAAGGAAAATAAAGAGGACTTTCTTCCATAAAACATAAAAGGAACTTCACCCTTTTTGGTTATAACGAAGATTGTTATCAATTTCACCACATAATCAAGGGTTTCCTCCAGTTACAATGATAAAGTAATAGTGAAATTGCACAAGGAACCGTGCAAAACGGTCATATGATGTAATTTTCTTTCACTCATCCCATTCAACCAAGACGACCTGGTGAATCACAACAAGTTCAAAGCTACATTTGAGTTAAATTTTATATAATAAATTGATCCCTTAAGCTCCACATTGACAATAAAGGAAAATAGCCAAGTTAATTCACGAAAGCATAATTAAGAAACACCAGCATTGGTGATGCCAAGAATTGTGGATAACTTTTCCCAGATGATGTGTTCAGGAAAAACTTCAGGCGTGTCATGTTTCAATCATGATAGTAGTTATCCAGAGTCACAATTTTAAAGAATAGAAAACTATGATCCCTACAAGGCTACAAAACAAAATAATTTGTTTACAATTGCTTTTGTTTCACGTGGGGGGAAAAAAGGTTAGTTTGAGAACACAAATTCGTTTCTTCCTTAATTCTTTAGACTCATTTTAAGATAAACTCATGAAACCAACTTGTCTTTCTGGCCCTTTACATTTTTTCTATCAGTTCATATGAGTTTCAGGCCTAGAGAAACTAATATTGTATTAAAGTGAGAGAAATCATTGAATCCAAGCTCAACAGCCAAAATCTCTATCCTAATGTGTATACTCAGATGAAGTGCAAGCAAATTATTAATAATAAAGATTATTACCGAGAACTTTGACAAAGTAACTTGACTGTCCTCGTCTGCAGCTTTGTTCTGATCTCGAAAAAATTGGGCAGAGGATATAGATTTAGCATTTGAGAACTTCTTCCTTGCTTCATCAGTTTCCTGAATCTGATAGTACATAGGAATGAAAGTTTGAAGCCAAACAAAATATGAAATAAAGTTGAAATAGATATATCAATAAAAACACTTAAGTACATGTTTCACAGATGTTGGACCACAATTAACAAAGTCAGCTGAGACAACCATAAATGACTTATGCTTAAGGAGTTCTTACTATGAAGAAACTAATATAAGAACGTTATTAGGCCTTGATGGCCACAATACTAACTCTGTCATAATTTGAGGAAATCAGCATCCACAAAATATTTCCAAACATTAGAAAGAAGAAAATATGCATGCTACTTATAGATAAATATCTGACATTACATAATCAAAGAATGCAAGTATTATGCAATAATTGCCTGTACAGTCAAACAAAAAGCATAACACAAAATTGGCAAACCATAATATTATGGAAACTAACAGCAAATCCTTAGCTTATTCAAACCTCTCGGCTAAATAGGGTCCACAGCAAGAATGCTCATCAACTATTAATGCGCTCAAGTCTAAGAAGTCCTTGTTTGTTTATCTTTGGTAAGTTATATTTTTGTATTACTTCAGGTTAAACATTGAAGCAATGGTGTCAATCACTTAAATGCCGCTTTGTGTGACCTCAAGTTTCAAAGAATGAGATATTATTCTTAATTACAGACAGTCTGAAAGAGAAAGAGATAGATAAAATGACACAGGAAATAAGCAAATAGGATTTTATTTTATTAATTTGTAGCTGGAAGGAAAATTTTGTTTCATTGGCTGGTAAGGAGGTTTTTTTTTTTCCTCCCTTACACCATCATTTCAATCAGGAACTCCTCTCTATCGTTAGGCCTCTTTTACCTTGGACATGGACTGATAAAGTTCTCCTTCGCCATCCCCCCCTGTTTGCTTTCATCACCTGTGGTTTTAGAAAAGTTTCCTTCCTGATTTTGTTATTACGTTCCAACAATAATCAAATAACAGTAATCACAGTATCTGCAGTTATCAACAGACTCTTGGTATTTTTTAATTTTTTACTTTCCTACTATTTCTCAGTGATCCCATGGTTTAGCATATTGCAGTTTTAATGAATTTCCAAAAATTCTCCCGCTAAATTAACCACTTAATACCAAGCAAGATTAAGATACCATGCCATGTTACTGGGCACTACTTCCCAACATGTAATCATGTTACTTTCAGCCCCTCACTCCCACTTGATCATTTATTCTGCAACTCAGCTACAAACATGAGAGATCTTAACAAGGTTCTTTGCAGTCCTTTTGCCCTTTGACAGAAGCAGCAAGACTCTTCTTAGACAGTGTCACTCATTATTATAAACTTCTAGTAGTGTCTTAAGGTACCTTTTTGCAGGATATAAGCCATAACAGACAGAACTAGTTTTTAGTGGACTTACAATTTTTCTTAAATGTAAATGGCAAACAAGTGAATGGCTTCCTTTAAAGACCAATTGAAAAACCAAATTGCCACAAAAGACCAAAAACATGCACTTCATCTGACTTTGTAGAGATTGTGGTGTTGCACTTAGAAATAGGTTACAACATGAACTTTATCAAAACTCAGCCATCAAGCAACTAGTACAATTTTAAGTTGAAAACCAACTTACACTAACCAAGCAAAACCTTAATATGTGCCAAACAAACTAAGTCATTTTTATTATGATAGGTCTAGACTCTAATCTCATACCACCGTGACTACGCATTTGGCAAAGGATGCAACGTATACAAACCCCATATGCCACCCCCCCCCCCCCAAAAAAAAAAAACCTCCCTCCCAAGAAAGGAAAACTTACTAACAGAATTAAAAGTTGAGACAAGCTTATCTGGCTAGAAAACGAACAAAAGAATGTTCTTAAAACATTCAAAACATACTTAGCATGCACATTCGTCCGTACAATGAACATAGTATTCATCTTTAGTACATGAGCCTAGATGTGTATGCCAGCCTTGTCTCTGAAAGCAGCATTCAGAACATTTTGATATGCGCAACTGTGTTCTTAAAATATCCAAACTGCATGCAGTAAAAGTTACACTAGACAGGGCAAAAGTCACAGTCCATATGACTTACTTGCACTTTTGAGGAATTTGACCCAAGTCTTTTTGGGAAGCCACTATCCATCCCAAAATCGGCAAAAAAGCTCGATGACTTTGGTGGAGACACATGACTAAGTACATGTGCACCTCCAGAATTCAACTCAGATGATTGGACATTTTCAACATACTCAAACCGAGATGTCAAGGGTGGCCCAGCTGCCAAAGCATGGCTTGTTGAGGAAGAAACTGAAGCAGGTGCTTCTTCTGGCTTCTGCTCATATAGAGACTCACTCGGCTGTATTTCATAAAAACCATTTGTCATCAGAGCATGTATTCAGATCAAGCTGACAATATAAAATGGTCAACCAGTGAACACTTCCATGATACCTTTTTCAGTGTAAAATCTGGAAACAAAGACAACTATTTGCATACCTTTTTAGTAAGTTTGCGGGCACCAAGGCCCCCAGTCTTGCCAGCTTTTTTGGCACCAATAGGTTTCTTGACAGTACTGGAAACTGTTGTATGAGAAGCTTTAGGGGAAGCAGTGCACTCAGGCATTTCTGGCTTTTCCGAAATGTTTTCTTTTGGTAGTTCATTGGTCCTGACTTCAGGAAGTCCGTTAGCCACTTGTGCAGACTGAGAAGCAACAGGTGACGATGGTAAACCTGCCTGCTCGGCCATACTTTTAGCTACTTCCTTAGAAAGAATTTGTCTATACAACTCTGCAGCTCTGGATGTATACTTGGCCTCTATTTTTCCACCATCAGTCCAACCATGTTGCTTGAAGAAAACATGCGCACGATTGTTTCCTCCAAAGCTCATCATTTTCAGCTGCTCAGCAGTCCATGAGTCTAAATTCGTAGATCTACATAAGAGAACATAGTTGTCATGGGATGCATCTTTTCTTCATTTTCCTTACATTCTGCTACTTCCTCCTTTTGTATATATAACAGGATAACTAGGAAAAGAAATCATACAAAGCCAAATAAAACACAAGGCGGAAAAATTATTGATCTTATGATACGACTAACCCAGCATTTCAAATTATTCATAGGTTGTGAAAATAATCTTTACCCATCACATAATCAATATTATGAAAATATTAATATTCTGTGTTCTCTAAATTACAAATGAATTCTATATACAGAGTTTTCATTTGCTCCAGGTTGATTTCATGTATTTTCAACTAAAATGCTATTCAATTTCATTGATCATCCACGCAATTCTAACCACCCACTAACTCCCTCAATTGACGAATGAAAGGCAAGGCAATAATAAAGTAGATGGAAAAGCCAACCACGAAGGAACCTCACAAGCTATGATGGTGAAAGTAAAGCAAACAATATTTGATATATCCAAAGCAAAGAATAAAGCATTAAAGCCCATGACAGAGATAGCCTAGTCCTGATTTTCATTAAAACTACTATATGAAGCATGCAAACCTATTGCCAAAAAACCCATTTTATATACAGCCATACACTTGCATACCTCCAAAAATTCATAGCAAAGAAAAAATACCCACAATCATCTCTTTAAATAACGGCCCATGAAATGACATACTACTTGTAGTCTCCATATTTAATGCCATAATTCTTAGTACGATTATTTAAGTAAAAATAAATAAAGTTTCGGCAATTCGATTTGCAAAATAGCTATAAGAGGCATCGCACGACTAAATTCACCGACACGTTTAGCTCACTGATGTGAAAAGGGCATCCTCCTCACATTGCACCACATAATACCATACACAAAAAAGAATAAGGGTTTTCCTTACGGAGTAACTCAACAACTTAAACCATCTGAATAAGAAAATAAGAGACACTCGCCTCTCCAAAAAAGACCAAATAATTCAACTTGCCTCACAAAGCTGATGTGCACACCGAGGCTGCGATGAACAGCCGAGCAATCGATGCAGAGGAAGATCCCATATGTAACCGACGCCCAAGTTGGATTCTTTGCATTACAATCGAAACACATCTGAAACACAAGCAGACAAATTAAGATTTCACATCGAAAGCAAATGGGGCGCAGATCTGAATCCGATCTCGCAAAACCCAGAGCAATGGATGGAAACAACAAAAGAATCATAAAAAGAAAGTAATGAAATATAAGATTTAAAAGGAAGTATAAAATGAAGATGGGCCCAATTTAAAAAAGAAAAGAGGACGAACCTTGTTATCGGACTTTGCCTTGAGTTTTCTGAAAACAGCATTCTTGTCGACGAAGCTGTCGGACGCCATCGGAGACGGAGATGAGATCAGAAACGGAGAAGGCAATGCAGATGTTAAAAAATATCCTCAGGGGGTGCTGGAACACCGAACACCTCCTGAGCGATACAGTATTAAAATTGCAGGGGAAACCGCAAATGGTGTAGCTCCTTTTATTTGAGAAGGGAAAGTCGAGCTAAGTGACGAAAATGCCCTCCAGAAAGAATTGAGGAAATTTCACGTTTCGGTTTTCGGGCAGTCGGTGAATTGTTGTTGTCTGTCTCAAAACAACATCAAAGTGGACGAATCATCATTATTGTGAATAAAATGTCGTAAACGTCGTCGTCCTCTGTCACACACTGTGGTGGCAGGTGGCAGGTGGCGGTCGTTACCGCCACCAACGTTACGCCACCGGACTCCTTCCCGTTCTTTGACCTCATTCCTGAGACTATAGATGTTACTAACTTTTCTTATAGAAATATGAAACTTGGATATCTATCAAAAGAAAAAAAATAGATATTTTTATATAGTTTAATATTATATAATTAGTCCTTTCATTATAGAAATATGAAACTTGGATACCTATCAAAAGAAAATTTTGACAAAAATACTTGAAAATTTTTATTTAAGTTTTGTTGAAAAATAAATGGGATTGTATTCTCTGTGAGGTTTTGTATTTTTTCCTTTTGGGTCTTTCCGCTATGGGCTTATATTTGCTGAAGGGTTTGAACTAGTTCTGTATTGGGCTTCTTTGGCACTTCAACTTCAACTAGTGCTATGTTGTGCAAATTTTTTCTTTAATTTATTGTCAAAAACTTCTCTCAATTGCCTTTAATGAATGGTTTGGGCTCTGTTCACAATCTTCCTTGTAGCTCAATCATGCTTTAAAAAAAAGGTTGGGCCTTTTCTATCACAACCCAAGATCCTTCCTATTCCGCGACCCTGTGCTTTAAAATTGGGTCATTAACTTGGATTTTGAGACAATAGTGCTTGAG
The DNA here is from genome assembly GCA_026724425.1 of Erythrophleum ivorense. NCBI lineage: Eukaryota > Viridiplantae > Streptophyta > Magnoliopsida > Fabales > Fabaceae > Erythrophleum > Erythrophleum ivorense. The sequence goes on from JAIUCV010000089.1 coordinate 3,038,267, forward strand.
GTTTTTTCTTTTCTTTAATTTGTTCTCACAACATTTCTCACCATTTTCTCTCTTGTGGGTTCATTCCACAACATATATACCAAATTCTCAGCGGAAAATTTTATCTCCAACCTTGTCCTCACGAGAAGAAATTCTTGATTCTCTCGTTCAAGACAATTTCTGCAAAGATTCTTAAACAAGAACTTGCATCCCCATTTTCATGAAGAAGCTTTTGAAATTTAAGTTGGGAGATGACTGTACTACTCATGAGAGGGGGGAAAAAGTAATGGAAGGTGTCATCTCATTCTATTTTCTTCTGTGGCTTATACGCCTCTCTTCATCACGAGTCCCGTTATGCCTTGAAAATCAATTGGATCGATAATCGTGTGATTCTGACTGCCCTATGGGAGATAACAAAATGAGAAATAAAAATAGAATCCATTATAAATGGAACTTTGGTAATTAAGTATATAGGATTTTTTTCCGATGAAAATAAAAAGTGAATGTTAATTGAAATGTAATAGAAAAAATTATGTTTGGTATGTTTACATATTTATGTTTGGTTAAATGAAATATTGATAAAATGAAAAATAGCCAAAGGTAAAAGATAAAAATGCCATTTAGAAAAAAAAAATTAGGAAATAAAATTTTCAACTAAAATCACTGTTTTTGACTAAAAATCATTCAAAAATTTCTAACAGCTGGTTGGTGAGATTTATTTTTAACTAATGTTTGGTCATTATATATTTTTTTAATATATTTCAACGTGAAACTTTTTTATAAAACAATAATTTTAAAAATATCTCAATTTTAATATAAAATAACATATTATTTTTTTTAAAGCATAACTATTACTAATTATTTTTTCTAATATTTTTATTATTTTTTCTTATTATTTCTTTTAAAAATATTGTTAATTATTTTTTCTATGTTACAGAATAATATGTATTATAAATAATTAATAGTTTAAATATATTATATTATATTTTATAAATATTTACAATTTGTTACCTTTTTTCTATTAATTTGTTCTAGTATTTCTAGTTTTTTGCTTTTGCCAATGAGAATGAATAGCATGCAAGAGAGAATGGAAAAATTGACCTTTCATGATTTTGGCATATGTTTTTCGATACCTATTGGATTTAAATTCTATATTAATTATGTTGTTGAGCTATGAATGATTGCAACCCAAAACTGAAGAATATCCACATTTTAGAGGAAAGAAGAGGGAGAAAAAGAACATGAGCTAGAGGTTGAAGTTTATGTATATTCACACAATGTGCAAAACAGACATTTTGCGAAATCACAAAAACTAACGTATGTCCCTAATTTACAATCACAAGAAAGTAACATGAAAAACTCATTTTCCCTCCCCTTTAGTTTTCAATCTATCAAATCAGTTTGGTCTTTAGATTCAGTTTCTATGTCCATTTTCATTTCCAAAATGCTACCAAGTAGGGCTTTGGAATTGTTGCAAATATTGAATGAAGTGAAAGGAAATTTAAACAAAAATTTATGCAAAGTTTATTATACTTATATTATCATTATTCAACAATTTCTATTTTTTTATTATTTTTTTTCAAGTAAGAATATGAGTATCATTTCTCCATTATTTTTTCATTTTAATACTATTTTTATTTAATTAAATATACAACTAAAATGGTATTCTTATTCATTTTAATATTACACTAAATGTAATTATTCTATTACATTTGTATCCTCATTTTTTTTATTTTTATGTTTAATAATTTTGAGTACTAAATAAAGCTAAAAGAGTGCAACCAAAGCCAAAAAGCGCTCTATATTTGTGGTTTTAATAATCACAAATTGGTGAGACAAAAGCAGTTTTATACGCATATAGAAATAGATAATGCTCAAAGGGCCCTGGCTTGCATGTGAAATTCCCATACATGATCAATATGATACTGCAACATGTGAAGAGTTGATAGATATTCCTTCTCAATTGATAATTAACAAATAGATCAGCATCTCTTCTGTATCAAAATGCGTCAAAAAGATTGGAGCCTTGTTTGACTTATCTTTCTTTTCTTTTTTTTCCCCCCCTTTTTTTTGTTGCACCTGATTGTTTTGTCTTGCTTTGATTATTAAATTTGATGGCTACTGGTGACTAGTAAGCAAATATACAGGCTCCACCTTCGTGACTTGTTTGTTTAAACTTAGTATTCTTCCACCTATGTATTTTTTAAGGTTAGGGGGCACTCAATATTAAAAAAATCTTCAATGATTACTTGCTTTGCAATAGAAGAAAATCTTTCAACTTGTTAGGTCATAGGTTCCCTTAGTCCCATATCGTCCCATTTTTTTATAATTTTTTTTTTAAGATTTAGATAAATTATTTCAATTTCAAGATAATACTTATCATATTTATTGTTCATTTGGTAACATTGATGGAGATGTAATTTATTTCCATCAATTATGTGCATTGTCTATTATATTATGGTAATTATTATTCAATAATATATATACATATTATTGGTTTTTAGAAATAAAGATATGGTATCATTTTTATCTTTAAAATCATTTTTTTTCATTCTCACTTCTAAAACATTCATTTTTTATTTTGTATATCAAATAAGATAGTAGACACCCATTAAAAAAAGTTAGCAAAAATTAAATTCAAAACAATTTGTGTAAATATAATTGAATATGTTAATTTAATCAACCCCTTCTTAGTGAGGATAAACTTTGATTCGAAGTATTATTTTGTCTTTTTAAAGTATTTTAGGCGGTGATTTATTAAAAAGTAAAGGGCTTCCAAAATACTTGTAGAAGCTACAGTAATTAAAAGTTCATAAACAGTAACTTCATGCACTAACAAGCGTAAGATCGTGCCATTTATAAGTCACCTGTTTTTATGAATTTTATGGTGTATATATTAATTCCCCATTACAGAGAAAATCTTCAATTATTGAATCGAAATAATAAACATTATATAATTGATAAGTTTGCCAATAAAGTAGAACTCGCAAATATCTTAAGAGGGTGGTGAAATTAAAGAAAGAATTAGCAATGAACTGAATTAGAAAAGAGGTTAAAGAGAGAAGGAAGGGAATGTGAGGTAACAGCTGAAAGTGGCAGGAAAGAATATATATGACTTGGCAACGAACATGGCGGGTTTAATAAGCCAATTAAGATGCCACAGATTCTCCTACTTCTGGCCAGGATTGTCTTCACAAATATATGGTCCAAATCAATGGACACATGGCGACACTTGTAAGCAAGTTATATCATACAAGCATATTTATATGTTCATATGTGACCAGATAGTATAATTCATTTATTTTTAAGGATCAAGTTAATTTAACTAAGGAATATTTTCACTGAGAATTGAAAGGGGCATATTCAGTTTTGTCATCACTTGATTTTGATGACATCTTGTGTCTCAATTCAGATTATCTTGTTTGAGATGCGCATGCATGATGCACTACCTAATTTGGTCCCAAGTTTCATCTTCAAATTTGGGATGGAATGTGTAAAAGAATCTTTCTGTTCAAACAAGTAGCATTGAAAAATACTAAAATGCAACAAGTAGCTATGAAAAATGGCTCTCTCAAACTTACTATAGTTCTAACAACAAAGCTTTGCTGTAGTTTTTCCAAAGATAAGACAAGATGGATGATTATTAGGAAAAAAAAGGCCAACAACAAGCAATTATGACTTTTCTCTGCTTTTTATAAATATCTAGTCACGTTATTTATACATTTAACAGTTAAAATTTACTTTACAAATGAACATCGTTTATACTGTACATGAATCTCATGTATGTAAATTTAATTGTGATAATTAATTTTTTTAAATGTATCTAAAATAATTTTTTTTAATGGTACAAACTTGAACTATATAGGCCTCCAACTTCATAATAAATAATAATAAATAGTTAAGTTATTTGATTAGATTCTTATAGTTTTGTAAAATAATATAACTTACGGATATATTAAAAAATACATGCAACAAATGAATGAAAGCGCAAGTTGGAAGGGGTCGCCATTGTGTACAGCGCAAAGCATGAATCACGTGCGCCTTTGTCTTGGCTTGGCGTTTGTCTAGATGCGCCCCACCCCTTAAACCATCGTTGACTGTATTCCACTAACCTCCCTTCTCAATCTACTTTGCTTTCTACTATTATTTGTTGATTGATGATGTTTTGTCTTTTGAAATACATATTTTTTGTTAATTATGATATAATTAATTATTAAATATAGAATAATATTTTATTTATTTTAATAAATTTAATAAAAATCAAATTAATCCTTTTAGAAATAATTAATTATTAAATAAGTAATTATTTAATAAAATATTATTCTATACATTTAATAATTAATTAATGTTAAAATTAAACAATATATTTTTGGCAATATAAAATCGTCATTCTTATTTTTTAAGATCTTTTTATACCTAACCCTTCCCCTATGGACTTGGATCATTTTTTATGGAGAGGATAAATTTATGAAAGGAAAGAAAACAAAATCGGGGTGAGTAAGATTTAATTGAGTGAACTTCATACGTTCTTTTTTCTTCTTTTTTTAATTCTTACAAAGATGATCTGTTCCTTTCTGCTGGGGTTACGTATTCCACCATTTAAAGTTGAAGCCCATAAGCAAGCTACATGAGCGGATAAGCATGGCTTATATCTCAAGGCCACCTTGCACATCCCACCCAACATCAGTCGAAACAATCTAGAAAATCGTTTCAAGCTTCTTAATTATGATTGACGCAAAATAAAACACTACGGCATTTTAATACATAACGGAGTAGATTCCCCTTTCTTGTTTTTTTGGGGGGATTTTTTTCCTTGGGCAACGCTCTCACTTCTGAGAGTAGTACTTTGTAGTGGTACAAGGCTAATTCACTCACCTCTAGATCTAACGCGTAGTAATGATTGATGCACGTGCTTGGTACGTGGTAAGTGAGAGTGAGCTTTCCTTGTGTTGCTTGTTTGCTAGCTTCCTCACTTTTCGGCTTTACAAGCACATGGGTCTCACTTTATGGGTTACGTAAAACTTCCCCCATTTTCACTTCCTTGCTTTTCTTTCTCCACTCTCATCCCTTTCCTATTTTGGAGGGCTCCCTCCTCTCTCAATCTATAGTGACATCCACTTCTGTGACTTTAATTTCTCCTGTCTCTCTCCGACCCACTTTTCATTTAGGTCTACCCCCCCCCCCCCTATTACACTATCGTTTCATTCAACATTTATAATGAGATTACTTTCGGTATGAGGGACTGTACCTTCATTTTGCTCGCAATCCATTCACGTTTTATGAATATAAAGAGGAATCAAATGGCAATGTATAACAGAAATTATTTTCGTTTTCTTCTTTCTTCTTCAGATTTTGTTTGACGGCCGAGTCAATTGGACTTTTCGCTTTGGGTGGTGCTCGATCGCGGCGGCTAAAAACAAGTGACCCAAAAAAAAAAAGACGGACTCTTGGCAATAGATAGGTGCATGAAAACGTGAATCACATGCGGCGTCCACCAGCAAAGCAAGGAAATTAGAAAACTATAAAATATCTCCACAATCAATCTTTATTAATTATTATAAACGATTAAATTTAAATCTATCTTATACAGTTACTTTTTAATATAAAATAAAATAGATGGTATAAATAGTACTATTTAGAGAAAAGAAAAAGAGAGCTGTGCTTAATATATATATATATATATATATAGTGGTTTCTACTGATATAATTATTGATAGTTTTTTTAATATACTAATATATGTTTTTTTTCTTAACATATTGGTAACATCTCTTCGATGTTTTTAGCAACCACCTCTAAATATTCATTGTCATGGTAACGTCTTTTCAAAATGTCAATTACGTCTTTTCAATATACTAGCAACCAACTATTAATCTCTAATTAATCACCCACGATATAAGGACATATACAAGTCAAGCCTAGTATTCTCAAACTGGACTCATTTAACGAAAACGAGTTGTTCAGGCTCAACTCGCTTTGTTAAATGATCAAAGCTAGGGCTTATGTCATATAAACTCACTTAACATTATATATATATAGATAAACTATATAAGCTTAATGAGTTAAATGAGATTTTATGTTATTTAAAAAAAGAAAACATTTGTAATTTATAATATATACAATTATGTGTAATACTTAAGTATTTATATTAACTGTTTTATTTTTAAATGAATTGTTTATGGACTAAACGAACAGAACGTCAAATTATTAAGTTATTTAATTACATGAGCTTAATATTATATTCAAACTCAATTCATTTAATAAATGAATCAAGCTAGAATGAACTTTTATATGAACTGAAGTCAAATTATTCATGAACAGTTCAGTTCATTCCTAGCCTTACTCAAGAAGTTCATGTTAGAAAATTTTCATCTTGTCACCAGCATCTGAAAGAAAGTTACAAACACCTCAATACATAATTCATCAAAATTTGCAAGTGGAACATAGATTTATATGGATGAACGTAGAACATAAATTTCCAACGTATAATCCATCAAAATTGTATAAACGACAACAAACAGAAGAGGAAAGAAGATAATTTGCTTTAGAAGAGCACAAAATGTTTAGCTTCTTTTAACCCAGGCTGGGAGAGATGCTGCTGGTGCCATTGCAACCTCAAAAGGCCGATCACGAGTTCGCTGCGTATCTTTCACTGATGCACGTACATTAACGTGTTTTGCCTGCGAACCATACAACCCCAAACCTTATCCTTTAGCTGCAACGAAGGGCCCTATTGCCTAAAAACGATAAGGACGTTCTGTACGTTTTTATCTTCAAAATGAGAAATGGTTATTTTTGTGTAGTTTTATTACAACATCCACCACACTACAAGAAAGCAACGAATTTGTCACGGAATATTCTCGCGAAAAAATTTCTGTCACAGCTTCTCACGGAAATTATCACCAATTTTATCACGGAGAAACCCTTTTCACGGACTTTTCTCACGGAAAAATATGCGAGAGAGGAAATAGATATAATTCTGTGAGAAATACTGTCAGAATGGTGGCGCGAAAAGGCGGGAAAAATTTCTCGCGATAATTTTCCGTGAGAAAAATTGACAGAAATCCAATTGGCTTTTTTTTTAATTTTGGGATAGTTTTCTCGCGGAAAAATTCCGTGAGAATTTCAAAAAAAATTCTGCAAAGCCTCGAGCACCTGTTTCTCGTGGAATTTTTCGTGAGAAAATTCCGTGAGAATTTCAAAAATTCTGATGCCACTGATTTCCCACAGAATTTTCCGTGAGAATTTCAAAAATTCTGCGAACCCTTGCCACTTATTTCTCACGGAATTTTCCGTGAGAAAATTCCGTGAGAAAAGACGCTATTTTCCCCTACCCTGTGCTTCGATTCATTCTGTTTCAGCTGGGCAAACGGCGCTTCTTCTGTTGGGTTTCGTTCAGGCGACGCTGCAAGGGAGCTTGGGGAGAAAAGGTGCTATATTTCTAAACCCTTTACATAGATCTAGGGGAGAAGAGGTACTTTACTGCAAAACCTTGCTTTGATTCATTTCAAATAAGCTGGATTACCTCCATTGTCGCACAGATCTTGCTTCATTTTTGCTGGGTTTTGGTTGCTGCTCCATATGCGAACAGAAATTTCTGACGAAAAATCAATTGCTCCGTATGCATATGTCGATTTAAGGCTGGTTGCTGCTCCGTGGGAAAAATTTTGAAGGAGATGAAGAAAATTTGATTGTTGCCTCAATTTTTCCTATCATTCTAAAGTAAGTGTCATTTTCTTGAGCTTTTTTTTATCTGTTACATGCAAGTATCATGTTTCATTGTCTTGTTTATTAGTTTTTTTTTAATTTTTTTATATATAAGTATGATAATAGTTATATTTTTTTTCTGAATATATTACTGGTCTGTTTGTTGCTTTCTGCTGCATTTTTTTGTTTTTATTTTGTTTATTGTATATAATATCATACTATTAAAATTTGGATAAGTCCAACAAATTTTCATGTGTCAGAGTACTAACCAATGAGTATGATAATTCATTTTTAGCTAAAAAAGATAGTGATATAAACAGCTTAATAATACAATACAATGCAATACAAAGTTAAAGATGATAGAGTCAGGTTTATTAAAACCCCCCAACTTTAGAAAGTGGCCACATTGATTGAATGGAGATTATAAAAACCAATGTTAAAGAAAGTAGCCACATGGGTTTGTCCTATAAAATTGAGAAGCTCATCGCTTAAGTTAATTTTATATGAACTTTATGTTAAGTTATATTATTCATTTTCTTAATTATTTGTTACCAAGACTTATATAAAAATAAAATTTTATAAAAAAAATTAGGAAATTAAAATAGAATATTAAAATTTTAAATAATTAAAGTACAACAAAATATTGTATTATTTAAAAGACTACAATTTGAATTCACTATTATTCACATACATGAAAAGTAGTGGAACATGTAGTAAAATGAAGGTGGGGATAACACATTACATATAGGCACATGACCATTCCGACTTGTCGTAAGGATTATCAAATGGGGAAGCAAATTTTATTAATTTGGAAAAATTATATTTTAGGATCATCAATTAAAAATATTTATTTTAAATAATTTTATATTTTATAATTATTTTAGAGAACAAAAAATTTAGTATTTTAAAATAAATTTTATGTGTGGAGAAATCATATTTGATGGTGATAAGTTAAAAATATTTATATTAAATTATTTTAAATTGTAAAATTATTTCAAAAGGTGTAACTATTAAAATTTTTACTCTAAACTTGTAAGTTATAATTTTTTATACAATTTAAATTGTTAAGTTTTGAATTACTTTAAAAAATTTAAAATTTTTTATCATAAATATCTTTAAATTAAAGTTTGGTAACTATTACTTTTTGAGATATGGACTGATGTGATAATTTTTAGATAATTATTATATTACTTTTGTATATACAATTATTTTTGGGGTGATTATGTCTATGGAGATTGAGTAAGTTTTATTCTTTTTTTTTTTTGGGTTTATGAACTAAACTTTTATTTTCTATATTTAAATATTTAATTTCAATTTAATTTATTTAAAAATTGTACATAATTCAATTTATAAAATATGCCTACATAATTTAGTTTAAAAAAAGTTATTTTTTTAGAATTTAGTTATTATCTTATTTTTTAAGTATTTTAATTAACATTTAATTGGAAAAACAAAAATCAAGAATATAAGAATATACTATTTCTAAAAATGAGTTATTTGAAGAAAGAATAAGAATTGATGAAGTTTTGTTATCATCCTTAGATTACTAAGGTAGTATTTAAATTCTTAGACAATATACCACTAGTCACTATCATTGTTCTAATTTATGATGTCAATTTTTGTGTTTTTATTTTTTGGTTTCATTTAAGTCTCATGGATCTTCCTGAACATCGACGTTGGATGTATAATAGAACAGAGGGTAATCGTCAAAGGATTACACATGAGTTCTTTACAGGTGTAGAGGAGTTTATTCAATTTGCAAGTCAGTTAGATATATTTAAACAAGAAGGGAGGTTTAGATGTCCTTGCGTGAAATGCAAATGTATGAGGTATCATACGCCAGATGAAATTAGGATGCACTTGTATAAAAAAGGATTTATACCTAATTATTATTATTGGCATAATCATGGAGAAGAATACCCACCATCAACTCCAATTGAGACTAGCATTCATATGGATTTTAATCCATATGAACAAATGGTTAGGGATGTGGCTGATGCATCATTCGAGAGATATGATATGCCTGAAGACCCAAATCCAAGTGCTGCGATATTTTATGACATGCTAAGAGCTGCACAGGCTCCATTGTGGGATGGGTGTCAAAATTATACAGTGTTGTCAGTGGCTGTAAGATTGTTGAGTATCAAATCTGATTATAACATTCCAGAGGCATGTACTGATGAGATTATCACATTGATGTCTGAAATTTTACCTTCTAATCACCGAATGCCTGCTAACTTGTACCAAACCAAAAAATTAGTTTCGAAACTTGGCTGTGGTTATCAAAAGATTGACTGTTGTAGCAACGGGTGTATGTTGTACTATGGTGATGCAGCTAATGATAGGGCATGTCAATTTTGTGATGAAGCTAGATTTAAGGAGGCAAGAGTTGGAAAAGGAAGGTTTAAGGAGGTTCCCAATAAACAAATGTGGTATTTACCGATTATTCCAAGATTGCAGAGATTGTTTGCATCTAATGCCTCAGCTAAGTACATGAGATGGCATCATGAAAATCATCGTGATGAAGGTGTGTTATCACATCCATCGGATGGAAATGCTTGGAAGCATTTTAATCAAATTCATCCAGAATTTGCATTAGAGCCAAGAAATGTCAGATTGGGTCTTTGTACTGATGGGTTCACTCCATTTAGTTTGAGTTCTAAGCCTTACTCTTGTTGGCCTGTAATTGTTACCCCATATAATCTTCCACCCGGTATGTGTATGCGACGAGAATATATGTTCTTGACAATCATAATACCTGGGCCTTATAATCCAAAAAGTAAAATTGATGTTTTCTTATAACCTCTAATTGCAGATTTGAAGTTGCTTTGAGGAGAGGGTGTGCAAACATATGACATTTCTATGAAACAAAATTTCAAGTTAAGAGCTGCCCTTATGTGGACTATTAATGATTTTCCAGCTTATGGCATGTTGAGTGGTTGGCAAACTGCAGGAAGATTGGGTTGTCCCATTTGCATGGGTTGTTCAAAGGCATTCCAATTGAAGCATGGAGGAAAAACGTGTTATTTTGATTGTCATCGTCAGTTTTTACCAATGAATCATCCATTTCGTCAAAATAAACAAAACTTCCTAAAGAACACCACAGAGACTTCACCACCACCATTGAGGTATTCAGGAGAAGAAGTGTATGAGCAAGTTCAAAGATTTCCTAAAATAACTGAATTTTCGACCCTATCTTTAGAAGGATACGGGCAAGATCATAATTGGACTAAACGTAGTATCTTTTGGGACCTACCCTATTGGCGTGATTTGTTGAATCCACATAATATAGATGTAATGCATACAGAAAGTAATATTTTCCATAATGTGTTTAACACAATAATGGATGTGAAAGGTAAGACAAAAGATAATGTGAAAGCAAGGTTAGATTTGGCTGTGTACTGTAAACGGCTTACTTTACACATGGAGGATAAAGGGAATGGTAAAATGACAAAGCCAAAGGCAGCGTACACATTTAATATGGACCATAAAAGGGCAATATGTGAATGGATTAAATCTTTGAAGCTTCCAGATGGTTATGCATCTAACTTGGGACGTTGTGTTGATGTGAAGAGTTGCACTTTAATAGGGATGAAAAGTCATGATTGCCATGTGTTCATGGAAAGGCTATTACCAATCGTATCCAATGGGTTACCAACCTCGATTTCCAATACTTTAACAGAGTTGAGTCATTTCTTTCGAGATCTCTGTGCTCCTAGTTTACAACTAAATAACCTTAATGTGATGGAGCAAAATATTCCTGTCATTTTATGTAAACTTGAGAAAATTTTTCCTCCTGGTTTCTTTGATGCCATGGAACACTTACCTATTCACTTGGTGTACGAAGCAACAGTGGGTGGACCTGTACAATATAGGTAGATGTATCCATTTGAGAGATTTCTGCATACACTAAAGAGAAAGGTTAAAAATAAAGCACATGTTGAAGGGTCTATTTGTGAAGCATATATACTTGAAGAAACTTCAACTTTTTGTTCTTATTACTTTGAGTCACATGTTCACTCAAGAACTAGGAGAGCTCCTCGAAATGATGATGGTGGGGAGTGCAATGATCATCCTCCCATTTCAATTTTCAACTATCCTGGTCAGCCTCATGGAAGATCTACTGGTAACACTCGTTATCTTACTGATAATGAGGCTAATGCTATAACATTGTATGTTCTTCTCAATTGTCCAGAGGTTAAACCTTTTTTAAGGTAAGATTCTTTCATAACTTATGTGCATATATAGGATTAACTTTTTGTCATAATATTTTCACTATCCAGGATTAATTTTTTTGTGGTATATTGTAGTTTGTATGTTGAGACATTACTTTCCAAGAATTCTACCTTATCCAATGAGGCAATTGATAAGTATATTTCATCTGAATTTCATGATTGGTTCAAAACTCATGTAAGTATATAATTCAATTTATGAATAATTGGTTATATAGTTATGGAACTAAACTTCTTATATTATATTTTCATAATATCTATTCTTTGATTAGGTTTTGAATCCTACAAATGGAATACAAGACGCTTTATTGGTTTCATTGGCTTGGGGTCCTTTGAGACTTGTACATACATGGGATCAATGGTCTGTTAATGGGTATAAGTTTCATACAGCCTCTTGGGTAAAAGGAAGGAAGACAAACAATAGTGGAGTATGTGTAAAAGGGAATAGTCATGGTGAAATTGAATTTTCATATCATGGTGTGTTGAAGGAGGTTATACAGTTAGAATTTACTGGCCTACCAACTAAGCGATTAACAGTCTTCAACTGTGATTGGTATGATCCTACCAACCAAGGAACTCGAGTTTGCTCTAAATATGGTATTATAGAAGTCAAGGCTAAAGGAATATACAAGGGTAATGACCCTTTTATCCTTGCCCAACAAGCTAATCAAGTATACTTTACACCATATCCAAAATCGATATCCAACAAAAATGGTTGGCTTGTTGTGATTAGAACAAAAGCAAGAAATAGGATTGAAGCCCCTGCTGATGATAATGTAGATGCACCATTTCAAGACGAAAGCAACGGTTCACCTCAGTTAGTTGATACTGACATTAATGAGCAAGATCTAAGAGACAATAATGGTCAAAGCGAAGAAGTGGATGGTGTGCATGTTGACTCCTTTATTGATGCAACTGATGAAATTGAAGAAGAAAATGATGAATTTTTAGAAGAGGAACTATTAGATACCGACTCATCCGATACTCAAGAGGATCCTCTTACTGATTATTCTTTAACAAGTGATTAATAGTGTTCGGTACTAACTTGTTATTGTTATTTAACATTTATTTAACTTACTTAATTTATTTTCTAACATTAGTAATGATAATGTTTTGCTTTTTTTTTTTAGATGTCAGATAGAGGTCGTAATAAGGGTGGAGGATCAGCTGCACCCAAAAAAGGAAAAGGAAAATTTGTACGACAGTCTGAGCTGATTCACATACCATTACCTGCTGTACAGTCATCATCTCCGCACTTATCTCCCCATACTGGGACCCCTCCTGGATCAGCATCTGCATCATCTTCTTTTCTGTCTCCACACATCCAAACACCACCTGATTCCTCAACCTTCATTGGTTCAGAGATACCTTCTACACATATTTTGAGTACAGATGCAGCTGGCTCATCTTCTCATCCCATTAGATATGAGCCAGGGATGAGGTTGAGTGATGGACGACTAGTTATCAGACCGCATGGAGTTGATGAGTAAGAATTCTTTAAACGCAACCTTTTTTGTATTGTAGTTATTTCATTATTTTTACTTTTATTGCATTATTTTTTTCATTTACAGGTTTTATCCACATATCCCACCCGTCACCATATTGTCTCAGATTATTCATAGTAAGTTTGAGCATGGTTGGCCAACATTTACTAAAGTACCTGATATTGTGAAGAATTTATGGTTTGCAGAGTTTTAAGTAAGCAAATTTTATAACCTTATAAGTTATAATACATATAGTTTATGTGTTACTCTGATTATTTATAATATTAGCTTTGCTTATTTTTAATATAGAGATTGTGTGCTTGGGATCCATCTACTGAGCGACGAATTTACAAGATATGGAGGAAGAAATGTAGCACTATTATGCGTGCATCTTTTAGAGACATTCGTACTGGAAAAACCAAAGGTGATTGGTTATCTCTAACAGCTCGAGCTGAGTTAGATGAGTATTGGCAAAGTGATGAATTCAAAACCAAGTCTACACGTAATAAGGCAAATAAGGCTGCAGATACTGGAGGATGCCTACATAGGGGAGGGCGTGTTCCATTTTCAGAGCATAAGAGAAGAATGGTAAATATTCTTTATATGCGATGGTTTTTTTGAATTATTGTTTCTTTTAAAATATTTCCTTTCAAATATTATAATTCTTATGTATTTTAACTAAGTGTTGTAGGAAATAGAGTTGGGTAGAGAGGTTCAGATCCCAGAAGTATTCAAGAGGATCCAACACAATGAGAAAAAGGGAGGTTGGATTGGTAAAAAAGCCTCTGACACTTATGTAAGTCATTTAACTTGTTTGTTAATAAGATTGTTACTATAATTTGTTTATGTATCTAATATTCATTTGTTCTTTGTTGTTACAGAGCCAGTATGAGCAAATAAAGCAAACTCAAGAGTCAGGATCAGATGATACTGATTCTTCTATATGGCTCAAAGTTGTCGGTGGAAAGAACAAAAGAGGTCGTGCTTATGGGTTTGGGTCAGAGGCTGGTCTTCTTACTTTTGATGGCACACAACACTTTGGATATGGCCCTGGTGAGCTTTCACAAATGAGAGCGCACTTAGAGGCCTCATTTGAGAAGAAATTAGAAGAGAAATTATCAAAACAAGCCCAAATTTATGAGACAAGTCTTGCCAAGATGCAAAAGGCGCACGAAGACAAGATAGAAGCTTTCATGAAACAAATTATGACTCACATGAGTATAGGAGCTGAAAGAGGTGGTACTTCGTATGATAAACCAACCCATGATGATGATGGTGACAATGGTGGTGGTGGTGGTGGTGATGATGATGATGATGATGATGATGATGTGGATGATGCTGATGAACAGTGATCCCAGCATTCTTATTTATGTCACATTATGAAATTATGATATGCAAACTTGTAATGCTAAATACATTGATGTCTTAAGTTTAATGTATTTTCGGATATTTCTAACACAAATTACAAATTTGTGGTTTTGTTATTTGTTAGCTGAATATAAGCACTTTGCTTTTTGACTGTTTGAATAAGTTGTAACTATTCAAGCAGAGGTAAAACTATAAAAGAAGTGTGGATGACCAATTTTTTCCAGTTTTTCACGGAATTTTTTCGTGAGAAAGCTGCACGAATGAAATCTTAATTGTTCTCACGAAAAAAACTTTGTTTCTCACAGTATTTTTCACGGATTTTTCAACTAAGATGATAGAAACACATAATAGTTTCATAATTCTCACGGTATATTTTGTGACAAATTTTCTCACTAATTTTCTCACGGAATTTGTCTGTCAAAAATCATAGCAGCATTCCTTTTTTCTCACTACCTTGTTTCGTGAGAAAACTTCTTGTTTTCTCGCAGAATTTTTCAGCGAGAACATTTTCTCGCGGTAAAAATCCGCGAGAAAATCCGTGAGAAAATTCACAGACTTGACATCAACTTTCTCTCTCATTTTTCTTACAGAAATTTGTTTGCGAGAAAAGTTTATCATGAAAAATTTCCGTGAGAAATTGTATTTCCTACGGCTAGTTTTTTCACGGTTAATTTTGAGTGAGAATTTCCATGACAAAATCCTTTCTCACAGAAATTATTATTTTTTCTCACGAAAAAATACCGCGAGAAATTACCTGTTTTCTTGTAGTGCCACCAATCTTACTTGAAGCTCACAGTAAATCGATCACTATGCCAATCACAACTCAATCTTCATTTCTTACTGGTGGAAAATAATTTTGATGCAAGAGAAGATAAGGATGAGCTAATTAATATTAATTTTTCATGAATAAATATGGATCCAAAAAAAAAACCAACCGTGTCAGGTTATATTCTATTAAAAATGACAAAAGAAAGTAATAAGACAAGTCGATGGGGTAGCGAGGGCAAAGTAACCCTCAAAAGTTGTGCTATGGCTTCCATGTGCAAAATCCAGAGGAATCATGTGGCAATTGAGTCAGACTAATTATTTACTAAATAAAAAATATAAAACTTCACTATCATTCATGGCCCTTGGTGAAAATTCGTCGCCTTTGAGCCTACCCAAGTGACCCATGAATATCCAAGGATGCCAATTTGCATGCTTATAAAGATATTGAGGAAAAGTACATTTTACCGCCCGGGCCAACAATCAATTGCAATATTATAGTATCTGAATTTGTAACATTTAATAGATATGTAAATATGTGACTAATAGAAATTAACTTTTGATCTTTCAGAAATCAACTTGCATTATTTATTTAAAAACTTATTTTATAATATTTGTTTTAAAAGAAAAAAGACTCGTTTGGTATATAGAATGAAAAAAAAATTATATGAATAAAAAAGTATTTGTATACTTTTGCTTTAATTTAAATTTAAAAAAATAAATATTATTGAGCAGTGATAAATAATAATTATAATGACATTATAAACATTATTCAAACCTTTGTAAAAGGATTCTCTTTACAAAGCAAATACTTCTCAGTCTTTTTCAAAATAATTCCAATATTTTTTCTCAAAACAAATAACAAAAATCGTTACATGACTATTTGATATAAATTTGACATATGAATAATTGTTTCAATTTTTATGATAAATCAGAAGATAAAATGTTGTTTTTAAAAGTTTAAATACTAGTATTAATGAAATAAAATATAATTTTACTAAAATATTATTAAATATAAGATATGGATGGATTTGGAGGGGGCAGGTGGGGGTGCTCGTCCCCTTACCATTGGCAATCCCAAACTTTTTGTAACCGTTACGTAACATTATCATATAACCATTGGTAAGAAAAGATGTTGCACCATCCGATAATAAATTAATAGTTCAAAACTTTTTTAATTCCCATTATTTTTTGTGGTTAGTCTTTACAGATACTCTTCTCTTGTCTTTTAACCTCCACAGAACAGATAATTTATATAAAATCAAGGATATCCATTTTTTTTTATTTTAGGAATCAGATGGGGTAATGATTTTGAATTGGGTATATATAGCATGAAAGGTTGTTGTTGGTTGGGTCAATGTGCAAAGATTGTATTACTAGAAATATATATATATATATATATATATATTGCTATCAAAAAAAGAAAAATATATATATTATTTCCCTTTTTTTGTTGGCCAAGAACATTCCTCTTAGTAAAAGAAACAATTCATTGCAAGACTTGGGACGTTGCTTAAATACTTAGGATGAGTGAAACCTTGACCCAACAGCAATATATATATATATATATATATATATATATATAATTTCAATAGGAGGAGTTACTTTAGGTGCCGCTAATGTAGCCAATTATTAGACCAATACCTATTTTATAGATATGAACATATTAATTTTTTTTTCATTTTTGCCATTCTCCCCCAAAAATTAATTCTAGATCTATCCCTGGTACGAGATAAGTTAGGATACAATTGCATCTATATGTGGGGATTTTTTTTATTTTTGTTTTAAAAAATTTATATGGATCACCTTTATGACTATATTTTATTCATGCTTGTTCCAAGTGGTTCTATTTTGTTTATTTCTTGGAACAAGCCCAACTAAACAATGCAATATGAATAACTTTTTTAATTTCAAATGCTTGATTTAATATTAATATTATGATCAAGTAGCTTTATTATTCTAGTTTGTATTTGGATATCACATGGTCGAACTCTAAGTCATATATCAAATATTTTAATTTGTTTCTTTATTTTATAGATCCACAGAAAACTTTACATTTATTCTAAAAATTATATAAATCCCTTTCAATTAACCCCAAAAAAAAATCTATGCAGACGGCTCCTTAAACTTTCCATAAATTGTTTTATTCACTAAAAGTTAATTAGGATATATATGTTTCTAAAATGAATAGGAAATCCGTTAAAAATAATAAGAAGTTTAAATAAGTAAGAGTATGATAATTTAAGTTATATTTAAAATTCATTAATCAGTTTGCCCCTAGTTACAAGAGTTATGATTTTATGTTTTTAATATCATCGTATTTTTAATTATACTATAATAATTATTAGATATGATTAAATATAAAATAATATTGTACCTATTTTAATAAATTCAGATGATAATAATTCGCGTGGAATAATGTGGTCTGCACTCCCATTTGTGAAAAAAGAAAAAATGAGTGGGAAAGGTGGATATGGACCCCCCGGTCTGCTAGAGAATCATGAGTGGAGTATTTGGCGGTATGCGCAGGAGTGACGTCATTAGCGGTAGTTAGTTTAAGTAATGATGATTAAAGAAACACGTGACTGAAATGGGCCAGTCCTAGTGCATGCACCAGCCAGCGCCTCACATCCTGGAATTTTCCTCTCTCGTTGACCTTAATAATTAAAATGCATGCATCTCTACCGTCGGAAGCGTGATCGTGTAAAATCCTGCAACTACTCAACTCAATATTAAAATCAAAATTTGACTAGTGTATATTTAGTTTAATTTTTTTTATTTTAAATTATGATATTGACTAAAATAATAAATTATAATTTTTATATTTTATAAATTACAAATCATAATTTTTTTACCTTCCAATGCTAAATCAAACGTGCACAAAATCCCTATATAATGTCGCACGCAACAGAAATTGCTTCGATAATAATACAGGTGTCTTCTGACCAGTGATGTCTATGACCTGTTTGATCTGCTTTCTCAACATTAGTTCCTTCATTCTGTTTTATTACGTTGTACGCCCCCAATTTTTTTTCTCTCCCCTTTTTAGCTGTTTTAATCTCAGTCAAATCATTTTCATTTCATCCCTCAAACGGCTACCGTTTAATATACAAAAAGTTAAATATAAAAATAAAATAATAATAATAATAATTTTGTTAATAAAAAATATTTATAATATTTATTTTTAATAATTAATAAATAATATTAAATAATAATTAAAATATAAAATTAAAATTTTTCCTAACCTTTTTTCCCTTCTCCTCCTCCGATGGCATATCAAACATCACGTACGTTTCTGCCATAATCTTTTGAAATCTCTACTACACTTTTAAATATTTATTTAATGTATGTCTATATGTATTATAAAAAATATATATGTCTATATGATCAAAATTCTCTACATGTTTTTTTAATTAAAAAAGATGACTATAAATTGAAAATCTAATATTATTTAAGTATTTTGATTTTTTGATTTTATTTTAATTTCTTAACTTGCAATTTGTACTATGCTCATCCCATAATTTTATTTAATATTTTAAAATAATTTTTAAAATTTTAAAATGATCCCTTAATTTTTTTTCCTAGTATTTATAAATGATCCCTAATAGATGTCATGAAAAATGACCAATATGGTATAAGTTAAAAATTAATAAATTAAATTGAAACGGTAAAAAAAGTTGAAAGACTCAAATTAAAACAAATAATTGTCATGAATAATGGAAGTAATATTTGTTTATGCATAATGTGTGTGTGTGTGTGTGTGTATTGTTTTTGGTGAGATCAATCTTTAAATAAAGAGAGAGGAAGGTTGTCTTTATTCAAGTGTCAATATAATATAAGGATCATAATAAGTTGTAATATGTTAATGTGCCTATAATCTTATTGTAATTTGTCCTTTTAATCATGGAAGGACATTTATTCATAAACTTCCTATAGAGTTATAAAAGCTATTTGTTTAGAGTAACTTGTCATGCTTATCAACTCTAAGCTACATTTATTGATTTTTCTTAATAAAGCTTTACACTTGCTGTGTCAATATATTATATAAGATTTGTGAATTTAGAACCACTGGTTTTACTTGTAAGAATCTTACAACTATAGGATCTCATACAACACACACACACACGTATATAACTAAGTAATATTTGTTCATGCATAAAATATTTTAGCATAAATAATTATTCTCATAATCTTAGAATTTTATAATCTTCCAAGGTAACATACCTTATTCATGACATGGTGTTCTTGGAGACAATATAGGAGGTTAAAATTTGAATTTTCTCCCTTCTCCTTCTACTTAACAATATTACATTAATAGATGAGTGTCTTTTTTAATAGAGCAAAAAAAGGATTGAGTTATATATATGGGCATAATGATATTAGCTTTTAAAAAAGATTTATAGACAATTTTTTGTTGTCATTAGATTCTTTAATTAAAACATTATAAGTGGATAATTTCCTAATAATAATATAATAAATACTACCTTCAGTCTCATATATAAAAGATTTTTTTAAAATTTGATTTGGTTTAAAATATAAGAAATAAATCATTAATATCAGGTATATTAATTATAGTATTCCAATTATGAAATGAATATTTCATATTATGAATAGTAACTGTCATTAATTAAAAAAAGTACACACGTTAAATAGAGGCATTTTTAGAAAGTAATTTTTATTTGAGGCAAAATGAAGAAGATTAATTGCTTTTAACTAATTTTTTTAATTCTCGTGAGTTGTTTATTTATTTTTTATATATGAGACCGAAAATAATATATGATTTCTACAAACAATTATATAATTTTTCAATTAAATTATATGAAGTTATTATGTTATTATTGATAAATTATATGTTTATTGTTTTTTAATTAAAAAATTTGATAGCAAAAATATAAATAATTGTATTTAAGTTTAATTCTTAGAATTATTATTTTGATACTGAATTAGTAAAATATATGTTTGGTCAATGTTAAGAAAACAGTTAACAAAAGGGGAGAAAATAGGAAATATTAAATTGGCGCCAAATAAAATATTAGAAAGTGGTGGGGTGTTTTTTTCACATGGGAAAGTGGTATTTACACGTGCCCAACAGAGGGGAAAATAATAAAAAAAAAACGTTATTTCCACGGCAGGCATCAAGGAAAACGTGATTAATATTTAATGAAGTTAATAGTAGTTTAAGACTAACACAAAAAAAATACAAATATATTCTTTGTTAAGAGCAAGTGGTGGGTAATGTCATGGTAGAATCAGACGAGGATATCAATGGGCTGTGATGGTCACGGGTGGGTGGTGACTACAACGCGTCCCCCCCTATCCTTTTGTTTTATCCAAAATTTTCGTCTCTTACGCTAATTATTTACGATGTCACTTTCGTTAATTACGTCACTGAAAATATCAATATCAAATATTAATAATAAGAAAAAGGGCGGGTGTGATTCGGGTCAAAATGGTGGGGCGATTACTTGAAGCGCGTGGGCCGATTTTCTGAGGAATTGTTACGGAGCAGCTCTTTCGCGGAAGCCCTCAGACGCGGCTGTTATTCTTAGCTGAGCTCTGATTCCATTAACCGTCTGGGAGCCCTGCTTAGGTCCAAGTTTGAATTTTTTAACGCGCGAACTTTGTAAAATATTTTTAAAATGAACAAAATATGATAAAATAATTAAAAATATGTATAAAATTTATTTATTTATTTTAATTTTTTTATTTTAGATATATTTTACAATATTCACACTTTAAAAATTTATTTAGCTCACACATTGTGATATAATTTTTTAAGTAATATTTATTATTTATTATTTTTAAAATAAAAATAAAAATATCATTTATATCTTATTTATCTATTTTTTATATTATTCTTTTCTTTATATAACTAATATTCGTTCAACGGCCCAAAATAACCTCATATCTCTCAGTTTCAATGGATTGTGTTGCCGTCGCCGTCCATATTTTCCCTGCGAATCTCATTTGTCATTTTCTTTTTTGACATAATGTCATTTGTCAGTTGTTGAAATTGTCGAGGACAAAAGGCGTTAAATATCCCTCCAATAATAGGTAAATAAAAAAGTTTATTCAACCAAGACATGCATTTTAGCGTTTTATTTTTTGAAAAAACACGTACAATTCTCTTTAATTATAATATTTATATATAAATTTTAAATTACAATACTTAATCCTTTTATGTTATTACAAAAAATAATATAATATTAATTAAAATTAATATTTAAAAGTCATGTTATTATTTAATACTTTATAAATTTTTTTTAATTTTTTTCACTTATATTTCATTTTTTTAAATTAATTGGTAATTACACAATTTTTAAGCATTAATTTTAATTGATATATAATATTTTGGTTCTTTATAATAAACTAAAGAATAAATTATTATGTTCTATAATTTATAACTTTATATATTAAAGTAATAATTAAACTACAGTGATAAGGTATACATATAATTTCTCTTTTTCAAATAATTTTCATATATTACATATTATTAAAGGCGTGTACAAGCCGAGTTTCACCTTAATTTGATTTGTTGTTGAAGAAATTAAAAAAAAAAAAAAAAGCAGACATAGAAGATAAAAACTTCAAAATGCAATAATTCAAATTTTGGTGGTCCAATTAAGGAATTTTTTTTAGGTAATTTTTTGAGATGAGTATGATGCAAATGTTAAAGATGGTTTGTTCGCTTTTTTTTTTTAATCATGTTTATTATTTGAAATTTGAGATTTTTTCTTTCAAATTCAAAAAGAAATAATGAATCTTTTTTATCTAATTTTCTTTCATTTAAGATTTAATAATTATATTTAATAAGGGTATGGTAAAAACCTTAACCCTCTAACTATTCATAATTTATAAAATTTGTTTAATTTTTTTTTTGCCAAAATTACAAAAAAAAAATTAAAAAACTTTTTTTTTTCATTTAGGGACTTCTTTTTTAAATTTTATATAAGTGGATGGGTTGAGTTAGCCCTCATTAATTTTTTTGTTGGACCAACCTAGCTTTGCCTCATTGGCTAAATAATACTGAGCTGTTAAATACCATTACAAATTATAGAACAACAAAATATCTTTCTATTCTCTTTACACTAGACACAACCAAAAAAAAAAGACAAACAAACAAAGACTCTCATCAATAATACAAAGCAATTGTCTAAAATTAAGAAAAAGAAATTGGATTTAAATTAATTTTCATTAATTTAACATGATTTGAATGAACCACTTTAACTAAGTTGAATAAGTCTAACTTTTTAGTATATTTATTGTTTTGGTTCACATTAATTTTATAAAACATCTTAAACCAAAGTGAAGAATACTAACACTAATAAATGATTGAAATTTAAAAGAAGTTGTAAAATAAATTTTTTATGAGATTTTATATGTGACCTGTATGGTAGTCTCTACTCCCTATTTATACCATCCTCTTTATTGGCACGTTCTCCCTTATGCCATTCCTTCAACCATAGTTGTTGTGCTTGTTTGTTGGCTTAGAAGTGGAGATCATGCTGTTCAAATGCGCTTAGAGGTTGTTGTTGCTCATTTTGTTTTATGCGAAGTAAGTCATCAGTTGATAAAAAATATTTTATTATCATTGGCTTTCAGTTAGTGTTTTGCATCTACTAATCCTTTTAGATTCTCAACAATCACTAACTAATAGTGATTAATCATAATCGCTTTATTTATTGCTTTATTTATCACTTTCAACTAAATTCTTATTAAATTATATTCAATTTCTTTTAAAGTCTTTTACTACCATTTTCAAAACCCATACACTTCATTTTAATGCAATTTAACATCCTTTTTTGGTGCTTGTTAGTCGACTCCTCATATAGTCAATTGGGACCTCAGCTAGGTAGTTATATTTTTACTAGCCTCTTAACTAGGTAGTTGTAATCTTGGCTGCACTCTTGGTTACTTAGTCAATTGTGACATTGGCTAAATTATTATTATGATTTGTAATATTAACAAAATAAAAAACCAAATAGTGGAATTGTACGCCTAGAACTCAAAGAGATTACTAGTGTGGGGATAGTGGCGAGATGAGCGAGTCTTTAATAGTATGGGAAGTCAGATCCATGACATTTGAATAGGAATCCATAAATGAAAAGGATGATCGAGAACAAGAAGGATCATGGCTGCATTCATGGAAGTGGAAACATTAGATGGTGGTCTCATTGATTTGGAAACATATGTAGACCCTTTGTCCAGAGATGGAGGGCCAAGGATAATGGCCACAAAATGCTTTCTTCTCTTTTTCAAAAGAGAAGAGAGAAGAAAATGCAAAAAAAAAAAAAAAATCAAATTTAAAATGTAATCATAAAATTTAAGACAATTAAAGGTAGTTAATAGTTTTTGCAAAAAAATTTCTATGTAATGAAAGGTTGATTCAATAGTGAAAAAATAGCAATTAATTATAAATAATTTATCTGGATTATTTTGTAATATTTTTAGTGAATTTTTCGGTTATTATGATGATGGATATTTTTAACTATTGGCGGCCTTTCATATGGTAGAAATGTGTGTGTATGTAAATATTTAAATATAATATAATCTATTTAAATAACACTTATGTTAAGTGTTTTATCCTTTAATGTTTGATTAAAAAAAATGTTGACCCCCTTAAATATTTTTTGCTTGAGTAATCATAGTGCACTTTTTCACATGGATTAGGTACATTTAAAAACTTTTAGGGTGTTTCCAAAAGAAAGTTGCTATAGTGAGATATGATCCCTCTTAACTAATTAAAATGCCCATAAATTAAAAGAAAATAAATTTTGTTTAAGAAATCAACTTTATATTATGCATAAAGTAATCCAATTTCGTTTGGTGTAACATTAATTATATACTAAATATTTGTTACATAAAGTGTATATATATTATTATGCCCATTGAAGAATGAATATAATTGTAAAATATATAATTATTATTTCAATTAATTAGTTTAGTGGTTAAATAGATGTATCATTTACTTGGAAAATTGATGTTTCTTCTTTAAAGTTGAAACAAAAACATATATTTTCTAAGACAATTGTTTTCCTACTCAAAATTATTGATTATCATGATGACTTCTAACTTTTTTCACTTATCTTCTTAAATATATATATATATATATATAGTAATTTAGCAATATAATCATTTTTTAAAAAAATTGTAAAACACAATAATAATAAAGATGCTTATCAAAGAATTTTGTCAAGCATAAATAACTTTTTTCTCATACAACTTTTTTTAGAAACTTCATTTTAAAAAAATTATGTATATTTTAAAAATAAAAAATTATATAATTTCAACAAAATAAAAAATATATATAGAATTTACTATATTTATTTTGTTGCTGGCGTCTGGAGATAAATTATCCAACAACCTATCTATATTTCTTCACAAAAGTTTAAGAAGAATAAAAAAAACAAAAAGGTGGAAAGAATAAATGAGCATCAGGCAGCAGCTGGTGACTCTCACACAGTCAAGACAGTTTTAACCGTAACCAAACTAAAACTTGCCACGTGCAGCTAACCCTAGCATTTGTCGCACTTCGCCTCCTCTTCTTTCTAGAGATATAGTTGCTGTTTCAGTGCTTGGGCTTACTCCCCTTGACTGGTTACTATAATTAGCTTTTTCACGTAAATATATAAAAAATAAAAATAAAATAAATATGTATATAACTTACAAAATTATTGCCATGGATATGTAATTTTTACTGTTTTATTTTTAATAAAAATTGTTGCTCCACATTCTTATTAATTTTTTTTAAATTTTTAATTAATTATAATTTATAATTAGTAATTTTTTATAAATAATAATAATTTTGGTATATTCAATAATTTTTAAAATATTTATATATTTTGTAAAAAATTAATTTTTTTATATCATACCCATCTAAATTTTTAGAAGTTGTACATTTTTAAAATTATAATGTATTTAATTTTTTAATTCATAAAAATTTATTTTTTAAATTTTTGTAATTCATCTATTTTTTAATCTCATATAATAATTTTTTAACTACAAAGTAAATTATTTTTATTTGTATTTTGAAAAAATAATTTGTAATATATATTTAAATTTTGTAATCTTCAAATATTTGTATTTTGAGAAATATTAATATTTTTTGTTTTAAATTTGAAAAGAAAATATTTTAATTTTTTATTGTTAATGTTATGTGTGTGTGTGTGTATATATATATAACTTTTACTAAAATTAAGTAAATTTTTATATAGTCAAATGTTTTAATATTTCTCTTTTTTTTAATAATAAGTTTTAAGCCTTTAATTTTTTTTTTAAATTCAAAATGATAATCGGTAAATTGAATTTAGTTAAAATATGTCATACTCATTGTAGCTTGTTCTTTTCTTATTCTAAATACCAGTTACGTTAGTCAATACATGGCATGTTGGAAGTGACCTTTTAAATATTTATGGAATAAATAAACATGAATCGTTAGTCATTTTTTTATATTTTATTTTGTCAAAAAATTTTAAAAACATATTAAATATTTTAATATAAATAAAATATTATTTTTTATTTTTAATATTAAAAAAACGTTTACATAAAATAATAAAGTTGAAAAGACAATAATATAAATTCTTATCCTATTCTTTTAATTATTCCACCATTCTATCCATTTCAAGTTTTTACCAATAACCATTTTCAATTTAAAAAAAATTGAAGGCTTTAAACTTATTATTCAAAAAAAATATTAGAGCATTTTACTATATCAAATTTTACTTAATTTTGGTAAAAGTTATATATACACACACACACATAACATTAACAATAAAAAAATTAAAATATTTTTTTTACAAATTTAAAACAAAAACATATTAATATTTCTCAAAATACAAATATTTAAAGATTACAAAATTCAAAAAATATATATAAATTACAAATTATTTTCTCAAAATAAAAATAAAAATAATTTACTTCATAGTTAAAAAATTATTATATGAGATTCAAAAATATGAATTACAAAATTTTTAAAAGAAGTTTTTATGAATTAAAAAAATTAAATATATTATAATTTACAAAATTTACAATTTCTAAAAATTTAGATGGGTATGATATAAAAAATTATTATTTTTACAAAATATATAAATATTTTTAAAATTATTGAATATAAAAAAATTATTATCATTTTTTATAAAATTTTATAGGGACGCAGAGCAACAAGTTCTATATTCTTTTAAAGTTATAAAAAAAATTTTAATAGCAATGTGGACCAATAAGCCCTGCATTCCAACTTTTATTAAAAAAAAATTGTAAAATAATAAAAATTACATATACAATTTTATAGGTTATATATATATTTATTTTGTTTTTATTTTTTATATATTTATACAAAAAAGCTTACTATAATTATCTTTTTTTTATCCAATCCCTTTAAATAAGTTTTTTTAATCGTTGTCTTTCATTCTCCCCTCTGTGATTTAAAAATTTAATGAATTTTTATCATTTAAAGTTTAATTTAATATTTGGTATAAACATTCATTAATACTTCATTAAATTTTGCAAATATAAACTATGGATATCTTATCTCATCTTTCTAAATATATATATATATATATATATACAAAGAAAATTACTTCACACAAGTCATTTGAATATTTAATCTATATGACATTACATGTTACATTTGAGTGAATTTCATTTTATCATATACTTCAAGATAGCATAAATTAGATATATTTTAATCGTCAAAATAACACATAATTGCTACATCGCAAAATTTAAAGGTATCATTGACAAAAATTTTACAGATTAGGACCAAATTAAAAATTTGTAAATTCATATGAATTTAATTATAAATTTTAAATGGAAATGAGGTAAATTACAAATAATTGATTAGATTATTTCTTTGGTTTTTGTAATTTAAATTCTTATAATTGGTTCTTTATAATTTAAAATTTTTTAAAATTTAATTTATAATTTTAAATTTTTATTAATATTTTATTAAATTTTGCTGACATGATCAATATATATATTGCATTATATGTTATATCTGTGAGTTTATTTTTCTTCATTGCTTAATTTTATTTACATTTATTCTTCATTACTTAATCATATACACTGAGATGTTAAATGGTACTCCCTCCGATCTTAAATATAAGTCACTTATTGGAGAATTGTTTTGGTCTAAAATATAAGTCCTCTTGATCATTAAATGATTTTTTCCTTAAGTATTCCTAATTAAATAGAGAGTCATTAAGGCTAATGCAATTTACTAAGAATAAAGGTAGGCTTTTTAATTATGGGCAAATATGAAATTTTTTTTTGCTTTGATACAAATTTAATTAGTTAAACTACCTTTAACCAATTTTTTTAATATTTGCGAGGTACGTATTAGTGACTTATATTTGAGACCGGAGGGAGTATATGATTGATTACGTTAAAAAAACTTAACAGAATACTAATGAATGATTAAAATTTTGTTAAATTCTTAGAATTTAATTCTAAATTTGTTCGACTATAAAAAATAATTTAAAAAAATAATTTATATATTATATAAAAATATATAAAAATTATTATTATGAATGTGATGTGGATCTCATAAAACATAGTTAAATTATAAAAAAAATAATTTAATCTTACATTTAGTGAGAGGAAGATTGAAACGCCGTCTTTTTCACTGTCCTCCGATTAAATCGCCGTGCCTTTTTCCTAGAAGCCACTTCCTTGCTTCGCCCCTCCGTTCTTCCCACTGTGTCCCCTCTTGTTTTAACCTAAAATTCAACCCAAATGCACTCCAAATAAAACCCCAAATCCACCCTCAACTACTAGCTACCTCACCCTCTTCTGTCTCTCGCTCTCTCTTCCACCACACACTCACACTTGCTTTCTCCTTCTCCAAAACATCTTCGAGACCTGTCTGTCTCTTGCTCAGAGGCTTGATTGGGTAACCGGTGGATTAATGACAGACTATAGGTCGCCGCCGACGATGAATCTCTGGACCGACGACAACTCCGTTATGGAGGCATTCATGAGCTCCGATCTATCCGTACTCTGGCCTCCTCCCCCTCAGCCCCAATCCTCTGCTTCCACCACCACTCCTGGGCCCGACCCCACCAGACCTCTATCTCAGTCTCAGTCCTCCGTTGCTCTCTTCAATCAGGAAACCCTCCAGCAGCGCCTCCAGGCCTTAATTGAAGGTGCTAGAGAGAACTGGACCTACGCTATCTTCTGGCAATCCTCGTACGACTACTCCGGCGCCTCCTTGCTGGGCTGGGGTGATGGGTACTACAAAGGGGAGGAAGATAAAGGAAAAAAGAAGGCCAAAACGCTGTCGTCCGCGGCGGAGCAGGAGCACCGGAAGAAGGTTTTACGCGAGCTGAATTCCCTCATTTCTGGGTCCTCTGCCCCCACGGACGACGCGGTGGACGAAGAAGTCACCGACACAGAGTGGTTCTTCCTCATTTCAATGACTCAATCGTTTGTCAACGGCGACGGGTTACCTGGTCAGGCGTTCTACAATTCCAACCCCGTCTGGATCACCGGCGGGGAGAGGTTGTCGGCTTCCTCTTGCGAAAGAGCGAGGCAGGGGCAGGTGTTCGGGCTTCAGACCTTGGTTTGCATACCGTCGGCGAATGGGGTGGTGGAGTTGGGGTCCACTGAACCGATTTTCCTGAACTCCGATCTGATGAACAAGGTGAGGGTGTTGTTCAATTTCAACAACCCGGAAACTGGTTCGTGGCCTCTCACTGCTACTAACGCCGATCAAGGTGAGAACGACCCTTCCTTGCTTTGGATTAACGATCCATCTACTGGAATTGAAATAAGAGATTCGGCCAACACCACTATTCCGGCTTCGGTTCCGAGTTCCAATAACAGTCACAACATTCAGACAATCGCCAAGCCGATGCAGTTCGAAACTCCAGGTTCTAGTACTTTAACCGAAGCCCCTAGTGTAGTTCATATCCCGAATACTCATTACAGTCATCAGCAACGGCAACGGCAACAGCAGTCGCAGGACCAGGGGTTCTTTTCGAGGGAATTGAACTTTTCGGAATATGTGTTCGACGGAAATGGCCTAAAGAACGGGAATTTGCATTCCTTGAAGCCGGAATCGGGTGAGATTTTGAACTTTGGGGAGAGCAAGAGTGGAAATGGGAATATCTTTACAGGACAAAGTCCATTCGTCGCAGAGGATAGCAAGAAGAGGAGATCACCTACTTCCAGGGGTAGTAACGACGAAGGGATGCTTTCGTTCACTTCCGGTGTGATTTTGCCCGCTTCTAATATGAAGTCTAGTGGCGGCGGCGGCGGCGATTCGGACCACTCGGATCTCGAAGCTTCGGTGGTGAAGGAAGCAGATAGTAGCAGAGTGGTAGAACCAGAAAAGCGACCTCGCAAAAGAGGTCGAAAGCCAGCAAATGGGAGGGAGGAGCCTCTGAATCACGTTGAAGCAGAGAGGCAGAGGAGAGAGAAGCTAAATCAGAGGTTCTACGCTCTTCGTGCGGTGGTTCCAAATGTGTCAAAAATGGACAAAGCATCTCTCCTGGGCGACGCCATATCTTACATTAACGAGCTCAAGTCGAAGCTTCAGAGTCTTGAATTAAACAAAGATGATTTGCAGAAACAGTTGGATTCAGTCAAGAAGGAACTCGAGTTGGCCACTAATAAAGATTCGCGTGCACCTCCATCAGATAAAGAATATAAGACCTCCAATAACCATCAAAGCAGCAAGCTAATTGATTTAGATATCGATGTGAAGATCATAGGTTGGGATGCAATGATTCGAATCCAATGTAGCAAGAGGAACCACCCAGCTGCTAGGTTGATGGCGGCTTTAAAGGAGCTAGACCTGGAATTGCACCACGCGAGTGTGTCGGTAGTGAATGATTTGATGATCCAACAGGCGACAGTGAAGATGGGAAGTCGATTTTACACGCAGGAGCAGCTCCGGTTAGCACTGTCGTCGAAGGTCGGTGATGTCCGATAGGTCCTCCGCAACAGTGGGGATAGGTTTTGATTAGTGTATTTCATCTTGTTGGTGTAGGACTCTGGGACATTTTAAGGCTTCCCGGCGGCTAGCAATCCCTGTAAAATACTACTGTTCCATTGTCTGTCCCCCTTTTCTTTTTTTATTTTGGGGTAGCTTAATCTTTAAATTTTGAGGTAATTTTTCTTGGATTATGTGGTGGGCAAAAATAGGTAGCTCCGCGGAAGTGAAAGCTGGGTTTTTTTGGGTGTCAATATCGTCTGTCTAGATTGTACATATATTGTCATAAATTTGCACCTTATTAAATCCTCATCTTATTACTGGAGCGATCAGAGGGAGTGTATATGTGGGTTCGATTGTTCCAGCACGTTGTTTCATATAGGAATTTAAATCTCAACTAAAGAAGGAAACTTTCTTGATCTTTTTGAGTTCTGTTCATGTTCCATTGTCTGATCTATATGGGGGAGAGAGATATCTAAAGTAAGAAATATACATTGGGAAAACAGTGTGGCATTAGATATCTGGTTTTTGTTGGGAACCAGTGGCTTGTAGCTGCTCAAGTTGGTGCTTTCTTTTCAGCCATGTGAAAAATGTGTAAACCTTCCCCTTTCTCTTGGTGCTTATTTCTTTATGAGCATCTACGTCTTGGGTCTATTTTCTGACTTGCTCGCTCTCGCACTGCCAAAGCTCTCATTTTTTCCCCTCTTTCAGGTGGGAGTGAGTTGGGGTTCTTATGGTAACTAGAAACTAGTGAAGTCTTGACCCCACTCCACCCATTTTCGTCTGGACCCTGAATATTCGCCGACATGCATCGTAGGAATATGGAAAGAAAAAGCATTTGATCCTCTTTAACCCCAAAATTGGTTGGATATGAGGTTTTGCTTTGTGTTTGAGGAATCACTACCAGTGTTAGGAAGAGACCCGAAAAGGAAGAGGTGGTTTCTCTCTCCCCCCTTCAAGGGGTTTCATCATTTTATTACCTTTTTTGGTAGGGAAAAACTAACTAGTAATTGGCTGTTAAATCACCCTGAGGTGCGTTCCATTTATGGAACTTGTCCTATTAAATGATTATTCAATATATATCTGTCCAATAAAAAGAGGAAAATATCTCTGGCAAGCTCACAATTGATGGGGGACTTACTGTGGTGATGAATTTATTTAAAGCTTTAACGAGTTTTGCTTGTCAATGGTGGGGCTTGAGGAACAATAATCATAGCATAGGATGGTGATTGGGCTCTTTTCTTTGTGTTGCTGGAGAATGGGGACATTTGTTTGGTTGAAAAAAAAAATTAAAACAAGCAAGAAATTATAGAAAATGAAATTATTTAATTTATATAATATTTATTATATTATTATTATTACTTAATATTTTATTTTTTTATTATTATTTTTAGTACAAATAAAAAAAAAAATCATTTTTATTTACATCCTCCATCCCTTTTAATTATTGTGCTGGCCAAGCGTGTGGAAATGCTTCGCTGGGTAGTGCCCTACCACAATTATAGTAGTTTTCTGAGAAAACGGAAGAGGTTTGCTGATAACATAATCAATTCCCACAGCACAGAACTTCCTGGAATGTTTCCTTCACGATTCAACCTGTTGTTTCCTTTCGTATCACCCACCCAACAGATCATTCATTTATATTTTAACCCTTAATCCCACATCAATAATAGAAACTAAAGAAACTTTAAGATTCAGTTTATTAAAAACATATAAATTATATTAATTATCTATATACATATATCTTTATAATTAATTTAGTCTATTTATTTTTAATAGATTAATCTTATCTATTGGTGGAGCTTTTATTGCTTCAAAACGCTACATGTTTAACAAGCTGAACCCCACCTAATTACTAAGTGGGATTTACTGCATTTATAGGCTTAAACACTTTATTATTCCATGCTCAAACCTGGGATTAAGCATAATTAGCGTATACCGTCCCTGTAACGACAAATAAGCAGACTAATCATAGTAGATAAGATCAACCCAACTAGCACGTCACGTGGAGAGTTCTTGGGCCTGTTAATTCAGATTCCCTCGCGTTGAGATTCTTCATTTTTTCTCGTGTCACTCACAAATTTTATTTATTTATTTATTTTTATTTTTTCTGAGAAGAATAAATATCCTCATCAGAGAGAACATAAGCAAGAGAAATCCATTTCCGTTCATTCATCGCCATATATATATAAATATATATCAACTTTTTAATGGTCTGCACTTTGCAGATACTTCACTCGCCCACGTGAAACTTTTCTGATTTTGTCACCCTCGGACAAAAAATAGCGGTCTTGCAGAATGGATTACGGCAGGAGAGGCAAGGAGAAAAGAAATAAGGAAAAATTATTTAGATTTTATAAAATTTATAGTAAAAAAATTTAAAATTATAATTATTTTTAATAACCACAATTATTATGAGATTTCAAAAAATTTATTATTAAATTTAAAAAATTATTATTGAATTTAGAAATGTTTATCATTTTTTAAGACTTAATATTAATTTTTTTAAATTTAATAGTAAATTTTTTAAAACTTAATAATAATTATAGTCTTTAAAGGTAATTATGATTTTTAAAATTATTTATTACAAATTTTATAAGATTTGGATACTTAAATATATTTATTTTTAAAAAAAGCATATACAGATAAAAGATTGTTGAGGAAATAAGTAAACTCAATTTATTAATTAAGAAAAAACAGATAAATATTTCAGATATACATTTAATAAAAATAGATGTATTTATTTAAGACTGACTTAGTCTACTTTTTTATTTTTATAAATTTTATTTACATAAGATTTTTTAAGTTGCCCATGATTTCGTTGGTACATTAAATGATTCCAGCAGGAACATTATGCGAGTAATGCCAACCAAAAATTATTGTCAATGCATGATTTTATAATGTCTGGATTGAAAATTTAGGCAATAGATTCCTTGCTTTAAGAGAACATAAAAAAAAAAAAAAAAGACAAAAGAGCATGGAGAATGATTTGGACCTAAATTAAAGAAAAGTGAACGAAGGAGAGATGCCACCACAAGTGGCACTAAATTAAAATCTTTTCTTTAGCAGTGACTAAAGTAATATCCACGCCAAACACACTTTTCTGACATTAACAAATAGCGAGATCCAATATATATGAGGGTCGTGGACGTATCATATATAGTGTTCTTGCAGACACAGTTAAGTAATTATCTTTTTATTTTTAATCATAGAACAGGTTTCAAAACACGCGTTTACTACCAAAACTTGCGTGTTTAACATTGTAATATTTTGCGTTTGGCATTCGCTTAATTATAATAAGATATGAATTTATGTCACTTTTGATCTCCATGAAGGAAATAAATAGTTATAAATACTTAGAATTATAGATTTTTATCCTCTCATAAAGATTTGTCAAACAAAAACACATGTTAAAAATAGCAGGATGAGTATGCGGAGAAGAATTTTTACCTTTTTCCCCTTGTAATAGTTAGGTTATAATTAATCCGCCATATATGCGCGAATTGAAAAAGATCTCTTTCTTATAATATTGATAGATAGTCTCATGCATCATCATGTCTTTACAAGGTCTATATGTTACCTCATATTCTATTAATGGTCCAAGTACAAATATATAGGTCTCAAATAAAATGATTACCAAATGTTGAGGCCACTTCTTGCCCCCCATTTTTTTTATTGTGATTAAAATTTTATTTCAATTAATTCATCTCCTCCATTTGATGAAAGATATGACAATCATGCTGAAGTTGTGGAAAATTCATAACAAAAAATCTCTTACTGGTTCCAAGAAATTGACATCACTATAATACATATAACAACAAATCACATGCTCATCTTGATTACTAATGTAATTCGCTGCGGCTTGGCCTTCCTCTTCAATATTATCTTGATTGTCATACAGTGTTAAGATTTCAAAATTTGATTTTGATAAGATAAATCAAACGAGGATATGTTATAGAGATGAATTATCCTTGCCCACTCATTCGGTTTAGAAATTCCTCTTTTTTTCCTTTTTTGTTTGGTTGAAAATAGTACATTGATGTTTTAATTATCAACGCTATAAAAAAAAAAGCAGAAAATAAAATTTAAATTGTGAACTTTCGTGCCTTTTTTTTGGGGGGGGGGGTTCCACCACAAAATGTTTCAGCTTTGCTAACCCAAGATAAAAAAGGACTTTCAAACTGGCAAAAATACTGATAAATTGTCTCAAATTTTAATTTGCTTATCACATTAAAAGGCATGTGTCTTGTATAGTCATCCAATATCTTCAAGTAAATTCTTACATAATGTACCAAATAATGATAATGTCCGCATAAGATATAGTCAATCTTCCATTTTATATATTAGTAATATTGTTGCCATAATTAATTTTCCTTTTTTGTTGTTGTACAATTAATTTTCATCTTATAAAGTACGCTGTTAGAGTTATTTCTTTTCCATGTATATATCATTGTTAATACAATTCAGATGCAAGATTAAACATTAAAAATTGTCACATTCTGTTTGGTGTGAGTGCAAATGACCTATCTTTAGCTCGTCAAAAAAATTCAGTCAATTGATATGGATACAGGATAGCTCAAACACCAGTGACTAAATACCTAACAAAAAATATATCAGCCAACCATCTAAAACTTGTATTAAAGGGTGTTAAATTTGGCGTTAAGCCCGCAAATTAAGTGATTCAAATCCATCCCAAAACCGTAAATTGCACAATCCTAGTTATTCCAGAAATGGAGATAGTTTGACTCAAAAAGAATAAGAAGATAGGATGGTGTAAGATCAAAGAATCTCTATCATGAAAATTTCTTGTTTGATATGCTTAAATCATTGTTTATCATTAATCGACTCCACTTAGATAAACATTTTAGTTCACTTAAAAATTTGTCATTAAAATGAAAAAAAAAAAACCAAAAAGGTTGCATTAGGTCAACCATCAAAGGTCATCGGTGAAGACTAAAACCATACACCCAAATTAGAAATTAATGGCTAAGCTATGCTTACGGATCAGAAAATGATGGCCAAATATAGCAACAGGTTGTTCTTACCCCCAACGAATATCAGTTTCATATCTTCATCTGCTTATCCAAACCCATCTAGTCTTCTCATACTTCATCCCCTCAATGTAACTTAAATAACCCACGTTTCACACCCCCACTTCATCCCCCAAACATTTTCCCTCTCCCTTCAATCCTCCCATAATCATAAGCCATTTTTGCAGGCTCTAAGTTCACAAGGAAGAGCTTAATTTGGTTACTTGGAATACACGTAACATCATGAGTCTCAACTGCCTTACCTGCAGCCAGGTCCTTCAAAAGACAGATTCCTACAGGGAGTATGCCCCAGAAAAGCCTGGCCTTAGGAAATTGCGTTGTTTGCAGGTGGAGAGAAGCTGGTCAGGGAATATTGCTCCACCCCCGGAACATCAAAACAGAAGAGGCGGACCTATGGCACAGATCAAGAGAGAACATCGTCGGGGTCATAGTACTGAATCTTCTGCTTTTCCAGGCAGCGAGGAGCCAAGGCTGGTGAGGAGCCCTGGGATGAGAAGAGACTGGAGTTTTGAGAATTTGGCAGACAAGAATGAGGAGAGAGTCATAA
The DNA here is from genome assembly GCA_026724425.1 of Erythrophleum ivorense. Classification (NCBI taxonomy): domain Eukaryota; kingdom Viridiplantae; phylum Streptophyta; class Magnoliopsida; order Fabales; family Fabaceae; genus Erythrophleum; species Erythrophleum ivorense. The sequence goes on from JAIUCV010000089.1 coordinate 3,074,327, forward strand.
GCCGCTAACTTGATGAAAAGTCTCAACAAATTGAGAAGGATTTATATCTTTCTTCTTCCTCTTTCTTCTTGCGCCATTTTGTGCATTAGTATTTACTGATGTTGATTCTTTGGAGGTAGCTGATCAAACAGTTGGATGAGGTGGGATGTAAATTAAAATTGATAGGGGATGCAGTGGGAGATGATTCAAGCATATATATATAAGGGGGTTGGGGTGGGTGTCCATTATAAATCGGTGTTTCAAGCGCCTGATACACATGATCAAGCTGCTTTTTTTTGCGTCACTGTAATTCATGCTTCAATTCGTGAGTTTCATTCATATTCTTTTACATATCAAGTTTGCTGCCTTTGCTTATAACGCAATTTCCGTATTACATTTACATTTTAAAGCTTTTTTGCAACGTAAATTACATCATTTGTGTAAAAATTGTTCAAAAGAGAGAAGTTTGGGGTGCTTAAGTAAGCTAATACCTATCAATGGACGTAACTGACATTGCATGAGGTTGTTTAGAAAGAAATTTACCGTGTTCTAGTAAGGTAGAAACAGATAAATGGCAAAGACAGCTGATTGGACTCTTTTGTTTCTTTAAGACCTGATAATTACTTCGTTACAACTTACAAACATCGGGTTACTTGGCAAAATTTAAGACATGCAAATCCCAACCTTATACGTTCACCACAAAGGACGGTCTAATGAACATAATAGTTTCAATGTGAAGATGGTCTTCTGATATAGTTCTTGATAGAAAATGACCATATTCTGAATTCAGCTAGGCATGTTCTTCATTGCTCTTCTACATCAGCAACAGAAAAAGTTGGCAGAATTACGTAAAAAATGAGAACAACTTTCTCCTATGAACCTCAGGGCCTTAACATTTAACATATTATGTAATCAGTGGTTATCCAGCATTCTTTTACATTATATAATGTCTATTATACGATAAGAAGACCACTGAAAAAGTGAATCATTTTAAAATGAAAAAAAAAACTAGTTTTTCTTTTTTCTAGCTTCTGCTTTCCAATCTCTTCGACTCAGTACAGTTCTGGGAGTTTCATTATTAGCAACATCAGGAGATCCCGACTGGATTTCCCTCTCCTGCGTTGGCTCTGCCTTAGTCCCAGTGGCTAAGCATGCTGCTTCAGGTTCACTAGTTAGTTTTGGAAAATGATCAATAGATCCATTAGGTGTCATTTCTTGACGTTTAAGAGCATAAGCCCGTCTTGCATCTTTTTTCCAATCTCTATTACAATATATGCGGGTCATAAAATTGCTGTCATTGCCATTTGATTGTGGTTCTTCTTGTGGTGTTTTGTCTCGTACGACAGAAGACTTCGTGATTTCAGCTTCAAGACGCTTTCGGGCTCTGTATCTACGTTGTCGCTCTCGATTCTTTAGGCGTTGAGTCATGATGTCACTGCGTCCTTTAGTGCGTGCTCTTTGATCAATAGACTTAATTATAGAATTATCTTGTGTTCCACCAGCACTCACAGTTTGCTTGTTTTCCATTTTCAGAATAGGGTTAGCAACTTAGCATCTGCAAAAATCAAGTTAAATAAGATAGGATTCTAGACAATCATTACATATGTCTTCTGCTCTTTATGCAGACATGTACTTTTCATTAGAGTTAGTTAATTTTCAGTCTATTTACTACATCCTTTAGTAACCTATCCAGTATCCTTGCTATATATACTGACCAATGAACAAAGGATGTTGTAGCAACTAAATGCCATAAAGCACAGCATCCACGCAGTGCATGAGAAAATTAGTTTACAATCAAAGAAGTGCCTTCACTTCATTAAGAAACTTCTCTGACAAGCCACCGCTTCCCCCCTCAAAAAATAAAAAATCCCCCCAAAACAAAGGAAAAGAGAAAATAAATGGATACACATGTTATTAAAGCCAAAAGAGATACAGATAACTAATAGATTCCTTTGCAACTGAGAATAAAACATGGAAGTTTTAATCCTTAAACAGAAAATGCATAAAGCAGATAATAAGATGCTACAGGATTCCTGCAAAATATACAAGGTTCATCCTGACGATGCAGAAAGATGATTCTCTCCTCGTTCCCCAGTCTTCTTTTTATGCTATTTGCCCTAATACCTCAACATATGCTTTCCCTGGACTCTGGAAAAACATGATTTCCTAATGATGGAATCATGTAATCTTTTAGCAAATCTGTAATTTATGTTCATTTGGCTTTGTAGACAAGGGAACTCATCCGTGGAAATTTAAAAATAGCAGGAAAAAAATGAATATACTTTTATCAAATAATAATTAATTCACTAAACATGACAGTTATGAAATGAGAAAGTGCAGTATTTGAAGAATTAAGCATGATGAAAGATGTCATCTTCTGCAATGATAAAATAATGTAACACAAATCAAACTAAAACTAAGCGCACATGCAATTAATGTCCTGAAAAAAATTTCTTTTCATGACTTCCTTCAGAAGCTTCAAATGAAATGAAATGACTTTAAAATGACAACTCTTGAAATTCTGCTTTTCCAGAGGCATTCCAGTTGAAATATAAAAAACAGAGAAGAATACTGCTGGCAGCAAGAGAGAGAAGAGAGACAAGACTGAGTCAAAAACTGTAAAGGTTTCAACCTTAGCCCCTAAACCTCTTATTTATACTAGTAGATTTCGGCAGGAGGAGGAATGATACAACAAATCTCAGAGTATACCATAAATAACTCCATAGAATCAACCAATCTCATGTACTTCTGATTAGTCAAAACTTCTTGATTTCTTTCTCCTCTTAGTTACTCTTTTCAATCAACTCAATCAATTATTCTTGATTATCCAGCATAGATTTCTCATTTGCCCATCTAGCAAACATTGGTCGAAAACTCAATAAGGAAACAAAGAAAAATATTTCAGGAAAGGCTACTAGTTTTCCACTGCAGCGACCTCTTTGACATTCCTCAGGCTGCTGTCCTTTGAAGAGCTCTCTAATGTCTTCAATCTGTTACATCCCCGTTGACATTCTCTTGGCTGCTCTAATGAACTCAACAACAAGGCTTCTTGAGGCCTTCAAGCCACTGCTCTTCAATGGCTCTTTCAACCTTATCCCAGCTTGTCTTGGGCATTACTGTTGAAATGATTAAACAGAAGAATTGCTGCTAGCAGCAAGCCCAGAGAGAGAAAGAGAGAAAGAAGAGAGACAAGAAGGCGAAATTTGTCAGGATCAAGATGTTCAGCCTCAATCCCTAAAACTCTTATCTGTACTAGTAGGTAGGGGAAGTGATACCGCAAATCCCAGAATATTCCCATTAAATCACTCAATTTCCTTTTCTTCTGATTTCCCCTCAATTCTAATTCATTTTTCAGACAGGTCACTCAATTATACATACATAATCGATATTCTTTAATTAATTAACGCCTTGTTTCTTTCTCTCCTTCATAATTCTTGATCATCCAACAATTCTAATCAGCTAAATCTCCTTTATTTATCAATTTTCTGACAATATAACAAGATCTAAATCAGGCTATAGGCTTCATAGAAGAGGATCAAAAACCAGTATGCAAGCTATAGTGTCAAGTAGAATGGGTTAGTCCTCTGGAAAATGCTTCTAAAGTTGTCTTAAATAGGGGTGTTCCAAGGCTCAACTCGGTTTGGTTTTAGACCAAAACCAAACCGAACTATGTAAGTCAGTTTTGCGAAATGGAGGACTTACTCAGTTTTGGGTTATAGTAGGTTTGATTTGATTCATGTTAAATTTTTTAAAGTGATTTATTTATTTTTTGTTTTCCAGATATTTATTTTCAAAATATATATACAAATCTAAATTCTTACAAGTTAAATCTTCTAAAAAATCTCCATTCTTCATGTTCACTCCAACCGAACCAAATCAAACCAAACCAAAAACTGAACCGATTAAATTAGTTTTGACATATAAAAACCCAATTTGGACTTTTTTTTTTTGGGTTTGTTCAGTTTTGGTTTGGTTCAATAGATTTAGTTCAATTTTGAACATCCCTAGTGTTACGTATAGTGTAGGCACTAATAGTTGCTTGATGTGATCAATACTGCACTAATTGTATTCAATGCTCCAATGACCCCTTTCATTAATTAGGATCGGTAAACAAGGATTCTGAGTCTATTATAAACTTGAACCCAAAATCAACTAAAGAAACAGGTGAATACTTCAAAAGCTTGTCAACCAATTGACTTACTCATCCATAAAGGCTGGTGAGAACTAAAATGAATACCCTCCTCCCAAGTGAAAGCAACAGCAATTACAGGCTTTTAACTGAAAATTTATTCATATTTTAATCAAAGATGAGCAACTAGGTTCTTTTGTATATTCCCAAAGTCCTATAGGATCATGATATCATTGCATTCTTCCGGCACATAAGGGGGGACAAAAGGGATAAGCACACTGGATAATAAACGCCCAACACCACCTCTTCTATCCCCCATGCAACATATTGCCATCAACACTTAAAAATTTTAGAAACGCAGATTTCATGCAATAATACCAATAGTTGCGATGCCTGCTACTAAATACTATATTTTATGACATAGACACAATTAACATCATTCAAGATGAGGAATCTGAAACCATGCATATCAAGTGATCCTTCAAAAACGAATACGTTGTAATGTGGGTGTGGCACAGGAAAGCATCAGTAATGTTGGAAATTCATCATCATCTTCAATCCCCGTTCCACTGATTCAAAGGCATTACAAAGGAAAGATATGCAATCAACCAGATGCATATAATTCATATAATTTTAGACCATTTGAATCGATTGCTACACTAAGAAGCGCCAGCACAGTGTTTTTGTAAAACAAAATATTAAGAAATCCGGAGAAGAAAAAGAAAACTAAAAAAATAACTTTCATGACAACAAGGTCGTAAGATTCTACGGACCACGACGAAACAGTTTGCAATAAAACTGCTGAAATTGGAAAGAAAACAGTTACAGTCGGGGGATTTCCCGTCCGGTAATATGAGAAAAAGACAAGGATTTCAAAGTAAACTGGGTTGAATTTAAAACTATAGATGCAAGGGAAAATGAAAAACACAAAGTTGTCGCATTACCTTCTGAGTGCAGATCGGTACTTGTCTTTCAGATTCCTACAGACCCAGAGAGAAACACAGCTCTTTCAAGCTAACTGAGCGAAGGTATGTATTTGTCTGGGTTGGTGAAAACAGAGAGGGTTGGATATGAAAGGGCGACGAGAAAGGCATAAATTTAATATTATTATGAAATGCCCCTCACGAATGGGGTGGTGGCGCAGTTGGCTAGCGCGTAGGTCTCATAGCTTCTGAGTTATCCTGAGGTCGAGAGTTCGAGCCTCTCTCACCCCATCTTTTTGACAATCCTATTATTTAACAGAGACATTTTTGAGACATCATCTCATATCGCTTTGAAAAATGTTAATCTAATTTCATTGTTAAATTGAGTACAATAATTGCAACTAGATTTGGTTTGGATTAGTGCTGGGCAATCTTCTCAAACTTGCCAACGTGGTTAGACTCACTTTTTTCCCTCCTTCAACCATTATCCACATCTTCCCAAACAAACATGAGTCAGCCTTTTCAAGTCCAGAAACAGCTTGAAAAGAAGAGGAAGGACCATCAAGGTAACTTGCGAATACTTCTTCATTTGCGGAGCATCTTTCGGGTTGTTCAAAGAATGACCTCCATAATTCCACGTGAAAATTTTGAATTTCTTACACGGGTTCGAACAGAAAGTTCTCACACCCAAACCAAACTCAATTCCTCGTGCTAGTTCAACTCGCTTTACTTTTCAGAGTGACCCAAGTGAATATTCTCTTCAGGGCACAACTCCAAAGGCTCCAACTTTGACTCTCTCCGGCGGCAAAAAGCCAAAACGCAAAGGAAAAAACGACTTTGGACAAAATTGAACCAACCCACCCCACACCACACACACCGCAGAAAGAAAACTATTCGAAGTCTAGTTTTTGTCCATATCCTTTTTTTTTGGTTTATATTACTAATCCAATATAAATTGAGCATTCAAAATACTTTCTTTCTATATGTAAAGTTATCTGAATTTAAGCTTTTCAATTAAAAGAAACAACCTATTTTGGTCCATAAGATACACCTAGTATCCTTCATTGGTTTATTTATTATTTTAAATATAACAAATTATAACATTTATTTTATATATTTGAAAATAAGATTATATACGGACTCGATTGGCCCCACCAATTTAATTTGGCATTGTCCAATTATATTGTGCTGGGTTGAATTGGGCCAATTAAAAAAAATGCGTAAAAATTCAAGTTTATTAATTGAACCAAGTTTTGAGTTTCATTGGTTATTTAATCTTACCTCAGTTACATTGCTTTTTTTTTTTTAACCCATATAATCTAACTTGATAATAATTAAAGGAAGAAATTAGGGAAACATTTTTTCGTAAGACGCTGAAAAGACTCATGTTATCATTATTTGAATTGTAGTTATGCTCTTGCTTTTGGAGATTTTTCCTTTTTCTTAATAATTTGAAATCTTATTTTCTCTTGAATGATAAATCGATTTATTTTTTAGATTGGTCAGCCAATTACGTTAAGATAGTTAAGGTGTCTAATAAGGATCAATTCCAACTATTCTAAGAAAAAGTATGTAAATAATATGTATATGTTAAAATAAAACAAATACATAAACTAATAATATTATTGATGGTGATGAAGATCAAAGGATATGATTGGTGGTGACCTTGACACTTTTGCACATATACTACATTTTAGATGACAAAATCCATTTTCCAAAACAAGAAATAAGAATCTCCGTTTTGTAGTTTCACCCCTTGTAGATGATTAAGAGAAGCTTAAAAGGACATGGGATATAAGAAAAAAACATGAAAAGAGAAGAAAATAGAAAAAAGAAAACTAGACTTGACCTAATTAAAGTCCAACGCCAAATCACAAATTAAGCCTTATTAGGGCAAGGCCACATATTGGCGTTAAAAATAAGTCCAATTATAAAATCAAACAAGATTACAAGTCTGGTTTAAAGTCAACTCAACTTGACTTATATATACCTTTATTTAAAAGTTGTTTGAGTTAAAATTAAGTGAAAAAAAAATCATCACCGTGGGTATGGAAGACAATTTTTCTTATTAAGATTTTTGTTTGGAAAATAATATTACTCTATACATTTATATCTTTAATAAAAATTAAGATAAAATTATTATCATGCCATCTATATCTTTTTGTCAATATTAAAAAAACGTAAAGCAAATCAACTAACAAATTTAGTGACTATATATTTAATTTTTTATAAATTAATGAAAATTTTATTTTTGCAGAAAAAAGACTTTCAAATAAATATTTCAATTTCTAAAAAATATCGTGGATAAAAAAAGGTGATGTTTCAAAATTAATGTCACACTAACACCGCATTGAAATTTAATTTTTATTTTGGTTTAAAGAAAACTCTAATAATATATCACGTTTGGTATATAGCATTGTACCTTTCAAAATAAATAAAATTTTAAAAAAAATTTGATAAATATTTATTATTTTTTAATAACTAGTATTTAATAATATATATCTTTTATTATTTTTTAAATAAGAATATGAGTATTATTTTTTAAAATTTTTTTACTTATTTTTTTATGTTTTCAATATCTTTTTTCACGTACTAAAACGTAGTTTACGAAGGAAACTTCTTTCTGCCAGAGTCATTAAAGGTCTTCATTCCTGAGCACTTCCTCTCATAGCTCTTTCTTTACTTAACACAAAAAAAAAAAAAAAGGAAACTCTACTACCTCAGTTACTCTAAAAGATTTTAATTTTTTTTGGATAAAATTACACTTATTTCTTCATTTATTTTTGTTTTTGTAGATAGAGAAATTATCGAAGTAGAGGTTTAGATCTTTGTCGCTCATTGAGAGCAATAAACTTTTACTTCGATGATTGTCCTCGCATCTCGATCCTTCTCCTCGTTAGCCACTGCACTATCAAAATGATTCCAAGATAATTTTGTTAGTCACAAAAGAATATTAAAAATGCTGCTCTTCAGTCTTAATGTTAAAATGTTGCTCTTCAATTATTATTTCGTGTTCTTATTTTTAGATTCTGGAGTGCCTACTTTCTTTAATTTAGTTAAAATTTTTTGAGTTGAAGAAAGAATAAAGTCTTTCGATGTTTATTTACAAGAGAACTATTACCTAAGCTAACACTATTAGGGCCTGTTGGTAGTCCCAAAAAGCGAGAGGAAAAATAAAAAGAAAAAAAAGAGAAATTTTTTTTTATCTTAATAATTATTATTTACTATTTTGAATAATAATTATTTATTTATTAAAAATAAAAATATCTAAAAAATTATTTTTTTACTCTTTTTATCATTATCTTTTTGCATATCAAACTATCGAAAAAAATTTATATATAATTTTTTATATCTTTAACAGTTTCTTATATTTTTTATATTAAATTTATTAACTAAAATATAATAAATATATAAGTGTATAATTTTTGTAAATAATAATATATTTTTAATTAAACTTATATTTATCATAATATTATTAAAAAATTATGTATTCATTATATTTTAATTAATAAATCTAATAACAATGATATTAAAAATTATATTTAAATTGACATAATTAATTATTATTTTTTAGATGATAAATAAAAATAATTTAAAACTTAATCGTGATGTCAGGAAAAAAACACAAAAAAGTCATGGGGGCACGTTCCTGCACGCCATCCCCACCTTAGGACCAGTTTGGTTCGGACGCACAAAGGTAGGCCCGTCGTCGCTTTTAGCTTATTCCCATTTCCCAAGCCTTGATCCACACCCCATTCCCTTCTATCTGAAGTCTCTCCTACATAGCGTTCAAAGGTATCATAAGATCTTGGCAACTTGGCTCCCAGATTCAATGGATTCTCCTCCCTTTGAGCCGACTCTTCATCCTTCAATCCTCCGCTCGGCCTTGCTATGATTTTCTGGGAAGATAAAAAGTCAAGTGTCCAGAGATTTTAGATCTATTTTCAGATTTGTATTGCTTTGGCCACGTTGACTACGGGTTTATTTGCTGGTCTTTGGCCAGTTTCTTCCTTTTTCGTCAACCTCCCTACGTCCCTTTAAAAAAAAAAAGGCACTTTCATTCATTTCAGCCATTGACCACCTGCCCAAGTAGTTGTGTCATCTCTGGGTTTCCTTCCTGTGCTTCTTCCCTCTCGTTCTTCGTTTTCTCCTCTTTATATACATTAAGAAGGTCCAGGCGGACTTTATAATTTTCCCAAGAACTTTCTGCACCCTCTAAGTAAAGACCCAATATTTTAATCTCCCTTCTGGCTTTTCTTTCCGTTTACTCCTTTTTTCCTTTTTAAGGGCTATCTTAACCCAGAGAAAATCTTTCTTATTGGTCTCTGAACTCGGCTATGCTTCATTTTCGATTATAATTTTTGCTGCCTTATCTGCTGGAAAGCTCGGAGGTCTGATCCGGTTACATTCGTATTGGGGATTTGGCAAATTTCTCAAGGTGATTTAATCTGAGTGCTTTCATATTGGCCGAAGCTTAAATAAGGGGTATGTTCTTTGCATCTTACCTTGGCTTTAGGGTTAAATTTGCTGCGGTTGGTGGGATTGATATGCGTGTTGCCTGTAGCTTGAGTAAAGGATCATGGTCAAATTGAAATTAAATTAGAAAATTTCTGTGTTCATTGGGACAAGAAATTGATTAACTTCAGCGATGCTTAGAATACAATTCAAGTTTAGCTTGTTCAAGTGACTGTATATTAAATTTTGAAGTTGTACTGGTTCTTTTGGTTGCTTTAGAAGATTGATGGTGCTTGTGCTTGGATTTTCAAGTTCTGGGTCTCTCTGAGAAGCTTACGATTTGGTTTGACTCAGTGGAACGTGAAAACAAGTAGTGATTCCTTATTGGATTGAGTGTGGATAGAGTTACAAAATGGATAATTTCAAAAACAGGCATAATGACAATTTGGGTGTGAACAAAATGGGAAAAAATATAAGGAAGAGCCCTTTGAACCAACCAAATTTCAGTAACAATGCTGCTAGGCAACAGCCTCAGCCTCAGGTTTACAACATAAGCAAGAACGATTTCCGAGACATTGTTCAGCAGCTTACTGGATCGCCGTCACATGATCCTCCACCTAGACCTCTTCACAATCCACCAAAACCACAGAGCATGAGATTGCAGAAAATCAGACCTCCCCCCTTAACACCAATCAATCGCCCCCGCATGCCCCCACCAATGCCAGTCCCTGCAGCCCCTCCCCCCATTCCTTATAATAATAGCTTACCGAGGCCTGCTCAATTTCAACAACCATGTTCAACTCCTTTGCAACCATTATCACCTATCTCTGCTTACATGCATTACCTTCAATATTCAATGGTAGATCCAGGTTTGAGGGGTAACCTAGTTCAGCCTCAACCACCATCACACCCTCAAGCACAACTACCTGGTAATGTTCAGCCTCAACCACCATCATCTGCTTTACTTCCTAACCCTCCCTTGCCTATGCTCCCTTCACCCAGACTAAATGGTCCTATTCCTCCAATGAATGCTACTAATCCACCTGTGCCTAACATTCCTTCCCCACAAGCACACGTTCCTCCCCCTTTACCTTCTCCATCCTCTCAATTCCCTTTGCCATCTCCTACCACATACTTGAATATGCTATCCCCACGGTCACCTTATCCACTGCTGTCACCTGGTGTTCAGTTTCCATATCCACTTACACCCAATTTTCCATTCTCACCAATGGCACAATCAGGGATTTTAGGCCCAGGGCCTCAGCCTCCACCTTCTCCAGGCCTTGTATTTCCATTATCTCCTTCAGGTTTTTTCCCTATTTCAAGTCCTAGGTGGAGAGATCAATAGTCTTCATGTGGGCCTTTTGAGCTACATGATTCATTGGGCGTGCTTCCTTCTAACAGTACTGACTTAGTTCTCGCAAGAGCTATGTCCATGGGCTTGTAATGTGCAATCAAATTTATAAGAGGTCTTCTTGGATGTTTGTATCATTCATTTTTCATTTCTTTGTTCTCCTTCTGTTGATAGCCATCATGGCTGCAATCCCTTACTTTTATAAATTTTACATTAGATGTTGAGTTGAAAGATCAGACAAATTAACTGGACAGTTGGACAGGAGCTGTAATATGGAAAACTGAGCTGTAACATGAAAGAAAGTAGGATCACAGAAAATATTTATTATTAGGCTAGGTCATGTTCTTTTGTAATATAATAATTAATGGATTACGTGTTAAAGTTTATTGTCAATTTTGTGTTATCTTTCCTGTACAACGTGTTTTAAGTTCTGATTTTTATGCTAATTACCATGCAATTAGCAATGAATAATATGTGCTTATTATATAGTTGGTTTATTTTGGTAGCCGCTTTGATATTTCTTATTATATGCGGCATCTTAGCAGAATGGACCATCTTGCTTGGGATATATATTCTAATATAGTGATTTTATTTAAGACAATTTATTTATGTTGTCCTGATTGAGTAGATAATTCAGTATCAATAATAACTTTCAGTTTACTTTCTGTTTCAAAAGGGAGCAGCTGGTGAGAGAATATAATTCGGTTACTTTATTGATTTGTTAAAGGTTGACAGTGTACCCAATATTTGCCTTGTATGCCGTCCTTCTTAAGTCTTTATGTTTTAGTTGATTGTATGGGACTGTTATTCCCTGTGGTAGCTAGTCAGTTTTGTTTGTTTTCTTGGCCTTTTGGCCCTTTATCCATTTTAGCATGTCACTGTTGTGGGGCCTCATATATATGTTCTGGCTCACTTGCTTCTTAAATTTACTGTTGCACCTCTGAATATGCCACTCTCTTGCAAACTTAATAATGAGCATGTGCAAGCAGCTCAGAACAGTATCCTTAAGATGTTTGCTAGCTTATAATTGGGTCATACCCTTGGCAATCCTAATGTTTACCTTTGTCCTGTCCTTCCTCAATCCACTTCCACCCCACACGAGCTGGGACAGTATATGACTATTTGTGCTGTGTGTCTTACTCCAGCCTTTGTCCTCATCATCGATTGATTCGATTCCAAGTTTCCAATATGTGCTTCTCATCAGATTTCTTCCATCTTATGCATGAATTTCAGTATTCTCTGCTTTCTTCACGAGGACCCATGTGCATTTCTTTTTGTTTTAACTCTTTTTACCTGGATGGAGAAGCACTTGACGTAAACAACTTTATGACCTTTAGATATACTATTATTACGCATTCTTACATCCGTAGACTTCAATTCATAGAATGTTAGGGAGGATGAGAAGTTATGTTCATGATAAATTTTTTGTCCATCTCCCCTTCCCCCCCCCCCCCCCCCCCCCCCCACAAAAAAAAAAAAAAACCGGGGGGCCAAGAAAAAAAAGGGCACCAAAGGAAAAATCTCGAGTTGAAACTGCTACGTCGTTAGTAGCTTAAACAGAACTTAACTGTCCTAAAAAAATAAGAAGTACCTTAAGCAGAACATGTGGTTATTCTTTATTTATCTATTATCAAACTTCTTAATAAAAATATGCGAACTATTTTTTGAAAAATTCAATCCCATAATACTGAATTGTTAAACATTTGCTACGTTTTGAAAGAAAACTATAAACATTTAAAAACTATATTTAAGATTTGTTCTTGTATTTATTAATAGATTGAGTTGTTTACTGGTTAGCTTTTGCCACTGGTGGCTTTCTATCTAGTTTGTTCAGCCTCTAGACTCCCATTTTAATTGCCGGTATCTGATAATCTTCTTCGAGGTGTTCTGGAAATGTTATAGCTGCTTTTACCGCTGTGCAGTTTCTTATAATTTAGTTGAGAGTTGTGACTCAAGGATCACTAGGCTGTGTGCTTGATTAGGTATATGAAAAATGAGAAGGCGGAGATTGGTATTGTAGACGTGGGAGAATTGCTGTGATTTATAAACAAATTACCCGTTTGGCAGAAGGCAAAGGAAAGGAATTCTATTTGTTTTTTTATAATGTCTATTATATTTTTATAATAATTATTCAATAATTTTTATTTCTTTTTATTACTTTTTAAAAGTAAGAGATATAAGAGTTATTTTTTATCTTTAATTTTTTTTTTAAAATTTTTCATTCCATTCTGATATCAAACGGATATATTACAGAAGTTAAACTTCTAAAATTAATGAGGATTTCCGCGATGAACTTGTGCATTGATACGTGTTATTTAGATGTTTTCCCTATGATTCTTTAGCTCCTTTCCTTTATTGATGGTTCAAATATGGAGTGAAAAAATATATAATGTGATGGAAACTACTGCTGAGCTGCACATATTTCTTTATTGCTTGAGGTTATTTTCCACTTTCATATATGTTTAAACACAAGGCCTATAGAAATGCCCAAGCAATCACCGTGGAAGACAGGAAGAAATTTAGGGGGTGAAGTAATTTGAAAATAAGCAGAAAAATAATATCAATAGGTGTGGATCGTAATTAAGGAATAAAATTAAACCACGTTGCAAAGAAACAAGATGGTTACCTGGTATTTATTATTAGTCATCATGTTTCGCAATTTGTAATTATACATCTTCTCAAGCCATAGGAAGTTTAGCAATTAAAGATTTGGATAATTTACACGAGACGCGAAATTAAATCTTCCGTGTTGTTATTTAAAATCATAAATGCAATCCAAATTTTCATGAGAAAGAAAGTTATACAGAATGTCTATAATTCGAGCCTTCACAAGCTAGTTGAAGTAGAATCTCCTTTCGCTATATGAACATGTATTGTTAACCGAATGGTTTTACCAATTACTGTACTCCTCGTTGCAATATTTCGGACTATTCTTAAACTTTAAATTTAAATAAGCTGATTATCAAAATTTAAATCACAACGAGTTATTTATTAAAGGGTATAATTGAAATGCGCTTTTTTTTTTTTCCCATGACTGAACAATTGAAGAACTGAGCTCGTTGTTAAGGCGCAGGTGTTAGTCAATAACTAATTAAACGTCATCGGTCTGGAAATAAAATGCAGCATTACAAACTTACTTATATTACTTTTCTCTAACTTGTTTCTAATCATTTATATTTAATCGTCGATCTCTTCTCACTTGGTCATTGTTCAACCTCCCTAATATGACTTCTTAGCCACTACCGTTAGCATTCTGATTGACAATCCAGTAATTTTTCAGGTCACTGTCTAGATTGCAATCATAGCCATTACCAGTCTAGAGGCTCCTTCTCTGCTCCATCATATTTCTAATATCGATGCCCTCTTCTCTCAAATGAAAATAACAGACATAACATCTATAAGAAGTAGGGGAGCAGTATGAAAGATGAAAATGTTAAAAATAAAACTGAACCGAAAGTGTGAACATCGTTTTTGTGCATACAACATGTTGGCTGTGACTGCTACTTTTTTTTTTAAGTGTTATATTTTTATATTTTAAAAAATAAAGTTAATAATTTTTTGTGCATATTATATTTTTATTAAAAATTTGATATCAGATATAGGAAACCCTACCTAATTTAATCCTCCATTTATTCTTCATAAATAATCCTGGCCCGCCCCTTATTTTTTTCCAACTTCACATCAACAATTAAAGGACGTAAATCATGAAAAAGGCCCACTTCCTGAAAAGGTTAGTTGGGTGTTGTAATTCACAAATGCATAGAAATTCTTTAAATTTTAAGTTATATATAGATAATATTTTTTATTTTTCAAAAAAATTAAAATAAATGTTTTAAAGTTGAGATTATGTATGAATAATTTTTTATCATTAGTGAATTCATTCTTTTATTAACAAAAATATGATATGTCAAGAGAGTTTTTTTATATATGGTTTAAAGTTTAAAAAGTTATTTATACATAATTTAAAATTAGTAGAATTATCTATAATCTTAAATTATTACTATTTTGTTTTCAAATTACTTTACGTTGATATTCTTTGTCTGCTTAGTAATATAGTAATATGTATATCTTCAAAAAAAAATACGGATCAAAACAATTCAAACGAACTGTTTAGTTAAGGTGATAAGAGCTATCAGTTTGTTCTTTGAATTATTTTTTTGACTGTAATAAAAAAAATAAAAATATACAAAATAAAATTGATATATAACAACAACAAAAAATTAAATTACACTATCCTCTTTTAAGAGACATTAAAAATTATACGACTTTTTCTTTTATTTCAAAAATCTGCATTCTATTCTTCTAAAATAAAAGGATGTGTTATACGGATTTTTCTTGAGCAAATGACAAATATAAAAATAGTCATATTTTAAAATTTAGAATAAATTAAATTAAATTTTTAACACAAAATAAATAATAATGAAATAAAAGTTTTAAAAATAAAATTTTTAATTTATTATATTTTTAATAGAACAATTAATATTACTTTTGAAAGCATTTTCATCATATTTTAACAACAACATATTTGTATATAATTTTATAATTAAAAAGACTATATAATTTAAACATATAATAGGGAATAAGAAAGAAAATTACACACCTCTGTATGTCTAAATTATATATTTTTTAGTTTAAAAATATTTTTTAATTTTGAAATAAAAAAGTATGACACTAATTTTTTATGTAACAAAAAATATGTTATAATTATACTTATTTTAATTAAAGTACCCTTATATTTATTACTTATGTAATATGTTAAATATAAAATACGTACTTGGTGAATATAAAATAGTTACTTTTTTAAAATTGAAACCAATTAAATTTATGATTTAAACAAAAAAGTATTAAAATAAAATTTAATTGAGTTACAGTTTTTTAATAAAATATTTATTACTTATATAATATGTTAAATATAAAATAGTTACTTTTTTAAAATTAAAACCAATTAAATTTATGATTTAAATAAAAAATATTAAAATAAAGTTTAATTGAGTTACAGTTTTTTAATAATATATATATTAATAAAAGGAGAACATTATCATTGAGAATTTTATTTTTTGGGCTTCGATGAATGTTTATGTATATTTCTATAATAAAATTAGAGTTTAAACTTTAAAAGAATATGAAATTAATGAATACAAATAATTTATTTAAATTTAAATTTTTTTTTGGAAATTAAAATTGCATGTAATGGTGGTTTACAGTTTGATTATGATGGGATGACCCTGCCATATCCAATAGGTATCAGAATATACGTCTACTAGACCGTAAATAAAAGAAACAAAGATGGACATAGTTTTGGTGAAAGTTGCACACACACACACACACACACACACATATATATGTAACTTAAAAAAAATATGACGAACCTGGAATGATATTTGTATATCACACACATTCTTATAATCTCTCTCTAAATTGGTTCTTTCTTTTCCTCAATTCAGGACAAAATCAATCATGAAGCTTGATTACAAGTTAAGACCGAACCATTTTAATTTATAATATAAGCGCATTAAGTTGAATTATTGAACTTATTATGTCTTTAGCATCATAAGTCATAACTCACTTCTTGACTTTATTTGATTAAAATATGGAGGTTTTCCATAATAATGGCAATCAAATTATTGATCTACCATTACAATATTTGTTAAACTAATTAATTGTCCTACAATGCACGAATAAGTGGCGCATTATATCATACGTGAAGCGTTCGGGTACTTGGCCGTGCATAGAATTTTCAAATTTTCTGTCTTATGCGTAACGATAAAAGATATAACACGACCTCTGATCCATTTTCACAACAAATACATTATAGTCTCGAATAAATAGTTGTGATAATTTTTCAAAGAAAAGTCATTTTTTCTTTTTGTTTTGCGTAGAGAGTTGCCTCAAAATGGGAGAAGACATACTACAAGAAAAAAAAAACTTACAATTAGTTTCTTTTAAAAAAAAAATTAACTCGTAATAATAACCACACCCATTCCAAAAGACCAAAAAAGACAACCCTTGAATTTAAAATTTAAACAGTCTAAATTCTAATACTATATACATACACAAGAACCTTATGCACTCCTATCCCAATAAAAAGCAGTATCTCTTTTCATTTTTTTTTTCCATTTGATCATTAATCATTTTTTAACACTTCTCCAACAACAACAACAACAACAACAATAATAAACTTTTTCTCGTTAGATAGAGTTAGCCGATTAAACGATATCATAAAATTTTATTATAAATCATATCTTTAGATAAATCATTTAATTCTAAATTTTTTTAATAATTTTACCTATAATTTTTCATGATTTTCTTCTACCTCTAATTATTAGATTACTTTTTATCTAATCTACTTTTTTTATTGAAATTTCTATAAGTCTTCTCTACAAATATATAAACTATCTAAAATGTGATTTTATAATTTTTTCTACAATAGCTGTGATTCCAACTTTTTTTTATATGTATTCATTTTTAATTCTATCTTGTTTAGTATATCAACTTATCCAACATAACATATTCATTTTTTTTTAATATTGAACTTATTCTCCTGATGGCTATTCATTGCTTAACACTCAGTCTCATACAACATTGCCAATCTTATGTGGTAAAATTTACTTTTAAATTTGAGCAGTACTCTTCTATATGTAATAACACCCAAAGCACTTATCTATTTCATCCAATCCACTTGAATCCTATAATTTATATCTTCTTCTATTTCTCTATCTTGATGTATGATGGATCCAAGATACTTAAATTAAGTGACTTGTGGTTTGGTATGCTCTTCGATTTTCACTTCTACATTATAATTAGTATGACTTTTACTAAACTTATATTCCATATATTTCATTTTACTTCTATTTAAACGAAATCCTTATGCTTTCAAAGTGAGTCTCCACATCTTTATGTTCTTATTTATTTTCTTTCTCGACTCATCAACTATAACTATATCATCTACAAAGAGCATGCACTATGCCACTAGTTCTTGAATATGATCAATAGGCATATGTAAGATTAAAGTAAAAAGACAGGAGCTAAAAGTTAATCTCTAATATAGACCAATAATTATCAAAAAGTTTTTGATGGGTCCACTTTGTGTTTTCACACAAGTTATAACCCTATCATATATATATTGAATTGTTCGAATACAAATAATACGAATTCCTTTTTTTCTCCATAGCTTTTCACAAAATATCTCTTGGCATCCTATCATATGCCTTTTCTAAATCAATGAATATCCTATGTAATTTTTTATATTTTTTTAGTATTTTTTTATCAATTTTGGCAACAAGTATATCGTTTCTATGGTCGACCTATTAAGCATAAAATTAAATTGATTATCTATAACTTGAATTTTTTAGCTTAATTTTTGCTCAATAATTCTATCTCATAACTTTATAGTGTGACTCATGAGTTTAATTTCTTTATAATTTATACAATTTTATGTGTTCCTCTTGTTCTTATAAAAAAAAAATTAAAGTACTTCTCCTCCACTTGTCTATCATTTTCTCGGATCTCATAATCTTATTAAATAACTTTATAAACTAATACTTTTCACTCCTAAACTCTTTTCACACCTCAATAGATATATTATTTGGTTTTATTGTTTTGCTATTCTCCATCTTCTTTTAAGCTTCTTTTATTTCTGACTCTATAATTTTACGATAAAAAGGTATAATTTTGATGATTTTTTGTGATAACTAGCTTATTTAAGTGCTATGAGATCCCGTATCCTTCACTAAATAGCCTATGAAAATAACACTTTTATTTTTCTTTAATATCCTCTTTTGTAATCAGGATTTTCTCTTCTTTATTTAATGCATCTTATTTAGTCCACGTCTCTTGTTTTTCTTCATTTACTTTTAACAAATTTATAAATATTTTTTTCTTTAATTTTAGTACATAAGGATTAATATAATTTATCAAATGCCCTAACTCTCGCTTTGTTCACTGTCTTCTTAGTGTCTTTATTAATTATTTTATATTTTTTTTAATTTTCCTTACTTTTACATAAAAATCATACTTTATGACGTTCCCTTTTAATTTTAACTTTATCTTGTAGGCTTGCATCCTACCATCAAGATTCTTTATCCCTAAATTCAATTTTTTTTTATTCTTCAAGTATCTCTTTTGCAACTTTTCAATTTTCTTTAACTATTTTCGTCCCACATATCGTTAGCACTTTCTTATGTCTTTCACGATCCCTTTTCCAAAATCTTTTTCTGTAAGTTCTTTTTTTTTATCACCTTTCAATTGCTACTATTTTATCATTGACATCTCATCCTCGCTTTTGCTTTTTACTTTCCTCTTAATTCAAATATCTATCACTAAAATCTTATATTATGTAGTCAAGCTCTCTTCAGGTATAACTTTACAATTTATGCAAAGTTTTCTGTCCATTTTTCTTATTATAAAGAAATTAATTTGAGAACATATTCCTCTGCTTTTGTATGTGATAAGATACTCATCACATTTATTAAAACAAGTGTTAGTTATAGTCAAATCGAATGCTAATAAAAAGTCTAAAACAATTTTACCTTCTACATTTGCTTATTCTAAACCATATTCCCCATGTAAACTCTTGTAACTTATAAATATACTCCCTACATAACTATTAAGATCATCTCTTATGATAATCTTTTTCTTTAAAGGTATTCTCTGAACTAGACCTTCTAAGTCCTTTTAAAACTTTATCTTATAATACTCTTATAACTTTACCTGTGGTGCGTAAGCATTAATAATATTAAAAATTTTTCTTTTCATTACAAATTTAAACGCTATAATTTTGTTTCTTAATTTTTTTTATATCTATCACAATATTTTTTTAATACATATTCATAATTATACTTATCCCAATTCTAAATTTAGTTTTACAAGTGTACCAAAATTTAAAATCTGATGTCTTTAATTCCTTTACTTTTTTTCTACCCATTTAGTTTCTTATAAACACATAAAATTAATCATTTTATTAATCATGATATCTACTATTTCCATTAATCTACCTATAAGTGTATCTATATTCTAAGTTTCAAAATAAATCTTACTTTCATGAATTAACTTCTTTATCTATATTCGTTTATGAAAATGTAAGAATTTTTACTTATTTTTCACTGCACCAAGGTGTTAATGCAGAAGCTCTTACTCATTTGACATTGTATTCGAGCTATACAGTGTGTTGTTTATCGATAACAATCTAGCTTTAATATATCGTTGATACTGTCATAAATATTCGACAAAATTTTACATTGACTATTGACTGCTTAACATTTATCCATAGTTAAAAAAAAATTCACTTAAATTAATTTGCAGTTTATAGTATATTAATTAAAAAATGTTGCACTCTAGATTGACTTTTCTCTAGTTTTTTTTTTTTTTTATCATTTTGCTATTAACATTTGTTATTTGTGTTGCTTGTAATTTAATAAAGACACCTCCATAGTGAAACTCAAAATCAACATTGGGAGTCCATTTATGATTTTTTTAAGCATTGAAGACTCGCTTTTATTATTATTTATATATTATTATATGAATTAATTAATATATTGGTAAAAGTCATATAGTCATGTTTTAATTATAATTAAATTATAATTTAATTTTCAAATAAAAATTATTTATTTGTTAAAGTATAAATAGCAATAATAGCTATAATAGATATTGAAAAAAAATTTATAATTAACGACTTCAAATTAAAAATATTTATACTAAATAATCTCAATTTTAAAATTATTTAAAAAGATCTAAAAGTCAAAAATTTAAATTAAATAAAAAAATTATAGTTTCAAACTTCAAATTAAAATTTTTAAATGTAAATATCTTTAATTTAGAATTTTTATTTGTATTTAAAAAAAAAAAACTGTGAACATTGGGCATGTTGAAAATGAGGTGGAATGTGATAGGCTACAGGTACCATATGCATAAAGGCTTTAAAGGTGCGCATGATTTGAAAAATATTTCATTCAAGTGCTTGAGAAGCCCCACAAACTAAAAGCATCCTGTTCTTCAAGTTGATGAGGACCTACCAAATACAATGCAGTTTTCAATACTATCTTAATCTTTAATAATGTTGTTTTAGCCATCAACCAGTAACTGAAAAAGACTAAAATGGGTTTCTTAACAAGGTTTTCTTGTCTCGTCCTCTGGAACCGGGAAGAACGGAAAGAGTGGTATCCACGAACAATTCCATATACTCATGCGTATAAAATGAGGGGAGAGATGGAAAAAAAAATTATTCCAATATCATAAATTAATTGTTGATAAGTAAATTATATAATTCTTTTTTAAAATTTTGTTTAAATTATATAGATTCTTTTTATTTTCAAAATATTATACAAATTTTACTTGAAATACAAAGTTATGTTATACTTTAATTTAATTTTAAAATTTTTAATTAAAATACTTTTATTAACTTAACTACATAATTTTTTAGTTTAAATTTAATTAATAACAAAATCTACCTTTTTAAATGTTATTTATGCATATTTGGATATACTGCATATTTATATATTGAGATTAATTAAAGATATTTTAGTTTAAAAATTTTAAAATTAGAGTAAAATATATTTTTTTTTAAATACAATAAAAGTTAATATAATTTTAATAAAATTCAAAAAAATGTATGTAATTTAATCTAAAATTTAATTATCATAAATGTATAATAAATGTCTTTCTTGATTAATTTTTACATTAATCTTAAATATTAATTTTGTGATTTAATGGTAATTATTTTCTCTTTCCACCTTTGATGACTTCTCTTAATTGATTAGCTCTTTTGTTGGAGAAAAAAGGGGGGGGGGGATGCTAACCTTTTCCCTAATATTATATAGTTAACAATTTTTATATTTGTGTTTTAGACAAAAAGGTTCTCACCTTTCCAATGAAAAATAGAATAAATGAAAAGGCATTCAGGTCTTTTTGTTGTAACAACATAATTAATGTAAAAGTATTTAACTTATTTTTCAAACATTTTAAAAGAGAATAATCTAAATACCTTGTATTTATTTTGTCTTTTAGTGAATAAATAAGAGTGTTTGTTGCCTTTTAACATAAATGTGGAGATTGTTAGTCTCCTCACGTCTCCACGCACTTGTGAGGAGATTAACAATGATTTTTTTCATTCTTCTTCTTCATTCTCTCTCTCTCTTCTTCGTTCTCTCTCACATGCGCGCACATACACACAATCATTTGTAAAAGTATCCACATTTATATACAATTTTTTACTAAAAGACAACAAAAAATATAACACATATATGTTGTGAAGGTTAGCAATCTCATCTCCACATTTATGTTTTGGATTGAAAAGTCTTCAAAAGTTTTACTAAAAGACAACAAAATATAAAGATATTTAAGTCATCTTTTTCTAATCTTATATTTTATTGCGCATGAGAATTTGACCTAAATACCCTTATATTTATTATATATATATATATATATATATATAAAAGAAATAACTTGAATATCTTTTAACTTATGTCTTGTAGTAGAAAAAATAATTTTTTAACTAAAACATAAATGTACAGATTATTAACATTTGCAACATTAGTGGCAATGTGAGCACCCATGCATATATACACACTAAATTTTATTAAAGTAAATTAATATAAAAATTCAATAATAATTTATTAAAAACAAACATTTCAATAAATTTTGTCATATAAAATACTCATTTGTCTATTTTATTAAATTTTTATACAACTAATTAAAACAATACATGCATATAAGAAATTTTCATACATGAACAGCAATGAAGTATGTAATAAGATTGGACTAATTTTAAAGGATTGACCTTAGCAGTGTGTTTCATGTCTTGATTATTCGAATTTAAATTTTGAGACTGGCATTTAAAAAAAAATATTGCTTAAATATATTAGGCTAATATAAAAAAATGAATTCATAAATCAATTAATTGCAATTCTATTTTTTTAATCCTAGCATTTAATAAATAGGCTTAATTATTATTTTTGTTCATTAACTTATTTATTTTAATATAATCTCTTAAATTTATTTTATTTTAATTTATTCCTTTAATTTTTAATTTATGCCATATTCATCCTTTCTTGTTATATATCTATCAAGAATCATTTTGAAACACTAAAGAAATTAAGAGGTTATTTTGTAACACCAAAAAAGTTACATAACTATTTTGAAATATTAAATAAAATTAAAGAATAAATATAGTACAAGTTAAAACTTAAGGATCAAATTAAAATAAAAGAAAATTAAAGAACAATTAAAATTAATTAAGAAACTAAAATAATAATTAAACTCAATAAATAAAATGCTTGCTCTCCCTTAAGTCATTGGCTTTCATGTTTTGAAGGCGTTTATTTTGTCCAAAACAAAAAGGACCAATGATAAACTAGCCAAAGAAAAAGAAATGCTTCAAATAGGGCACGAAAGATTCTTTGACATCATTTTGCTGCTGTGAAGCTAGTCTTGTCGTAGCTTCTATTCCTCTCCCAGTCCCAGTTTTCTTCTTTCTCTTTAGTCCTTCAAGTTGGCAACTTGTATATCCCAATCTAGGAGCCTAATTGGCCAACTGGACAAGTCGCTTTCTTGAGACTTTTCTTATCGTGGGGGTTATTGCTCTTCACGTGCCTGGGACGATAATCTACTCTCCTCCAATCTACGGTCTACATTTAAAGCTAAATCACAGTCATCTCATTTCAATGCATCAATCAGCATTAGATCTACTGATAATTAATTGGATATTCCAAGAAAAAGGGCTCCTCACACGTCGGATCTTACATGCTCCTTTGCCATCCCACTCAATTTTCCCAGGAATTTCACTGTTCATTCACCATTTTTGAGTTGCTTTTCTGCTATTCATCTGAAACCGCTTGTTGCGTGTGTCCCACCTAAATTTAATTTATAAAAAATAGATAAATATATATATCAATCATATTTTTAAATTAATTGGCTTAAATTATTTAAAAATTCATGGTCCCACTTCCATCATCTTCTTCTATACTAGTCCAAGACAGAACCTTTGCCGACCCTATTAAATTCTCTGCTTTCTTCTAACAAGTTGAAGGCCTTTTCTATTAAGACATGATTCCACCCACTGGGGCTTTGGATGTTGAGTTTGACTGTGTAAAAGGCCAAGGTTCAGGAACTTTTGGCTTGTGAATTGTATTTTTGCTGCAACTTCAACGGAAGCTGCTCATCTAAATTAAGACGTAATATTATACGGTACAGTTTGGCCCCAAGCAATTAATGATAAAGAACAGCAGAGGCATTCATATATAGGCTCAGAGAGATTGTTATGAATTTCTCATATCTCGAAAGAAAAAAATTTATATGTAATTATTTATATATTTATTATTAAAATTTTTAATTAAAATATGATAAATATAAAAAATTTCAATAATTATATGATATCCGTATAATTTTCCAGATAATTGTATGATTTTCATTTAAATTATATATTTTTCATATTTTAATTACATAATTTAATAATAAAAATGTAAAAAATTGTATATAAATTTAGACTGTCTTAACGAATGTCAAAAAAGGAAAAAACCAAACTTTCAAAACTGGAAAGGGTTGAGAAAACCGAACGATATATCAAGCCATGCATAACCTTGTTCCATATATGTGTGTGGGTGTGCGTGTGTATGAGCAGAGCAAAACAAATACAAGGAAATTTTTCAGCTTAATTAAGAAAATCGAATGTTAATATCATTACTGTATTAGCGTCTGACTATAAATACAAAAATATATGAGGTCTAGAATTTGTTATAGAGTAAACAATGCAATGTAGATAAGTGGCACTATCCCATACACCAGAAAATGTCCTGTCAGATAATATATATTACCAAACAAATCCAAACATATACTGATGCTCCTTTTTTTATTTTTTCCTCTTTTTAATACTTTCTAACCTGGAAACTCAATAACCGAACATGGAGACGTTGACAGTATCAGTCTCTATGAATAGTGACAACCCAAGCTACTTTGGCTCATGAACAATACTATCATTATATATATATATATATATACCCCCCTACTGAAAAGCCCTCCTTTCGCTACCTCGACAAAGCAAAGATGCTTGCCTGGAAATTAAAACCCTGCATAGACTATATATATTTTTTATTTATTAAAAAGGCCCACGTAAATAATATATCCTCCAACTAGCTAGATGGGGCCCCTATCTATGACATAACAGTGACTACTGACTACACCATGAGGGGCCTATGATTGTGAACGGACGGTGAAGATGCCTGAGTTCTGATGGTACAGTTTCTGAGCAATGGGGGACCCATTCAGCACAAGTGAGAATGGGTTTTTATTTTAACCTCAAGCTGGAAATGGAGGCAAGGCCAGAAGAAGTTGCCACAAATGGGGTCCGTCTCGAATTTGAGCTTTCCTAGAAATTCCACTTCGCTTTGCTTCATATAATCATATCTACTGTACTGGTAGTACCTTCTCTACTCGTCTAATTTCATTAACATTTGTTATCATCTCCAAGCGGGGTATGGTATAATAATTTTACTTCATATTCATAATCATTCTTTGGGTTATATATAGTAAGGATCATTGAGAGTTGAGTCTTAGAAAGACGTATGGATTATGTTGGTGGATGTGTTGAATACAACATGTATGTTCGATACCATATATATACATTCTTGCCGTTGAGGGAAAGACAAAATGAATGGAGCAAAGTTTGATTACAATTCATGTTATTTTATTTTTTGGTTATTGCATTTGGATTTTAAAGGCATAGTGCCATTTTTTTTCTAATTTACATTTAACATTATTCTTAATCTTTCTACTTTAATGAAAAACTTTTCTAACATTGATTCCCATCGCATTGCATTGCAGAAACCCAATGGCGTTGGGATAGGAGGAAGAAAACGTCCAAATTCGATGGAAAAGGCAGAAAGCACTGATTCTACTTACTACGACTTTGCCTGACACTTTGTCTGAGGAAATGAGGAGTTTATATATTCTAAAATATAAAATTTGTAAAATATTTTTTAAAAAATAAATTATATATATTTTTATTTCTTATGTCATATTCTTATTTCAGAAACATTTTATAAGCTTCATATTATCCAAATTAATCTCACGACTATGCTCTTTTCTCCTTTTCTTTCTCTATTATCTCCATAAAAATAAAAAAGTAAATTATATATACTTTCTTTAATATTTGTTGAAATTATATACATTTTTTAATTTTAAAATACATACAAACTTTTTAAAGTATTAATGAAATTATATAATTTTTTTCAATTTTTAAAATATAAACAAACATCCCTTAAAACAAATAATAAATTACAAAAAAAATTTTAAATCTCATTAGAATTACCCTGATATTTATTGGATTTTTTGCATAATTAAAAAAAACTCAAATAAAGTTTATAAATATTTTAAAAATAAAAAAATTGAGTAAAACTTAATAGACATATAATTTATTCTTTGTTTTCAAAAATTTATGTAATTTTAATAAAATTTAAATAAGATTTATGTAATTTGCTTAAATAAAGATAAGGCCTCCTATTAAAGAGGATTGCACTTGGGCCCCCCCAAAAAAAAAAGGAAAAAGGAATTGACAAGAAAAGAAAGACCCGCAAA
This sequence comes from Erythrophleum ivorense, assembly GCA_026724425.1. Classification (NCBI taxonomy): domain Eukaryota; kingdom Viridiplantae; phylum Streptophyta; class Magnoliopsida; order Fabales; family Fabaceae; genus Erythrophleum; species Erythrophleum ivorense. The sequence goes on from JAIUCV010000089.1 coordinate 3,100,731, forward strand.
TCATATTCACAGAATGGTTAAACTTAAAACACATCAACATCCAGAAGTCAACATTTCCTGTACACACGCATTGACTGAAATGCCCTTCCTCTGTTGTAACAACTGACAACAATTTTCAACGTCCCATTTTACAAGACAGAAACTCATTCCAATCAATCACAGGCATCCCAGTCAATCCACCAAAACAAAGGATAGGTTGGTGATAAAATTAACAGGCTCACCCACGATTAAACCCCAGATGAAAATTTAAACAAAGCTTCTGAATAAGATTTTTTCCCCTTTTGCATTTTTATGAGGTTTCAACCTTCAATCCGTGTTATTTTTTTTTAAAAATTATTGGGGTCACCCCAACTGCAACTTACCATCACCGTCACGGGTCATCGCTTCGGTGAAGGAGGCCAGCTTCTGCAGATTCAACCTCACAACGGTATCTGCGAACAGACGCGTGTCCTCCTCCGTGTTACCCTCTGGCACATCCACGATGTATGATTCCAAAACGACGGTACAGATCTTCCCGTCACCCTCAAACCCGTGCACCGTCGTCGCCGACCGGTAATTCCTCAGCCTGTGCTCCCCTCCGATGATACTGAAACCCGTTACGTGCCGGTCATCGTCCAGTATATCTAGCATCTCGGTACTGGTAGCTGCCGGTAAACCCGATATGACATTCACCTCCCTCGTGCACCCTACCGTCATTTCGAAACCCTCTTTGACGGCGCAGCTTTTGATGAAGTGCTTGTAGGTCTGAGGCTTGTCGAAACGGCGCACGACGGACCACACCGTCTCCAGTGGCGCGTTGATTCGCTGGGCTAGTAAGGAGGAGCATTGGCCCGGGCCCACCAAGTAGGTATGGTGCTCCGTCACGAACCGCTTCAGCTCCTCGAACTCGTCCTGGGTCAACCCGGATGGGGCGCTGAGACGGTGGTGGGTCGGGTGCTTTTCCTCCGATTCTTGCTCAGCCGCGGAGCTCTCGCCTTTCTCCATTGCGCAGAGAGACCGACACACAGGGAGCGATATGGTTTCATTTGAAAAGGAGATTGAGGGATGGAGAGGGGTAGATTTGGAAATTAAGAGTTTACTGTGATTTTTACTAGCTATATTTGAATAAGGAAGGGAGAGAAAAAAAAAGATTTATGAATATAGTAGAAAAAAAATTATTTTGAATAAATTATATAGATTTTTTTAATTACATTGAAGTTATATAATTTTTTTATTTTTAAAAAATATATACATTTTTTAAATAAAAATTATTTTATATTTTAGTTTAATTTTTAAAATTTTTAATTAAAATATCTTTCATTTAAATTTTAATTAAAAATTTAAAAAATTAAACTAAAATATAAGATAGTTTTTATTTAAAAAAATATTATATATTATATTTTTTAAAAAATAAAAAATTTATGTAATTTTAACGAAATTTAAAAATAGCCTATTAATTACTTAATTATTTTATATAAAAATAGGCAATGAGATTGGAACGTAGGGAAAGTTGTCAACCTGGAAATTACGACAGGTGGGTTCTGGGCTTTCACATTTGTTGATCGACGCCTTGACAGATCGCCTGGCTGAGCTGATCCAAGCCGACCTAACTCTACAACTGATATTTCAGTTTGCTCATAATTTTTTAAAATTTGATTATCATCGTTATAAACTACTCAGGTCTTTTTAATAAAAAATTTTAAAGAGATTTTTTTATTTTAAAAAATAAAAAATATGATGTATTTTTTTATTTTATTAAATAATAATTTTTTTTTACTTTTTATTTATTATTATATTCAATACACTTAACAATGTATAATATTTTTTTATGTAAAATAAAAATAGATAAAATAAGAAAGAATTATCAAATTTAAATTTAATTAATAAGTTAAATTAATATTAACTATTTTTTTAATACTAATAAAATAATTTTTTATTTTTAATAAAAAGAACCGAATGGAGTATAATAGTAAATCTACAAATGAATGATTTTGATCCAATTCCTGAAGACCCAGCCATAACTTGCAAAATATTCTATTTTGATGTTGTTTAGTTAATTAGTGAAAAAGATTCTGCTAAATTTCTTATCGCTCAAGAAATAAATTATTGAAGTTGTATTATTAGTTGGTGATCTCATTGTCATTTATACAAAATGATATCCCATTTCATAATTAAAAAATGACCAATAAATATGATAAGATTCTCTTTCACTCTCCCCCCCCCCCCCGCCCCCCCAACCTCTGTCTCTCCTTTGTTAAATGGAGATGATGCTCTCATCACTCTTACACAAAGGCCAAGAAAGATACAACTATTAATTAAATTTCAATCATATATATATCTCGTACTCAATTGTGACATTGTTAATTTAATCTATGTAGATTCATACGACATTGATAATTATGCAATTTGTAATCCAAACTATACTAATTTTTAGACTCACTCTTGCTGCTATCAAACTTTTCATATCCATAACATTCGTATTGATGATCCTTTTTTGGTGAAATAATCTTCAATCCTGATTCTATTTTAAGTTGAAATGATATGTTAAAAAGGAGGAATAAATTAATTCATACATATAATGTACCATTGCCACCACTGAACATCCAACTGCAAAGGGCAGCTCAGTTCATGAACCTATTTTAAGGTGATTGCCACCACATGTTGATATGCATGCCCAATGCAATACCTGACTGTCATTTTCTTTTCATTGAATGCTGAATTTTCTATTTGCTTCATTTTTAGATCTAACTCAGTGGCCACTGTCCAATTAGATTAAATTGCTTGTTTCTCTTCATTCGTAAGCAAATAGTAATTAACAAGGAAAAAAACGACAAACCGCATACAATAACACTAAATATTGCAATTAGTAGTGTCGGAATCAATATCTCCGTACCTCCGTTAATTGATATTAAAATGAGCAGTATATTACCCTAAGTCATAAGTAGTTGTCGTTTTTGGTAGACAAAATTGACGAGTATATATAAGAGCAGGACAATTAATAATTAGGGTAAATTACACGCTTCCCTGCTAAATGTGTAATTTATATGATTTTTTATTTTATTTTTAAAACTTATTTATTTTTAAATCAGAAGATATATTATACTGATCTCTTATAACGAAAAATGAACAACAACTACATATGTTTTAACTATAATATTATTATTTTTATAATATGACAAAAATTTAATAAGTGTTTGGCCAATATAAAAGTAATAAATTTTCTAAATTTAGAACAAAATAAATACATTAAAATAAAATCTTAAAAGTAGGATATTATGATTATATTCTAATTTTATAAAAATTTGTATATGTTTTTATAATAAAACACTATATAATCTAAAATTTTTTAAAAAACAAAAGAATAATTCACACTAATAATTGGAGATGAAATGGTAATTGTCATTTTGTTGAATGTGTTTGAGAACCAAAATGGCCGACAAGACCTTGCCCAAGTTGGAGACTTCCTATTTAGGGTTAGAAGTTACCATTTCTTGGTCTGGGGATTCGTATTTGTTAAGCATGTAAAAAAAGTGGTTCCCATAATGATTGCTTATGCAGGGAAAATAAAAAAAGGGACAGCTCTGTTATTCTGCGTTTGGTTTTTAGTATGCCACTTTTTATAATACAATAAGATATAAAAATATAAGTTCATTTCTTTCTTTTTTTATTATTATTGTTATTATAACGCATGACCGTGGACGCGAGGACTATTTAAGTGAATGGAGATTTCCTAGCTTTCTCAGAATTATTTTAAAAAATCTTTAACAAGTCTCCTTAGGGAAGCAAAACGGCTAGTAAGTGAATGCATAGCTTCAATTTAAATTTGTCTGGTTATACCGTTATATGATCACATATATGATTTTTTTTTTCTTTTTTCTGGGCCAACGATCCAATATATGAACTTGACTCTAGCTTTAGTTGGTTTTTTCCGTCTATTTTTGGCAGATTAGTAAATAAACCTTTTCCTCTTTCTATAAATAATGGGGTGTCTACATCATTCTACGGATATTCTAGCTAAACTTTGGCACACTCAGCTAAATCCACGTCAAGTTATCTTTTTCAACATCGTCCCAATCTTGAAGTTGACTCGATTGGCAAATAAAACCCCACTCACTGATAAAATATTTTTTTAACGTGCAAACAGTATTACTAATTATTATAAAATTTAAATGCAGAATTAAATGACCAATAAAGCTGTTAATTAAGTGAAGCATCGTACAATATTTTTTAAAAAAAAATTAGTGGATAAGAAAGTGCTCCCTCGCAACTAGCAAAAGCCTTGCTTTTTCATCATTCATTTCATCAGTTAGTTGATGAGTGGGTGACTTTTTCCTTGATACCATGAAAAGTAACAAAAAAGAATAGGAGATTATTCGAATTATTTAAGGCCGTTAATACGCCCTTGCTCAGACATGATAATGAACTTGTCTTTAGCTCTTTTTTATTAGTGGGTGTATCTGATTCCGACTCCTTAATTACTAATTTTAAATTGCGTCATGTTCGGCTCTCCTCCTACGGCTTTCTCTTTGGCTTGATGACTTGAGGGTAGGCTCAACTTGATGATGACCTGCTCTTAATTTCGTTTTTCTTCTAAAGGATATTTTCAAGTTTTCTCCTAATTTTCTTTGACAATTAAGTACGATTTGAGCTACGTACGTCATTGAATACGCAGGCTAATGATACGAATAAGAAAAAAAAAAAACAAAAGACAAAAAACTTAGGTCCATCCCATGAGATCCGTGCATTCCAATAATTTGACATAAATAATTAGAAACAGAGGGTTGTTTGAATCTGAAACGATATAAGAAGCGTTATTTGCTGCCCATGGTTTCACATGAATGTCTGACCCTAAAATGGTGCTGGTTCATTCCCCCATATATTCTAACCTTTTTAATTTAAGAGAGATATACAAATGGGATTAATTTATTACATGTAAATAGACTAAATTAATTATAAACAAATATATATATATATATGAATATTAGGTTTATTAAAAAATATTTAATATATTTATTCACATTGAGTTTAATTTATTTATTTTTAATATACTAAATATACATATAATTCTTTCTTAATTTATATAATATCGACTCTTTATAGCCCATTAGCCAACATGCCACGATAGAAAGAGAAAGAGTTCAAAATTGAGAGATGACACAGCTCTAACACCCAAAAGGAAAATTACATTGATATATTGTTTGACAAGTGAAATAGTGCTCGAGCATGACAAAAAAAAAGGTCCAATTGTATTTTAAACAAGATGTGACAAATTATTATACTAAAAAAAATACTCAAATAGGAAGGAGTGAGGTATGTGGAGCATTAGCAGCCTAGAAGTTGGCCACCACGAGGCATCCCTTTCTTTCTTTTTTCTTTTAAATTCCTTTTGGGTCTATATTTTAATTTAGATTCCTTTATATTTATGAGACTCTTGAGAATGAGAATGACAGAGTAAGAGTCTTCTAGATGCAAACAAATCTGAACTAAAACTAAGATTTAAATAAAGTATTTGGATCTTATTGCAGGATTCATTATCTAAGTAGAATCTATTAATTTACTGAATTTACGTATTTTTTATTTATCTTTTTTTAAAATTTACATTGTCAATTTTAAAAAAATTGAAAACACCAAATTTTCATTTTAGGGGGCATTCTCTTTTTTTTATGCATGCATAGTATGTGGGCTTGTGGCCCAAACCCAAAGACACCAGCTCCTCCAGCGAGTCGGGCCATGTTACTATTTTTCTTTGAAGGGGCTGATGCAATGTTCTTCTAGATGTGCAATTGCGTGTGAAGAAATCATTAGTGTGAGAGAGACATATTGTATCCATTCTTCTTCTATACTTCTGTGTATAGAGACTGAAATACTTCAGTGGATGTGTTTTTGCAAATTTTCTTTTATATACCCTTCTATTTTTCATTCTTGCTATAACTGTTCATTAAGATCTAGGGTCAACGTATTTGTTGAAACTTATATGAAAATAAAATATGAAATTAAGTTTGCTATAGTGAATGGTGACAATCATTTAAGGATAGCATGTCATATGTAATGTGAGCCTATTTATTGAAGAGAATATATAGTTCATAATGAATAAGCAATATAGCATGAATGATTGATACATGTGCAGCATAATGTGGACATGGAAAACAAATTTCTGAGACTGAGGCATGACATGGTGGAAATATAGGCATCTTTAAAGATTATTAAAATTTTTTAATTTCACACATCTTGTTATTTTTTACAGTTCTTTGATTTTATTTGTATTATTTTATCTTCTCCACTTGCAATGAACATTTGCCTAAGTCATATGTATAAATGTTGGTTGTTTTAACTTGCTTTGGATAATTTTTACCTCTGAAGTAATAATTTAGAAATGTTGTTGATTAATGGAATAAATATTTGCCATTTCATAGAATTTTTCAAGTTGTTTTCATTTATCAATTATTTTAAAAAAAGGATCTTAAATTTTTTTCAAAAAACTGGTTTTGTTAAGTCAATTGATTTATAATATCATGGTATGTGGTTTTTAGGTCTCTTTATGTTTTACTTATAAATATGAACTTCGATAACGAAAATGTTAATTGAAAAGTTTGTTTTTACTTAGGCTAGTTATTCAAGTGATTTAAATTTAAATTCTTTATATTTTATTATGATAGATTTTTTTGATTAATTATATTATTATGAGGGTTAACTTTTGCTTTAAGTGGTAATTTTTTTTATTGTTAAACACCTTATATATGATTTACTATTCAATTACTTATCTTTATCATGTTTTAAAGCTATTAAAAGTAATTATTTTTTAGCGATAAATACTTTAAAAATATATACTACAAAAAGGTATGTTGAATATAAACTTTTTAACCTAAAGTTTTTATATACATGAATATATTCATTATTTTAAATTCCACTCCCCCCAATAACTTAATCCTGAATCCGTTTCGTGTGACAGCATATAAAAACTACATTAGTTTATGCAACAAGAGTTTATCTTTTCAAACTTCACTAATTCATGGGAAATCTTGCACTTAGTAACTCATTTGAGTGATCAAAGTTTCTTAATTAACTGCATTTTTAAATTTATTGATATGACTGAAACATTCCTTTCTGTCTGTGAATGAGGAGATTGTTGAAGGTTGGGATTTAGCAAACACATTTCTACCTTAAATGTTATTAGGAGAGTAAATGTTTACTGAAAGTTTCACCTTGAAGTCTGCAATTTTCTTATAATCTCTCAAGTATAAACAACAAAGATATTATCCCTGATGAAAGAAGAATGATCCCTTGAAGCAATGACAGAAGACAGAGAGCCCATGTGACTAAACTACAATGGATGAAAAAAAAAGAAAAAAAAAAACTCATCCTGGAGCTGATCTAGTCATCTCATAGGCCAAGAAGCAAGCTGCATTTGCTGGAACACCTCGGGCTATTGCAGGACCAAGACCTTTGTAAAGGCCTTTGCACCCTTCCGAAGCTCAACACAATGGCATTTCCAGGTACTTCACGTGCCAGTGTGGGAACCATTCCCTTGAATAGACCTCTCGTTCCCCCTTCTGATCTCAGAACTTGCATGGACACATCCATGGATCCTCTATACTTGACAGCCACAGCAGCTGTTCCTGAACCCGCAACAACCCCTTGTATTTGCAACCTAAAAAGAGAAACTTAATTACTAGAAGATCAATCTATATTTTAAGTTCTTTTGTTTCAATAATAATATGAAAATTAAGGAAAACAGAATTGATTAGTATGCCAATGATAAGCTTAAAAGGAGGTACTTGTATGACTTATATCCCCGCCGTGCTTAAAAGAGAACCAAACAGGAAAAAAGAAACAACTTGAACTTGGAACAAAAATGTATGTGTTGGTTAAGAAAGTTATATGAGAAATCAACTATCTAAATATAAAGTTTGATAAACGTGAAAAAGAGGCAAAAAAGAAACATTCGTGAAAAAAACTACTTATAAAAAATTTGTAGACTAAATCAGACATATAAACATATTAGAAGTGTATTCTACTGATAAATGTGTTTGACCTATTTGTAAGTCTAATCATAATCATGATTAGCTTGATCTATTTATTTGTTAGGGATCAATCTTCCTCAGAATTCATGAGCAGAAAATGATAGTAGAAAGGTGATGACTGACCTGCATTTGATGAGCTCAGAGGGACAAGCCACAATAGATAGAACAACTCCAGCAGTAGCTCCACAAACAAGTTGCTGTTTTAGGGTAAGGGGGCATGGGGATGGGACCTCAATAAGGCCTCCATTTGTCCCTTGGTTGAAAACACCACGGCTCTGAAGGCTGCTGTTATAGCAAGTGGTGCACCCATACCTCTATATAAGCCCTAAGGGCCCTCAGCTGCTAATGTTTTCTTAACAGCATCAATAGCACCAGAGTACTTGGGAGGTTGGCCAGGAAGCGATGTAGGCTGGCTTTGGAGGTTGACCTTGATGGTGTCAAAAGGGTGTCCACATATCGATTGTGCTGCCCTTCCCACTGTCCCAGCTGTAAGATCCTTAGCCACATCACTCATCTGCAAAATCGGAATGCCAATCATAAGGGATATTTGATTTTTCATTTGACAATCTTAAAGAGGCACTCCTCTACATCAAGTGGAATCGAACCCAGGTTATTAAGGAAAGATGTTGTCCCCTCTTATGACAAATCTATTAATTAGGAGAAAATATTATTAAACACAATATAATATGAACATGTCTTAAATATAAGACTGTAATTAGCCTGTTTATTTAATGATTTTAAAGACGCACCTCTCACCCTCGGAGAAATTAAACAAAAATTAATTAGAAAAGATATCCTCCCTTCTTAGCACCTGAACTAACTTCCTTGGATAAAGGAAAAAAAATTAAACATAGATCATATAAACATGTCCTGTCTATTTAGACAATAAAGGAGATAAATGATAAACATATTCTTTGGTATAAGCTTCAGCGTTGCAGCAGAGTAAACATGATCGTTAGCTTTTCAGAATTAGCACAATTCATTGGTTGCTTTGTTTTCTCACTAAAGTTTCATATTTTTAAGAAAACGAGATGGAAGTCATAGGCGTATGATTTTTATCAGGGTAAAAATTCACCCAGAGGAAAGCTAAATTTCACAAGGTCAAATGATGGAATTAATGACGTCAAGATAGGAAACAACAGTCAAATAATTTGGTCACAACTGATGCATCCATTCTCATCTTTTCTGAAACTATGACAAGAAGCAGCGACTTAGATACACAAGAACACCCCTATCTTTTATCAGAACACAATAAGTAGCTATAGAAGCTACAAATCTTCCCTAGTCCATAATAACTCAATGAAGTTGTAATAACAAACTAAATCTTTTACTTTGTTTTACTTCCTTTGGAGCATCGGAACACGCTTCTGAAAGGTAGCAATTGAAACGTATGGAAAAAGAAATTAGAAATCATACTAATTACTAAGCCTTAACAATTATCTAAAAGTGATAGCATTCATTTCCTAACAGTTGGGTAAATTAAAATGACCCAACTAGCTTTGCGTCCACCACGAGGATTCTCTGGAGGAGTTGCATGACATTACAACCCACCCATACAATAAACCCAAACTCTAAGAAATAGTTAACAGTAAATAAAGCAGAAAAATAGAGAATTAAGAGTAGTAGTTACCTCTAAATTGCCACAATTCCAGAGTACCAGCTACAATTCTCAGAAAAGAAAAAAATACTCAGCAGTAGATAGAAAACCGGAAAATGAGATAAGCTCTACCACAGTTCGAGGCTGCAAGATACATTCCAAAACCACACCTTGCCAATAGTCATTCCATCACATACACTTCCCGCAATATGGATATTGAGTTTAGACCAACATAAATCCTCTGTACTGCACTGTATTAGATATGTTCTAAAAACCCCAAAAAAAACTGAACCCAGAAATACATAACACACTATGAGGAATTGAACAGTAAACGAAAGGAAATTTTGATTCCAACTTCATGTTTGAGGTCCCCTATCGTGGATGTAATGTACAATGAATTGCTGGACATGTTTCCCATTGTTACCAAATATGGTCCTATGTACCAATCGAAATATTAAGAGCAACTAAGAAAATGTTCACTGACTTCAAGTAAATGTAATAAAAGCTAACAAAATTATATAACAAACTCACCAAACAGAAAAAAGTCCAGTATATGACAAGTAAAACAATAAAAATTCTTTCAAATATAAGGAGTTAAAGAACTACCTCATGAAAAAATTTTCAATTCGCAAAAGTTCTTTCCACTGTCTTAATTAATCACATCATAGAGTAAACTCAGCGCATACCACACAGTTAATTGATTCAAAGAAGTAAACACTATGAGCAAAAAGGAAATTCCGAATACTGATCAAAGGTAGAATCTTACCGAGCTTTAGCTAGCTGCCAAAGAACTTGATGGAAAAACGAATGAATTTGAATATACCAACGTTGAATGAGGAATGCAGCCCCGTTACTTTTGTGGTGATGATTACGTTAGCCAAGTTGGAGGTCTTAGTTGAACGAAGCTCTGAAATGGGTTTCTGTAAATATAAGCAAAACAAAAATGAAAATGGCACGTACAGATAAGAAAACCACAACGAAGTTTTGATTAGAACAAACACTGAAGAGGAGAGAGGGAGATGTGATTTGAGGCATTTCGAAATGGTTACCCAAAGAGTTAAATGTAGGCAGTGATCAATCATGTTGCATGCAAACATGATAATTGAAGTTAGGAACAGGCCAGGAATTGAGAGCACGTGGATAGGAGATTTGAGGTTAGACGATGTGATCCTAAGTGGGGCCACTTCCTCTTGCTTTTGATGAATTATGTAATTTAGAACTGCGGGGGAGTAGGGACTAAATCTTTTCATGCTCTTTTGAAAGATAAGCTGGACTTGTCGCTTTCTTGGAAAGTTGTCACGGTGGAGTTTAGATTCTGTAGTTTTTTCTATTATAAAATTTTTGTAGCCTTTAAAGAAATAAAAAAGAAAAAAAGAGGAGAGTGTGGAAGGAAAAAAAAATTATGCACATTTTTATATTTTCATATTATTTTTTGAATTCTATAAAAATTTTATAATAAAAAAAAAGATTTTGTTTAGCTCTCTCTTTTCCTTATATCTGGACAAAATCAATTATTAAGCTTGATTAGGAGTTATTAGGACCCAACCATTTTAATTTATATTTGGCCAAAAAAAAACCATTTTAATTTATAATAAAAAGCGCTTTAAGTTGAATTATTAGACTTATCTTTATCATCATATACTCCCTGCTTGACTCTATTTCATTAAAATGCGGAGGTTTGTCATAATAACGGCAATCAAATTATTAATCTACCATTACAATATTTGTTACACTAATTAATTGTCCCACAATATATCATATTTACGCCAGAATATTCTCTGCATTCCAATCCCAATCAAAAGCAGTTTTTTTTTCTCATTTTATCATTAATCATTTTCTACCACTTCTTCACAGTTAAATAATTTAGTTTAAATTAATTTACAGTATACGGTATGTTAATTAAAAAACGCTAGACTCTGGATTCATTTTTCTCTATATTTGTTCATTTTGCTTTTAACCTTTGTGATTTGAGTTGCTTGTACTTGAGTAAAGATACCTTACCAATGAAACTCAATATCAACATGGGGAGTTCATTTGTGGGTTTTTTTTTTAGTATTGAAGAGTCACAGTTACTATTATATATATATATATATTATATAATTTAACTTATATTTCCGTTAAAGCCTTCTATTTTTGTTTTAAATCATAGTTAAATTAAAATTAAAATTTTAGATAAAAATTATATATTTGTCAAAGTATAAACAGTAATAATACCTAATTTTATAATGCTAGAATAAATATTTCCTAACATTGGGCATGTTGAAAGTGAGGTGGAATGTGATAGGCCACATTTACCATATGCATAAAGGGTTTTAAGTAAAACAATAATGGATTACACGCAAGGGAAATATGCCTCCTATGTATTGGTGCGCATGATTAGAAAAATATTTATTTGACTAATATATTTTTTTTAAGAAATTAAAATAGAATAAATTTATGATTTTAAATGCAAAATAAATAATATTAATATCATTTTTTTAAAAAAATATTTTTAATAAGTTATATTTTTACTAAAAAGATATAAATATTATTCTTAAAAGTAATTTAGTTATCTTTTAATTTTAAGAGAAATTTGTATATTTTTATAATAAAGGTAAGAAATATATAATTTAAACATCTATAAAAAAAAAGACAGTATCTTACCTAAAAGGCAAAATCAAGAGTTTAAACTTGAAAAGAAATATGAAATGAATGAAGACAAAGAAGTTATTTAAACTGTATTAAATCACTCTCCTTTTTGAAATTCAAAATTGTTTATAATGTTGGTTTACAGTTTGATTTTGATGGGATGACCCTGCCATATCCAAGAGGCATCCGAAACATATTTTTAGTAAATCATAAATAAAAGAAATAAGATGGTTGTGAAGTTTTGGTGAAAGTAACACACATATAACTAAAAGAATATTAATGAACTTGGAATGATATTTATACACCACATACTTATTCTTATAATCTCTCTCTAATTTGGCTCTTTCATTTCTTCAAATCAGGACAAAATCAATTATTAACTTGATTACAAGATAAGATGGAGCGATTAGTATTTATAATAAAAATCACATTAAGTTGAATTGTTGGACATATCATATCTTTATAATCATATAGTCAGTTTTCCACTCTAATTTGAGACCACTTAGTAACTATGCTGCCAACAATGTTCTTGAAGATTTATTAGACTTGGAAATTTTTGAGTAAGTTAACTTGGAGATTGTTGAAAGTTGGGAATTATCAATGACACATTTCTCCCTTAAATGTCATTAGGAGAGTAATTATTCAGAGTCCTTAAACATTTCTAAAATAAAACACATGGAAGAGTGCATATTTTCAAGCATGAACAATGACATTCTCACTGATGAAAAAATGATTCCTTGAAGCAATGTCTCATGAACAAAAATAAGTCAACTCAGTGCTGATCTGGCCATCTCATAAGCCAAGAAGCAAGCTGCATTTGCTGGAACACTTCGTGCTATTGCAGGACCAAAACCCTTGTACAGGCCTTTGAATCCTTCTGAAGCTTGAATCTTCCTAAAAGCATCAATGGAACCAGAAAACTTTGGGTTTCTGTAATCATCTACTTGAATCACACTCTTAACCACATCAGTTGGGTAAACCACTAACCACACTGAAGCTCCAGCCAAGCCTCCGGCAACAATCAAGGAGCCTCTACCTAGCCCAGATGTATCAGAACCCCCTGCTAGTAACTGCTTTATTGCTTCATAGACCCCAAACATAATGGCATTTCCAGGTACTTCACGTGCCATTGTGGGAACCATGCCCTTGAATAGACCTTTAATTCCCCCTTCTGTTCTTAAAACTTGCCGAGCCACATCCATGGGTCCTCCATACTTGACAGCCACAGCAGCCGTTCCAGAACCTGTAACAACACTTTGTGCTTGCAACCTGAAGAGAGAGACCCAATTAATAGAAGATCAATATGTATTTTGAGTAATTCTGTTCGAATAATAATATGAAAGTTAAGATAAGGAGACAGAACTGATTAGTATGCTAATAATAGGCCCTAAAGAAGGTACCTGTATTGTTTGGATCTTACTCTCATCCTCTTCATACTTGTAAGAGAACCAAACAAAGAATAAAATGAAAAAAGAAAAAAAAGAAAACCTTGAACTTGGAACTAAAATGTAGGTGATTACTTATACACCGAGACAATCATAGACATACAAACATGTTAAGAAGTGGATTCCAGTGAAAAAAATGTCTCACATGTCTAATTATGATCAATTTGGTTTACAAATTTCATATGGATCCAGTCTACCAAAGAATTTCTCAGTAGAAAATGAGATTAGAAGGGTGATCATTGACCTGCATTTGATGAGTTCAGTGGGGCAAGCTAAAATGGAAACTACAATTCCAGCACCAGCTCCACAAACAACTTGCTGTTCGACGGTAAGTGGGGCACCGGGATGGGACCTCAATAAGACCTCCATTTGTCCCCTGGCTGAGAACAGGACGGCATTAAAGGCTGCTACTGTGGCAAGTGGTGCACCCATACCTTTGTATAAGCCCCTGGGGCCTTCAGCTGCTAATGTCTTTTTGACAGCATCAATAGCACCAGAGTACTTGGGAGGCTGGCCAGGAAGCGGTGTAGGCTGGCTTTGAAGCTTGACTTTGATGGTGTCGAAAGGGTGTCCACATATCAATTGTGCTGCACCTCCAACTGTTCCAGCAGTGAGGTCCTTAGCCACGTTGCCCATCTGCAAAATTGGAATTCCAATCATAAGGGAAAATTTGATATTTATTTGGACGTATTCCCTCACATATGAAGGAATTGAACACAGGTTGATAAGAAAGGACGTCATCTTACCAACTGAGCTAACTCCCTTGAGTATAGAAAAAATGTTAAGCACAAGTAATATGAACATATCGTGGCAAAAGTAGCCCATTTGCACAATAAAGGAGATAAATGACAAACGTCATTGATATAAACCTTAGCATTGCAGCAGAATAAATATAATTGTTAGCTTTTCAGAAATACAATTCATTGGTGGCTTTGTTTTCTCATTAGAGTTCCACACTGTTAAAAAAATGAAATGGAAGTTGAAAGCGTACATTTTTACCAAGGCAAACAACTCACCCAGAGAGAAAAGCTAAATTTCACGAGGTAAGATGTTGGAATTAATAACATCTAGAAAGGGTCATATTATTTCAGACTACAAACACAAACAGTCAAATAATTTTGTCACAACTGACACTTCCATTCTCATCTTTTCTGAAACTATGACAAGAGGCAGCGACTTAGATACACAAGAACATTCCTATCTTTTATCAGAACACGATGAGTAACCATAGAAGCTACGTGTCTTCTCTAGTCCATAACAGCTCAATAAAGTTTTAATAACAAACTAGATCCTTTACTTTGTTTTGTATCTTCTGTAGACTAGGAACACACTTCTGGAAGGTAGCAATTGAAACGTAAGGAAAAAGAAGTCAGAAATCATACTTAGCCTCAGAAATTATATAAAAGTGACAAAATTAATTTCCTAACAGTTGGGTAAATTAAATTGACCCAACTAGTTTGGCATCCACCACAAGGATTCTCTGGAGGAGTTCACAATATTACAACCCATATAATTCATGCTGTTGGAAATCCAAACTCTTAAGAAATAGCTAACAGTAAAAAATAGATAATTTAGAATAGTTGTCACCTCTAAATTGCCACAATTTAAGATTACTCGCTCCAATTCTCAGAAAAGGAAAGTACTCAGCAATAGATAGAAAAACAGAAAATGAGATAAACTATAGCACAGTTCGAGGCTGCTAGATACATCCCCAAAATGAGACCTAACCAATATGCAATCTATCACATACACTTCCAGCAAAGGTAAAGACTATAAATATTGCGTTTAGAATAACATAAATCCACCGTACTGCCCTGTATTAGTTTGTTCTTAAACCTTAAAAAAACTGAACCCAGGAATACATCTAACAATAACATACTATGGGGGATCGAAAAGCAAAGGAAAGGGTATACTGATTCCATTTCATGTTTGAGGTCTCAGATTGTGGATGTAAGGCATAACGAATTGGAGGACATGTCCACATTGTCACCAAATAGGATCCTACCGATTGAAATATTAAGAATTATTGAGAAAGTGTTTACTGATTTCAAATAAACGCAATAAAAGTTGACAAAATTATACAACAAACTCACCAAACAGAAAAAAGTCCAGCATACGACAACTGAAAAAATTACCAACGGATTCACATCTAAAGAATTTGTAGAGCAACCTCATGCAAATATTTTCGATACACTAAAGTTCTTTCGACTGTTTTAATCACAGCATAGAGTGAATCAGCACAGCCACACACTTGAGTTTAGAATCCAATCACATTTAATAGTAATTGATTCTGAAGAGTAAAGAATTTCAGTAAAAAGGAACTTTTGATTAAAGTTAGAATCTTACCGAGCTTTAGCTAGCTCCCAAAGAATTTGACGGAAAAGCGAACAAAATTGAATATCCCACGCTTTTACAAGAGACTTATTCCCTGAGATAAACTAATCTGAGAGTAAACAAGAAAAGCAGTATGACTTCGTAAAGAGGGATGTGATGATTAAGTAGAAAGCTCACTAGGTTGGAGGTTTCAGGTGAAACTCAGAAATGGGTTTCCGTAAATATAAACAAAATCAAAAGGAATTTAGGAACACAGAAGCAAAGAAGAAGGGAGATGCTACCCAAATAAATGAGAGTTAATTAATAGTGTACAAAGAAAAGGAGTGGGAGGAGGATCGTACAGAACCGAAGAAGAAACAACGCAGTTTGCCTCAACTGCTGATAGTCATGGACACAACTGAGGAAGTTTAATGTGGACCTTTGTTAGACATCAACGGGGTGTTTGGACGGAGAGAAAACGAGAGGGGAGAGAAAATCAGGGGGAGGGGTCGCGTTTTTCCCGTGTAAAACGAGAGAGGGAGAAGAAATCAGGAGAAAAAATTTCACAAAAATTTCATACCACGGCTCGATCCGTTGATTTTTCCTCTAAGCTTTGCAATATCATAATCGGTATTTTTACCTTTCATTTTATATTTTACTATTTTTTATTATCATTAAAATTAATTATTATTGTTTATTATGGTTATTGTTATGATATCTATATTTTGTAGGTGAGCGTTGAAATTGTTTTCATAATAAACATTTTTATAGCATAAATTCAACCTTTCACAAGGTGATTCAATTCGTAATGTATCGTAAGATTTAATTTGAAAGATAAACTTATTCATTTTGAGCTTTGCTTCTATAACTCTACGGACAAATCTCCTTAAAAAAAATTTTTATGTATTGTAAGAAATAAATTTTATGTGTATGCAATTGTATAGTTAAGTTGCACTCAAATAACAATTTTTGAATGTATCCTTTACAATTTGTTAAGAAATTTGTCCAAACAAATAACATATGAGTGAGTTGATTGTTAGCATTTTGGAATTTGGGGTTCGTTAGTTGACTACTGGCCAAATACTTAGTTTACTTTTTGCATATTAATGTACCATATATTATATTATATTTCTGTTTCATTATAGCATTTATTATTTCTTATAATTTTATACAATGTTTATTTATAAGTTTTCCTTTGTTGATATACAGTCTCTCTTTACATATTTTGCATGATTATCAAGTAGGGCGACAATAATATGGAATTTACAGTCGAAGAAGATATAAATGATATTGACTTCGAAGTTAAGCAATTAATTAATTTTGGAGAAACAAATGCGGGCTCAAATTTGAATCATTTAATCGAAGAGTTGGACAGGCATAAACATACCTGTATGATCCGCTTTATATGTCTGCTTGTACATGCAATTCATTTATTGGAAGACATGTCAACTCTAAGGACTACATCTATTAACGTTAGTAATATCGATCGATATAATATGAGAAGACAGTTGATGATACGGTTAAAAGATGAAAAAAATTGTTGTGATATTTTACGTATGAGCCCACAGGCTTTTAGGGAGTTATGTGAGAAAATTCAATGTAGTGGAAAAGTGAAAGATTCACGGTGGGTTACAGTGGAGGAACAAGTTGTCAAATTCCTCCACACATTAGCCCATAATGTAAAAAATAGAACATTGTACTTTTACTTTCATCAATCTGAAGAGACTATTAGTCGCCACTTTCATAATGTCTTGTGTGCGGTAGTTTCACTTGAGGTTGAGCTTCTTACACAGCCCTCTGGAGCAGAAGTTGCTGTCTAAATATACAATAATAGTAGATTTTACTCATATTTCAAGGTATGATATTATATTTATATCCATCTAATTCATGAACAAAGTAAATATTTCATAATATATTGCTGTTAACTAATTGTAAATGATAGGATTGTTTGGGAGCTATAGATGGAACTCACGTTCGAGCAAAAGTGCCTAGAGAAGAGGCCGCTCGATTTAGAGGACAAAAAGAGTATCCTACGCAAAATATTTTTGCCGCGTGTTCATTTGACATGAAATTCACCTATGTTTTGGCTGGTTGGGAAGGCACAGCTTCAGATTCTAGGATTTTTAAAAATACCTTGTCACGGGAAGATAATCTTATAATACCCCAAGGTCTTTATACCACTTATTAATAATTGATAGTATTGGATGGAAATTAATTTTCTTCTTGATTGCTAACTGATCTTTGTATCCATGTAGGTAAGTTTTATCTTAGAGATGCTGGGTTTCCACTCATGCGAGGCCTATTAACACCTTATAGAGGAGTGTGTTATCACTTGAAGGAATACTCAGCTCGATTACCACAGAATGAAAAAGAAATTTTCAATCATCGACATACTTCTTTATGGAATGTCATTAAGAGAACGTTTGGAGTTTTAAAAAAACGATTTCCAATCATAGCTAGCGGCACTGACCTCATTATTCTTTTCAAACTATGACTAATATTGTTATAGCTTGTTGCATATTACATAATTTTTTGATGGGGGTCGATCCCGATGAGAATTTAATTGCTGAAGTTGATCGTGAATTACAACAGAATCCCCGTGATGTAATGGAGACTTACTCTGGTTATGGTCAAGAGGAGGAATATAGACAAGGATCAATATTAAGAGATAGTATTACTAGTCAAATGTGGAATGATTATCGGAATGATCATCAAAGTAGACAATAATTTAGTATATAATCATTCCATGTGATCCATATAGTATTATACTATAATGTATATTTATATTATTTGAAGTACTCGAGCATGTTATTAATAAAATTATTTGACCTTTTTTTAATATTGATCCCTTGGATTGTGAGATAATTTTCTTTTACTATTTGAGATTTTACATTATTCTATTTCATGCAAAAATACATCGATGGCTCCAAAACAAAAGGATTCAGTAAAGGATAATCTACGATGGTCGCCTGAGATGGATGAAGCTTTTCTTGATGCATTATTAGAGGAGACGCAAAAAGGCAATCGACCGGATGGTACTTTCACGACCTTTGCATATGACAATATGTTGCAAGCTTTGCGAAATTCTTTTGGGCCGCATATCACCAAGCAACATTTGAAAAATCGAAAAAAAAAACTTTATCACAACGATTTGCAGAACTTTATGACTTATTTAATGGATTAAGTGGCTTTTCTTAGAGTTCAATCACAAAAAAATTTGAAGCTGAAACTCAAATCTGGCATGAGTTAATTGAGGTAATTTTACTATATGTATAATACATAAATAGTCAATTAGTTTAATATTTTTATTAATTTTGTTGAATTCATTTCTTTTAGAACATCTGTTATTTATATTAAAGTGACATACAAACTTATTTTTCTCATTGCAAAAAAAATCTCAAGCTAAAAAGTGGATGACTATACCAGTTTTACATTATGATAAATTATATGAATTATTTGGTGCAGACCGAGTAACAAGAAAATATGTTGAGAGTGCCAAAGATAAAGTAAAACGATGGCAAAAAGAGTGCATCGATCTAAATGACGAATGTGATGAAGGACTGATGAATGAAATAACAAGTAAGAGTGATTTTAATTAGGGTTTTGAGCCCATAAACTCTGGAGTAAATATGGATTCATTTAGTCCCACGTATGCGAACTTAAATCACTCGAATCACTCAACCGGCACTGCATCATCCAAAGGTCAAAAGCGCAAGAAAGTGATAATTGATAATATTGAAGAGAGATATGAAAAAATTTCTCTAAGAATTAAAGAATTAGCTGAGGTAATGCGAGATGGAAATTCATTGTAAGATAAATCTATATCACTTTCTGAAAGGCAAGTTGCAGTGGCTGAAAAGCAAGCCAAAATTGCTGAAAAAGGACTTTCAATCTTGGAGAAAAGCAGACCTCGATATTACAGTGAAAAAAAAGTATGGGTAGAGTTAGACGAAATTGGTTTACTCGATGAAACAAAGTTAAAATGTTACTTTTTTCTGTGCAATGAAGAAAAAAATAAGCGAAAGTTTTTTGGAGTACCAAGACATTTGCGACTACAAACATTAATTCAAATGATGAGTGATGCTGGCAGCTCCCAGTGATACTTAGCAGTTCTGGTGATATTTAGAATGTATCTGTGCAAAGTGATATTTTAAATGCAGTTATCAATGAATGCCGCATGCTCTCAGTGATGCTTCTCAGCTCTAGTGATATAGGAATGTAACAATTATCATTGTATGATGCAGTCATTGGTCATGAGATTGCGCGAGGTTGTTTCACTCTATGTTATTTGTATCAGACATTTGTAATGCATTGAAATATGCTAAAATGATATTTAAATTTAACTATTTCGGATGAAGAGGTAGAATGGTATTAAAATTACTAATTCAGTTCATTTAACAACTAATTTATTCATTATTTAATCGTTCTAGTTTTATTATACAAGTGAAGAAAAATAAAACCAAAAATTAAAATAATTGCTTTGAAATTGAGAGAAAAAAAAGTTGAGAAAAAAATTAAAATAAAAGTAGTTGAAACGTTGTTGCACAAAGTAAAAATTTAAAAGGAAATGTGAACTATATTTTTAAACAACATTTGTTAGTAGGTTAATTTTTAATTAGGTTATTATTATCCAAAGAGTTATAATATTTTCGTAAATAACTAAAAATAGATATATATATATATATATATATATATTTTTTTTTTTTTAACGTAAGAGATGAGAAAAAAAATATTAATACGGGAAAGAAGCAGGGTACTAATTAAATTTAATTTACATACATTTTTTATTAAAAAATTATAATATTATTGTGTGAAGAAAAGAAAAAATAAAAATTTTTAAAAAAGTTTTGGAATATAATAGGGGAAAAAACAAAAACGTACCAAAGCGGGTGATCGAAAAAAAAAAATAAAACAGGTCTGACGGACTTTCGGTGGTCGGACCGCTGGTCCGACTAATAAGGAGTCGGACCCTACGGGTCTGACCAAAAATGGGTCCGACTGACTTTCAGTCGAACCCAATAGATTCGACTAACTTCGGTCAGACCTGTTTTTTTTATGCGATTTCTTTCTCCATTTTTTTCTATTTTTTTGGTTTTTCTTTCCTGGTTCCTATTATGAATGAAGTATTTTTATTTTTTACTTCAAAACTTTTTTTCCTTATTTTTTTTTTCAATATCTTTATGCATTTTGTTGGGGTTGTTCTCTTACATTTTTAACCTTAAAAAAACCTTTTGTGCACATTTTTTTTGATAATTTTTTTTTTACAATAATAGTAATGTAATTGTCCAAGTACCTCTTGAAATAACTTATTCCTCTGTCGATTTTATCATTTTTTAAATAGCAGATTAATACCAACTTACAATAAATATCATTTATTTTTTAAACATCTACCAACTTACAATAAATATTATTTATTTCCTCATATAAACATATATACGTACAGATAACATATTTCCTCATATAAACATATATACATACAGATAACATATTTCCTCATACAGATAACAGCATAACATAACATAATATAAGAAAGTCAACTTTATTTCTTGTAACCAACATGAAAAATATAACTTAGTTTATTCATCCTCTTCCTCTTCACTGTCGTCGTCTATGCCATCGATACCTTCTACTTGTGTCACGCCTGAGCCTGGTTGAGATGTGTTGCGTATCCCTTGATATCGTGCATTAGTACTACACGTGATCTCTTGTAATTGAGCTCGTAGTTCTTCAATCTATCATTGTTGGTCCTCAAAATGACTTTGATATGACTTTGTTGATATATTAATAAATTCATTCCTTATCATATTTTGTATATAATTCGCATGGGGGTATGGTGGCACCCGACTTGAGGATGCTTCTCGGTCATACGTCTATCCAGTCTTAGCATCCCCTATAATTTTAGAAGATATGTTGCCAAGGCCGTAGATAGCACCTTTCTTTTTCCCTCCAGCAGCTTTGAGAAATAAATTTATATCATCGCTTGAAGTTGAACTTTGTGTACTCTCTTTTTGTCTCAAATATTCATCCTAACAATGTAACCCATGTAAATGAAAGTAATTAATATAAATATCCATGTGCACGTTAGTAAAATAAACTTATATCTATATATGCACATACCCATACGTTCTTTGATTTTTCATCTACCCATGACTTAGTTAGTTTTCATTGATGCATTTTCTGGTAAAACTCAGAAAACGAAGGATCCCTTCCTAACTCCCGAGCCTATGGAATGAAATAAGATAAAATTAGATAAAATAATACTCCAAACTAAGGAAATAAATATATACATTATACCAATCTTCGTGCATGTTCCTCCATTGATGTATAACCTCCTGTGTGTAAAGAAGCAACAGCACGATTTTTCTTTTTCTGCTCACTATTGGCACGAAATTCGTTAGAATCCCAACGCTTACATAATTCTTCCCAAATGGGTTGTTGTATCCATGGGGGTCTTTTTCTTGTGTCGCATACATGTGCAATGATATCCTTTAACCATTTTTGTACTCGATTTTTCCAGTTATACCAGATTTCATGATGATGTATTGGGTCCCAATAATAGCATTTCTTGTAGTTGAACCATAACATTAGTATAAACATATTAGAAGTTATTTAAGATAAAATTAGTTAATCAACATGTTCTGGGTATAATAATCAAAGAAGGCAAATAAACCTCAAACTCATGAAACCATAGTTGTTGATATTCGTGTGGAGCCTCACTTTAACAGTTCCATGCACCATCGTATTTATCTTTAAAGATTGTAACAATGGAAGCACAAATATCTTTATTATTTAGTTTGAACCTAAAAAAAATAACAGGAGAAGTAAATCAATTATGGCCCCCTACCAATAACCATATAATAATATACATAGAAAATACAAAATTAGAAACCCAGTCCCATCAGGTGTGATCAATGTAGGAAGAGGTTCATTATGGTCAGTAGAGGGCTCATCATGCATTTCATGTACTTCTGGTCGCATATTATCTGCTTCTAACTGCACACTAGGCAGGTTTGGTGATCGTTGTGTATCTTCCTAAGCAGTAGATGATTCTCCTTGAGAAACATTTTTTCGTGTCTTTTTTCCTTTTCTTGAAAACATCCTACAAAACAAATAATAAAATATTTTAATAATATTATAACAATATAACCCATCCTCACAAGCCTAAAATGATTATCTTTCTTACTTGCCTTGGCACCTTCGTGAATGTGGAGTGGAGAAGAATGTTGAGAGATGGGAAGAAAATGAAGATCACATAGGTATATATATGGGTATATATATTGATATATGTGTATGAGTGCCTACGTATGTATGCATCATTGCTTATACGGCCATGTGAGAAGGATAAGACATGTGAATCTAGGTTAGATAAGTACAAGAGGTAAAAAGACAAACCATATATAATTTTATAGATTTAGTTGTCTGCAGAAGAAGAAAAAGGCAAAATAAGTAAGAAAAGATTCTCTCACATATGGACAAAGTAAACTTATATCAAATAAAATATGAGAGATATCTTTTATATTGCCGACATTGTAATACAATTTTATAAACTTAAATCAAACAAGTTCACACCATTACACAAAATAATCTAAAAGAGTAACGTTAATTTCTCATAACTTCTGCATCAATTCTTGTTAGTGGAATTATTTGAACACGATGGTATATTCTTCTCATGATACTCATAAAGTTCACGTTGCATCTCAAATATTGATTTTTCGTTTGCGTCCGCTTGCATCCAAAAATCCTTTAACTTCTGATCAATATCAGGATGGAGGTTGCCACTTGGATATATAGCCTCTATTGCACTTGGATATGAGAAAATGTTATTTTCTTTACTATAATTATAGCCATATATTGGATCATCTACTACTTCATGCGCAACACTTCCCAAACCATATATAGAGCCTCCACTTTTTTTCCCTCCAGCAGCTACTGTCCATAGAGCAACTTTATTTGGTAGTGTAAAAATTTGTGGATCACCCGTCGCAGTTGCTACACTAGTTTTAAGCCTAACATATTCATCCTGAGATAAACAAATAATTGAGAATGTTATATAATTCTAATTTAAGAATATTTAAAGCAAGAAGAAAAATTAAAAGGATACATACAAAAGTTTGTTCAGATTTTTTATCAATCCATTCACCGGATAATGGTTTTTGGTGAGTCCGGACGTGAAGCTCTACTGGAGTGATTGCCCCACCAAATTCCTCAACAAAAGTCGCAATATGATATGTGAATGGAATATTTCCCCCTGTATGGAGGGATGGGCCGTAGACAGAGTTTGAAGTTCTATTCTTCTTCGCGCGTTTACTTCTCTCTTTAAATTCTTATTTGTTCCAACTAACGCATAAATCATTCCATATGTCTTCATTAATTCAGGTAAGACGTTTTCCTTTATCTCGGACATAACAAAGTAAATCTTTTAACTGGTTTCTTGCTCGATCCTTAAAAGTTTCTATGAATTTGGAAATGATTCTCCTGTGTCCACACATAGTGTTTCTATTTATTAGGACCAAAAATGGGTAAATAGATATATTTTAACAAGATAGATATAATAAATCTTATATGGTCATAAAATTACCTGAAATTCTGCAAACCATAACTGACGAACAGATTCAGGAACTTCTTTCCATGAGTTATAAGCTCCCAGGTAATTATGTTTTATCACAGATACTATATACTCAACGGCATCATTTCCATCGAGGCCAAACCTGACAAGTGTATAAACCAATGTATTGGTAAAGAAAAATAATTGATTAAAATGTTTTCAAACAAAATTTATACCCTGTTTCACCGATTGGAAAAATAAGTTCTTTTTTTATAGTAACTCCTGCGCAAATTTGAGAATACAAGATATCTCCATAAGTTCTTCTAGCCATCTACAGCATAAATAACAATAGATGAATATAAAAAAAATATTTCAAGATACATTCTTCATCATCATGAACGCTGATACAAACGTATTACCTATCTTTGTAGTAATAAAAATAGCACACCTCAAATAAGCAGCACTAACACACCTCAAATAAGTATCACTTTAGGTAGAATACATTATATAATTCTATCTTCAACTGCACGTGAATTATCAGACTGCAGTCCTTCAGAGTCCTTCCTTCATTGCACCATTCCTTCACTGAATTACTATATAACTAGGTACTCCCCTCCTGCATGGCTATATATTTTGTTTGTGAGACACGTAGTAATGCATCCCACTCATTCCATGCGAAGTCACAAATAAGGACGAAATTACTACATAACTAGGTAGTCCCCTCCTGCATGCTATGTATCTTGTTTGTGAGCCACGTAGTAAAGCATCCTATTCATTGCATGCGAAGGCACAAATGAGGACGAAAATATTTGTAGTTGCTTTACATGATTTTCATTTGTCTTGTATCTTGCCTTGTCCTTCATCCACTCACCCCCTTTGTCATATTTTCTTTTCTTTGAATGATTGATGCTTCACGTGAAATTTTCTTTCCCCAGTTTGTCTTGGCATGGCATAGTTTCCGTTTTGTCTTGGCATGATAGGAGATGAGTGAAGTTTACGATAAGCAAGTTTTTCGTCCTTTTCAATTTGTCACATGATGTGGGATAAAATAATAAAAATATAATCTGTAAAATTTTAAAGAGTGATAATTATAGTAATTAATAATATACATTAATTTATTCTATGTTAATTAGATACAGATGCATTGATTAAAACTTATTTAAGTTAATGTGAAATCAAATATTTTTGTTAATTGATATAAAATTAATAAATATATATCTTCAATTTATTATAAATTATTTTTTGTGATAATTCTAAGTTATATAAATTATTGTTAAATTAATAAATATGTATGAAGTTATTATCTAAATATATTTATTCTACACTATGTTACAATGTTTATCCTACACAGCGTCGAAAAGAAGGGCAAAATTGTCCTTACCAAATTAACTACTCCCCCCTCCGTATTTTCTCTCGCCGCATCCAAACAGGGGAAGGAAAAATATTTTTCTCCTCACTTTCACCTCCCCCGTTCTCTTCTCGCTTTTCAACTCACCTGGACATGGTGTGACAGAATGGTATATGTCACTATCTTCGTTTTATATTAAGAAATTGCACATTGGTGTCATTCCTCATTTTATTCGTTGGATACTATAATTGCCAACTTTAAGCGAGCGTTAGAATGCAGAGTGAAAAGTAGATGAAATAGCCAAAAAAAGAATGGTTTTCCTTAATGATAAAAATCATATAAAAGAATATTATTTTTTTAAAATGATAGTGTGCTTTTTTTTGAGAAAACTATAAATGAGAATATTAAGTTAAAAATATTTATGAAGAAAGATCTTGAATTTTAAAATTATTTTGAAATGTCCAAAATCAAAAATTTAAGTTGCATAGAGAAATTACAATTTAGAATTTTAAATTAAAATTTTTTATTTTTGAGTATTTTAAAATAATTTTAAAATTTAAAATCTTTTGGTATAAATATTTTTAATTTGACCTTCTCCATTGTTAATTAATAAAAGTTAGTTTTCTAACTTTTTTTATTTCAAAGGCATTTTAGTCATTTAGTAATATTTTATTTCTATTTCTATTCCATTTTCACTTTTGGTAACATTTAAATAAAAAATATTCTAATTTGTTTAATTTAATTTAATTTTTATTTTTCCTTTCATTCCCTTCAAATTCCTTTTACTTTACCCAAAGTAAACTTATTTCTTTTATTGCAACGTGTTGGGTGGTCATCATCATCTTCCACACATCACAATTAATTCAGTTCTTTTAGTTCAATTTTTCTTTCTTTAAAGATTTGTCTTTTAAAAAGTTTGTTTAAGATATATTCAATCTTTGATCAACTTTTTAAATTATAATCGCACATGATATGTTTTTCTGTATTGCTAAATCATTCCTTTACAATTAAAAAAATTTTATTGATTTAGAGAGATTGCGCATAAGTTTTAAGAAAAAGATAACTCACTATATTTACAAAAGTACAATTGATATATGGTTCGCTTTTTTTTTTTAATGGAACTAATTAAATACGGAAACAATTACAAATCAGCCGTGAGACTTTATAAAAAAAATGTAATTCTGATATGTAATACTCAGATTCACTATGATCAAAGTAAAATTTGAATCTAAATTTCAAAACGATACTCATTGTCCATAACGTAGAGTTTATTATTGAAAACAACTGTATTGTACAATTCAATGCGCGAGGAAGTAAATTGGTTGGGTTTGGTACCATCGAAAGACGTTTTTTGGGAATAGAATGATTTAAAAATATGATTTATTATATTTTTATTATTTTTTAAAATAAAGACATAAATATTATTTTTTATCTTATCTATTTTTTTTTTCCATTTTCTTAATTTCCTTTTCTACATACCCCATACCAAGTTATTCTCTTGTAGATGTAAAAACAACTATTTTTTTCCAGTCCCAAAATAAATGACATAATATGCCATTTGCAGTAACTTTCATTATTGCAGACCCCATAGGAATATCACGTGGAAGCGAGAAACAATTATTTTTCTTATAATCCTTGCAGTTTTGTTTACATTTTACAAGTTGAACACATTATAAGGGTTTATTTGGTTTTAGTGATGTAACTGTAAAAGAGATCCTAAGGTGAATGTTATAACATTATTTATGTTTAGTATAATATTTAATAAAATAAGAATATCTTTATATTTGTATATTTAGTTGAATAAGAATAATAAAAGAATGAAATGTAAGGCTATTAAATGACAAAAATACCTGTAATTTTAAAATTTATCTAGTTATTTATTTTTGCTTTTATTGGTCAAAGAAGCCACCACTACCACAATTCTGAAAAGGGTTGTGGGATGTCAAGTCAGAAAGACACGATGGTTTTTCAAGACAATGCTTTTGTTCATGAGTCACGCTATTCGGTAGTTACCATTGTTTTTATTTTATATTTATAATTAAAAGTAATTAGTTTTAAATGAAATAATGTTTAGTTTACTTATCTTTAAGTATATTTCTTTTTCTAGTATTGTAATCAGGTCATGGAGCTAAAGAAAATATATATTCATAAAAATAAAAATTCAAGAAGCAAAAAAATTAGAATCAATAATTTTTATATGGTCTAGAATTAGAACCAATAATTAAGAGTGTAAATAGAAAATAAACGTAACTATAACTAGTTATATAAAATAACTCGAAATTAATTTCAATAAATTATTTAACTTATATGGAACAAAATGATTAAGAGTACTTTAAGAAATTAAAATAACAGTTGTGAAAAAAAATTTATAGTTAATTTTGTTCTTTTTTAATTATAGAAGATTACCAATAATTCATCCCATGTCATATAGAAAGATTAAACTTATGTGTAATTTCTTATATTCTTATTATTAAAATTTTTTAATTAAAATATGACAAGTATATAATTTTTTAATAAATATAAGACAAATATATGATTTAATTGAAAAATTTGACAAAAACTATTCAATGTCATATTTTAATTAGAGAACTAGATGCTTGTTATATGATGATTGAAAAATTTAACAATAAAAACATGAATAACTACATATGAATTTTTTTCCTTATAAAAATTGAATCCCATATAGGGAATTCAAGAAGAGAGTGTTCACATAGTTTATTCAAGTAAATTTCATTCATCTCTCTTCTAATGTTTTTATAAATTAATCATCTCTATTTAAAACCTAAACAAAAAGAATCCAGATTCATGTTATTTAAATTATTAGAGAAAAGGTATTATCTCAATGTTCTTCTCCTTTTTTTTCCTATTTTAAAGCTTTTTTAAACAAATCATTGTTGTATTCAGTATTACTTTTGAGGGTAAAATAATGTCAACCCTACTTCATCGCATTGGTTTATCTTTTACATTAAAAGGATAATCAATAAATTACCATTAATTTTTCAATTAAGTTTTAAAATTTAAATAAGAATATAGAAAGGTTGTAGCAGGGGAATAAGAGTAGAAGAGAGAGAAAGTCTTGAGCAATATAATTCACATTCTTGTTAATCAACAAACAACGAGATAAATGCGTATATACAACCACTCCTCTGACTAACAATCAGCTAACTACAGTTCTGACACTCTTAACAACTTCTGACCTCCAACGAATTTACATATCTAACACAGGGAAGGTTGATATGTATGTACCTGCGTATTACGATTCATGGGATTAGGTTGCCTCAAAAAGTCGTGATTCTTGAACTTCGTCGTTTAAGTAGAAATGAAGACTCCTATACCCCGACTCAGGAATTCTCATAAAAATATTGCAATTTAAAATCTTGCTTTGGTGGCAAATGAATTCCTTTTCCTCTTTTTCTTTTTTTTTAATAAAGAGTTTAAACCCTGACCCTACCTATATTTCTACTCAACCTTTGCCACCCAATAAGATTAAACACACAAAACTTACACAACTTTTCTTTCTTTATAAACAGGATATATGCTTTGGTTGGAGCAAAAATAAGCAAATGGAAAATGAGAATGGAAATACATTGTTATTATCTACCTTCTTATTTTTCATATACACATTTTTTAACAATTGAAATATTAACACACCCAAGACTTCCAATCAATCTCATTTGACAGAAAGGTGAAGCCATCAACAGACTCCTCTCACCTATCGTACATAGCTTTCAATATATTTCCCCTTTTTCATTAGTTCTGACGTCACTTGATTCACATCGTTCCCGACTTGTACTGACACCATAGCCCTTCCATAAGATAATACCGTAATCCATCATTTTCTGTATGCCACAAATTTGACAGATTGACATGAGAGTACCAATCCTTCAAGAAACAATCACAACTCAAAAGACATGCTAAAAGATAACAAACTCATGTCATTTTTTTAAAAAAAATACTGTGTATTTTTCTTTTACTCTTCAAAAGTGCATGAGAAATTAGGCTTCATTGGAATCATCGGTTATAGCATCCCTGCCCCCTTCAAGCAATGGCTTCATTTTGCCTTTTCTAGCTGGGGCAGATTGTTCCTCACCATCTCCGTTGAATTGATCAACGCTTTTCAGAAAAATCCCTGTAGAAAAGATAGGATTAACTCTCGCCTTTTTATTAAAAAAAAATGTCGACACATAATAGCAAACGTCTTCAAGCAATAAAAACCAGGAATTCTATCAAAATTGTTGTTACATCGTCTTTCCGGGTATTAACAAATGGTTGTTATCAGTCACCAAAATATAGTTTTCAACCAAATTAACAATTACAGCTGGGATTTTAATCTCCTTCTCTCATTCTCTAGAGCTTGTGCCTCCATAAATTAAATGCCAGCACAAGATGACATAAAATCTACACTGCTACATTTCTGCACCCCCCCCCCCCCCCCCCCAAAACAAAAAGAAAAAAAATCTCCATGCACATCAAATCAGGCACTCAATTTCTCCAATTCCGTTGAATTACAGAATAATTGCAGCCAAAATTGATATTTCTCTTCATTAATATTGATAAACAGTTCTCCATATGCTAAATAGAGTATTGCTTCTTAACTTGGCTCTTAAGGATAGTCTGGAGGACTCGTCATTCTAGTCGAGTTTCTTTAGCAAATGCCCATTTATCTATTCTAACAGTATGAAGTTTAATTTTCAATCAAGAAAAGATAAAAAGATGCATTAACATGGCAAAGTACTTGAAAAGACTTGCAAACACCCATAAATAGTTTAAAGGCATCAACATTTTCTTCATAATGTGTTCTGAAGATTTAGTTTACCAGCAAATCTTAAGATAATAGTTGTTTGTAAGGTTTTCTAGTTTGATGCATGTATGGCAGAAATTAAGAACAGCAAATTACTTGGAAAACTGCATGTCACTCACCTATGAACCATATTAGAGCAGCGAGAAAGAAAACAGAGGTTAGGATAAGGGATGTCTTCCTCCAGTTGTTAATATGATCCTGTGAAGGGAAATCCAACACTACCTCAAGTCAAAGGACTAAATGAAGCTTATAAATTAGATTAATATCAAATACAGCCAAAACATGCAGAGAATGTTAAAAAAGTCAGAAAATCACGGCATCAACAGATGCAGAATGGAGGGAGCACTATAGTCTTTTTGCAGTGGTGCAAGTAGAAAATGCTATGAGAAAAAGTGGGAATGTAATTTACAAACAAATAGAAGGCATGAGACAAAGATCATATCACTGTAATTGACACCGAAACAGGCAAATATAATAACAGAAACTACGTGTAAGAGACAAACTCTTGTACAGAAACTAAGACAGTTCTTGTTGCTAGAATTTCCATTGTCTTTCCAACTGACACTCAAGGGGGCACATTGACAAGCTGTCTTCCAAGAAAATGGGATTTGAAATTTGTATGTCTAAGGGAGAAACAAATAGAGATACACAGTTAGAGAAACCATTTTTTAATCACTTAAACCAGTTTCAGCATTTATCATAACAACTTTCTTGCGGTTGATAATATTAATCCCAGATAGATTAGAAAATGAAAATAAAATTTTTTGTCTGACTACAGATATTTCCCTCCATAATAAGAAAAGCTAAAGTGGGCTTTAGACTAACTTCAATAGGGCAGTAGTCCCCTACAACAAATCATAATCATCCTTTCAAAACTCCAATATCTCATTTTGCTTTATGTCATAAAATGAGTTACTTGGCAGTCATCTCGTTTCCTTATAAATTAAAAGAGGAAGCTAAAAACACTACCACCAAAGACAATACTTTCAGCCAGGGGCTTTTGAGAGACAAATCTTAAGCACCACTTTCTGCAGCTTTCACATTTATACCCTAGTCTTACAGAGAAAAGAGAGCTATACATGGAAAGATACTTTTTATCTTCAGTGTTAAGTTTCAAGCACATTCGCAGGGCATAATTAAGGTCTAGGATATTTCAATCAAAGTCAATGATTTAAGCATGTTCACCTATCATCTGTTAACATCCAAATATAAAAGTACTAAAACATAGTCAAAATATCAGGTAAACTTGGGTGAATACCTGCAGGATCCCAACAAGTGGGGAGGAAGGGACATCTCCAAATATATGGATTGAAACAGTAGAGATTGCCATAGACAGTGGCCTCAAACTTGGTTTTACACAACGTAAAGAAATATAATTTACCGGAGCCTGCAAAAGTAATATTATATCATCAACCAAATATTTAAACAGTAACCCAAACAAAGTAACAGACTATATTGCAAATATAACAATACAACTAAAAATAAAAATACCCAATATAAAGTGGTGGATCACCATATGAAACATATAGGATGCCATTCTAGAAGATTATGACTGCGTTGGATTTATTGTGTCATTTAATGTGTTTCGTACTTGTTGAGACCAATGAAGGAATTTAATTAATGGAGACCAAGGTTTTAAAAACTAGACCAGACTTGCCGATTCGACCGAAAGCCAGTCTCCAGTCCAGTTCAATTAGTCTAGAAAATTGGGGGGCCAAAAAATCGTTCAAAAACTAGACCCATTAAAACCAGTTTGAACCAGTACGTAGTAATTTGTTTTTTTAGATTTTTTCTTATATAATAAAATAATTCATCTCAAACAAATTTGAGAAGATAATTAAAAAAAAGGAGTTGAAATATAAAAAAAAATTTTAAAAGAGAGAATATAAAAGAAATAAAATATGTATAATTGGCTATTTTTTATACTTGCGTTCTATTATGTTTATGTTTCATTTTCTAATAACATTTATCTCAAATATCAAGATATTTAGTCAAAATTATTATTTGTTTTTTGTTTTTTTATTTTTTAATAATAAGAAGAATCTTAATATAATTTAGAAACTCTAAAATAATTTTTGTAATAACTTAAGAAATATTAAATTAATAATCACATATTTAAAATTTACTAATATTTATTTCTTACATTAAAATTTTAATAGATAAAATTTAAAAAAATATTTAATTATTATCAGTTTGACGATGATTCGACTAATGAACTGTGAACCAATGCCTCTATCAATTCAATGACCGGTTTGATTTTAAAAACATTGATAGAGATGATTCAAAATGAACATATAAACAAGGGTTGAAACAGCTAGTAGGGCAAGTCCTTGAATCAAAGTATAAAATTGTGAAGGCACTGCACATAGACTTGAATGGTTAATAAATAATGGTGGCTACAACCAAAGAATCAATAAAACAGCAGTAATATGGAGGATCAAAGAAGCTTTAATATGAAAATATGGAGCATAAATTCATTAAAATTATGTGTACAACTACAATTGAATCAATTATAACTAGTAAATGAAGGAAGTAAGCAAATAGTCTACTCTGCAGGAGGTCAAAACAACCTAAAATATACTACCAAGGAAGCAACAAGACCATCTTATAATCCAAACTAAGCAATATAACGTAGAACTCAAAAAACATAGCACTAAATTGTCTAAGCAATGGTTACTTGTGTGTATTTAAGGAAGCAACAGAAGAGTAACATGATAACCCATCTGATCTCAAGTTGAATAATACATGGTCTCACAAAAAATGGTTAGGATTTGGTTGAGAGCAATAATACAATCAAAATTGATGCAAAATATCCAATAAGGCCAGATACACAGCCTAGTTTTAACCGACAGACCAGCATATCTAAAGAATTTAGCTATAGATGGACTTTTATTTTAATTTTTAAATGTAAGGTTAAAAAGGGGGGGTGTTAAGTAGAATTAATCAAAGAAGCAAAAAGCAGAAACAAGTTTCAAGACTAGATTATCAGCTTAAATAAAATTATCAAGTCCTTAAGTGAAGCATCTGAGACCATAATCCAGTACAAAACCAACATAATACAACTGTTATGCAAGAGAAAATAGGATGTCAAGCCTTAATGAAACAGAAAATTTTACCTGTGTGGCAAAAATCAGTAGTTCACCCACAGAGAAAAGGACCAAGAATCCAGACAAGCTTTTAAGACAAAAAGCACTCAAGCAAAAGATTGCTCCAAGAAATGTTGCTCCAGTAAGAAGCTACAATAGTAATAAATGTACCCCAAAGAAGATAAGTGAATTAATAAATGTAAACAACCAATGATGATCATGCAATGAAGACCTAGACATAATAGGAGCCAACTAAAGATTCATGAAAAGGAACTTGAAGGACATTGTCTCCAATCCTGTTGGCTATATTGAGGGGAAAGATGCCTAGGATATGCAAAATAGAAAACTTATGATTTTTCTGGACTTCTTATTTTGAGTAGAATGACAGCTTTGAAGGTAGTGTAGATAGATGAATAATACATTCTCAATGTCATAAATATTATCCTGAAAGAAAGCATTATCATAACAACTACAGAAGCTTTGGACAACTTCATAACAAGAAACCAGAAAAGGGGGGGGGGGGCGGAAAAGGTACAGATTTACAAGTGAACACCGCTCTTATTTTTGGTCAAAAAGCAGGGACATGGGTTTATGCATAGTAGTTGCCAAATACTCATGTAAAAGGGAAAATTTCTAAAACTGTTGACTAATAGCTGAAAACCGGGCAGTTGTATCAGAAAGCGTCAATTGATAGACACTAAAGAGCATTTTTTAAAATAGACTTATGGTTAGTAGCTCTGTAATCATCAAGATCTTAAACCAGATATATTGTTAATGGTAAAACTTGCATTCCTTGTTCCTTGGTTAAGATATTTTATGGATCTTCAGGGATTTACCCTCTTCTTAAGTATAGAATTTTAAGTGAAAAGCAGAAGGGGAGGTAGGTTTTTCACATTACAGGTCAATGAAATTCAACAAAACCTACCTTGAAAGCATTAGAGAGTGTTGAAGTCATCCTATCAAGAATCAAGCCTCCAGCTAGTGTCCCCAAAATCCCACAAATAACTGTCATACCTCCAAATAACAAGTCGGCATTACTCTGTCAAAAAACCACAGTTAGACTAGAACATCACCTTATAGCCAAGGCCTAAAGGTAATACCAGGCTCGCATTAAAGTGAAGGGAACACACACACAGAAAAAGTGTAAATAACAGAAGAAGAAAAAAAGAAATAACAGTGAAATAAAAAGGCTACATGTGACAATACCATATGGTAAATGTTGTACCCTGCTTTTGGCCCCCAGTATGAGTAAGCTCCAATGACAAAATTGTATAATATATACCCTGGCAATTATCATTTTATTTTTAATAAAAGAAGAATTCATTTAATAGAAGGAAGAGAAATATAAAAAACAAGGATAAGAAATCCTTCTAAAGCAACCAATAACGAAGAACAAAACATAGGAAATAAAAGAAAAGTACATCAGCTCAAAAGATCTGAACAAATAACCCATTCTAGTCTCAAAAAAGAATTTAAGTAGTTCCAAATTGACAATAAATATATCAATTTCTCAAAATTGAAATTTGTTCCAACTTATCAAGCAATAATGTTGACAAAAGATATTTTTAAAAATGTTTCAATTTTATGGATGGTTAATATGAAGTTCAGATTTCAGAATATAAAACGAGAAAAAATTAATTCTCAATAGGTAGGAAGGGAGAATCAAGAGTAAGTACCTAGAACATTTATAACATACACTTGATCATGCAAAAGAATCTGCATCTCATTAGAGAATCTGGTGAACTCATTCCACAATTTTGAAGTTGACCTGACAAAAACAGGTCACCCATCATAGAGACAAGTAGGCAACATAAAATGTTTCACTCCATCTCATAATAGTGGTTGTTAATATGCCATAATATCAGGAGAGGCAAACAAGTTCACCAGTCTATTCTGACCATATCATCAAGGTTTTTGTAGATTCACAAAGACTTCCTTAAATGCTATTAAGTATTACTAGATATACTGGAAGATTAATTAAGCGAAAAAAGTTAACCAGTATACAAGCTATCTTTGCCTGTTTATCAAGGTTATCTATCTGCAGTAGTGCCAGAACTGCTTCACATGAGACAGTTTCAACTTGTTAACAGGTTTATACTTTCACCGTTGTCAAATTTCAAATATTTTGTTATTGACGTGGTCAGCTCAAAGTGACATTCCTAAATTAAATAAATTTTCCTTTCAGGCCTGAAAGATTAAATAAACTTAGAAGAAAGCTGGTTACTTTAATTAATATTGTTCACTCGGAACAAATCTATCAACAATGCAGACAGCAGATGAACTCTATATCTAATTTTCTTTTCTTTCCTCCTTTTTGAACACAATAAAAAATTATCAGTTGGATTTCAGATTTTCTTCTCATTAGCATAAGAAACAGGAACCATAGACAACATGAGCCACTCACTTGGAGTCTCTGATAGAGGCTTGATCCCCAGCAAGTGTGCCATCATCTAGAAGGGAAACCTCAGACTTAGTATAGAGTTTATTTAGTACCACATGAAAAGGAAATAATTTTATGCAGATGGCAAACAACGCTATGAAGCCTATGATAGGAAGCAAGAAAAAGTTAAAACTAAAAGAACGACCTGCAGAATTATCTATTACAGAATTAACATAGGATTTAAAAAAAAAAAAGTAAAAGATGAAAAATGGTGTTAAGAAAAGGTGGGATGAAGTTAACAAGTTAACAACTTGGTGCTAGGCTCTTTAAATTAAATTTATGATGGTTCTAATGAGTTCTAATAGAGTCATATAACTCATGTTGAGTGAGGTTTTAGAGTTAAGAAATTGATTTATAAAAGTTGCTTCATAATGCCATTCAAGTGAACCATATGTGTATCTAAAGTCCTAATTGACTTGTATAAAGCTAGTATGAATATCAGCATGGTTCCATCGTTAATTTTGTGCTTCATTTAATGTGTTTAGATCAAGCAAGTGAATTTCCATTCAAGTATGCATGTACAACTGTGGAACAAAAGAGAGAAGCTAAGAGGAATCTATTGAATCCTTTGTGTCAAGGTAGCTTTTCCTTCATTCCTGTGTATGTATATGTGGAATATACAGAATTTTTATTGATCTGTCACACCATAGCTTTTCACCAAAAGCTAGGCATATAGCAAAACTCTGATCTCATGCTACACTGGACAGTATGTTTTGAAACAGAAACATGGATACATTTAAATAATTACTTGTCAAGATTACAAGATGTAAAGATATTCTCTTACCCAATGAATGATTACAATTCCTGTATTATTTTAAATGTAAAATGACACCTTATTATCCTCTTCTCTTCATTAGGGATACTGCCAGAATTTTTTATTTTGCTTTTTCTTTAAGACATTGGTCCTTACTCCTTACTTTATTTTAAGATTTGAGATATTATGTAAAACAATAAGGGAAGTTGAGTTTCTTTCAGTTTAAGGATTTCTAAAGATTCCCAAAAGATTTGACAACCAAAGTAATAGTTTAAGAGTTCAGCAACACCTTCAGTTTCTGGAGCAACTGTTTCAATAGATATCAGTGCCTCTTTGGATTCCATGGGAGCAAAACCTGCGTTTGAAAATTGATTAGTGTATCAGTAACATGAATTCATGACATTCTGAAAACAATCACAAATAACAAAATACACACCTTTCAACGGCAAAGGCTCAATTACAAAACCCAGAATGGGAAAAGGAAGCATCAAAATCGCCTCACCCCAAAATGCAAAGCGCCAATTAATATGGCTTCCAACCTACATATAATTAAAATTTAGAATACAGCCTGGTCATATACCAGTAAGGGGAAGACACCTAATGAATGATGGTAGAAGCTAAGTTATTAGAATAAATGACAAATTAGAACATCAAAACAGTGGATAAGAGAAGTATGCCAGCAATTCCTATACTGAACAGTTTTCATGATACAGTACCATTTCCCACAGTCAGAGTATAATACAATTGGCGTGTACGTGTGTATGGTTAGGATGAATTGACACAACTGTAAAAATTGGCATACTTGAACAGGCAATTAACTTGTAGAATAAGGTACTCATTGTGTATTCCATCTTTTTTTTTTTTCAGAAAAAAGAATTTTATTAATAGAGAAGAGAGAAACAAATGAGGAGGATTAGGTATCCTCACAAGAAAGCAAAATGACAGGAAAGCAAAAAATAGGAGAAATGAAAAGTTAAACACGCAGCAGCGCTGTCGAGTCCCTCTGCATATCCAAAAGGGATACTCCCTTAAAATTCCACAAGCCAAACACCACAAAGAAGCTGCAAACAAAATCCTTGTCCATAGGTCATCCACAGATAATTGTTTATTCAACCTTAAGTTCTTTAATGTTGACCATGCTTGCCAAATTTTGGATATATTGGACATATGTAAGCACTTAATAAGCATCAGTTACCATAGTTTATAGATCATCCTATATCCTTTTTATGGGTAAATTATATTATGAAATTAATAAATCATAATATATAATTCTTGATAATTTATTGCTAATACAAGAAAAATCAAGTTTTGGGCTAAACTTTTATATTGGGCTTGCTTTATATGCAATGGGTTGATGGCTCTTGAGCAAGAATAAAAACCAGCCCAAGATTATGCAAGCCATAAACATGTAAACTTACAATTCCACCATAAACATAGCCCAAAGC
Source organism: Erythrophleum ivorense (assembly GCA_026724425.1). Classification (NCBI taxonomy): domain Eukaryota; kingdom Viridiplantae; phylum Streptophyta; class Magnoliopsida; order Fabales; family Fabaceae; genus Erythrophleum; species Erythrophleum ivorense. The sequence continues at coordinate 3,139,133 of JAIUCV010000089.1, forward strand.
AGTCCCAGCTGGTATACACATGTAAAACATAGCAAGCCAAGCCGTTTTCTGTAATCAATAAAATACTCTGTAAAGCTGCAGCTTTGCTCAGATGGAGAAATAAGTTCAGCTAATTCTGAAGGGGGAGGAAAATCTAGACAAACCTGTGCAACAGGAGCATTATCATCTATAAATGGGGCTGCGAGACTTATGAAGGAAGCCTCACCCACACCAACTAGCCTACAAAATCAATGCCATCATTCTAACTCAAAAAATATTATAAGAAAATGCTATTGTATTAATGCCTTGCAAGCACTGAAAATTTCCCTTACATGCGGCATATTGCAATAGACCAAAAATCAAAGGAACTACCACAGCCAGCTACTGCAAATGTCCAAACAGATAAGCCAACTCCAATTAGCCGAAATGGATTATGACTGCAAATACAACAATGAGTTAGATCACCAATCAGCATTCAATGAAAAGGAAAACGTGGAGATTGCAAAAATAAAAATAAGTGTTGATCCCACTCTACAGCTACCTGGATATATTTACTGAAGCTGAACATATGGTTTATATTGTCACTTTCCTATGTATGTATTTTTTAATGTCTTTTTGTAATAAAATTTTTTGCATCCATGCACACTTAAATGCTGAAACTTGACATGCTTTTATCAATTATCCATCCCCCATAATTGTCTAGATTGCCAAGATATGTATATGACCAAATAACAAATATCAAATGGTAACTTCCTCTCTATTTCCTTAATAATTAGTTTAACCAAAAAAGGACAATTGCAGCAACAACAACAATAAGCTTTTTTCCACTAGGTGAGGTAAGGGACATGGGATCAAACAACGTCATAAAATTCTACTATGAATCATATTTTTAGACAAATCATTTAATTCTAAATCCTTTTTAATGATTTCACCTATAATTTTCCTTAGTCTACCTCTACCTTTAACTATTGGATTACTTTTCATCTGATCTACTCTCCTTATTAAAATTTTTATAAATCTTCTCCACATATACTCAAACCATCTAAGAGACACAATTTTACAATTTTTTTCACAATAGGTGCAACCTCAATTTTATTTCTAATGCATTCATTTCTAATTCTATCTTGTTGAATGTGTCCACTCATCCAATGCAACATTCTCATCTCTATAACATTAAACTTATTCTCTTCTTAGCTTTTAATTGTCCAATACTCAGTTCTATACAACATTGCAGATTTTATCACTATGCGGTAAAATTTATCCTTAAATTTGAATTGTATTCTTTCATCACAAATAACACTTGAAACACTCCTCCTTTTCATCCACCTTGTTTGGATCTTATGGTTTACATCTTCTTTTATTTCCCTGTCATGTTATATGATGGATCTAAGATACTTAAAACAAAGAACGTACAAATAAATCATTTTGAAACAAGGAACGCAAAAATGAATGGATAAGTAACAAGAGACACTCACTTCTAGAATTCTCATACCACTTGTCTTTAACTTGATTATAATAACCAAATCTAAAACAAGGAGTAGCGAAATGTCTATTTACAAGGTCCAAGAGTTAAACCATGTCATTAGTGCAAAGCCTTGTTATTCAGTGATATATAAGGATCTGGATTTGAAAAGACAATCCCAAGTGTAGAATTCACTTCTTATGATCAACTTAATGACTTTAAATTTGGACTCTAGCACACACAACACTTTCTTGTCTTTTTTTATCGCTCTTGCCCAAAGAAAAAAAAAACAATTGCACCTAACACCTTAAGCTTTTGAAGTTATTTGCTCCTTGACATGGTATCATCAAATTCTTCATGACCAAATTGTCACTCGAGTTCTATAATTATTGACCCCATCCTCATAAACTAAGTTGAGATTTCAACACAAGGTAGTGTTTGACTTGTGTTCTATCCACACTTCAGCTTAAAGGGCTTTCATGGGAGAGTGCATGTAAAGGAAAAGATCTATTTTTGACCCTGCACCTAATACCTTAAACTTTGAGATGATTGGTTCCTTGATATAGAAAGCTTATGAAATCATGTTTAGAGTGGACTGTTAGGCACAGCTAAAATTAGACTATACACATATTTTAAAATAGACTTTACATCATTCATATAGCTTATTATAGGATTATTATGGACTAAGAACGCAAAGTCTCCAAGAAAACGGAAAGCTGTGATGTTAATATTAGTTAGAGTGTGAAGAAGAAGAAAAAAATGATTTTTATTATCTACTGCTTTATGTTTATTTCTGTCACATGTTTTTGGTGCACAAAGTTTCTTATTCTGTTAGGGTGCCTTGTGGCTATTTTTGCAACAGAATTCTGTAACATAATTATATATAAATACTACTGAGGTCTATCATTACTGTAACACCTCAGTCTACACAAATATACATTTCTCTCTTCTTCTCCTTTCTTTCTTGGTATCAGAGCTAAAAGCTTGCAGCTAATGGCGTCCTCTGGAGATTCGTCAGAAAACACATCACAAAGAAGTGGAAGTCAGTTGTCCTCCATTTAGATTGCGGCAACTAGACTCTTTAAAAACAATATGTTCTCTGGATCGATGAGTCAACCGTGTTTTGTCAAGTTGGACGGAACGAACTATCTTCTTTGGCAAGGTCTCGTGCTCCCCGTCATTTGTGGGAATAATCTAGAAGACTTTATTGATGGATCATGGCTGTGTCCTCCTAAATTTACTATTGACGCTGCAAATGATGAAGTATCACCCGAATATTTAGAATGGAAGTCCAATGATCAACTTCTATTAGGATGGTTGCTCAATACGACGGTACCAGAGATTGTGACTAGTCTGGTTGATTGCTCTTCTTTATATGAGCTTTGGGTAGCAGCGAAAAATCTCTCTGGTATTACTAATAGATCCAAAATTACTCTGTTAAAGGGTGAGCTTCTACGTCTTAAGAAAGAAGGACTGAAGATGGAAGAGTATCTTAACAGAGCTAAAAATATTGCTGATAAATTAGCCTTAGCTGGTGCACCGGTGTCTCAGACTAATTTCTTCATTCAAATTCTTGCTGGATTGGATTTGGATTATAATGCTATTGTAGTTCAACTTTTTGGAAGAGAAGAACTTAGTTGGCCTAAGTTGCAGGCAGAGCTTATTGCTTTTGAAAGTCAACTGGAGCAGTTAAGTGGATCTGCTAATCTAAGCCTAAGTAATCCCGTTGCTCACTTTGCATGGGCTGATTCTGCTGAGAACCTTCGAAACCAGAATAGAGGGTCATTTTTCAGAGGTAGCCGTGGAAACTGTGGAAGAGGAAAATTTTCTAGATCCAATAGGATCATCTGTCAGATATATAACAAGGTTGGACATACAGCCACGGCTTGCTTTTATCGTTTTGAAGCACTAAAACTGAATACTTTGGTCTTACCACAGTATAATTGTGGTAAGACCAAAGTAACTATGGGTAATGGTCAACAAATTGAAGCACTAAAACTGAATACTGAACTTTATACCTATTGTAACTCTGGTGCTAAATTAAAGCTCAAAGATGTATTCATAGCTCTTGATGTGACCAAGAATTTGTTGGGTGTATCTAAGATTATTAATAATAATGATGCTATAGCAGTGTTTGATTTTACTGATTGCTATGTGAAGGAAAAGGTATCGGGCAAGGTGCTGCTACAAGGGAAGAATGAAGGAGGTCTTTACAGAGTAAATCAACTGCAGAATTATCCTACACTAGTATCTACATTCATGGCAGCAGAAGATAATCATAGTTTGAGCACTTCAAAAATTCCTCTTAAAACTCAATGGCACAGACATTTGGGACATCCATCCCAACGCATTTTAAATTCAACTTTGAAGTTATGCAGTGAAAAATTTGATGAGAATGAAGAAACTATTTTCTGTGACTCTTGTCAATATGGGAAATCTCATTCGCTGCCCTTTAAGCTTTCTTCTTCAAATGGTTCACAACCACTTGAACTTATTCACAGTGACTTATAGGGACCAACTCCTATAACATCTGTTAATGGATATAAGTATTACATTCTGTTTTTTGATGATTATACACGACATACTTGGATTTACCGAATAAAAGGAAAGGGTGAAGCTCTCAATGCCTTCAAAAGTTTTAAAACATTAGTAAAAAATCAATTTGGACAAAAAATTAAAACTTTCCAAAGTGATTTGGGTGGAGAGTACAGAACTTTTGTGCCAATTTGTCAAGAGTCAGGAATTATTTTCCAACATAGTTGTCCTCACACCTTTCAACAGAATGGAAGGGCTGAATGAAAACATAGACATATTGTTGAAGTTAGTCTTACACTCCTTGCCCAAGCTGCAATGCCTCTAAAGTATTGGTGGGAAGCTTTTGACACAACCACAAGATTGATTAATAGACTTCCTACTGCTGTTTTAGGTGATATTTCACCATTTTTCAAATTGTTTCAGAAAGATCCTGATTACAGAAGTCTTAGAACCTTCGGTTGTGCATATTTTCCATGTCTTAGACCCTATAATCAGCATAGATTTGAGTTTCACACTACTAAGTGTGTGTTTTTGGGATATTCTGGTGCTCACAAAGGTTACAAATGCCTAAGTTCTACTGGAAGGATTTATGTTTCTAGGCATATGGTATTCAATGAAATTGATTTTCCCTTCTCTTATGGCTTTCTCAATGTTACAGATGAGTCTGCCCAAATAGTACAACCAGGAGCATTTTTCAAATTGCCCATCACTAGTGGCTGTTCTCAAGAAAATTCAAAATCTGTAGTTGAGGTATCTTCCTCTACTTCTGGTGCTGATATTTCTCATGACACTTCTAATGCAGACAGAAGTGGAACCCAATTAGAAGCAGAAAATCTTGACTCTGTTAGTAATTCTATTCATTCTCCTACTTCTGCTCATCTTGAAAGTGACACAAGCAACACTTCAGCTCAGCAATCAGAAGTTCCTAGCACTGAAGAGTCCAGTTTAGACCAATCTCTTAGATTTAATTCATCACATCCTATGGTTACTTGAACCAGAAGTGGAGCTATTCCACCTAAAAACTATTATGTGGGACTGACCACTGCTGCTAAACAAAATCAAATAGAACCTAGTTCTGTAAGTGAGGCATTTTCTTCATTAAAATGGCAACAGGCAATGGAAGAGGAGTACAATGCTTTGATCAAGAATCAAACATGGGTTCTTGTGCCTCCAGCAGATCACTTGAAGCCCATAGATTACAAATGGGTCTTCAAGTTGAAATATAATTCAGATGGCACCATACAAAGGCACAAAGCTAAATTAGTTGACAAAGGATTTCAACAAAGTCCAGGAATAAATTTTGATGAAACATTTAGTCCTGTTGTAAAAGCTGCTACAATTATGACTATTCTAACAGTTGCTATTTCCTTTGATTGGAGTATCCAACAACTAGACATTAATAATGCCTTTTTGAATGGCTCTCTTGAAGAAGATGTTTACATGTCTCAACCTGAAGGATTTTTTGATGTCAGGAGGCCAAATTATGTATGCAAGCTAAGGAAAGCATTGTATGGGTTAAAACAAGCACCTCGTGCTTGGTTTGATAGGCTAAGGAGTACCTTAACTTCTTGGGGCTTTCAAAATTCCAAGTGTGATACCTCTTTGTTCTTCTTTAGATCATCCAGTCAAGTTATTTTCATTCCAGTATATGTTGATGATATTTTGGTAACCGGAAGTAATGAGAATAGCTTGACAAAGTTTATACAAAAGCTTAACAAGCCGTTTTCCTTGAAAGACATGGGTGACTTACACTACTTCCTTGGAATTGAAACACATAGAGACAAGTCTAGTCTACACATGTGTCAGCAATGGTATATATTTAGTTTGCTTGAAAAATTTGGTATGGCTCATGCTACTCCTTTTCCTACACCTATGGTAGCTAGTAAACAACTTTCAATCCATGATGGTAAGCCATTGGAGAATCCTACACACTATAGGCAAGCAGTAGGGAGTTTACAATATCTGGTTCATACTCGGCCAAATATAAACTTTGCTGTCAACAAGCTTTGTCAATTCCTAAGTTCACCTACTGATATTCACTGGTAAGGAGTCAAAAGGATTTTGAGATATCTCAAAGGCACTGCGAGTATGGGTATTAAAGTTAAACCTTGCAAGGATTTACAATTCTATGGTTTTTCTGATATTGATTGGGCAACATCTCCTAATGATAGAAGATCAATAGGTAGATATTGTGTTTTTCTTGGGGACTCGTTAGTAAGTCGGTCTTCAAAGAAACAAAAAGTTGTAGCTTGGTCTAGCACCGAATCAGAGTACAGGTCTCTTGCAGCCTTGGCAGCCGAATTTGCATGGTTTCGGTCATTATTTAAAGAGATTGGTCTAAATTTAACTTAAACACCAATAATCTGGTGTGATAACTTAAGTGCAAGGGCACTAGCTACTAATCCTGTTCAGCATGCAAGGACAAAACATATCAAATTGGACATTCATTTTGTTCGTGATTGTGTATTACAAAAACTTCTGAAGATACAATACGTACCTACCATGGAACAGTTAGCTGATATCCTCACAAAGGGCCTAGCTCGTTCTAGATTATGGTGCTTAAGGAACAAACTTGGAGTTTGCTCTGCTCCCTCCAGTTTGACAAGGGCAGTTAGAGTGTGAAGAAGGAAAAAAAAATGATTTTTATTATCTGCTGCTTTATGTTTATTTCTGTCACGTGTTTTTGGTGCACAAAGTTTCTTATTCTGTTAGGGTGCCAGGTGGCTATTTTTGCAATAGAATTCTGTAATAGAATTATATATAAATACTACTGAGGTCTATCATTACTGTAGCACCTCATTTTACGCAAATATACATTTCTCTCTTCTTCTCCTTTCTTTCTTATTAAATGAATCCATGCACACTTCTGCTCCATACTAGCAAGAAATGACAGCAATTTCTGAAGGCTCCATGCAAGTGTAAGGTGAGTTACATAAACACATCAAAAGCCAGTGTATATCAAAGTTTGATAAAAACTTAATGGTTCACTACATCATCATGCTTCCAAACCTGCCCCTTACGTCAACCTAAATCTCATCTCATTAGGTTCTAGCATGTTCACTCATTTGCAAAATCCTTACAAAGGGTGCAGGTCAAGAATGAAGCTATTCACCTTTTGGCCAGAGATGCAAATATTGGAGAAGCAACCAGAAGCCCAACCATAAATGCTGACGACAGAATTCCATCTTGAAAATTGCTCAAGTTAAAATCCCCTCTGCAATGCAAGCAACATGCTACCAAAAATGATGCTAAGCCAATAAACTAATAAAAATCAAATATATACTTGCATTATATATAACAATGAAACCCAGAATTTGAGTCGAAAATCACCAGGAAAAAAAAAATTTACTTGAAAGGAAAGACATATTGCATAAACACATGGTTGTGGCATCTCAATACGGTATAAAAGGAAGGAAGTATGAGCAATGTCAACCCTATTTTACAAGAATGAACTTCTGGGAGCAAAAAGTCAACAATGGTATGTACAAAGCATTAAACCCCAAACCTCTATTAGTTTTACATATAAAAAGAGAAAAATGGTTATATAATTCATAAATATTTTATTCCTGTGTCCTCCTTCATAGTACATGCCACTAAAGCATTGTCCATATTCTGTTTTATGCATATACCATCACGGCTACATGTTCAAATTTTAGACAAAGATCAGGAAATTGACATCATTCACAATTAAGATGTAAATCTCTATGGCCATGCAATTCTGATCCCAATTGTTTGAAATTTGAACTGGACGTCAGTAAATATGTGAATAAAAGTTCATCAATAATTAGTAACACCAACATACTCAAAGAAAACATTCAGTTGTTTTTTCATAATCCAGAGAAGTATCACCACCAATCCTTGAGTCTGGGAACCATATTTTAGGCCCCAACAAGGTGCATTTCACATGAATGATTGGTGAGGTTCCTGTAACAGTATCAACATAAGGCACCAACATAGCATGACAACTTTACATGGTTAAACAAAGCTTACAAGTAGAGCTTACTGAATTCCACTACCCGAAGTACAAATCCCACTGTCTGTGCAAGTTTCAAGACTTCCATTAACACCATTACTTGCTATAGCTCCTCGATCCACATAGTTTATCAAATTAATGACACAAAATATAATAAGAAGCCTGAAAATGGGAGATAGTTTATTAACATCCACAAAAACACAGGAATAATTAGGATTTGTCCACAAAAAAATATAGCATAAAATTGCAATTTTTCTATTGGTAAACATAATATTCACAATTTCATATATCTAGGTTTTTCTATTTCCTGGCTCCCATCACAGAGACACGAATAGCAAGGCAAGGCAACTTCCTTTCTTTTAGTGTAGCATTACGTCATATGTGCACCCCCAAGTGCCAAAATACATCATAAGATTTTGAGACATTAAACGTGTCTAGACAAAGTCCAACCTTGAAATATCTTTCGATTACCAAATTACATACACATCTCTCAAAACACCCTTTTTATTCAGTTTCGTAAATTACTAATTCAACAGGTGGAATCCATGCAGACGAACGAAACCCAATATTCACATCTCTAGAGCCTCACGGAACACCTTGACTGTACACATTAGCATCACAGACGTAAGACTAGCACACATAAACACCAGCAAAGGCAATAATTAGAGGAAACATTTAATTCAGACCAAAATTTACTTTTTCTCTTTCTTCATGAGGAATGTAAGATTGCCCATCAGTAGATAACATTAACAACGTGAGCTAAAATAATAAAGTAAACCTGGGGTCTGGATGTTATTAGTCTTTAATTTTACTTTTCATTTCTCCAACTCTATCAGCATACCCCTCAGAACCCTCCAAACATGGAAGTGAGTTAACTATACCGCTCCTTTCGCAGCTCAAAAATAAGAGGGACAAAATATAAAAACGGGGGAAGCTGACTAGTTCTATTTCCAACATCCAATATGTTTCCAATTATCTTACATCTATTTCAAAAAGAAAGAGGAAGAAGCAGGACAAGAGGAATTTGAAAAAAAAAAAAAGAGCGCGAAATTAGGTTTCTTAAACCCTTTAACAGAGAAGAAAATTTGCTTCCATTGCCGCTAATTTACAATCCTAGATAGAAAATGAGATGGAAAGAGAGAAAAAGATGAAGAACCTTTTCGGCGTAAACCATGAAGGAGAAGAAGCTGACTTTCTGAGAGAGCTACCTGCCATTTTTCCACCTGAATGGAGCAGTAACACAAGATTTTGGCAACTCTGATTAAGATATTGAATTACAGGTTTGGCTTAAAATCCAGGTCTTCGCATGTCTTGCCCAGTTTTTAGGCCAACTCTATCGTTGCCCTGTCTTTGTAATTTTTTAAAAAATATTATAATTTAGCAACATAAGATAGTATTTATATTAAAAAAGGTTTAAATTTTAAAATTATTCTTAAGATATCTTAAGACCAGAACTTTAATTTAAATTTCTGAATTATAATTTTTTTACAAAGTTTACATTTTTCCTTGTAATTTTTTAAAACAATTTTAAAATTTAAGATTATTCAATATAAATATTTTTAAGATTCTTATTTTTAATTTTTTTCTTTTTTTCTTGAAAATGTTTTTGTGTGGTTTAAATAAGGAGAAAATTTACAATAACCTTATGTATAATGAAATATAAAGACATTTGGCAAAAATTATAAAAATTACAAAGACACCACTGTGAATTTCATTATTACACTCCTCTTTTGTTCTTTAATGTTACTTTGCATAACATACATGTTAAGAGTAAACTAGGTTAATTTTTCTAGAAGTAGGAATGGACAAAATACCCATTTTTTATGGTACCATAAATTTATTGACTTGAACTTGAGTATAAAAGTTTTTGTAAGTATCAAGAGTAGCATGATACTTACCCTGTCCTAAGCCCATTGTATATATAACATTATTTATTCATATACACACACATATATGAATCAATATAATATTATAAAAATATTAAAAATACCATTCAAATAGCATTCTATAAATTTTAAGTTATATTAATAGTTGTTTAAAATATTTTATTATTTGTTGTTATTTTATATGAATAACTTCTATATAAATGAGTTTCAATTTAAGAAAAACTTGTTCATTTTATTTTCTTTTTTGGGTAAATATGGGTTAAATGATGAAAATTATAAAATCTTACCCATACCATACCTATGATCACCCCTACTCTTGAGTTTGGCTAGATTGTATCTAATATCCTCATTGTTTAAAAAAAATCATTAAGCTCCCTTGACATTTTTTTAATATTATTCATAAAACTTTTTTAAATAATATGATATTGTAATTTTATTTTTAATCTGACAAATATACAATTAACTAATTTTACTTTTGAAAAAAAAAACACATTTTGTGCAGAAAATCATAAATGTTCACCAAACAAAAATTTGGAGAAGATGATTTTACACTATGTATCAAATGTTAAGAAAGTTGAATAATATTTTTAAAACAAAAGAAACTTTATTTATAATTTAGTTAAATTTTAAAAAAATGTAATTGGATTTATTATTTAATTTCCTAAAAATAATTATTTCTTAGATTAATCCTTCAAAATTTAACCACCACATTTTATCATCCATTAACATGATATAAAATATAGCCATATCTAGGATAGTTTAAATGGGCTTGGCCCAACCCTAAAAATGAGGGGTGAGGCGAAGGAATGTTTTGACAGCCCATTTTGTACTAGGGTTTATGGTAAGTTGGGACAGGCACGCCCAGATGCACCTCCTTTTTTTTATACTTTTTTAATTTTTTAATAAGTATTAATATTAGAGTTAGTTTGTAGTTGGGTGGAGTAAATTCTCCTATTTATAAAGGTGTGCCACTTCCACTAAATTTACTTACTGGAATAGAAATTCATTACAATTTTGGTATTCCGATGCTTCCTACAATATAATTTTGTTATTCAACAAAAAATGTAAATAGGATTTTTTTGGTCATCCTCTAAGTGATTAGACGGATTTCCGATCACTAATTTTCATCGACTCAATAGGCACAATGCTGCAAACTGTACAGTACACCACCGAGTTTGACGAGCGAAAGGCTAAATAACAGGAATCTGTTTTATCAAAATTACATAATTTTTTTATCTATTTTTAAAATATTTTTTAATTTAATTTTAATATTTTTTAGTAAAATACTCTCTATTAACTAATTTTAAATTTAAGTTGATAAAAAATATCTTAGTCAAAAATTTTAAAATTGAAGCAAAGTACAATATAACTTTTTATTTTAAAGAAAGTCTTTTATATGTCTTAAAAATAGAAGAAAAATTTAAGTCATTTCAGTAAAATTCATTAAAAGTTTTACTAAATAATAAATGATTTCTTATTCAACTGGCCATTTCACAAATTCTTTATAGAGACCAGAAATCTGTGCTTATATACATGTAGATTAGACCCATTTCACAAATTCCTTATAGCTGTATAAGCTGAAACATGAATGTCATAGCATTCTCCATCCCATGAGAAGTCCTGTGTCATTGCTTCCATTATTCTTCGTTTCCACTTGGATGGGTTAGTCCTCTACAGGCATATTCAAGTCAAGGATTGATAAATTATGCCACATCAGAATGATATATATATATATAGATAGAGAGAGAGAGAGAGAGAGAGAGAACAACTATTGGAAAAACCATAAGAAACTACATACAATTTCATCAATGGCAAGGCTAAGAGACAAGTTTCCAAACGTAGAGTTGATGAACAGCGAGTACTTAGTGGTCTCGGGATCACGATTTATAAAGTTCCTGTTAAAAATATGGTAGGGTCAGATATATTTTTTCGAGGAGAAAAGATAAGGAGAAAGTACTTAGTGGTCTCGGGTTAAAAATAAGGAGAAAAGATATCATTCATTATTTTAATGGAAAATGGTTACCAGTTTGTGGTAGCATCATGGCCAACTACTATTGGAGCTGCTCCATACCTTAAAGCCTTGAGCTACACATTCCAATTACACTAAGTATTAATGAAGTTGACATATCATAAAACATATATGAAAATGTCCAAAGAAAACGACTTTGCTTCATCTAAGGCCACACGCCCACACCAGCTTATGACTGAAAATTTTTTATCATAGACTAGATGTAAAGGAAAAATATCCTTGTTAATAAGCATCGACCCCAACAGACCAGACAGAGATAAGATCCCATATTAAGCTCCATGCCTGCACTACAAGGCAAGCCAAGATGAAGAGTGACAGAGCCTCCTATCTCAAGTACCCCACATAAGGCCAAAGAAAGAGAAAGGGATGGAAAAAAATAGTATTATGTCCGCATCTATATTCTCTATGGCAACATCTAGTGTTCATAAAGACAAGAAGCATGATTTTCTCAAACTTTACAGAAACTTCAATTTCCAACAGAAACAGACTACTAACATGGAGATGAGCAACTAATTTTAGTTTATACATGTCTGACTTAAGTTTCAAATAATTGAAGAAAAACACTGCTAAGGGAGGAAGGGGATGCACTTACTGGAACTTCTTCAGCAGGATCATAAGAATGGCACAAAATAATGTCGGATCCAGCAAAGATTAAATGCAATAGAGCTTCATCATATGTGAGCACAAATTTCAGATTTTCATCCTGCAGATTTTGAAAGCAAGTGGATATCATTAGAAGATGATGCAAAATTTTGAAGATTAGTTAACTAAAATGTTCATTATGCTAGATAATGAGCTATCACAAGATATGTCCAGACCAAAAAAAACTAATAATGCTTTGCCACAATAGCAAATAGCAACCAGTTGCAGCAATTAAAAAAAGGTTAAAATGAAGACAGTGCAGAAGCTACCTTTAGTTCTTTCTGCAGAGATTCCAGGGCCTGATTCGGGATTGGTCTTTCACCAATCCCCATAAATACAATCTGTAGATAATCAATAAACAATTATCTTTAGTATGAAATCCTATGGAAGGAGATCTTTCCCACAGCCAGATTTATTTTATACACAATGTTTTCTTGCTCATGTTGCTCATACTATTTTCTCCATCATAAGAGCATGTGGACCAATAAAAATATATTAGTCCTATAAGCAAAAATTCTACTTCAATAGACCAGTAAAGTTTATATGCATAATTCCAACTTTGGAGGTTCCTTTTTAATATCAGCAAATTAACAACTCTTCTGAGTTATGAGCAATGCAACTCAACTCGCATGGCAAACATTAGAGGTTCTGTAAGAGTAGCAACCTGGACATTGTGTTGCTTAGTATTCCAGACAACCTCCTTCAGTTTTTTCACATCAATGTCTCCCCTTTCTGAAAAAATGCATCCAACCTGATAAACAATTCCGATAACAGGCAGGCAAGACAAGTAAAACCAAGGATAGGTAACTCATCAGTTTCATCACATACACCAAAGATTAGTTATTGTCAGTAGGAAACTGCCCTAAGAAAATTTTGAAAAAGCAGATAAATGAAAAAGAAAAATACAGACCTATAGCAATATCACGAATAATTTTAGGCCTTATTAAATTTAAACGTGTACTGATTTGTCAAGGTATATCACCACACAAGCCAAGTATTACTGATGACTATGTATAAAAGTCCAATAGTTAAGTATGTATACAACACCAGAGATATAACAAACACATCAAAGGCCCATGCGTGCTAAGCACCTCACATTGAAGTCAGATAATAGTAGACTAATCCCACAGCTTCATTATTTTGAAAAAAATTAAGGCCAAGGGCACTTTTCTTGTCAATGCATGAAATGACACACCAGACCCTAGGCCTTTGTCAGATTAGAACTATGCAATCCAATCTAGAGGGTTATCAGCTTGGTGAATATCATCTATATAGATCTTGCAGGGTAAACGGCAAATTTAGATATAATTTAAAAATATATAATATAAAATGCTTGATTAATTAATTTTAATTATCCAATTTTCCAAAACATGGCATGCTGCATTAACTTGATGATTATGCATTATTTGAAATTCAGACTGATCAAAATCATATCTATAAGAAATTATTTGATGAAGGAAGTGCATGAAACTTTACTAAAACCATTCAGTTTCAACTTGTATATTTTTGACATGTGTTAGAAGACTTAAAAATGACCACAGGCGAGATACGTACAAGAATATCAGAAGCATCTTTTGATAACCCCAGGTGTCGCTGCAGTTCAACTTTGCAAACAGCTTTTCCTTCCACATTTTCAGCATTAAAATATTCAGGAAGAAAACAGTCTGTTGAAGGATTCCATGTTAATTTGTCTAATCCATAAGGAGCAATGACCAACTTGTCCCTACAACCATACGCAAACACAATTATTTTATCCTTTTATAAGACTTTAGAAAAGTCAGAGGGGGCAGGCTTTAGTAAAAAGCCATGTAATTCGATATTATAAGGGGCATCATCTTTAGAAGAGATAACAAATTATCTATTAGGTCATATACTATGTCAACAATTTCATGAAAATTTGATTTGCAGGAAGACAGGAAGAGACAAAATAACCCCTCACTAAACATTAAACAAGATTGGGGAATGTTATGATAGCATACTCACCTATGAACACTTAAAGTTGATTCTAGTCCATGACCCAAGCTATGAAGAATTGTGTGCTTTGAATGGATAGACGACATTATTACAACACTATTAGAGTAGACAACTCCACCCTGCAAATTTACACAAACTGATGATTCAATGTTGGACAGCCAAAAGTAGTTAGAACTGGAGCTTTTAAACAATTAGATTTTGCCGTACAACATAAGGTGATATTCAACAAATGAAAAATGGAGCTAGAAAAGTTTCAATAAGAAACAAGTAATTTATTCTAAACATTGAAACTTGATCTTCCTTCAAAGAGCAATGATCACATTTATTAAATAAGCAGGCACAAGCAAGTATTGTATATATCCTTTTAGATGGGTGATAATACTTACTTGAAACCTTCAAATCTAAATGCTCAATGTTTTAAGCATTAGAGCTGTGAAAATTCCAATGACATTTTACATTTTAGCAATACATATGATGATGGTGAGGTCCTCATTCTTCCAAATTGAACCTAAGGCAATTTTTTCCTATTTTTCCCTTCTCAAGTGCATGGTCATTCTGTTAACATGTCACAATGCGTTGGTAATGGCAATTAAATAGTTTGATAAGGTGTGTTATAACAGATACAATTACCAAACAAGTAAAATTAGCATGATGAGAGCTAAGGATTCCATCTTGGTAAAGAGGTTCGTCAACCATAAACATGATTGTGCATAAGTTTCTGATGTTTAACTATTTGCAAATTAAAATTCAACATTCAAATTTAGCAAAACAAAATAAGATACAAGCTAAGTTTCACCTTCAAAGTATTCACATTAATTAATAATTACTACTTTACATTGATACAACACAATGGCTACAAAAGATATATATATATATATATATATATATAAGTATGCCAAGTTCTGAGATGCAAACCATAATAGTTCTGTTAATTTAAGAATTATTATAAAGGTGATATAATAGTCCAAGATTCTTGGTTTCCTAAAAATCTTCGACATAGTAAAAACAACAACACAAAGCTGAGGCTAGAAAAGAAAGTCTTAGACACTTTCATTATGATCATGGGACTATTATAGAAACTGTGGGTAGAGAGAAGAGAAAAGAACTACAACAGTAAAAAGCATACCTTTAAAACATTGACAAGGTGTGTGCTAGTGTTATCTTGCAAACGATCAGGGCGATGGAGTCTTGCAGGATCAAGCCCACACAAGGCCAATTTATCTGGTTGCTCTAGACACTATAAAATATATGGCACATTCTATAATTACAAGATGACACATCCAAATAAAAAACATAAATCCAATAGAAAAATATGTGAAAACTTAGGCTGGAAAAAATGTTAAAATTGAAATAACCTAACACAAAATACAAATACAAGAGGGCAATACATTTAACTTGCCTGCATACAAAAGTCCTGGCATGTCAGTAATATTCTTGTACCCTCCAGTCCCTAAACAAAATAAATAATAGAATATTGCAAATAATCTTTTCCAAGCTAGATCAGTAGCCAAAATCAAAGAACAAGAAGAAAATAATAGATTTAATTGTTTTCTCCCATTATCCGAGGCTTTCCACCCAATTTAAAGTATTTAACAATTAAAATACTTAAAATTCAAGAACAGTCACCTGTTTAACAATTAAATCCCAGAAAAGAGGCCCAACGATGGCAGTCTCCCAGTTATGTATATGCAAAACATCAGGCTGCCTTCCACGTTTTACTATATAGTCCAATGAAGCACGAGAAAAATAGGAAAACCTAATAGCACAAGAAGATAATGTATCAAGATTTCTGACAATCCTGTGCACCATAATAAAGAAAAAGATTTTGATTTGATCAAATTTCACTTTCTTGTCATCTTAACCACGGTGAGTTACTGTTGCTGATGAAATTATCAGATTGTTAGAGTTGCCTTTTGATTTCTTCTCTCTCTCTCTCTCTCTGAAGATGGTTCACAAGCACAACTAATGTGGTCATAATGGATTACAAACAAGCACGTTATTAAGTAACATCATTGAATGTCTTTCTTCCTGTTACATTTTATTCTTTCTATCAACCTATTTTCTGAACTAAGACTAAGTTATCCCATTGTAATCCAGAAGAGGAAGAACTTGTATAAATTGTTAGTGACTCCTCAAAGGACTATACCGCATTCCAGTCTTCAATTTAACTCAACTGCATCAATTTATTTTGTTCCATTTTAAATAAGTAAATTAACATTTGCTACAACCTATAACAGTCAAGGATGAATAAAGCCCAATCTTGGAGTAATGCCAAATCCAAGTTTCAATTCTTAACTTGTAATCACTCATCCCTTGAACATTCTTCTATTTCTCTCAAGTCAAATAGGTTGAAAGAACAACCTTTCAAAATCATCTGATTAGCCATATATCATTGATCCTTGACACAAACTTTAACTATTAAATGTTTCTTTATGTACCACAAGGGCAGATGAAAAGCTTATAAACAAATTAACAGGGATACAATCTCACTTGCCTTTCAAAATCATCTGGGTAGCCATATATCATTTCTCGGCTGAAAAAGGATGAGTACTGTATGGGCTCTATCAAAGTGACTCCAATGCCATAAACAACACTGTCACATATTCACCGTAAGCATAAAGGCAAGAACCATCAGCAGATTTTAAACACAAAATGCGAGGTGAACTTCATCGCTGACTTCTTTCAAAAATTATTGACATCCACTTATATGCAGCCTTATGGTTATAGACAAAAATGCCAAACTAACCCAGTCCAAACTCTGTTTCCATGCAATTGACCATTATAATATGAATAAGCCTCTGCCTTAACTTCATGCAGCCCTTGCACTTCAGTTAGGTTCAAACAGGCATACCTATGTGAAAGTTAATACAGTCAAAGTAAGGAACCAGAAACATCAGGCTGTAATCAGATTCATACTAGAGTAATAGATTAAAAACGCTTTTGGACAAAGAGAACAAAATTGATCTAGAATATGCGCAATTTTTTTCAGCAGGTAATCTAAGAAATTTTAAAGAAGAATCAAGGGACAAAAAATGACTTTTCTTTTTTACTTTGGCAATATGACCTCCACCAGATGACCTTCCCTTTGCAGAGCACAAGATATGCCTGTCACATATGATGCCATAGATCCTCTAGAGATCAGTGGTGCCATTTCTGTGCAAATATGAACAATATGAAAAACATTTCTGCAGAAATTGACAGAAAGAAGAACAATCAGATTCTAATCTTTGAAAAGGGGAAAATGGAAAAAGAAGAAAAGGATGTCTATGGGCAGAACAAATTTTTATATTACCAAGTTTAAGTTATTAACAAAGAAGACAGCTAATCACATAATACTTCAGAAGACACTCCCACATAATCTACAAAATGTTGGCAAAATTATTCCCACACACAAGTCTAGACATGAATTCAGTATCATATTAAACACTAGGTTTTATATAGTAATCATATTCATTTGTTAGATCTTTAGATTCAGATATTCATGCTTGTCTGCTTGCTTGATGCTTCTCAGTAAGTTGCACATACTGTATGCCAGTAATATGAAATGGATGACAATTTTGGAATAAACTTCAGAAAGTTTGACGTATCATAATATACTTTATATCATTAGATGTGAGGATATATTAAAAAAAAAAGAATAAAATTGTTAAACATTTGATTTACTTTTTGCTGCTGTCTGAGAAGCAACGAAGTTCTTCTAAAAGCTCAGAGTCTGTTCTGTCTGGGATGTCAGTAAAAATATCAGCAACGCTCACTTTGTGTTTTATCACCAACCTTCTTAATTCAGATGCCTCTCCAGGAAAAATCATGTTGGTTAGGACCATCGAGTCAATCCGAAGCAGCAACGCCCAACAAATTGATAGGTTATCTGGGTTGGCAAGATACAAGCAGAAACATATAGTGCAACTAATCACCTAGTTAAAAAGTAAAGGCTACTAAGAAAAATATATTGTTGATAAAACCAGATTGTTAATAGATATGAACAATACCATGGATTTGCAGCCTATTATATATAGTAGGTTTATCAGCAATATATATGTTTCATGTATGATAATATTGCGTTATCAAAAGGGAGAAGACAAATGCGAAAGCACGCACATGCCTCAACCATTCCCTCAAGCACACACAGTCGAATTGTCTCTCATGCACTGGATTATTTCTTTGCCAAAACCAGATCACTATGGGAAGTTGATATGGGTATTTTGCCAAGTTGGGGTTTTGGAATTTGATCTCTAACCTATAGTTATGAAGACATTTATTGAATTCCAGCGAGCCACTTGAGTGAATGCTTTGTTGTTTATACTGAAAAACAGTAACATACTTGTGAATGTAACTAATCCATCATTGTTTAAAGAAACCAATTAATTGTAGAATTATAATATAACATGTGTATCAGCCAGACAAACCAAAAATTGTCAAAATATACAAATAACATGTATTGATCTATTCATCAATAATATTGCATAAGGTACAAAAGCGCAGCCATAATATCACCTTTTCCAGCACCAGCACGCTTTTCTGCTTCCAATTTCTCTATCCTGTTGAGCAGCGACTGTTTTTCTCTGTTTGCTTTGTTAAGTTCCTCTATGGCTGCAAGGCGTTGTTTGTTTAAGTATAGAATGTCTGTGTACACCAAGAAAACACATCAAAAGTTACAAAACACTTTTGTATAACTTACAATTATCACTAAGGTGGACTCCTCAGACAGCCCCAAAAAAGAAAGAAAGAAAGAAAGCAGAAATGAAGGGAACGAAGAAGGGAAAGATAGGAAACAGGAACTATTTACGGAAAATCAAGTTAAGTTTGTGAAAGAACTGACTTTGCTGAGCTTCTCTGAACAACTTCCAAATATCATGGTGTTCCACATCCTGATCAACTTCAGTTAACTAAAATATAGGGGGAAAAAAGGGCAATGAGATACTTGTAAAGTAAGGAAAGAGGAAAGTAGCCAGAAATGTGTAAACCACACCATATCTCAGGCAAAACCATATACCTGCGACATCTCCACATTATTACTACCTTCTAACCTGAGATGCATATTGATAAAATTAGTTGAGGACTAATCCCAAGTAAATACTGGCTAAAATTACAAAAGGATATATTATAGGACAAATGTTAAAGAAAACTCTCACCGTTGTTCATCTAAGCGATTGTCATCTCCATTATTTCTGAAAATGCGTTATATATAACAGGTCAAGTGAACTTTTCTATTTAATATGCCTTCAATCAATTACAAGATGAATTTTACCCACTATCAATAATCAATGCAAAAATGATGACTTATTAGCCACGCACATCAAACTTCAAAGTTGCATTATAACAAGCCTCTAGTTGTGAGTAATTAACTAGAGATTTTAGATTCAAACCATTGCTCTGTCGTGTCATGTACCAAAAAAATTGCATTATAACCGGACCACACTCAACTATTCACTGAAAAAACAATCAAAACAGATGCCTAACTTCCAAATTCATATTGTTTGGGAGAGAAACCAATGTACTGCAATGAGATGGTTGTGAGCTTAGAAGAATAATTACTCAGGTTTCTAGCAGCATTCGATGCAGGATAACTCAATTCAGGAGTCTCACCTCAAACAACGTAGTGGCCAACCAGTAATGGGTTTTTGGGGCGGGGTTCTGGACGTTGGAATGCAACGAAGCGAAGGAACCCCGATCCCTGCGCTTATTAATGTCCCCATTCTCCGTTTTCATACACGGATATAGAGAGGAGAGGAATGAGGAAGCTGCACTCGTTCAACTAGCCCGCTGGGGCACTAGTCCCATGACGATGTAAAGATGGCATCCATATCCACGATACCAGTATTAATCCAATAGGTTAATCACTCTGAAAAATATTGCCTTGGTCACGGAAAAGGGACTGCAAATGCAGGAGCAAGGGGACAAAATTCTTCGGGAAATTTCCATACTCTCTCTAAACATGAAAATTGTATTTACAGTAATTTCGCTCCACGACAAGAATTTACTGTGGTTTCTCCTTCAAACTTATGATTATCTGTCAATGTCGCCATCGAAATGAACCGCGGATTTAGTCGATGCGTCGAAATATCACCGTGTAAGACGTTTATCCCCTCAGGAAAACACGAGACGCAGACAAATTGAATACGTTTTGTCAAACTTCAAATAATAAAAACAATAAGAAAAATTACCTAAGCTCCTACATAATTGATTTGTATAATCACGCATGACTGAGACCAAAAACAGTTGCATGTTTGACATATCAATGGTAAAATTTGAGCATAAGATAATTTTGTTACTGCTCGTGTGGAATTGTAGATTTCACAAGAAGCAAAATTGAACACTGATAAAAATAAATATCGTTAGCATAGTTATCAAATTGTAATTTAAATAACGAATTAAAAGGCTAATATTTAAATTATGAATCGTAAATATGATTTTAAAATATATCAAATAAAAATTAAATGCCACTAAAATATGTCCAAATAATAAATTTAAATCAGAAATTGACAAAAGTTTAATTAACTGTAAATCTTACAAAACAAAATTTTAAGTCATCTCTTAAGTATGGATTTTAGCCTTGGGTGTATATTATATATATATATATATATATATATATATAGGTATAGCAAATATATGTGACTATATTCCAAATCATATTCAAATTTAAGTGAGACTATGTCATCTCACTCAAAATAAGAAGGAAAAAAAAAAGTGTTTGTGAGTCGTGTAATGACTGCCTTCGTGTGTGGAACTGAGTCTATGATGATATACGCTTGCTGCAGTGGCTTGGATTTAAATGGAAGGGTGAAGTTTGCAATTGAGGAATGCTTTGCTATGCCGCAACCACATGGAGATAAATGGACATCACCCTCATTAATTGAAACGACATCATTCAATTGAAGGGAAAAAAATAAGGATCATCATCTTCCTCTAGAAAGGAGTTTGCATCAAGTCATGAAAGATCTGATTTTGTGACCTGATGTCTGATGATGATGCAGAGTTTTGAATTGTCAAAATATCGTAAATCATTATTTTCGACATGAATCAAATAATTTCAATGATTTAGATATACATTTTTTCTAATTCAACGAATGATTCATGTCATTCTCAATCCGAATCAAGTTATTCTGTACCATTTGAATCATATATCAGATAATTTATATAACCATGATCGCTAATTTAGCACTTTACCTCATAAAAATAATACAATTTCGAATATACTCATAAAAAATATCTATAATTATAGTCATAATATTCATATTAAAAAGTAATTTTAGGAATTGTTAGTTACATCCACATTTACAAGAAGAGCAAGTACAAAATGGCTCCATCTTTTTTTTCAAAGTTATTTTACATAATTCTAAAAAATTAATTTTAAATTTAAAACTAATTTTGTGTGTATACGGGTACGTGCGCATGGGTTAGTTCCTTTACAAAAATAACTTAAAACATTGTTTGATATAGAGAATCTTTTTTAATGAAAAAATAAATAAAATATTAATTGAATATAAACGAATGAATTATATTTAGTATAATAAAAAAGATATTCTTTATATATTATTTGATATGATGAAAATAGTAATAAAATAAAAAAATAAATGATAACAAATAACTAAGATATCCTTAGTTTTAAAAACATAACATAGAAATAAAAAAAAATAGAATGGAAGATTAACAAAATTGCCCTCTAATTTTTTTTGGATGAAAAAAGTAGATACATTATTTTAAATTTTAAATTATATAATTTAATTATGTCTTTTCCTATATGTAATGTAAGTAAGTACTCTTACATCTTATTTTGAATCCAATATTAATATCATATTTATATTAACTATTAAATATTATATATCTATATAAATTGTGATGGAGTTGCACTGTAGCTAAAATGATTATTAGAGTTGCACTGTAGCTAAAACGGTTACTAGGCGATTCCTCACTAGACTGTGTGGTGACACTGTTTATGTATTGTTTATATCCGTATAAATACTGTTTACTCACTCTTTTTAAAAATAAAAAAAAAATTTGTGAGATCTAAGGGGAGATTTCAGAGTCCTTGCAAATGTAGAGGAAAGCATCTAGTTATATATAAAATGTCCTTGGTAAGAAAAAGAATCATCTTGGCTTTGTATTGGACAAAAAAACAAAAACGTTTCAAATTTTAAATTATATAATTTAATTTTTTTTAATTAAAAATGCCGGAACACTAAAAACATTTATATATCCAATATAGCCAGAACAGTTTTTTCTTGTATGTACGTTGTTCTTAATAGCAAAATAAAATTTGCGTTTTAATCTAGCAACCAAAAATTAATTAACAAATAAAAAATGACAAAAATTGTTAAAGCTAATGTACCATCAAAGGGCAGAATAAATTGGCTTCAGACTTTCTCTCTTTTCTAGACTATAGTGCGAAAAAAGATAAGGAAGATAGTTTTCCTCCTCCATCAAACTTTCTATTTACCAAATGCAATTAGTGATTGGAATCCTTTCGTTTTCAATTTTTTCAATTTTCCTAATTGAAAGAAAGTTTAATTTCTACAGTATTAATTTTTCATAACAAAAGATAATGTTAACTAGTTTCAACTTTTCTCGCCAAAATTTATACGCTGTGAACATTATTTTATTGCACAATTACCAGTAACATATATTACCAGAAAATATGCAATTTTTTTATATTTTATTTTTCTCCATTTGCTTTCGAACATTTTAAGAGAAACTCCATTTCAGTCCACTGCTTCCATTCTATGCATTTAAAGTGGTAAACATTTCCCTTAGTGCCGTTTGGTATGCCCATTGAAAATGAATTCCGTCTTCATAATTACATATAATATTTATTATATTTTTATAATTATTACTCAATAATATATATATATATATATAACTCGCACTGTTGCACTACTTCATGACATCATATCAATTTATATACTGTTATTTATGTACTATTTTCCCCCCTTTCTGCAAGACCCTTATCTTTTTTTTCCTTTTTTCCCTGTAGAGCCTACAGGAACATTTCTGAATCCCTTGCAGCAAGGGTACGTGCTAGTTTAAACTATAAATTCGTCTACGTATAGAATATATAATTATAAATATTTAATAGTTATATAAGAGTATAAGCCCTTCCACAAGATCCCCGACTTTTTTCACCAACAATGAAAAAGGTATTCCCTGCCTTCTCCCTGTTTTTTTTCCCTTTTCCTTCCTTTGATTGTTTTTACGAAGAATTGGAAGTTCGAAAAGGTGCTTTTAAGATGTGACAACAATCTTTTACCATCCATTATTTGTACAATGGAGCCCAAGGGATGTCAAAACATCACAAAATGCATGCATCCCCTGCGACTATAAAGGGACATCTTTTCCACCTAGATCAAACTAGAACTCGTTAGAACGCGGGCAACAGACTTCTATTCAATTGATGAATTGATTAAATCCCATGAAAAACAGCTAAGAACAAGGGAATGTCTCTAATTGAACGAATTACAAAGGTGAAAGCCAAGGGACGATGCGGTGTTAATGCTCAAGCAAGCTTACGCTTATTTAACTTGGCCATTCGTCTTTTCCGCTCTTTTTCTTCCTCCTCCTCTATCAACCGGAGTTGCTCTTCATCCTCCCTCTTGGCAATTTTGGCACTGTATATATCACCAAAAGAAAACATAAATCAAACACCAGAAAAATTCATGATTACAAAGGAGGGCAAGCCAGAAATTTGATATATAAAGGTGACCGGTAAATTTTGCAAGGCAAATATAAAAGGTTCTTACATCACGTGTCGTGGTACGTCTAAAGTAAGGGCCAATGGAGTAGTAAATACCAAATTAAAGATTAAAGAAACAAACCTCCTTCTTTCCTCCCTCATGATGTCATCAAAGCCTGCCTCCATATTGATATCATCATCATCATCATCAGCAAACTTGTTGGGGTTGTAGCTGCAAAATATTCAACAAAATGATTATCAACAGTTAATAGATTAGCAGAAAGATGATTATCTCTGCGCTGAAATTGAGAACCTCCAACCAGAAATATCAAACACCAGGAACATACTACTGGTAAAATACTTTTGAAGATACAAAAAAGCTTGTTTGATTCTGCTCTGGTTTTAATGTTTTTAAAACAAATGTTTTTTAAAACAAACTTTGAAAACAAAAAAATTAAAAAATCTGTTTGAATCATTATTTTTAAAAATTACTGTTTTCTATTTTTTTCCTGATTTTGCAGAATAAAAGTTAACAAAACATTTAAAAAATGTTTTATTTTTTTTGTTTCCAAAAACCCAATTCTGTTTTTATGTTTTACAAAACACTTTATAAAAAACACATTATCAAACAAGTTTTTTTATTTTTTATTTTTGTTCTTAAAAACAGAAAACTAATTTTAAGAATTGTTCTGGAAACAAGAAATCAAATAGGCCCACAGACTCTCCTATGAAATAAAAAAACGAATAAAGATCAGTGAATATAGACTGGCATTTTAAAAGATCCAGCTAAAGTCACTAGCAGACTAATGGTGAACAGAAACAGAAACAAAAAATCACAGCCAACCCAGATGTCCTATGACAAATTACAAGTATATTCTCGGTCACAGCCAAAAGCTACCCAACAACTCCCAAATACTTATCACACAATTCTTCCAATTTCAGAAGGACTACCAGTTGTACGATTTTAACATAGTCTCAATAACTGTACACAAAATCCACTCCCTTTAATCCACGTAAAGAAAATCAAGAGAAGAGCAGTTCATCAAGCAAGATCTGTAATCATTTGATTCGTTCCCATCATCTTTATCAAAAACATTGCAAGGAACAACTGCAAGTTAATAAAAACTAAAAACACTTACTGAAACATTCTTCTGATCATGCTAATAGCCCTTTGATCCTCATCATCATCATCATCATCAAAGGGTCGTCTTACAGGCTTCTTCTTGGGGCGTTGATCTTGGAAAGCCCGATGTGTTGGATTCTGAGTAGGTGGCTTTTTTGTCTGTTAAAACAACAGTTAAGAAAAAATATTATCTTCAATAAGAAGCTAAAAATACATGTACACGAACATGTATACAGCATCACGAACCTGAGCAATTGATGATGCCACTGGCTGTTTGGGTATCATTTTAGGCTTTTCCCTTATGTCTTTTCTTTGTTCCACACTCTGCTTTGAAATAGATGATTGAGCTTTTACAAGGGGTGGTTTCTGCACAGCATTTACAGGGTTTTTTATACCTGAAGCCAAAGACGAATTGCCCATGGTACCAACAGGTGTCTTTGGAGGCAGGCCTTTTGGCCCCACTGGCCGGCCAGGTCCATTCCCACTGTTGTTCCCAAGCTGTTTTCTCAAATCTGCTGATGCCATACTAGGCTTACTGTTAGAAGTTAACTTATTATTGGACCCCGATTTAGGAGGCAATTGGCCACCCACAGATGTTAGTCTTGTGTCCTCACGACCACCATAAACTTGCTTGCCACCATTGCTTAAAGGCTGTTTACTCTTTCCTTGTACTTGAGCTGGCCGTGCCTCTTCAACATCAGCAAAAAACCTGTATAAGTTTTCTCAATCATAATAATATGTTTAAACCCCACAAACATCCCACATAAACTTGTGATATACCAGAACTTCGGGCAGACATATTCCTAGGTGGGGGCTCTTTCGCAGGAGCTGGAAGCTCTGCATCATCAGACAAAAGAAAGGAGTAATCTCTTGTATCCTTGATTTTCTGGGCTTTAATTTTCACCTGCATAAACAAAAGAATTAATCACCATCATTTAGCGCACAGATGCTAGTTTATGTTAGAAGAGCAATTCCACATGAATAGCTTCAATACCTCACTAGTTTTAGGAAGCTGATTATAAACTGAAGATTTTGATCCCCCTTTAGATACTTTGTTTTTGTTCTTGTTCTGCAGGCAAGATCATTGTGAGAATACCGATGCACGGCATAATACAAGGCCAGAAATATATTAGAAAATATTTATCTTTTGCATAGTTTCCCAGCAGTGAAGGATAAAAAAATAGTGACAGGCGTGAAGCAACAAACAGACAAATACAGCAATTTGGACAATGCAACAAGAAACTCAGGAGTATATACAACAACAACAAAGCCTTTTCCCACTAAGTGGGGTCGGCTATATGGATCAATCGACGCTATAAACACCTATCGTAAATCATATTTTTAGACAAACCAGTTAAATCTAAATTTTTCTTAATAATTTCTCCTACAGTTTTTCTTGGTCTTCTTCTACCTCTAATTATTGGACTATTCTCCATCTCATCTATTCTCCTAACTGGAGTTTCTATAGGTCTCCTCCCGACATGACTGAACCATCTAAGTCTTGATTCTACAATCTTTTCGACAATAGGTGCGACTTCCACCTTCTCTCTAATGTATTCATTTCTAATTCGATCTCGTCTAATGTGTCCACTCATCCAACACAACATTCTCATCTCTGCAACATTGAACTTATTCTCTTGTTGACTTTTTATTGCCCAACACTCAGTTCCATATAATATTGCAGGTCTTATAACTGTACGGTAGAATTTACCCTTAAGTTTGAGTGGTACTCTTCTATCACAAATAACACCCGAAGCACTCTTCTATCTCTTGTTGACTTTTTATTGCCCAACACTCAGTTCCATATAACATTGCAGGTCTTATAACTGTACAGTAGAATTTATCCTTAAGTTTGAGTGGTACTCTTCTATCACAAATAACACCCGAAGCACTCCTCCACTTCATCCACCCCGCTTGAATCCTGTGTTACGTCTTCTTCTATTTCCCCGTTATGTTGTATGACAGATCCAAGATATTTAAATCGTGTAACTTGTGGTATAATATGTTCTCCAATTTTCACTTCTGCGCTAGAAGTGGTGTGTCTCTTACTAAACTTACACTCCATATACTCCGTTTTACTTCTACTTAAATGAAATCCATAAATTTCCAAAACTAATCTCCACCTCTCCAACTTCTCATTCATTTCCACTCTCAATTCTCCAACTAAGACAATATCGTTTGCAAAAAGCATACACCATGGCACCGACTCTTGGATATGTTCAGTAAACACATCCAATACTAGAGTAAAAAGATAAGGGCTCAGAGTTGACCCTTGATGTAAGCCAATAGTTATCGGAAAATCTTCTGTAGGTCCACCTTTTGTTACTACCTTAGTTATAGCCTCATCATACATATCTTGTATTGCTCGAATATAAGCTATACGAACTCTTTTTTTTTTCCAGGGCCTTCCATAGAAGTAAAGAAAGCACACTAAAATGGAATAAGATAAAGCTATCTATTCCTAACTCTGGTCCCAAGTGATGAGGAGTTCAGTCCTTGCCTCTCCCATACTTAAAAAATGTTATCACGCAAAAAAATAAATGAATAGACAAAGCTAAGGTCTAAAAAAGAAAGGATGTCTAAAATAAAAAGTGAAATTTAGAGGAGGCAGCACCACATAGGCAAGAACAGAAAAGGGATGAAACTCAACGCAAAATAAATAATAAACACACGTTAAATCTATGACTATGAGCTATCTCATACCTCAGGAGCCTCAACTCATATTCCTCACTCCTAAAAACTTCCAAGCCAAACAAGAATTAAACTTAAGAAAGTTGGCATCAAAAGGGGGGAAAAATTCATGCATAAATAAATAAGAAAAAATCTACCAACATATACTGCAATATCTCAATTGGTTATTCCTCTATTCATGAGATGGCAGACTAAAGAGGAAAAGGAATCACTTACTATATTTGAACAGGTAAATTTTTTTGTGCAACTTTCTTTGTTGGGCATATCACTATGGGTATGTTTGGATTGAGATGAATGAAGGGAAAGAGAAATTTTTAGACATTTCCTTTGACTAGATTCAAAACATTCTTTTCCTTCCCTTCTCATCCATTTATTCTACTCAATCAAAACATATTCAATGAGGAAAAAAATGTTAGATTTAAATCTTAAAAAAATATATAAATTAAAATTTCCCTTTCCTTCTCTTTTCCTTCCGTTCTCCTCAATCCATACCCACCCTAGGAACAATGTGCCAGTAGCCATAAGAACAAGACGGCCACTGTACCACACGAGACCACTTCATGAATATGCCCAACAGAAAGAAGTCACAATACATACAAGTAATTCTGATAGATTGAAAGTTAAAGCTATCCAATACAAATTAAAAAAAAAAAATTATTTAACAAAATGGCAAAACAAGGTATCTGAGTTCTTACGATATTATGTGGGTTAGAAAGCATAGATGCCAAATGCTGGTTTTCTAACAATGACTTGCTCTCTTGGATGACTCTTTGTGCAATAACAGGTTGCGAAGGACCAAAAAATGAACCATAACTGCAACAATAAATGAAGAATGTATTTTGAGAAATACTCACAGTAAGTAATTTCATCCTAGCACTGCAACATCCCAACTAAACATAAACAATATAAATGATGAGCATAAAAAATGTGTGAAAATATTAAGTTCAACTACACAAACAAAAAGGAAAAATAAACAAAATCTGTAGCCAAGCACAGGAAATAATAGATTTCTAGTGTAAAGTAAAAGTCAAACAGCAAAGCATGCTTAAAGCTGCTAAGCACAGAAACAACATCACTTTACAAACAAATAAATGAGGTAGAGGACGTCTGTACAGATTTATTTTCCAACAAAAGCAGAGAGTTTTACTAGAAAGAAAAGAAAATACAACTCATTGGAGGATAAGATTACTACGATATCCTTGAAAAAGAAAGACAAGATAATATGAACCCATAACAAAGTGACAAAAGTCCTAGAAAACTTGTAAGTGTAAAAGAACCTCCAGTCTCCATATAAGTCAAGAAATGCCCACAAGATGGTTAAGACTTTGGGGAGAGCAAAAAGAAAGTAGCCTCCTAATGGAAATACATAAATCTTCCAAATGAGGCAAATGATAGAGACTAATGAGCAAATATCCCTAGTACAACTAACTGTGTACAAATTACCATTACAAATAAAATATGTTAACAAAAAGATGCTGCTCTGCACTTGAACCCTTGAGTCAAAGACAAAGTCAACATAAAATATTTACAAATGCTGCAAATTTACTGATAATTACAAGGTGATTCATGTATTGAGTGATGACATAGTTAAGACTCATAACTCATTAAAGCACCTATGTAGTGCAAGATCTTAATCTCAAGAGATCACTAAACAGTTTTTCATTTCATTAACATAAAAACGTCAAATTTGCAAGTTTACCAAAGGATATGTAACACCTAGATAATGCCACTCAAGCAAGCCAACTGATTCCCTCCAATAGAAATAACAAATGAGGTTCATGATAGTATTGGGAAAATTATTAAAAAAAAAAAAAAGTACATTCAATGTTTGCTCACACAATCTGCAAGCTCAAGGGCTTTCAGTAATCACTACCTTTGCATAAGTCAAAATAGGACTTGCTTGTAATGCATAAAAGCTCAAATCAATCAGAAAATGGTGACTTCTTGCCATTTCTGATTCCATTTTGAATGCTTTTCTGAACAATATGATTAAACCAATATGGAATCTTCAAAATTTGGATATGAGATGGCTTCAGTGACAAGAATCATGACAGGTGAATTATATATAAAAAACAGTAATCTATCAAAGCTCAAAGGTTTTGACATAGTTGTCAAATCATAATATGTAGTGCAAATTAGAAATCATATTTCTAAATCATGAATCATAAATCAAATTGTACGATTCAATAATAAGTGAAAAATAGCCTAAATATAAAATATGACTTATGTATATCTTTATAATATGCATAAAGCACTCAAGTTAGTGAATCTAACCCAAGAGTTAAGCAAAATACTTAAACATAAGTCACATATAAGCTTGTTAGTCATATAATTTTTAAACAATTAATTCTTGAAATAATCTCAAGTAATATCCTTCTTTGCTTTCTTTATAAGATGCATAGACAACACTAAACAACAATACAATAGCAGCAGCAAAATGGTTGCTTCAAAAAAGCTTCTGCCAAGGAACAACCAGAAAATGGCACCTTCTTCCCAGTTCTAATTCTACTTTGAATGCTTTTCTGAACAATATGATTAAAACAATAAGGAATCTTCAAAAATGGATATGAGATGGCTTCAATAACAATAATCTCGATCAGTGAACTATACATAAAAACAGTAATCTATCTACACTGAATGTATATAATAGCATGCAATTCCAGACAACAGAAGAAAGGTGACAAGGCTAAGCTCAAAGATTTTGACATGGTTGTCAAATCATAACACGTATCGCAAATCATAAATCAAATATCAAGTGAAAAATAGATTAAAATATAAAATATGACCAGTGTGTATCCTTATAATATGCATAAAACACTCAAGATGGTAAATTTAACCCAAGAGTTAAGAAAAGTACTTAAACATAAGTCATAGATAAGCTTATTAGTCATATAATGTGTAAATAATCAACTCTTGAAATAATCTCAAGTAATATCCTTTTTTGCTTTCTTTATGAGAGGCATAAACAACACTTAACAATAATACAACAGGAGCAGCGAAATAGTTACTTGAAAAAAGTTTCTGTCAAAGAACAATCAGAATATTGTTCCCTAACAATGTGATAACATCTACTTTAAATGAAACAATCATTTATAGTGTGTTTGGTAAAGATTGTTGTAAATATATGTAAGTACATACAATTTAAAAAACACACATAGTGAAGTTAAATGGATACAATTTCAAATTAGGAAAAGGTAATTGTCAGAGACTCAGAATTTTAAATGTTAAAAGTCTTTAGGCATTTCATATATTGGAAAGTCACAACTTCTTTGAAAAGCACCCACAAGGTGCTTCTCAAAAGCAGCTACAGCAATGAAGAATCACTGGAGGAAATAACCTCCACAAAATTTTACCAAGCACAAAATTAAGACTTTCACTGTCCAAAAGCATTAGCATTAAAAGCTACGGCAATTCCAAATGGAGCTTGATAATATAACATCACTTTTGTGTCAGGTAGTTAACGCTTTAGACTGAAAGCTGTGTAACTGTTGATCACTGCCAAACAGTTTTTCATACCAACACCTTGTCTATCATAACTAAATTTATAAACCACTTGCAAGCATAACTAAACTCCATTTGATCATTCAAGGGAATATCAGACAGATGCAAAAGAAAATAGAAATCAATGCAAAGGTGTACCACATGATAAGGCAATCAATGTGACAAAGGAAGCAGTTAAACAACCTGATTAGTATCCTTTGAAAACAAAGTCAAAGATAAGAGGTTAAGAACCAGTGAAAACTCGTTCTAATGGGTACAACACTCACTTATCATAAGGAAGCTTTTTCTTCCTTTCACTTGAACCGGCAGGTGAAGTACTGCTCTCCTTCTTCATCTGCTTTCTAATTGATTCTTTCAATTTCTGCCTCAATTCAAGGTACTCCAGTTCTTCCTTTGGTGGTTTAGGAGGCTGTTCCTCTTCATATTCCTCCTCTCCATCCTCTTTATAATTATATTCTTGCTCTTGTCCCTCATCCTCATAATCATCATAATCCTCATAACCCTACAAAAAGGGAATAAGAGGAATAATGAGGCATAAAAACTAGTACCACGCAAGATTATTAGATGTAGGAAGAAAATGAACAAAGGGGGTTAAAAAAAAAAAGAAAAAGCTGACAAGCAATGGACATTTTGTCCTCGAAGTTGAGACTGCTTACGTCTCTCTCATATTCCTGCATTGCCGCTTGATGAAGAAATAGACAGCCACCAATTACAAGTATCCAGAGTCCCAAACCGCAAATATAAGAAACTCGATAGATGGCCTACTCTGCTGGTACCAAACCACAATGCAAATTTAGATTAGAAACGAAGCTGAATTTCTCCGCACTATAACTGACAGTGTGTATTAGGAAAGACGAGAGCAAAAAGGAATCCAATTCCCTTAACAAAATAGATACAATCTTCTCTCAGGAAAAATAAAACTGGCTAATAGGGTGAACAATTAGCTAGCATTGAACAGAAATTTATATGCTTGTTTGTTTATTCCCCAAATTGCCACTCACGCGAAGATCTCAAAGATATTCAATGCTTGTGCAGTAAAACCTAGGAGCAAAATCGCCTCATATTCATCGGAGGCAGCTGAATCGACTCAGGTTTTGGGGGAAAATCTACAGAGACCAAAAATATATAAACAATTGCAACAAGCATAAATTTAACAAATGGAATAGAACTGGAAGAATGAAAGGAAAGAAAGAATTAGAGAAAGCTTACCGTGATCTCTCCACAGCGGAGAGGTGTCAATTAGGGCAGAAAAGCGAAAAAAATTGGGGCAGAACGGCCTTTTATGTTGTCATTCCAGAAATTTCCATCCATCTACTTCCACCGTGCTCCCTATCCATGGACCTATCGTGAATCCGATCGTACTCATTACCCACCCGACCCGGATCATTACAATCTTTTATTAACAACACTTTTAATAGGCTGCAATAAATCAACAATAATTTATTAAAAATTATGTATATCAATATCTTTACGTTACTTTTCGAATTTGAATTCTTTATATTTAACTAATAAATATATAGTGTGCATTTAAAAAAATTAATAATTAATACAAGGAGACAAGGTAAATATCAAATGTATTTATATTATTTTGCTTTATTTTATTCCTTAAATATGTGATACATTACTAAAAACATCACAATCTGTTCCCTCTCACATCACTTGGTCATGTAACATAATGTATATTCTAAGAGAATTTTGGGGTGCACCACTATATCTCACATTTAAAATTTGATTCATACATATAAGCCTTTGTAATATAAAATAAATCATAACCATTAAATGTAAATATACATTAGATGCATTAACGAATTTCACGTTTATTCTATTCAATTTGATTCTACCAATAGTAGATTAACCCATAAGATAAATAATAAATATTAAATTAAATTAAAAAATAGACACAAAATAAGAGTCAATTTTTAGATGTTTGTTGTAAAATCTTCAATAATTTTTTTTTGAAAAAATAACTTAATTATATAATTTTCTTACAAAAAATATATGTAATCCGTATCTAAAATTATTCATTTAACTAATGTACTTTATAAGAAATGTAACCTTTCAAAAATATATTTCTTAATACTAATGCTATACATTTTTGTTAAAAACAATAAAATTCGATTATTTTAAATTTTTTTATGTTTATAATAGTTCTTTTATTAATTAAGTATATGTGTAATATATATTATTGCCAAAATTAAATATTATTTTTAATTGGTTAAGTTTATTTTAAAAGTTATTTTGTGAATATAGTTTTTATTTTTAATATGTAATTATTTTTTTATTAATTGTCTTTAAAGGTTATTAAATTTTAAAAGAGTGATTATCTCATAATTTGTTAATTTTAAAAAAATTGAGAATAGTTACGATTCTAGTAAAAAACGAAAGAAGGTTGAATTTTTAGTTGTAACTTATATTTTAATTTTAGAGATGAAAGAGAAATTTTTTATGACATAAAAAAAAAGACCATGTAATTACATCGTATCTCTATAGAGAAAATGAGACCAAGTGGCTCATAATATGGAAAAGAATTTTTAAAAAGGCCTCATCGCATAATACTTAGCATATTTAATAAAATCAAATTAGATTGATTAGTTTAATTAAAAAGTAATAAATTAGTCCTCAGTTTAATTTAGTAGGTCCAGAAAACTAATTTATTAAAAAATTGATTAAAAATATATTAAATTAATCAACAACTAATAAAATCAATAAAAATCATATGGTTAAATGGGTCAAACAATGTTTTGGTGGATCTCAAACTCAAAAATAAAGAAAAGAATTTAGAGGAGAAAGAACAAAACAAAAATTGAAGATGAAAGAACAAAAATTGGAAAAGGATGGCGTTGGATAGAGTTTTGGACGACGAAGCTGCGTAAGGCGGGAAAGGGGACCGACGGTGGCTAACGGAACCATTCCAAGAGAGATGAGAAAGAGTCTGCTGCATTAAGATACAGTGAAGAAGAAGGACAAACGTGAGATACAAGGAAGAAAACGGAAGCAGACATGAGAAGGAGCCTGGTCTTAAGTTAGTCAAATTTGTAGGGAAAGTTATATTTAAAAATTTAAGTTATAAAAGATTTTAAAAATTAAAATTATTTTAATGATCAAAATTATTATTAAATTTTAAAAGTTCTATTATTAAAATTTTAAAATTTTAAAATTATATTTTTTAAAAAATTAATATTTAAATTATTTAAATTATAATTTCTTTCAAGTTTAAAATAAGTTTTAGTATATGTTTGGGTCTGCCCTTAGACATAGAGAAAATCACGTTCAATAATCACTTTTATGCAAAAACAATTCTTTGTTGTTTTTACCCAAATCACATTAAAAAAAAAAAAAGAGAGTTAAGCTAAACATGTACTTAATGACCAAACTAATTGGTTGTATTATTAGAGTTTAAACAAATTATTATAAAACTTTTAATTTTTTTATTATAAATGTTTTTTAAATTTTTTTAATTTAAATTTAATTAAAGCTTGTGAGCATTTATGGCGGACGTGAAGAGACATGAAGAGACGTGAAGATATAATGAAAATTGCGAACTTTTGTTTTAATCAACTGCGCGGCATTTATTTTTAAGATGAAATTTTTGTAGTTAACAAATTATTTTTAATTTATTTCTATTATAATTTTGTTTTGTTATTTTGTAATGATAATAGACAATTTAATCAACCATATAATTAATACTCTAAAATTTTAATAGGTATTTTTTAATTTTTTTATTAATTTTTTTAATAAATGTAGATAATTCTTTTGTTTATGAGAATAATTTATTAATATTACTCAAACTTTTAAAGAAGTATAAAATCAATAATAAATATTTAAAATCTATTAATACTAATTTATTTTTTATTATTTATTATATTAAATTTTTATATATAAATTTAAAAATTATATATTTGATTATTATTCATTCAATTACAATCAAGGTAGTAAATTATGAATCATTATCTTAACTTGTTTAATAAATAATCTGATTTTAAAAATATTTATTTATACTTAGCTACAAACAATCTACACTTCTTTCTTTCTTTTTTAATAATATGAAACTCCTAAAAATTAAATATACATTAGTTTTTTCTTTGGAAAAGATCAAGGGGAAATTACATTTTATCATTCTAAAATATAGCCCAATCACAATATTTGTATTTGAACTTTAAAATGACACTTTGCTCCTTGAATTATTATAAAAAGTGAAAACAATTTTTCATTTATTAGCCTTCTTATGACTAATAGAAGTTGAGTTTTGAACATGTCAAAGTTAATTTTCTATGATATGTTATGAGAAAAATTACTAATATCATTGTGAAAATATTTATTTCTCTTGCGACAAATAGTATAATATGACTTTTATTTTTGAAATAGATAGTACAAGTCTTCCTTTATATGCTTAAAAGTCAACTTATGTTAATTAATATAACTATTAGATATTAAATTTAATAGATGTTTAATAACTTTGCTTTTTGTGATAGTTTAGAGAAACACAATTTTACACTGTAAAAATTAAGTACTAATATTATAATTATACTATAATTCAAAGGGAAAATTATACTCTCTCTACAATTATAAAGGAATTAATGATAGTATGTGTTTAGATAGATGTCAATGAATGGAATAATTAATTTAAAGTAAATTATTATTTGGGGGTCTTTTAGAATATAATTTTTTTAGTTACAATTTTTAACTTCTTAATTATAATTTTTATTTTTTAAACTTATAATTTGGAATCTAAAACTAAAAAAAAGTTTTAAAAACATACTTTTTGGTCAATATTAAAAAAATCAGACAAAATTGACTGATTAAATTAAAAAACCAATGAGTCAACTTTGGTATTAATTCACTTAACTCGCAAATCTGACTTACCAAAATACTAATAAAAAATTAGTTGAGTTGATAAAAAATCAGTTAGTCAAACTTTTTTTCTTTAATTGATAGAAGAAGAAAGTCTAATAAGAAGAAAATGGGTTCGTGGATCTAAAGGCAAGGATAAAGCTCTAACACACCCTTAAGCCACAGCTAGAGTATGGGTTTGCGAACTTGAAGAATAAAGCTTCTAAAGAACAAGGATATGAAAGATAAAGTATAAGGATTTGAAGAGCATAGATGAAGCATCGAGTTCATGAATTCATCTGTTTTGTGGATTGTAGATTACTTATATGAAGATTAGTGAGTTAATGGAAGAAGACGAAGAAGAGTTAATGAATGAAGAAAAGCCCATATGGTGCGTTTGAAGGCTTGCATTAGAATACAAAGGAACTAGTGTTATCTAATTTTGTTGTCCCCCATCCGAACTTTGTTTTCAAATATGGTACGTTTACATACTAGAACACCAAAATCAACAAACTAATATTGTTTTTAGATTATGCTATGTAATTATCAACTTGTGCTTGTTATTTAAATAGCTAGCCATTAGTATAAAAAAAGACATTAGATGAATTAAGGAGGACATTGTAACAGGCAAGGTATACTTGCAAACTGTCTTTGGTATTTTGGTCTTATTATATAGTTTTTTTATATTATTATATATTTTATTATTATTTATTATATATCTCTTCTTAATTATCATATTAGTGGGTTAGAGAGAATGGTTGAGAAAATATAAAGAAGAGGGTGGTGTAGGAGCATGAATGAGAGAATATGAAAAAAGGAAGATATTGAATTGATTTGAGTTTTGATTTTCTAATTTTGATAGAAGAAATGAAAGAAAAGATAGAAAGTGAGGCATTTGTTATGATAATTATACATTATTTTAATGTATGTAATTTTAAAATATATTACTTTAATTATATTAACATTAGACAACACAAATAAAAGCTTCTTTCTTCGCTTTATTGTATAACAAAATAACAAATCTTTTACTCCCATGTACCATGACAATCACCAATTTGGCCAGATTGGAAGGAACTCACTCACATGATGCATTGGGTTGCAATGCGATGTGAAGTGGAGGCTTAGGAAGAGACTTTCAAAATTTGCAAAGTTATGGAAGACAACTATGAGGTGGGTATATTAAGAAATTAAATTTAAAAAAGGATTACTTGTAAGAGGCTTATTAGGAAATTTCAAAAAGGAACAAAATCTAAAAGAATTCAAAAAAATTGATTGTGTGAATAATGTTTCAATTGAATAAATTTAAATCCCTTTGCATAATAAAAATTAAAAAAAATATTTTTTATTAAAAAATTTTACAAAATTTGAATATTTTGTAATATACGTTGTGGTTTAAATTTGTATTAGTAATAAAATGTTTCAAATTTATTGGTATTTGTTTAAACTCATTAATCATGATAAAATTTGTGATAGTTGGTATAAATCCGTATGTATATAAAAAAAATTGGCAATCAACTGCAAGCAAATAAAAAGAATCAAATACATTGAAATTATGACATGATTCGAAGAATTTAGAACATTGTTATTGATATTTTTTTTTTTTGGTCTAGTGATATAGCACTCCCTTTTATGTGTGATTTTTTTGAACTTTTAAAATATTTTTAGTGTTTAATCACAAAGTTATGATTTTTATTAAGCTTAAAATAAAATCAAAGTACTAAAGGAAAACACTATAAGGAATATATGATAAGTCCTTCCAATTTTATGTTTTGGAAGCAGTTTTGTATAGTTCCTTTCAAAAGGAAATGTAGTTTTTTTATAGTATGATAATAAGAATAAGAACAAAAATTTGAAAAAAAAAATTTATGAGGGATTCTCTTACTATTGATTTTTTTTTTTCATTATAAAGATAATATCCAAAAATAATAATATATAAGTCATTACATTTTATTTATTTATATTGTAACTCTCAAACAATAATAAAAAAATTCCCTTCTTTCTCTCATTAAAAATAACATATCTTTTCATTTCCCTTATTGACTTTCTATTTTATTTTATAATGAACCATTTCATTTCATCCTCTTCTAAAACAATGACTTTGTGGATCAATGCATTGGCTTTATTCTTCCTCCCGTGTCCCAGTTTCTCACGGAAATACAAGCCACTGATAGTACCCATAACAAAGCACTGATGTTGGGCTTCGGATCTTCCTTGCCGGCCTATTAAACGTTTTATACTCACCTGGTAGGAAAGAATAGATAAGCAACGAGTTTCCCCCTTTACATTTTGTTTTCTTTCGTTATAACTCTAGTCAGAATTTGCTGATAACTGTTTTCTCCACTTCTTTTGTTGTTTGATACATGGCTTTGTATGAATTGCAGAATGGAACCATGGAAATGAAGTCAATTTTTGACCAGAGGGAGAATATTACAAGTAACTTGCGGGCTATTTGGTATATAGTAAATTAGGAATAAAAATAAAAATAAAAAACGATATTTTTATAGATAAAAAATAATTTTTATGTTCTTGCGTAACAAATTAATAAAAAATAATTGATACTATTAAGTAATAATTATAAATATATAATAAATATTATACAATTTTTTCCCAT
This sequence comes from Erythrophleum ivorense, assembly GCA_026724425.1. Taxonomy (NCBI): domain Eukaryota; kingdom Viridiplantae; phylum Streptophyta; class Magnoliopsida; order Fabales; family Fabaceae; genus Erythrophleum; species Erythrophleum ivorense. The sequence goes on from JAIUCV010000089.1 coordinate 3,178,036, forward strand.
TTTATTTTCAATTTAGATATCAGACACGTCCTTACTCTTATTTTCTCAGGTTCAATTACACAATATATATATATATATATATGTTGTTTTGGAAAAGTATTCTCTCTTACTTGAAATTAAAAAATAAGTTACAGCTGAAAATTCAACTCATTATGATCAAAATGCTCTGAAATAAAATAGCCACTTTTTTAAATTTAACAAATTTTAACCAATCAAAAAATAATAATAAATAATATTTTATTTTAAAAATAATATATGCATTATATATATTTAATTAATATAAGTACTATTATAAATCTAAAATTTTTGTAATAATAATTAAACTTATTAAATTTTATTTTTATAGAATAAATTAATTTTATTATTTTAGAAAAATAAATATTTTTATAAAACGAACTATATAATTAAGTAATTTTTCAAAAAAAAAATATCATTTTTATTGAAATTTTCATAATAAATGTCAACCACAAGATAAACAAAACATAAATAGCAACCGTATATAATAAATGATTAAAAGATGCGAGCGGCCAATGAAAATTCTTTATTATTATAGGTGGTAACATTTATTGATTTATCCTTTTTAGTAAGTTGCTCCTGTTTTACAAACACTGGATGGGTGCATGCAGCCGAGTTTTTTTTTGTCTAACTTGGTGTATTTGTGTGTGTGGGTGTGTTTTTAAGGTTTGGTGTTGGGTCAAGTCTTTTTTTGGAATAAAAATTCAAAAATAATTTTTTAAATAAATAAAATGTTTATATAAATTATTATAAAAAAATATTTTTATCTTTAAAAAAATTTAATACAAATATTTATATTTTATTTTAAATTATATAATTAAGTTAAACTAAGTAAGATTAGTCAATACTATTATTTTGATACTTAGTTCAGTCAACTTTTTTGGCTTGGCCTTATCTAACTCAAGTATGCTTTTGGAACTACGATTGGATGCTAGGCTTCGTTTGGTTGTTGGAAATAGGTCCAGCGGAAAGAAATAAAAAAGAATGCAAATGAATAGAAAAGAATTTTATAATCTATCATTATGTTTGATATAATATGAAAAGGAATAGAAGTTCATTTATTTTTTGTGTTTGATTAAATAAAAATAATACAATAATAAAAAAATAATTAAATGACCACAATACTTCTAAAATAAAAAAATAAATCATCATAATAATATAATTTTTAATTTAAAAATAATTTTTTAATGATCAATAATTTAAAAAAATCATTTTTAAATGATCAATATTTGTTATTAATGTAAAAAAATGTCAATTACCAATCCATTCCTTTAAACAGTGATGCTTTCCTTCCAATTTTTGAAGGATTTCACATTCCTCCACCTGCAAGAATTTGGACAGCACAATAGAATTCTTTGCTGGTGAATTATTACAAGAATTTGGACAGCACAATGGAATTCTTTGCTGGTGAATTATTACAATCAAATGACAGAATGTTGTTTGGATTCCATTCTTTAATGTCCTTTTCCAACAACCAAACGGCCCTTAGACTAGTTGTACACCCTTTGTAGTTGAAATTTTTTATTAAAAACTTGAAATGGTCCGGGTCAGTGGTACTGATATGATCCGATTCATGGTAGCTCCAGGGATTGGGAGGAAGGGTGGCATGGCGGCGGATGTATAGAAATTGCTCGAATGACCCGAGGAAAAAAAAATGGCTTTTTGCCCCATTTGTCCTTTTCTTCTTGCCCTAATCGACAACTCCCCGGGGTGGAGGAACAAGGGAAGCTCCTTCTGACTCTTTCTTTCCTTTGAGCGTAGTCTTGTCACATTTCATGTGTTGGTCAGTACTGCTTGCAATTCTACACATTCGGTGTTGATAGATTACTGTTTTAACTTTTACGTATAATTCACTAATCAAGATTGTTGTTATGGAAGCCATCTCACATCTATTTTTGAAGAATCCTTGTTGTTTTAATCATATTGTTCAGAAAAAGAATCTAAAATTAAATTAGAAATGGCAAGAAGGCGCCATTTTCTCATTGGTTTGAGCTTTTATGCATTCCAATCAACCCCTATTTTGATTTATGCCAGGTAGTGACTCTTGGATTTACTGAGACTTTGTATCCTCTATAATAACAGGGTTATACAGTAAAAGAGAGAATAAGATTAAAATATATATATAATTTATTTTTTTATACTCATTTTTTATTACATTATATGCAATAATTTATTTATTGCAAATGATTTAAAGATTGTGTAAGCAAACATTGAATATATTTTTTTTCTTTTTAACTATCATTAACCTCTCTTTTTTTTTCTTTTTTTTCTTTTTAAATTGAAGAGAATCAGTTGGCTTGCTTGAGTGGCATTATGGAGGTGTGTTACATATCCTTTGGCAAACTTGCAAATTTGACATTTTTATTTTAATGAAATGAATAACTGTTCAATGATTTCTTGAGATTAAGAATTTATATATGTAAATACTATATTTTGTTTGGATTTTCTTTTAAAATAATAAATTTTGGCTGTTTGACTTTTATTTAATTTAAAATTCATTTTTAATTCAAAATTTGAGTCATTTTCACCATTTGAGTGTTAGTTAATTTTAAGTGAGTGTCAATTTCTAAGTCATATTTAATTTAATTTAATTTTTGAGTCATAACTATTTTGAGTTTATTTTAATTAAAGTTAAGTCATATTTTATTTTAATTTTGAACCATTAATAAAAAAATTAAAAAATTAAAGAAGACCTAGGTTGAGACCCAAATTAAAAATAACCCAAAGTCAAATCCAATTTTCAAAACCCAAAGCCCAAAACTCTCTTTTTTTCTTAATACATCAAAGCCCAAAGCTCTCAAAGGTAAGAATATACCCAAAAAAAGTAGAAAGTCACAGGACGCACATTTTCCCGGAGCTCAGATCAGTCCCGCAATGCAGCGTTCCTTCCATCTCCAGTGGGCAGTCCTAAATGCATTACCTATGTGCGTTTCAACCATATCAGCTTCATCAGGAACGCGCGATTCAAGGGAGCTAGAAGAGGAAAGTCTAGGAGAATTGCGATAGCTTGGGCTCAACGAAAGTCAAAGAAGGAAGGTCAAGCACAACGATTTGGGGGAAAGAGATTCGTATAAGTTTTCTTAAGGCACACCATATCCGCTATAAAGGGGGGAAGAAAGAAAGGACGGGGGAAGAGAGAAGCTGTATTGGATTTTATCAGTGGCGGTGCTGTTTAGCTTCACGGCACTGATTCTTCTGTTTTAGAGAAGCTGAGAATCAAAACAGGTAAGTCCTAAATACTCCCTTCGTATTGCTTGAAAGATGCGACTCTCATTGTGTTTTTAATCATGTTGATTCAAAGTTTCGCTTCGCTGATGTTTGTTGCCGGAGTTCTTTGGTAAATGGGGAATTGGTTTGTCTCTATTATGGTTAGATTAGTTGCAGAACCTTGAAGCAAAGGGGAGAATTTCTGAATTTGTGAATGTTCTGAATTAAGGTCCAAACTGACCTATCCCCTGTGTGTCCTAGTCTGTTATGGTGGTGGGTTTTAATTATGATTCATTATCACGTCTTCATGGGTTTCATCTTTGCGGATATGGAATTTTAACTGAATAATGTCATTTTTTTTCAAAGAATGTTCTGCATGCTGATCTATTGAATGTTGTGGGTGGAAAGTAGTTTGATTTGTGCCTCTTGCTGCTTTACTCTGTCCTGTCGCTAGGTTGAGATTTTAGTTGGAAATGGCCCTGCTTCTTTGATTGTATTTTGATTCAATTAAGCTTGGGTATTTAACGGCTACTTTGTTTTGCCTGTACTTGGGGATTTTCTAATGAATTCATAAGGGTTGTCATGTTGTCTACTTTTTGCTGTCGGTTTCTCTTTGTTTGAAGTCAAATGCTTGCTTCGGGTGGCTTTATGCCTTAACACTTGCTATTTTGATTTGGATTGTTTGTAGCAAAAGATATTATCATTTCATATGTTTACATTAAAATGAAGTGCACTTTATGGAAATTTGTTGCTTGAAACATTGGGCATGCTGAATACTGCTTGGTATTGTTTGCAACTTTATGGGTCTGATGGGGTTGATAATATGTGCTGGCGCTTTTGTTTGAGTGCTAACAACAGCACTCCTTTTTTCACTGAGTGGGGTTGACAATATGGATCAAACGATGGCATAAATTCTTATTGTAAATCATGTTTTTACATAAACCATTTAATTTTAAATTCTTTTTAATAGTTTCGCTTATAGTTTTTCTTAGTTTTCGTCTACTTTTAATTATTGGACTACTTTCTATTTAATATACTCTCTTTATTAGAGTTTTTATGGGTCTTATCCACACATGCCTAAGGCATAAATTCTTATTGTAAATCATGTTTTTACATAAACCATTTAATTTTAAATTCTTTTTAATAATTTTGCTTATAGTTTTTCTTCATTTTCTTATACTTTTAACTATTGGACTACTCTCCATTTAATCTACTTTCTTTATTAGAGTTTTTATGGGTCTTCTCCAGACATGCCTAAACCATCTCAAGTGCGATTCTACCATCTTTTTTGCAATAGGTGCGATCTCTATTTTCTCTCTAATACATTCATTTCTAATTCTATTATGTCTAATGTGCTCACTTATCCAACGTAACATTCTCATCTCTGCAAGTTTGAATTTATTCTCTTATGAATTTTTTATTACCCAACACTTAGTCTCATATAACATTGCAAGTCTTATAACTGTGCATTAAAATTTATCTTTTAAGTTTGAGCGGTACTTTTTTATCACAAATAACACTCAAATCACTCCTCTATTTCATTATACTTTCCTTTGTTTCCTTTTCATGTTGTATGATAGAACTAAGAGACTTAAATTGTGTGATTTGTGGTAAGAGTGATATTAAGTGATAATTTATTTTGCCCCGTTTTGAATGGTAAAAAAAGATATTGCAAATGCCAAAATTTCTTGGTTGGCAAATTATGATTATGTCTTCCAATGATTCCTTTCCTTGATATGCACTCCTAGGCGTAGTCCTTTTTTTGTTCTGGAACTTTGAACTATATTGTTCTAAGTTTATTTTTTTAATTGGCATGTATGATTTCTAATATTAAGTCTATTATGGATCTCGAAATACTCGTCTATTTCATTCACTTGCTCGAATCTTATGTTTTATATTTTCCTTTATTTCCCCATCATGTTATATGATAGAACCAAGATACCTAAACTGTATGATTTGTAGTAAGAGTGATATTGAATATACATTAGTTTTTCTTTGGAAAAAGGGGAAACTACATTTTACCCTTTTGAATTATAGCACAATTACACTATTGGTACCTAAAGTTTAAAATGTAACATTTTGGTCCCTTAAACTATTATAAAAAGTGAATTAATTATCCATTTGTTAATCTGAACATCTAATAACTATGTGACTAACAAGAGTTGACATTCAGGCCTTCAAAAATCAACCTCTGCCATCTATATGTCCCTATGAAAAAGACTTATTTCTCTCAGGATAGATAGCACAAGATGACCTATTTTTCTCAAAACAGATAGCACAAGTCGACTTTTGTAGACTTGAAAGTCAACTTCTATTGGTAACATGGCTGTTAGATGTTAAATTTAATAAATGGTTAGCAGTTTTGCTTTTTATGATAGTTCAAGGGAGCAAAGTGTTATATTTTAAAGTTTAGGTACCAATGTTATAATTAGGCTATAGTTTAGGGGTGAAATACTTTCCCCAAAACGAAGAAAGGAATTGATGATGGAAAATAAAACCTAGCATATGAAACAGTGACATAGTGGATCAATGTTCAAGTTTTGTTCTTCCTCTCACTTCTTAGTTTCTCACAGAAGGACGAACTACACAGTATACACAGAATAGCAGCATTGGGCTTTGGTTCTACCTTACCTGTCTGTTGTAGGCTTATACTCATATGATTTATGCGTGAATAAATAAGTAATGAATTTCCCCTCTCAAAATTTCATTGAAATAAAGCTGAAGTTTTTTCTTTTGTTTTGTTCAAATTGCAGAATGGGAAGCACAGAAAACATGTTGATTTCTGACGTGAGGGAGAATATTTTGCACACATTTAAGGATTTCATGACTGGGTAATTGCAAATATACTATTATGTATTTATTTATTTTGTATGTACCTGAAAGAATAAATTAGGAAGTGATTTTTTTTGGGGGGGGGGGGGGTTTCTCTTGTCAAGTGCAAATAGATTACATGCTTGCCTTGACTGACCCTTTGAAAGTGGAGAATTCTTGAGATATTGTATTTGTATCATTGGGAACTCTACCTATTCCTGACAGGAAAGAGCTTTCCCTCTCATGCATGCTATCAAAAGTGAAAAATGATGTGAAATAATTGAAAGCATTCCTCCCTAATAAGAAGAGAAAGAGATTAATGTTTTGCTTATGGCCTGTGGAGTTGCCTTGCTGATTTTTATTCCATAAGCTACTAAAACAACTTCAAATCAACAGCAAACTCATGTCAAGAAGCATACTGAACTAAATTAATCGAGGGAAGAATTTTACATGTTTAAAAACATCGTAAGTATCATTTAATTAGATTACTGGCTTGTTGGTTTATGAAGTTTAGATTGTTTACCTGAGTAATACAATCAGATGGCAAGCATTAAGATAACTAGTTCTGAAAATGCAATAAGTGATCCCCATACCCAGGAATGGAGGGAGTAAAAAATTAAGGTGGTGGTGGGGAAAAAATAAAATTTGAAAATAATGAAATGAAAGAATGCATTATGAAAAATTTATCACAGGTACATATACTACTACTGATGAAGCACAGTCTTGATATGCAAATATGTTTTTGCTTTGCTTCTCTCTCTTGTGATTACTGAATTCTAGAATAGCATTATTTTGTCTTTTCTTTTGCTCATATTATGTAATTGTTTGGGTTTTTTTCTCAACTATCCTGTGGTAGGATTACAAAAATTGATGAGTTGGGAACTGCTGGAAGCAGGCTGCTGATTGGCTTTCAACAAGCACTTGGTAGTTTTACAAAGTTATGTTTACTTTGTGTTAGTAGTGCAAAATAATAATTCTTCTCACATTCTTCATTGATGTTATAACCTTTCACTTTATCATGCAGAGCACATTCGAAGACCTCCTATAGATAGGACTTCTGAATTAATTGACAAGATGATTATAGCTAATGAAACAAAGAGAGTTAAAATGTATATCGAAGCTGGATGTAGGAACCCCCTTGATGGTGTCCAGAATGTAAACAAGAGTAAGGGCTACTATTTTTAACCACCTTAATTTGGGTGACAGATATATTTGAGAAGTAAACAAAAATGTTCTTAGTAAGATTCAAACAAAAATGTAACTTAGTCTTTTTTCCTTTTGGCAGTTTCATTATTTCATAATGATTGACTTCTTGAGTGGTTATCATTATATTCATGATTTCCCACACAACTGCAACTTTACAATAGTTAGCCATGCTTTTCTTGACAGAAGTTCTCAATTAATGATTATATTTGCTTTGCATACATTTGATGATAGGATTTAAGCAAAGTATTATATTCAAGGTAGACTGGGTTTAAATTTCTCACTTGTAACTTTCTCTTTTAATTCTTCAACTCCTCTTTGGCTTCCATTAAATCCTTTCGGTTAGTTTACCATCAACTGCTGCATTTGATATATTTTGAATGAAGTTACAAGATAATTTTGTCATCAATTATCAACTAAGTTGCAAATTGATTCAATTTTATTGCTGTATTTCCTGCACTAACCATAATAACTGTTTCAATATGGCAAAAATGTACATATGGAAGTGAACTCATGCAAACTTGGACTTCTTGACCATATAAGCAAAGGTCAGCTCTCTTTTCTATGTGACTAATTACTTTCTACTATATTTATAATAACAAAGGCATTTGTTGGATATTTTAGGATCTGGAACTGTCATGTTATTTCTTTAACCATATGGAGCCTGTAGCCTTTATCTATGCTATCTTCATTGTGGCTTACATTCAACATTTGTCCATGAAATAAATAATCTGGTAGCATTTTCCAATTTTAAAAAAAATGCTTTTCAGCATAATTTCTGAAAGATGTTTTCCAACTTGGGTCAAAGCAACTGACATTATACTACATCACTACTCAAGCATGTTTCAATATTGGCAACGCATTGAGGAAAACTGTGTACTTGATATTTAGTTGAAGACAAACATGTTTCAATATTGGTTAAAATATGCTTATGATCTTAAGCTTTTGGTTTTAAATTGTTCTTGACAGAGATAAAGTAGACACTTTATTTATTAGCTGTTCATCTTTTGTGTTATTATGTTTGGTGAAGTGGCTATTATCTTGACAACACTCTTTCCTGCTATAGGGCAAGAAGAGCAAGTTGTTAGTCCTGGGTTATATTGATATTTGAATTGATTGTATTCTTGACATATAAGTAATGTCACCTTTCTCTTTATTTTCAACCTGGTTGAAATTTTTCATTTGCAACTCTTGGTGATTTTCTTTTTCTGTATTAATTTGACAATGAAATAGTCAAGTATGTCTTGCAGCCAAAGTAATACTTAATGAACTTGAAGGTCTTTTGGGCGAAGTTACAAATTCCGTACAAAGTATGGATGGAAATTTATTACCCATTTCTGAGCAGGATTCTGCTAATGAATTGAATGGCCATGCAACCTATAATGATGCGGTAAAAGTTTTATTTCTTGTTTTGAAAGAATTTTTAATGCAATTGCTATCTTTTTAACCCGTGTATACCAGGTTTTGTGATTATATACGAAGTATAATATTTGTTTTTCATATCCTTGTTTGTTTTCTGTTCACATACATCTGTGTATCCTCGTAAGATTAGCAGTTTACATGCTCTTCTTGATAGAGATGATCATGACATTTTAGCTTTCTCAAGAATACTGACTACCTTTTTCTCAGGACGAAATGGCTTTGTCTTATTCTCAAAATACTGATGTCACACAATTAGCTGCCCTCATGGGTATCATGTACAGTATGGTCAAGCAAGACTATCTGATGCAGGTGATGATGAGCTCTTTTAAACCTTTTAATCATAGTCAAAAGGAAAACCTAAAAATCCTCCTTATTGTTGCAGGAAAAGATCGTTTCAGCTTTAAATCTCAAGTCATCATCGGGAGAACTGGAAAGCTACTGCCTAATGTGGTCTTTGCGGCCGTTTATAAATGATGACATCATGCATCAAGCTTGGAGACTTATTTCCTGAACAGTCTTTTGTTTGTAATTGCAGTCTTGTTTGTCATCAGGATGTTCTGATATGAAATTATATGCACTTGACATGTATCATGCTTTAAGAACGCTAAGTTTATTTTCAGTCAATAAATATTTCTTGTGATTCAATTTGGATATGCCCCAACATACCAATGCTTTTGGATCTAAGATGAAAATTAGTCATGTGGAAAAAATAATAAATAAAACAGATGCCATGTTTTGCTTCGCAGATATGGCCTTTCATAGAATTACTGATTTGTCACCTTGAACATCCTACTTGGCTCACCTTTAACCGCATTAATCTGGCCAAAGTTGGGCATGCTACCCTGGATTTCAAATCTTTCCTCGACATCGTCTCTATATATTACATGCTTCACCATTTCTTGGTTATCGAAGAACTTTGTCTCAGCTTTTTGTTACTAGCAAGGTATTATGAACCCATTATCCGTTAGGCGTATGCCTTTTTTGGGGCCTAAATTTGTTTGTCCTTGTTTGATTAAAATTTTGATGTGATCTAAACTTAGCCATGGGTTAAAAAGCTTGTCCAATTTGATAAGTTTGATATGAAAAAAATGAATATGAACATGAAAAAAAAGACATTTTTTAAAAGTTTGAATAAAATGAGTATGTCTTAGGTTTTTTTCTTTTCAACTTAGTTTGCAGGTTGATATATTTTTTTAATATTATCAATTAATATTTTACTTTTTTAATATTTTTAATTTTTATCATTTTCTTAACTTTTAAGTATTGAAATAATAATATTTAATGTAAAAATAAAAAATAAATTATAATATTATGTGGTAAAAATTACTATATTTGAACAAAAAATAAATTGATTAGAAATAATATATTACATAATATAAAAAATCACAATAGTTATAAGAAATAGATTTTAAATCAATATTACATGACATCTTTTTTATTTTTAATGAAAAACTAAGTTTAAATTTTTTTAAAAAAATTATGGGCCAGGCTTGGATATGAGATCTATTTTTTAGCCTCTTTTTTTTATAGGTCCAATTTGTTCTATTCAAAGTGATCAGGTCCTTTTTGTTGGTAGTATTGTTGACTTATATATATATATATATATATATATATATATATATTAAATGTTTAATTTTGACCTTCCAAAATTTAGTGCCAAATTTATTATCAATTGGATGTCAAATTTAAATGAGTTAAGGTTGCTAGGTAAATAAAATTTAAGTCAGCAAATTGTTAAGTTTGATATTAAATTTTAGATGAATAATGTGATAGAAGGATAAAATTGAGTCATTTTAGATAATAAAAGGGTAATATTGCATCATTAAAACTTTTACTAGACTAGAAATACTAAAAGTAAAAGTCTGAACTAAATTTTGACAAACTCCTCTATAAAAAGAAAATTCTATCATATTAGAATGGAGGTCTCCGTGGTGAGGATATACCTTGTCCTGGCTTCATGGTACATAACTTTTCATTAAAGAGTCAGGAATTGCTAACGGACATTGCAACCCTGGATTTTAAAATCCAAAAAGACCAAAGGCTTGTGAAGTCAGCAAATGATTATCCAAAGGTCGAAGGAGATAATTATAATTTCTTGTTTAAACAATTGATTTGGTGAAAGATATATTCCCAAAATCTTTCATTCATAAGATATATTCGTAGTTCTGATCTTAATAAGAAACTTGGGGAAGGAAAGGAACTCCGTCCTTGACAAAGGCAAAGATGAAGCCAATGCAAAAATGAAATGAAATAATCAGTGTGCTATGTTTGCATGGCACTTTTAAAACAAGATTGCGATGAATGTAATTATAATAAACATATAGAATCATTCATTAATTCTGGCTCAAAAATTTAACTTATTAACTGGAGAGAAAGTATTTTACCCTGAAAATTTGATAAAAGACAGAGAAGAACGGGGAAATGAATTTAAAGCCGATAGGAGCTATGCTAAAATGAGGCCAGGGTTATTGTCTGCATCTTATTTGAATCTTAATTTCTTTCAGTGAAGTTGGATATTAGGTTAAAATTTTAAACAATGATATCCTTCCATTTTCTTTTTCTTTTTTAATAATTTGAATGATGAAGCAGGTGGTAAAGAGAAGAAATAAAGGGCACACATGTAAAGATCAGAACTAGAAATTTCATTAATGGGAAAAGCATTAAGTCTGAGGCAACATAGACCACCACCCTATATGTCAATTGAAATGCGCCTACTCATCCTAAGATCAGTACCTAAGGAACACCTTTATTCTAACATTCTACTAGTAATACTATTCATCCCTAAACAAACAGCTCCTTAGAAGTTTGGACCAGCTGCGAGAATCTCCTCTGTCAGCTTGTTGTCTGTCCCAATCTTGTAGTTGGTGAAGGTCTCAAAGTTCTTCTTGAACAACCCTGCCAGCTTCAACAGTGTCTCCTCGTACGCCTTCTTGTCCGACCACTGCAAGTGCAATCCAACAAAACAACCCATGTCAATAAAACAAACACCTCGGAAATTGGAGTAAGGTACAGAGGAAAGGAAACTATATGTAAGAAAAGTACTAACAGTGTTCACGGGGTCCAGAATTTCTGTTGGAACTCCCTCCAACTTCGTAGGGATCTCAAGCCCAAAAATCTTGGTCTTAGTGTAAGTTTCCTTCAAGAGACTCCCAGAGTGAATTGCATCAATGATTTTCCTCGTGTAAGGAAGCTTAATGCGACTGCCAGAACAATAGCTGCAGAGGCACAAACATCAGTTTCAAATTTCGTAAAATAGTTCTGTTTTAGTTCCAGAGTACTCTATGAGGAATCAAATGCGTGAAGAACATATTGAACTTTTACAAAAATTTACCTTCCACCAGACCATCCAGTGTTAACAAGCCATCCAGTGGCGCCATGTTTCTGCATCTTCTCGGCAAGCATGGCTGCGTATTTTGTAGGGTGAAGCATGATAAATGCTGCACCAAAGCAAGCTGAAAATGTTGCTTTTGGCTCCTTTATACCTTCCTCTGTGCCAGCAACCTTTACTCATAACACCAAAAATAGAGAATCTTTGTGAGATTGAAGAATTAGAAATATATGAAAGACTAAGAAATTATTTTAATCCGTACCAAAGCAGTATATCCGCTAATGAAATGATACATGGTCTGAGCCAAAGTTAGCTTGCTAACAGGTGGGAGCACACCAAATGCATCACAGGCCAGAAGAATCACATTCTTGGGGTGAGGGGCAACACATGGTAAATTTGCATTTGGAATGTACTCAATTGGATAGGCTGCCCTAGTGTTTTCTGCATATTGGAAATTAAGTATTAGCAGATGATGTGAATATAGTTTGAGAAATTCATTATTTATATACCTGTGACTGATCTGTCAAAGTAATCAACTTCTCGTGTATGCTCATCAAACACCACGTTCTCCAAAACTGAGTAATGAAATAATATCTATATTAAAATATGTTCAGAGGAAAACAAAAATAGCAAGATATGAGAAATTAATTAAATGTTAATGTAATCTTTGATTATTAATAATTACCTGTACCAAACTTGATAGCATTCCAGATATCAGGTTCTTTCTCTCCGGACAGATCAATACATTTGGCATAGCAACCTCCTTCAATATTGGACACACATTTGTCACTCCAGCAGTGTTCATCATCTCCAATCAAAAACCTATTGTGGTCCGTAGAAAGAGTTGTCTTCCCAGTACCTAATTTAGGCAAGGTAAAGAAAAAGAGAACTGTAATCAAACTAGGAGAGAATAATGAAAGATAGAAGCCATAACTCATATCCAAGTAGTAGTAATGGTAGATATTAGGGGTGTGAGGGCCAACATAGGTTGCAATGGCTGTTTCTAATAATAACATTATTATCAAGACTCGGTTTAAAATTTAGAATATAAGCTCAAATTCTATCCTGTTTTAAATTACAAAGTCCAGGTTCAATCCCTAAACTTTAAGCCTAAGTCCTCCTATAAAATTAAGTCTAATTTTTGCTCAACAAATTGAAAAGAATGGGACCCGAAAGGCTAAACTATAGAGAATTCTAAAGTTTATTATTTGTAATAACTAATATTTTATTATCATGCACAAACCTCTAGCTCTCTGTTCCAACCTGAAATGCCCACCCTAGTGGATACTGTACCTGAGAGTCCAAAGAAGAGAGCAACATCTCCATTTTTGCCCATATTGCAGCCAGAATGGAGAGACAAGATTTGGCGCTTGGGCATGAGATAATGCATGACGCTAAAAAGGCCCTTCTTCATCTCCCCGGCGTACTGAGTGCCGAGGATAACCATTTCCCTTCTTTTAAGATTGAGATCAATGCTAGTGGACGACGTCATGTAGGTAGTATAGCGATTGCAGGGGAACATTCCAGCGTTGTAGATAGTAAAATCTGGAGTCCCGAAATTCTCAAGCTCTTCGGGAGTGGGTCGGATGCACATGTTGTGCATGAACAAGGAATGGTAAGCCCGAGCAGACACAATCCTAACCTTGATTCTGTTCTCTGGGTCCCAGTTCAAGAATTGGTCGTTCACGAACACCTTGTCTAGAGAGTTCAAGTAATCCACAGCTCTTTCTCTATTCACTAAGAAACTGTGCTCGTCCATCTCAATGTTAGGCGAACCCCTTCAAACCACAACACAAAAGACATTAGTGTTATGTGTCATGTCTGATACGAAAGATATGTTTAGAGAAGGATACTTACTTTCCCCACCAAAGCTCATCCTGGGTAGTTTCGTCCTTGACAACACGCTTATCTCTGGGAGCACGACCAGTCTTGGCACCTGAGAGGGTGGCCAAGGCTCCCGTGGAAGTGATAAAGGATCCTTTCTCATACTTAATGGCCTGCTCGTATAGTTCTGCATGCAACAAATTAATCCAAACACGTGAAAGTTATACATATATAAATATTATATGACGTTAGAGAAATTAAGAAAACAAGAAATTAGATAGTAGCAGTATAGTACCTGCTGGGGAGAGATTGTAGAGGACATGAGTAAATTTCAAAGAACTGTCACTGGCGTGGATGGTGGTTGGGAAGACGTGGTGTCCATCCTTCTTTCCTGTTGCTGGGTCTCCTTTCACCACCTTGGGTCCAGTCTCTCTCGTCAGTGATGCCAATGATGCACTGTTAATTTCTCAAAACACAAAATTTATTATGAATTTCTTTTTAAATTAAAAAAAAATAGGGCAGTAAAAGGACGCCAAAGAAACTAGGAACATTCACAGAACTACATGTAACATATCAGATAATGAGTACCTGATGGATTGGAGCTGTTGTTTCTGGAGCTGTTCTTCAGAGACGGTGGCCAAGGCAGGGTTGGTCTTTTTGGTGGGAGTGCTGGGAGCAGACCTCTTCTTCTGCATGGAGTGAAGCTCGTCAATGGTCTGAGCCTTCACGGTAGAACCATTCTCTTCCGCTCCATTAATATACTTGACGCCGTTACCGTTGGCCGCCATCTCTCTCTTTCTGCAACAACCAATGCAAAATCAGTATAATGTTATTACTTTGATGTTAGGATGGTTGAGATAGAAGAACCAACCAATTACTTGGAAATGGACAAGTTGGTGAATATTTTGGTGGTGGAATGAAACGTAAAGCCCAGTGCTCCTTTTAAAGGCTTCAGTAGCCGTCATGTGAGTGAGTTTAACCACGGTTACTATATATCAGGGGTGAATCTCCGAAAAGAAGAATTCCACAAATCCCATTATAGGAGTCAAGTTTGGATAGTCAACAAAGCATGTAACTTGCACTTTCAAGTTTGGATAGTCAAAGTTGTTCGATATTTTATAATTTTTAATGTATTTTTGCTTTTTTTAAAAATTACTCTATGTGTAAAGAAACATGTACATTTGTAGAAGTTAGATACTAAATAAAATGAGATTTGGTGGTTATGGGATTACTGCACGTTTGGAAAATGTTATATAAAACAAAATGAATTTGTTTGCAATCACAATTAATGTAAAATTAGTTTTAATTGAACTCTGATATTATAAGGTCTAAGAATATAATTTTATTTAAAATTTATTCATTTATAAATACATTAAAATAAAAATTTTATTTTGTTATTAATGTTAATCGTAATTACTTTGAGTGGTAATGTAATAAGGATATATTTCTTTTTCATAGAATATTTTCTTGTAATTTAAAAATGATTCTACAAAATATATCCAATTTCTTCATAGTTATAGACTACATATATATGACTTGCCTTTTCTTTTTAAAATACCCATAGACTTCTTTTATATTATTAAAATATACTAGCACTTTAGTTATTTTTTAAATTATAATTAATATAATAATTAATTAAAATATAATAAGATAATTGAAAGGCCAAATTTGGTGATAATGATATTTAAAACTTAAATAAGTTGATCGCAGATATAGAAAACATGTATGATTTTAGTCTCCTCGTATGGATATGAGTAACATACGTAAACATAAATTTTTTTCAAAAAAAAAAAGGTATAGTATTTATATTTTTACTATTGAGCTCTATAATAAAAACATATAATAATGTATAAATTTTACATATAAATATATGATTTTTGTAGTTGAGTATTATATAATTATACCTTTTAAAAAACTGTTAATACATATTATATATTTATTGAAAACATTAATAATAAAAATATAAAAGAATTATATCTAAATTTAGTGGGTAAACATATTGTATACAACAAGTCAACGATTCTTTAGGCAGTTGATTCATAGATCTAGTCTTTGATTGGCTTTAATGTTTTAATTAATAGTTATATTAAGCATCACTTAAAAAAAAATAGTCCTTGCTCTTTAGTCTTTACTACTTTCTTTTTTTTCTTCTCCTTTCTTTAGTAAATAATTTATTCAAATTTGCTTTTTATGGGACATTTGAGAGATATTTTTTAATATATCTTCTTTCTTGGCAAGCTAAAAAGATTTTTAGGTTTTATAAGATAAAAAACCTTTTAATAAAAAAAAACTCATAAACCCCAATGTTCAATACAATGTCACGGATAGGATATGTATTCTAAATGCAAAAAATCAAATGACCTGAGTCAAACCTAATATAATAAAGAACTTTTAAGTCAGGACTAGGGGTAGTTATAAAAAATTAAGGTTTTGTTTGGTTCACTGTATCACAAATGTAATCCTTTAAATAACTTGTTAAATATTTATTATATTATTATATTTATTATTCTATCTATCAAATCATTTTTTAAAAAATAAAAATAAAATAGTTATTTTTTATTTCACCTATTTTCACCTACTCACATTTTATATTTATTTTACTATTACATCTTCCAACCAAATATACCTTAAAAATACATTCATAGTGTAGTCCTTATTTATTTTATTTTTAAAATAAATATTTTTTAAATTTAATTCATCAAACATTATACTGCAATCAAATTGATCCTTTCAAAAAGTACTTGTGGACTCTTTAAAACTCTAATACAAAATGGTATTATTTTAGAGGTTAAAAATGCACAAACAAAAATATGAAATTTTATTTTTATCTAATAGAAAGATCTTTTTTATTTAAAAAAAATATTTAGAGACTAAATTTAAAAAAAAATTTCAAGAATTAAATTACTATTTTTGTAAGTCAAATTATTCACTCACTTCATTGGAATATCTGAGACTTTTCTCACTAGAAGACTAATCCTTTGATTGTAACTCTTTTAAATAGTAATGTCAATAAACCACCAAGGGTCAAGAGTATTTGAAAAAAAAAAAAAGAAACCATTAGATTAGGTCCATAATTTTTAATTGGAGGAATTACATTTTATTCCATAAACTAAAATTTGATTACAAAAAGTCATTTTTAAAATTTAAAATGTACCAAAGCATCTCTTTGAACTTTGAATTGAAATCAAATTGTTAAAATTCAATTATTGTTTTGGACAAGTAAAGAACTTAATCTTTGCAAGTTCAACATTAAGTGAAGTATTGTTTGTCGCATTCAAAATCACATAGCTTGTTGTCATTAACTTTAGGATAAATTACTCTTTCTTCTTTTAAGAGATGCCTTATACAGTATTCTCATGTATTATAAAAATATATAATATCTTCTAAAACTAAAAGATAATGAAAATATTCTGAAAGAGAATATTGATGTTATTTATTAAAAATATAACTTATTAGAAAAATATTCCTTAAACATTTTTTTTCAATAGTATTCATTTGTATTGAATATCATTAATTTAATTTATTATAAAAGTTTATTAAATTTATAACAATATTTATGTTAATTAATATACATTTAATACACATGTTATTGTTGAAATCATATATTATCAATATTATTCATTAATTGGTTAATATTAAAAAAATTGTAAATATTTTTCTGTTTTAAATAATAATTTATTAATTTTAAAATATGATTTTACAATTTGTAAATTTAAAAATAAAAAATGTTATATTTATCATATATATATATATATATTTAATACTTCTTATATTATTTAAATAATATACATAATGGTATTTTGGTTAAAACAAATGTAATTATAATTTATTATTCATTGCACAGAATATAGGTGTAACACATATTTTTATTTCAAAAGAAAAAAAATATAATTTTTCAAAATAGAATTGAAGGAAGTAATTTACCTTTAAATCTAATTAGAATTTAACCTTTTCATTTTAAGTCAAAAGTTCATAAGATTTCTGTTATATTCTAAGTTAAGGGGTAAAATATAATTTTGCCCTTTTAATTTTGTCATTTAGGATTGTTACACAGTTCTAATACCTCCTAGGATTTTAAATTAAATTCTTTATTATTATTATTTTGCATTGATGATAAGTATATAATTTTTTTACAGATAAGTATATAATTTATACAACTTGATATTACATGATAAAATGTTTAAATATATATATTATAATTTTATTAAAATATTAATAATAAAAATATAAAAAATTTCATTTAAGTATAATTTGATTCTTAACTTCTCCACTATGCTCAAATGATAACTGTAGCATATTTGCAGATGGAAGCGGCCAAGATAAAACACAAAAGTCCTTCTTTTGGTGATCTGTGTTGATTGATGAGAAACTACAGAACTTTTCGCCTATGGTAGTTGCGTTGATATATGTTGAGACCCACGCGAAGATCCTCCAGTAATTTATTTTACTGCCTGCAGTAATGTTTTCTAAGTTTTTTTTTTTGAGTTAAAAATAACATAAGGTATTTAAAAATTATAGTTAGAAGAATAAAAATATTAATTATGAGAAAAATTATAAATTTTAGATACTTTACATTATTTTTTAAGTTTATTTTTAATCATAAAAAGTATTACTGTACATACTATGATAAAGTTAGCTAATGCAAAGCATCGACCCATTCAGACCTGAAATGACATTTTAAATAGGGCTGTTTGGTATCCAAGTTAAAAATAGATTCCATTTGTATAATAAAAAAAATTATATATGCTTAAAATATCATATTATTTACATTTAAAAAAAATTATAAATCAAATATAATAAAATTTATCTATTAATATATTAAAAATTCTTATAACAGATAATAAATTCTCAACCTTATATAGCACTTCATTTATGTAATAATAATGTAATAAGTAATTAAATATAAAATCTAGTTAGATAACTTAGTATTATTTTATTAAGAAATATGTCTCATTTTATTTGATTTAAATTTTTTTTATTAAAAGAGTATATATAATATAATATTGTAAGAGTACTTAAAATTTTCTCCAAACAGCCTAATAACAATTGTAACACTAACTTGTGCGTATTGACAAGTTGTATAAGCGATTAAATAGCTATCTAAAAAACACTTTTTGGTTCGTTTTATATATTTCTAATATTAAATTCATTTTTTTAAAAATAATAATTTATATTCTTGCAAAACTAGAAGTTTAGAAACCCGGTGTCCAATTTCAGCTAACTTAAATTAATTGCCTTTTTTTGTTTGGTTGATATTGATGTAACTCATATGTAAGGTTTTGGTATAGTGGTTAGATTATATTTTGGTATAGTGATTAGATTAATACAAAAATATTATGGCTAATGTTTGATATTTTATTAGTTATTTTTATTTTATATTAATTAAATTAGTATTATTTATAAAATTAAATGTTATTTTAATTTTATGTCTACAAAATAATAAATCTTTGTGGATCGCACACATCATATATAATTATTTATAAAAAAGATAACGTCTAACATAACAACTATCATAATGATCAATTTTACATATCATAAAAAAAATCTTATGTATAAAATTATAATTTATTTTAATATAATAATAATGTAATATAAATATATATTAAATTATTGAGTAGTATAAATAAAAATAAAATTATTTAATACCATATTTTAAATATTTATTAAAATAGTTTTTTTAGAATTTCAAGTTAAGTTATAATTTTTTATATTTAAATTATTAAACTGTGAATCCTTCATTTATTCTATCCAATTATAGGTTTGGTTTTTGAAACATGTGTCTCTTCATTTGTGGTAAAACAAAAATCCTACGTATGATTATCCTATATATTATAAATAGCTTGCGTGTCACATCACTAACATTTTATAATTAATATTTTATTAATGAATAAAATTTTGAGCTATCATCAATATTGGGCTCAACTAAACCAGCAAAACAAAATGACCGAACTGTCGAGAGACTCGTAAATATCCTAACACACTGCCATGGTTAGGATCCTCAGGAGATCTTTTATTACACAAAAAAAAAAAAAACTATGAAAAAAAAATTAAAAAATTTAAATAAAATAAAAAATAACCCTTTGCCATTCTTTAAAAAATATAATAAAACATTATTAAGTAATAATTAAAATATATAATAAACATTGCAAATAAAGAAAGGAAAGGAATTTTCTTTTTCTCTTTCTTTCTCTATATTAAAACCATATTAAGTTCTCTACATTTTTATATTTATATATTTAAAAAATAATAATACAAAAGAATAATAATATGTATGAAATTAACTTCATTGTATATTTATTCTCATTTTTTTATCTCTTTCTAAATATATTATATACGTTATATAAAAGACCTCATCTCATATCAAAACTGACCCTCAGAGTCTTCTTTTTTCGTTTCCTATTATTCTTCTATTTTAACTCACACAAATGCCTTAACAAACTACCTTGAGTGTCGAACTCTGTAATGAAATCATCAGCCCTCTCATGACGCTGACCATACTTTATTTTAGAGAAGTGAAAATTTGTTTATTACCTGTTGAAGAGCCCAAAATTACTAAACAACACTATAATAACCTGTCAGGCCAAAATCTAACTCATAATTATTATATAAACAAAACTTATATGTAATTTTTTATAATTTGATTATTTTATTTTTTAATTATTTTATTTTTTAATTATTTTGTGACAAATATATAGTTCTTCTATTAAAATATGATAAGTGTATAGATTTTTTATATAATTAGATGATTTTTTAATTAAATCATACACTTATCATATTTTTATTAAAAAATTATTCACTTTTATATTTTGATTAAAAATGTAAGAAACTGCAACTAATTTTAGTCTTTATTGTATTGATATTGAATGTTATAAACTTTTTCATTTCAGTACAAATAGTTAAACACAGAATTTTTGGGAAATTAATATGAGCCGGTAAATAATTCTTTTTTTGGGCCAAATATCAGCTACATGATGTTGGAGATTGTTCACGCTAGCCCAATATTATGGCCCATTAATAAATCATGTGCCTTATTCAGTAAAAGGTTAAGAAAAGGAAAAAAGGGAAAAAAATGTTAAATCTAAATCAATCTTATCCTTTGCTTTGTATCTTCCTCCAGCTTCCATCATTTTCCTCCCCTTTCCAATCTCCTACGCGCATTTCAGCGGAGATACTTTCTCTCGGGTGAACTTTGTCCTTCTCCGAAGGATCTCTCTTTACTCTCTCTCTTTTCGGCCCGTGCTTTCAACCTCTTAGACGACGGTCTTTTTCATATCAAGAGCAAGTCTGACTCTCTGTATTCTGTCCATCGTCTCCCAAGGGCTCTGTCATCATCCATGTTTCAGTCGGTAGCTTGCAAGATGCAAGGATAAGTATATTAAGATCCAAATTAACGTCTTCGCAGCATCACT
This sequence comes from Erythrophleum ivorense, assembly GCA_026724425.1. Classification (NCBI taxonomy): domain Eukaryota; kingdom Viridiplantae; phylum Streptophyta; class Magnoliopsida; order Fabales; family Fabaceae; genus Erythrophleum; species Erythrophleum ivorense. The sequence goes on from JAIUCV010000089.1 coordinate 3,199,255, forward strand.
GGAGCCGTTTCGGCTAAGGCAAGTTCATAGAAATAGATGCTTTATGGTCACGACTCTAGAGTTCTGTCTTCTTGAATCTTCTCGCTTGAATTAAATTTATTGAACTTCAGGTTCACCTTAGAAATGCTTACATCCCTGAAGCTTGACCCAAAATTGTGATATTTCTGTTTGATTTTGTGATTTTCCGATTTAAAATTGATAAAATGTTGTCGTGCATCTTGGTTTGAATCTGCAGACTAGGTGTTCGATTTTCTTGCCTAAAGTCCATGTATGCAACTAATAGAAATACTTGTATTCGTTAATATTTAGGAAGTTCTCTTGACCCCGTAAAACGAACCCAAAATGACAGGTAATAATTAATTTTAGAGTCAATTAATGATTTAGTCTTTTAAGGGGTCATTGTTCTTTGAATTTGGTCCTCCAATTAGGCAAAGTCACAGTAGGACTAGCTGCTATATAGCATAAGTGTGAACTTACTTGGCTATTAAATAATGATACTGACTTGCCCAACTGTCTTGAACCCTCATAATGATGCAATTTTGTCTAATTTCACAAAAGTCGACTGACCCGGCCCAAACATGACATCGTTGCAGCTTTAGGTTTTGTGAAATTAGACAAAAAGGCATCCTTTTTGGGGGTTCAAGATACTTGAGCTGGTTCATATCATAATTTACTAGCTATGTGGGCTCCTGTTTATGTCATTAGCTCGTTAAGTGACATTGACTCTGCATAACGGACGGACCATTTTAACAAGGGGAAAATATTCAGGGGACTAAATTGAGAGACTTTATCTTTGGAGGATCAAATTGAGAGAAGAATAATCTTTTAGGACTAAATAATTAATTTACTCTTAATTTTATAAAGCTGATTGAGATTTTGTTCCTGTCCAATTATGACGCATCCAAAATGAAATCCGTTTTGTGGATTGCCCCTCTTGCTTTTTAAGTGTAGTTTGATCTTAGAGAAACTTAGGAGCTTGATGCATACCATAGAGTATTAGCATATTCAAGTGTATGTAAATCTTACGCATTTGCTGTTATTTGACCTTATGCAGTTTGCTATCTGTACCTTGTTGATTCTTGACCTTAAGTCACCACTTCCTCAAGCTTACTTAGCTGCTTCTCTTGCCAGGAAATTGAGTAAGTTGTTGCTTCGAGTTCATCCTTCAGAAGCAGTCTAAAATTATGGTTCATTGAATAAGAATATGCCATTAAATTTTTGAACAGGTAAGGACAACATTGAAAGTAACTAAAAGGACACATTGAAGGTGTTACCAATGTTCAATCAAACAAGTTATCCTTTCTGTTTGGGTGCATCATGATTCAGGAGGAAACATGAAATAAAACCTTCCAATTTGGAAAAGTTCAGTATTAGACAGGATTGAAGCATACACTAGTTAACGCCATTATTTACAGTTTATTCTCTGGATTATGGATTCAGAAATAATACATGATAACATTAAGCATAGTAACTGTAGAGACTTGATGAACAGAAAGGCTTAAAAGCAGAAGGCAGCCTCCTAAACTCTATTTATACCATGACTAAAGATACTGAGGAATACTGAGAAACTGAATATAAGCAAGATTGATATCCTAATCTCTAGATAATTGTAGGGATAATTATCCTTGAGGATCACAATATCCTCTATGCTCTAACAATTTCTTTATTCTAGAAAACTCTATAATGCTAGTCCTGTATTTTTCCAGCATATGTAATTTTTTTAAAATTTATTTATTTATTTTTAACAAAATGCATAATTTTGGACCATGTTATCACTGTACTGCAACTTATCTTAGTGATATACGTACCTTTTGGGACAATGATATACATGCCTTTGGGACAGTAGAACTGGGTGTCGAAAGTTTCCTTCGGCCCTCATTCTGGGTTGAAGTAATGAATATAGGTTGCTCTTTAATGTAGATTTAGGTTCAGGATCTTCATAATTGTGTGAATTTCATTTAAGAGCTTCCCAATATTGCTTTTGGAAGCTTTGGAAGTATCTTATTTTTGGCCACCAACTTGAGATACTGTAAATTTTGAGCATTGTGCACTTCCAAATATAAGTTACTCTTTAGTACCATTAATTCAAAATAATGTATGAGTAAGGTTTTACTGGTTTTTGTGGAGCATTGAGTTTTTAAAATATAATGTTAGATTATATGCTCTTATTTTCTTGTAAAGCATATAGATTGATTTTTATCTTTCTTTAGTATGTGAAAGTTGTAATTATGTGACATTGACGTTTCTATGTCCATGTATGAGTTCCTTTGAGGAAGAAGTATATGAACCCATACTTCGTTATAGATATATTATATCATAAACTGTATTTTCTTATCCCATATCCCTTGTACAGTGATATTCGGTATAAGACTTGCCTCATGTAGGACTATACTTTAAAAATTTTGACTAAATTTCATACTCTGAAAGGTGGTATGTATATCATGAAGCTAAGTGGTAGTCAAGCAATAATGTGTCCGTAGATGGTTAATTATTTTTTTAATAACAATTTGTAAACTTTACATATTATGTACAATTTCTGGACTGTTGAATTTGGAGAGTAGACGGGAAATAATGGTATTGATTTTGTGTATGCTTCAATCTTGTCATCTGAACTTACTTGAAATTGAAGGGTTTGAGTAAATGCAGAAATAAAGCTGGGTTTATTTAATGCTTCCTCTTCATAACTTTGCTTCTTTAAGGGAAACATAAAGCACGATGGTATTATAATTTTAAAATGCCATGTGCATTGTACTTTTTATTACATTGTTTGGGACAATATGACAATTTCGAGAGAGGAGGAGGGAGGGGGATAAGGGAGAAGAAGAGTTTAAACTATATTGGTTGTGGCATTGAATTATGCTTCACTTGTTGGCTTGTTGTGTTGGTCTGCTGTAACCTGTTAACCTCATCAATCTGGAATCACTGATCCAACAATGCCACTCATCTCCGAAGAGACCTTTTACAGTTTTAGATAAATTCACTCCTACTTTAGATCTTTGTTCAACTTACATAAAAGCCCGATAGTCTTTTTAAACCTTCTTAGAGCATTTGGCTGACTGCAAAGAGGGCACAGCACTTGAATGATTATGGAACTTTCATAAAGCATACACTGTGGCTTATGTTCATTAGATTGAGAGGTATATTCTTGAATAAATTGCTAGTATATTATATCTTTTTTTCCCTGAAGTGTTTGTTTTACTAATTCAAATGAGTTTATTATAACAAAATTTTTGCATATTTATTATTTCAAAAGTGGTAATGAAATGGCGTAAATGTCTGTCTGGTAATCAGGACAAAAGAATACATAGGTGATTTGATTTATTCTAATTTTCTTTTATTACCAAATTCATGATTATTTGTCTACACTTAATTTTCTGCCTGTGGAATGTTGTTGAATTTATAATCTATAAATTGTATAAAATATTTCACCATGTGGTTGGAGTATCTTTCATGGTAATTTGGGTAGTTTTTATGACTTCTAATGTTCTAGATCAAACCCAGTTTAGATTAGTGTGATGGATGGGTACAGACCATTCTTGTGAAGGATTTGTTTGCTGCTCAAACTCCCCTCTTTTGCTGTGAGTTCAGCTAACCCCAAAATAATGTGGGAACAATGTTGGACTAACTAATCCAATAAGTAAATTAACAATGATATTTTTTATGACTGATCAACCTTTGTACTTAAATAACCATATATGTCCCTGTAGACTATCCAACATTTCCACCTGGTTGTTAATCTCTTTGCTGATTATTATTTTTATAGAATTATCATAATAAATTGTCTTATCTTGGCCCTCATCTTTTGTATGATGCACTTGTTTTCTTAGCTTCCTTTTGTGTTTAAGAGCATGGGTCTTATCTTGGCCCAGATAAGGAGAGGGACTAGTTTTCTCTATTAAACTGATTACTGATGTTTTTTTTTTTTACCTTTGTTTCCTCTGGGGTCTCCTTTTTGTTTTTGGAGTATTTCTTTTCCTCCTGCTTTTATTCTGTTTCTCCCTTCATGATTTCTTCTTTTATATATTTAAGACTCTTACAACATGATTAGGTTATTTGAGTCATATCCTTTCCCATGAAGATGGCTTGCCGAGCCTTATATTTTTATCAATTAGGGCACTGTATGCTTGAAATATTTTCTTGCTTAGATCTTAAAAGTTCATTTTAATTGCACTATGGAGATTTGCAGGTCTTTCACATCTTGACTTCTCGTCATACATTACAAACTGCAGATACATCTAATACTAAATATGGAGTTGAATACCATAAAAGATGCATTTGACCGTGTTACTAAGAAGCTGAAGTTATCTGGTTCTAAGATTCAAGAAGTGATTGATCAGATTAGACAAGAAGTTGAGAATGCATTGGAGAAGATGCAGTCAGTCAATAGTACTGACTCTGAACTTGATTACAGATCTGTCCTCAGTGAGGTTAATACAAGTTTACGTAATATTGCCCCACTTAGCCAAATGGAAGGTCCACAAAAGGAACTAAATGTAACACTCAGCAAGTATGTAAAGATCCTTGAGAGATCCTTCAACCCTGATATATCGAAGGCTTATAGAAATATTGATTTTGATATACACACCTTAAATCAAATAATTGCCAGCCATTTTTATCATCAGGGCCTCTTTGATATTGGGGACTATTTTATAAGTGAGGCTAGGGAACCAGAAGCTGCTGCCATTATGAAATCTTCATTCCTGGAAATGAATCAAATACTCAAAGCCATGAAGAGTCAGGACTTGGGGCCGGCCCTCAACTGGGCTGCCACTGTTTCTGACAAACTCGCACAAAATGGATCTGACCTTCTATTGAGACTTCACTCCATGCAATTTTTAAAAATACTTCAAAGTGGAAGTCGAGATGAAGCTCTTAAGTATGCTCGAACTTACCTTGCTTCTTTTGCTTCCAGTCACATGGTTGATATCCAGAAGCTTATGGCCTGTCTTCTGTGGACGGGAAAGCTTGATCGGTCTCCATACCATGCATTACTATCACCAAGTAACTGGGACAGGCTGGCTGAGGAACTAAAAAGGGAGTTCTGCTATCTCTGGGGTCAGTCATACAACAGTCCATTGAGTGTGACTGTAGCAGCAGGGGCCCAGGGGTTGCCTCCTCTTCTTAAATTTATGAATGTCATGGCAGGGAAGAAGCAGGAATGGCAGTCTATGACCCAGTTGCCCGTGCCAGTTGAGTTGGACCGTGAATTCCAGTTCCATTCTATTTTTGTTTGTCCTGTCTCAAAGGAACAATCGACTGAAGATAACCCTCCAATGTTGATGCCCTGTGGTCATGTCCTCTGTAAGCAGTCTATCGCAAAGATGTCCAAGAATAGCACAAAGTTTTTTAAGTGCCCATATTGTCCCTCTGATATTGACGCAGCACATTGCAAGCAGTTATATTTCTGATGTTAGTTTATTGGTTGAAAAACTTCCTCTCTCTCTCTCTCTCTCTCTCTCTTGTATCAACAGAATCGTGTTGTAGAAAAGTTCCACTGTGAAGCGGGGGCAACATGGTGATGTCCGTTTGTTTCAACATTAGAAATTGATTTTTAGTTGGACCTGAAAAGCGAGTTCTTCACTTACTAGAAGCCTACTTCTGAGAAATTAGAGTCGCCTGCGTCCATTTGGATATGCTGTGCTACGCCCAGGTTTGTTTCTCGTTCTGGAGAATGACTGAAAGGTTCATGGTGTTAATTAGTTATACTTGACTAATTACCTAGCATATGTTTGAATTGAGCAGAGGGCAAGAAAAAAATATTAATGTAAGGAAAAAGAAGAAGTTAAAATCAGCATATTCAATGCATCTGTGTTTTGATGTGAGGTTCCTTGAGGGCCTGGACTGATTCATGTAGGCTGACCCAAACTGAGGTTTTGGTCCAAAAAAGACAAAGAAAAGGTTAAATTAATATTTTGGCCATTTTAATGAAGTTTTAAAATAATGTGCTAAAATAGTCCTTTAATTTTTTATTTCCTTTCATAATTATCCTTAACCATAGAGTCTGGATCCCCTATTGTGTAAGCAAATAAGGGGGGCGAGAGATATTTTTTAAAAAAACTTCAATCTTATTTTTTAAACACTTTAAATTTTTTGCACAGCAGAAGCACCGCATAGTGGGGATCCAAAGTCTCGACTTTAAGGTTCGTTAATGAGTTAACGGAAATATCTGAAACTAGTGAAAGGTTCGCCACTTCTTCGACGCTCATGCCTCCTCTAGAGTAAGCCTCAAGATCCAGGAGAGGTTTTTCTTCCCCTCTCTTTCTGCCTATTAAGAAAAACTAGGAAACGTTCCGAAGTTTAAGAATCGACAAAACTAGGGAAGAGCGAAAACAAGAAGAGGAAACCAGATTTTGAAGATACTAAACTAAAAAATCAAATCGCAGAGCAACATCTCAAGAATACAAAAGCTAAAAACTGTTTTGGAAGATAGTAGAAATTCGATTAAAGAGAAGGGCGAGAATAGAAGTTGGGAAAATGGATATATTTCCATATGGACTTAGAACACAAACAGAGAATGGATTGACCTGGAGACGGTAGAGTAGAGAGACGAGGACTTTAATATTGGTGATGGAGATATAATTGTGGATTATCGTGAATGGACGCCAACATCAATGGGTAGACCGGGTACTTTGAAGTTGGGAAAATGGATATTTTTCCATATGGACTTAGAACACAAACAGAGAATGGATTGACCTGGAGACGGTAGAGTAGCGAGACGAGGACTTTAATATTGGTGATGGAGATATAATTGTGGATTATCATGAATGGACGCCGACATAATGGGTAGACTTGGAACAACAATCATAGCCCTTTTCAATGTTGCTCACAATATTTCTCAAATAGTAAATAAGAAGGAAATAATATACACTGTTATGTTCGTGATGGAGATCATAATGCGTGGATTATCGTGGATGGACGAAGAAAATAAGAAAAATAAAAGACATGAATAATAATTTGGAATCTTAAGGAAGACTAAAGAGGTGATAAATATAGCTTTATCCGTGCAGGGTGTCTTCTTTGGTCAGAGATGACTCTGTTTAAGGTCGTGGTCAAGCCCTTGGTATTAGCAGCAAGAAGAGAAGCATAAAAATGGAAGTAGAAAGGGGGGGAAAACACACACACACACACAGCTCATAACAGAAGCCACACATGTTACTGTTTGTATGTATAAATTTCCTCTTCAAAATGTGTCCACGTAGAAATTTCTTCCATAAATATCCAGGCTAACTTCTCTTCGGTTTTCATCGTAAAAGTACAACCAAATAGATAAATGCTTATAAAAAAAAAATTTCCGCTAATCCCCAAATTTGCATGGTCCCCTTCCCGTCCTCGTGGCGAGACATTTATGGTTAGAAGTATAAGCAAAGACTGAGCCTTTATTGGGATTTACATATCAAAAAAATTATCCTTGGAGATGCACAATTGGAAAGTAGCAACAAAAGGCGACCACTCATGAACACCACTTAACAGTGTTCTAAAAGTTTGCGCAATTTAAGGAATTCGCCAGTAGCCCCTCCAAAAGTGAAGGACACAGACCCCCTGCACCATCCAAAAGATTAATATTATGACTCTCTTGAATGGGACCTCTCCCAAGCTTAAAGTTCCATGTCATTCGTTCCCTTTTATCTCTTTCACGCAGATTTAGGCTTCATATCCTCTTTCACAAATTCTTAGACTAAAAGTCATTACAAGATCCATATTTTGTTGTCTTGTTTTATTACAATTAGGTGGCGTTTAAGTCGTTCCATCAAAAAGATGTGTCTAATCACACATCCCATATTTATTTCTATCGCTTGAAATTATATCAAGGTTAAATTTTGTTGCATAGCTGATAGAGGTATCGTCAACCAGGATAGAATAAATGGCGATTTTAATCTCTTAAGCAGTAAGAGAACAAGTATCTTAAAGAGAACTGGGAAATTAGCAGGTCCGTGACAATAAAGGGTGGGCTATTTTATAGTGGTAAGTATAGGATAAGATAAAGGGTTGAGATAAGGATGTTGATTGATGTTGAGCTGCAAATTTTCTACCTTAAAGTAAAGATTATGTTGTTCAAATTCTAAGATTACACATACACAAGTGTATGTTGCAATAATGATTGTTTCGATATTAAGAATTCGTGGGTCCAATTATAGACTCCATTAGGTGGCTATAGTCAAATCGTACCAAATCACATGGTTGATGGATGTGGAACTCTCATTTTACAAGAGCACAAAATAATAGTCGGAAGAGTTGGCTAGAAGATAAGTTCAAGAATTTTCCCACTTCACTGTCAAAAGTTTAACTTCTTTACTTGTATTTTACTACAATTAAAATCACCCATAATCTATTCTGTAGAGTTACTCCATTTAATAAGGAAGGGGCTACATCTCCTAGTCAATTTTAGGAAGGGTGATAGTATAGATGTTTTTTTTTTTTAATTAGAGGTATCTGGAAATTTTCATTCTAAAAGTAAAATAGTGAATACATGAGGATGTAGAATATCGTTTAAAAAAATAATTTAGAATAAAACTTAAGTGAACCCTAGAAGAGAGAAGAGAGAAAAGAGAAATTTTCAAATTTCTTTATTGTAATTTTCTTATAAAATTTAGAAAAAAAAAAGAGAAAAAAGAGAGAATGGAAAAAAAAAATCATATATAACATACGAAAATATACGCCTTTTAGATTGAAGAAAATATTGAACTGAAGAAGGACACAGAACATGCATGCATCTTATCCACATTTCGTTGTATTTCAATTTGTTATAATCTGCATAGTCTCTCTCTCTCTCTCTCTCTCTCTCACATCATAATGTACTTGCTTGCCATGACTTGACATTTTGGAGTTGTTGTTTGGCCCCATGGAAACAAAGCTCGCTAGTGTGCTGCACATGAAATGCACTAAGCAAAAACTAAATGGAAAAAGAAGAAAGCTTTTTCTGATGATAGTAACCAGATAAAGTGTCAGAATATCTCACATGCATTGTAATAATATAGGAAAACAAACCCCTCTTCCCCCTCAATTCTTAAAGCAGAGCACTTGGCATTATCCTTTGTCTCATTGTGAGTGAAATGAGACCCACCTTTTTGGTTTTTAATTAGCAAGTAACAGATCATACATACATACAAAAACACTGCAAATAATTGTTCATATTCCCATTTTATTAGACCCAACAACGGCAGCTACTTCGAACACAAAGGAACAAACCAATATTCTCACATTTTCTTTATTCACCCTCCATACCCTTTGGATCCATATCATTATTTGCGTCCCACATTTTTGGTATTTTCAAAAATCATAAAAATGGGAAGGAGCAAAGGACAAAACAGAAACTTTTGGGGCACAATCTCTACCTTTTCATTACAGAAAAGGGCCTAGCCGTCCGATATTTCTTGTCGTATTATGGGCCTGAAGCCTGGGCCATTTCCCTTTTTTTATTCTAAAAAAATATTTCTATTAATAATTTTGTCTATGTACTACAAAATTATTTTTCAGAAAATGAAAAATACAACTAAAATCTGGCATTCTCAAAGCCGTGTAAATCACTGACTCTGTTCATAGACTTCCTCATGATAGCCACTTTAGCCAGTCTCTCGGCGGCTCTCCAAGCTGAAGTCGGCGTATTCGGCTCAACCTTCTCCTCTGTCCGAGTCGCTCTCTGCCGTTGGCTCTGCAACTGTTGCTGTCTGCGCCGGTGCAATTCGGCTTGCTCGGCTTCCAACCAGCGCAAGTACTCATCAGCCGATTTTGGCCTCGACTGCATCAACAAAGCACGAGCCGATGTGAGCAAGTAATGAGCTCCAGATAGATCGCTGTGCTCAGATCGCCGTCTGGATTCGGCTACGGCTCGAGCCGTGACGTGGAGGTTTCTCAACCGTTCGATCTTAGGGTCTGATGATCGAACGGTATGTGGTCGCGGTATGAGCAGCGCGCGGTCTTCGGAGTAAACTAGCTCTTCAGTGGATGGGTCCCGATATGAGGATCGTACGGACAGAGCGTGATGGGACCCTGCGGAAGCGGCTGGCACTTTCAGCTCCACCAGCAATTCTCTCTCTTCCTCGGCGTAGAGATCGCCGAGTCGGACGTTGCGTGACCCGAGAGCGGTTGGTCGACCCGATAGAGAATACACGGCGGCGATCTCCACAGGGACGGAACGGGACACAATTCCTAATTGAAGCTTCAAATCTTGAGCTACTACGCCGAGCAAACCACCCACGCACTTGGCAAACGCGTCATCGGGCTGCGCGCGGGCACAAGCACCGCCGTATTGGAATTTCACGGAATGAATAGGGATTTCCAGGTGAGAGAAGCGGGAGGATGAGACTAGTGAGGACTTCTGATTGGACGATGCGGCGGTGACGACGCGCTCATCCTGACCGTGCGAGAGGAGTATGACGCTGGCGAATGGGTTTTTCTCGCGTCGATCTTCGATGACTTTAGCGGCTTTCTTCAGTGCGTCATTCGTCACAGAAGCTTCTTCTCGAGTTTGATCGATCACGGTTAATGCGTCCACGATCCGACGCGCCGATCTCTGGCCACTGCTGGTCATTCTTCGTAATGGCAAAATCCTCCTTGGGCTCGAGGAGAAGGCGACAATGGAGAGACGATCAGTGGACCCAAGCGAGGAAATCACTACTCGCATCGAACGTTTCATCATCTGAAGCTTTTGACCGGCCATAGTCCCACCCACGTCGAGCACCGTCACCAGGTCTATTGGAGCTCGACGCGCCACCGCCTTCGATGGTGGAGCCTTGACCTTCAACACCACAACGTAAGTTTCGTAGCTCCTATTTGCAGCCACAATAGCAGCCTCCGGTAACAAGCACACCTCAAAGGTTTTGATTCTGGAGGACGATAGAGGAGGACCAACTGGGTTGACATTGAATCCTTGGAACTCCATCGATTCTTCTTCTTGGTCTTCTTCGTTTTCATCGGACTCGGGAATGGGATTGAATCGAGCAACGGAAGTGGGAGACATTAGAGGCTCGTCGTCGTTATAAACTTTCAATGGCCGAGTTTTGATATCTCGCGCGAGGTTGTATGCTCTATTTTCCTCTGCTGCTTCATCTTTCTTGAGCTGCTTGTCGTTGTAGATAGCCAGCACAGGCAGTTCTTTCCAATTTGTGCTGCAGACCGGGCATATAAGGCTGTGTTGCTTTTTGACATAAGCAGCTATGCAAGGAAAGTGAAAGGTGTGAGAGCATTCTGCTGTGAAAATTGCTGTTCCTTGCCCTGTTTTAACGCTCTGCGTACAGATTCCACATCTACTCTGCAGAATTCAAAAGTTGAAAAGTTAAAGAAAAGTGAGAATCATTAGAATAGGCAGCACAGCAATAACAGGATTTCACTGTGCAGATTATGAAAACGAATCAAATCAAATGGGCTAAAAAGGCAGAGCATAATTTAATTTACTCTGGATAGTCGTAGGCTGGCTCTGAGAAGCGAGAAACTTGATGGTGACTTGGGTGAGGATGGATTGGAGAGCTGAAGCAGCCTGGGGCTGTTTTGCTTCTTCGGTGTCTTAGCATTACTGCATTGGAGTTTTGGGCTATTGGGAACGGAAGAAGTGGAAGTCCCGGCGGCCACTGTCGTCCGGCACCGGAGGCCGAGGCTGGTCACCGGCTGAGACTGCGAGCGTGGGGTAGAAGGGTTGGAGAAAAACGCAAACTTGGAACTAATTTTGGGACTCTGATTGGTATTGTTGTCGCAATGCTGTTGCTTCTCTGTTAAAACCTTCGACTCTCTGTCTTTGGGAATGGATGTGCAGAACGCCCTTCTCCACCCAGCAACCATCCTCAAAAATTCAGTCTCAATCTCTTATCTGTAATAAATTTGATGGTTGATGATCTGTTATTGCAGTTTACAAAAGTTTTTTTTTTTCGCAGTGATCAGAAAGGCAAAAGAAATGGATTGGATTCAGAGACCCTCATACATGTTTCTCTTTTCCTTCTTTCCATCTCCCATCAATCTGGTTACCATCTATTTATCTATTGCTTGAACCTGGCCTATTTTCTATATCTCTTTTGTGAGCCCCTAAAAGACTCCATCTGCCAATGGAAAGCCTTCGCTGTTGCTTCTGAATTGAAAAAGGCTCCTCTCTCTCTCTCTCTCTCTCTCTCTCTCTCTGCCTCCTCCACATGATGGTATCATATCCATGTTATATAACAGAGTCACTGGGAGGCTTTTACACAAAAATGGAAATATCATTAAATGGGTAAAGTTAAAGTAGGTGCTTTGAAAAAATATTTATATACTTCTTCAGTTTTACCTAAAATTTTAGAAATTGATTTAGCTATAATTTGAAATCAAATTACCGTAATTTACTAAAGAACAAATTATGAATAATACTAAATATTTAATAGTCAATAAACGTCCAAAAATAAAATTGCTTTGAGATATTAGCATGGTAACCGGCAAATGCAGGTTGCCATTTGCCGAGTACAATAACAAGTCAACAAGGAAGCCGAGCTCTTGGAACTGTGCATCACTGTCCCACCATCTCCATCTCTGGTTTTGCACACACAGCTTCATTTTCATTCATGGTAACTGTGATTCATCCCTTTCGCCTTAATCTTCGTCAGTTTTCCTTTTCCTCACAAAGCAAGAATCCACATCAGTGATATTGATTCTTTTTTCATAAATTGCAATTTTCTGATTGATGCTAGCTATATGAGCTACATGAATTACTGTGACTTGGTGAGGGTTTCAATGACCTGTATTCTGACCCCAGCATTAAGTAGCTGAACCAACTTTGATCCCTCTAGTCTGATCTGGTTTGTTCGTAGTGGGGTCCATTTCGTTTGTGTTGTGAGTGTGGTTAATGGCCGTGGGAAATTGTGATGTTCGAGATGTAGACCAGTCCTTCTCTGCCGGAAGGGTGAAAATTGTAAAAAAAAATTCAATTCAACTCTGTGATCTGTACCTCATTAATTACCCTACAATTATTATAAATTTATTTAATAGTCATTGAATTGAACAGAATAACGGCCCTTGTGCATTTTCTTTCTTTATTGGACATCTACATCGATCCCAAAACTACTCTATTAATTGACCCCCTTTTTAATAAATTATCAAAATAATTATCCAACCTCTTTCATGATTCAGAGTTTACTATTCACCCCCATAAATTTTTATTTTCTTAGCATCACATCTTTGAAATTTGCCAATTGGGACGTGTATTAATGACAACTATAGAATTTGCCATATTTCTCTCGATTATCCTTTCTTGAAAGTCACACATCTCAAGTCACAGCTAAAAACTCAGCAACAGCGAAATGCTAATTGATCATGTCGAACTTATAATTTGACGAGAAGTGAAATGGAACGAAAATGCTCCCATATGGCCTCAAGTAATGAATCAAACACGTGGGTGAGAAATGTAAATGGGAGGCAGTGAACGACTATTTAGATATGTGTCACATAAATATAAATTAATTTTCTATTTAGCCAATGATTAAAGTGCAAAACTAGGAAACAACAATTGGTGCCTTCAAAATGTGGTCATAGAGAGGAGCCACTAGCGTGGTGCTCTGCTCTTGAAGTCTGAAACTCCCAGGTGCTTAATAACACATTCCAAGAAAATGCCGACTTGCTTAGGCTCGTAAAAAGCCAAGCCTAGAAGCTCACCTCCCTCTTCTGCCTGAAGTTTTTTTTTTCTCTTTTTTTTTTACTTAAATTGCACCTAAAGTGCTCATCATGGTAAAGTATTCTTATTTTTATATTGAATCCTTTCCTCTTCTTCAACTTTGCCTTCTATAAACAGTAAGTCTTTCTAACAGCAAAGTTATTCATTATTTATTTATTCTATCTGTCGGTGTATGTGATGAGCTAAATACACGCTAAGACATCAACGATTTGATAGATTCATTTAAGTCAATTGTGGCACATGGGGTTATTTGATTGATAATGATGCAAAATATGTGTTATTTTAACCCGAAAGACTTGAGGGAAAGCAAAAAATTGAAAAAAAGCAGACAAAACAGAAACAGAGGCTAAAGAAACAGAGACCTCTTTTGTGACATAATTAAGTTTATATTATGACTTCTGTTGAAATATATTGAATTGTTCACAATGGGTTAACTGATGATTTAATTTAATCTTTTAAGAGAGAAAACTAATTATTTATTTAATAATTATGATCTAAATTCGAAATTTAAAATTCAAAATTAAAGGATTTGTTATTTGTTATTTTTGTGGAGTTATTAAGTTTGAAAAATATGGAAAAACTTATCATAAAATTGATGGCATGATCAATTCCCCTGCTCTCTACTCCTTAAGAAAATTGAAAAGACAGATACCGAAAAAAAAATCTTTTAGAAAACACAACCAAATTTCATATTTCTTCTCTCACTGTGGTGCATTTTGCTTTGGGGATGAGACAAATTACAAAAATTTGATAAGATTTATTTTCGCACAGATAAGTATTTGATTTCTTTCTTCGACTTTCTTTTATATATGTATATATTTATATATATATATATACACACTGAGAAAATTTGAAAGAATAAGGAATTTTTGAATCATGGTACTTTGTGTAGGATGACGAATTACAGTTCTTATAAATAGGAGGAAATTCTTTTTTAAATTACGTGTAATATTTATTATATTTTTATAATTATTATTTAATAATATTTTTTATTATTTTTTGAAAATAAAAAATTATTTTTTGTTATATTTATTTAATTTTTATACTTTTTAATATTATCTAACCAATCAAACTAATGGGTAGAAAAATGAGAGAATAGTAAAAAGAAGGATAAAATTTTGAAAATTCTTTATATACAAATAAAAATAATGAATAATATAAAAAAGACATATAAGATATGGATACTCCTAGATCTTTTTCAAGTATATGGTTGCAATTGAACGAGCTGTATGCATTTGTATATTTATGGGCATTGACTCTAATCATTTTCCCAATCAATTAATGTGTCCTACTATAATTGCAATACAAACGTAACAGCTAGCTAGCTCTTTGTTCATCACCCCCTCGCACAAAACACACCACTCCCAAAAAATAATAATAATAATAGAAGAAAAAAAGAGAGAGACTATTGCGCCATTAATTTTTAATCTTATGTAAACATTCTGTATAGCCGCAAAAAATTAGAGCAATTCTCAAGTATGCACAATTTATAACCTCATTTATATATTTAATAATTGAAATTAATTTTATATATAAATTTTATCTATATTAAATATAAATTTTATTTATATAAATTTAATTTTGATGATTAATCTTTTTATGTGCATTATGCCCCTTAAATGTACTTAAAAAAATTAATAAAAAATTGCAATTTGCATTACCTGCGTTGAGCCAATCAAAATGAAAATTTAAAATAAATATTTCCTTCCTTTCATTAGAGATCAGCAATAGACATATTGTATATAGGGTTTTGAATTTTTTAACTAAAAGTTCGCCCCCCAAAAAAGAAAAAGAATTGCTCCAAAAATTTGGTGCAGCATTATGGGGTGAGAAGGACCTTGATGATAATGAACCAGCATGGAGGGTCAGGCCATATTGAGATGTCTTAAATTATTTCATTCTATTGACAATTTTTTAAGGAAAAAAATGAATGCTTATAGCTGCAAGTTTTAGTCTTTTGATAATTGGGGTATTGCTGGTTGGTGATTCATGCACTCTGAACTATGTTCTTCAAATTTGGCTTCCATTGATGAAAGTATTATTTTCATTTTGCTTCTTTAAGAAGAATAGTCAGACAATATTATGATCCAGATACGAATACGTTAAAGAAAGAAAATGTAATTAGCATAGTTGATTAAGATGGCCAAGTACATCAAAAGGGATTAATTCCCCTGGTTAAAAAAAAACAGTATTTTCTTATTTCTTTAATTAATATGAATTTGATGCCTCTAGAAAGTGTATTAGGATATAATTTAAATAATGTTTTTGAATATTACACTTGTATGATCCAAGACTTGACATGAAATTATCAATATGGAAATTATGTACTAGAAGAAAGAAAAATATTAAATTTTAGCCCAAGAAGAAATGCTAAAGAAAAAAAGAAAGGAGAGGTGGAGGCCAACAAGTCTCATTTCTTTTATTTGTTTACAAGAGAAAATCCAAATTCAAATCTTACTAAATTTCTGAACTGAACATAATAGCTACAGAGCGTGGCTGAATAAATCTTTATGCTACTAGATAAATTATGAGTGTTCAATGAATGTTATTTTTGCAATTTGCATGGTTATTCCATATTTTATTTATCATCAAAAAAGACAGAATCCAAAATTTCAAACAGAAAACGTTTCATCGTTCAGATTTAAGAAACCAGACTCTACACTCAACTCAATAATGAGGGGAAGAATAATAGAACATAAAGATAAAATTAGTGAAAAAAAATATTTGGGTGAAGAGAGAGAAAATTTTAATATATAAAAAACGGGGAAAATTAGAGAAAAATAGTAGAGGAGAGAGAAAATAAACGAATATATAAAATGTTGCATTTATTTTAAAATTTTAAGTGCTTTGAACATGTAATTGAGAAAATTTGAACTATTTATTTTGGAAATAGTTGAGATTTGTACGCTTTAAAAAGTGCAAATTGCACGATGGAGAATCCCTATCTCCTGCGACAAAGCTTCTTTTTTTCTTAATATATCATGTTTTTGCTGGCTAATCTCACAATGAAGACATAAAAAGTATATCAAAGTTAGGTCCTTAGAAACAGCTTTAATCATAATTAGTACACACACACACATATATAAAAGTAAATTAATGATTCAGTTTATTAAATATTATTGTTTCCTTAATTTAGTCTTTTAAAAATAAGATTTTTAATTTAATTCTTAAAAATTATTTTTCTAATTTAGTCATTCAAAGTTAAAAGTTTATCAACCTAATACCTCATCCATTTTTCATTCAATGAAAATGATTTTTTAACACATGCTTTTTGAAGAAGTTATTTTGATAGAGAAAACATACTAAGAGTATTAAGTGAGAACTTTTATTTTTAAAATATTAAATTGAGAGAAAAGTGACCTTTTAAAAGCTAAATTTACAAATAATATTTTTTGAAAAATTAAATTTAAAAATTAAATCATTAATTTATTCTAAAAATAAGATAAAAATGATTAGGTACATAATTTTTCTTTTTTCTTAAAAAAAGGTTCTCTTTGCGACTTTTGTAAGGCGAATTGAAGAGGTTGAAGAGAAGGGGTCCACAAAGATTTCTTTTTTATTTTTTTATAAGAAACAAGATTTGACTAAACTTAGCAGAAGTGGAATAAAAGCAAAAATAAGGTCAGTGAAAACTGAAAAAACTTTTTGGGTTGTGAGAGGGGCCAAAATTTAAAAACAAAAAAAGAAAACAATTTTAATGAGAGACAATGTAGAAGCAATGTATGGGATTCTCGTTGGAAAGGATTCCAATCCGTGCATGTATCAGGGCCTAGTACCCTAAATAAATGTTTTTTTTTTCAAAATTTTGTTATTAATTTTTTTATTAAAATATGACATTTAAAATACTTTTTAAATGAATCCATAATATAGAACTAAATTTAAAAATATTTAATATTACATTTTTATTCAAAATAAATAAATAATCGCCTTAAAATCTGTATTTTAGTGCTAATTATTTAAGGAATTTTAATTTTAGTTTTACCGCTTTTTACTTATATGATCCAGCTTGATCATGTCCTTCACTGCCTTTTCATCTTCGGATTGGCTGAATTTATGATCATTATCATCCTTGTCTATTTCTTCATTTGTGATTTTTGGAACCAGAATTCATGAAGAATAATCGATAAGAAACTCATGGATTTTTCCTTTGGATACATCACATCTAATGTGTTAATTCAATTGTTTTTGGCATAGCATTTGTATTATCAATTTTGAAAAAGAAGGCAAAGAGTTTAACTTGTTTTTTATTTTGAAAATAAGAGTTAACGTTTTTTTTTTCTGAAGCGTGGTATTATTTTAATAATTCACAAATAATTGAAACTTAAGAGATTCTGAGCAAAGTAGGACGTGTTCTGTATTTATCTGTAAAAGTGAGAAGAAAAAGATGATTCATTGTGTACAATCTTACACAACATTTCACAAAATTACTCACAACATTGCACATCACCACACAATATTACATAACTCCGAACACATTGTGCACAACTTTACGTGACACCTTATTATAACATCATGCACAAACACACATGACACCACTCAGATAATCATGCACACGCACACGATAATATACACATTTTATACACAACAGTTTTAGATGAGATTGAAAAAAAAAAAAAACTATAAAGCAAAAGCTAAGTATCTAATTGAAGAGTAACAAAAATGCATAACAAATATATACGAACCAGCCACAATCCACATCAACATTTTTGTCTGAAAAGCGAAAAGGTAAAGGGTACAACCTTTTTTAAATATCAAGAGTTAACGCTACTACGTAATATTCAAATAATTATTTTAATATCTTCTCAATTTTTACTTTGAAGTTTCTAAAAATTTGCTCAACATTTCATTCTCATCTCTTATCTATTTTTGTCCTTGAAGTATCATTTCTGTTCTCGAGGTGAAGTTTGGTTGAAGATAAAACGAAGTTCTGGACATGGTTTATTTCCTGTGTTTTAACTCTGCATAAAATGAAGGTAAATTCAGAACATTGTCGTTTTGTAATTCAGTTCTGCATATTATGTAATGCTTTGTCTGTTCTTACAGTGTTCTGATCGTCTCTTTTAGGTTTAGTGAAGTTTTAAACGAAATTATAGGATGTTCTTTGGGCAATTTTGGTTCCATGTTGGGGTGGATTTGTTAGCAGAATTTAGAAGAATGTTAACATGGTTCTAAAATTGACTACCGATAAAGTTTTGGATGAAAAATACTATTCTGTCAAAACACTAATAATACCACCCTGACTTGTGTGAAATATGATTTCAAGATTGTTGTTATTGTGGGTCTCAAAAGCTTAGATTACATATTAGAATATGAGATGCAATTTGCTTGAATTTATTAGGTGATATTTTTTAGTGTTGGTTTATGATATATATTAACTCATTTTATTTTTATTTTACTTTTATTTTTTATTTTTTAGAGTTTGACATATGAAATATTGAAATTCTACAAACATTTAAGATATCTTTTGATAGGCAATATGAGGCTCTGAGCTTTCTTAAGATTTTTTATTTTTTAGATTTTAATTAATATTTTTAAAAATATATATATATATATGTGTGTGTGTTCCAATAGCCTATATCTAATTTGTTTTGTTCCTTGGTAAAATCTAAAAAATAAAAAATCTCCTTTTAACAAAATAAAGGAGTCATTTTCTATATTTAAGAATTTTCTTATCTACAAATTTTCAATTTCTTTAAAAATTTCAAAAATACATAATTTTCTTTTTTTTTTTGAAACAAATAACAAATAAAAAAAATCATGTTTTAAAAATCTTAAAAAAGAAGAGAAAATTGAAGAAAAAAAGGGTCAAAATTACCAAAATTCATAACTAAAATCGATATGTGTCACTCAAAATGATTGTATTATAGATTTTTTTTTCAGTCCTTGTTTCTTTCTTTCAAAAAATAAAAAATAAAAAATAAAAGTCATTCACAAATACTTTTTCAACTATGGCTTTTATCTTTTTAAGTAGTACATAAGCCTTATGCTTTTATTTTTTGACTAAGTCCGCCATCGAAATTATTCTATTTTTTCTTTCTTTCTTTCTTTGGGTTGATTGATGAATGTTGGATGTATTATGTAAAATAATTAAAATAAATTTAAAGTCATATTTGGAGGTTTTGCTCAATTAGCTAGAGCAAAGACATAAATGGTATTAGTGAAAAGATTTGTTTTTTAAAAAAATGATAATTTAATAACAAAAATGAAACAAAAAATAAATAAAGTATAAAAAAAAGTTTTTTGAGTAAACTTAGGGGATAAAGAGTTAGTTTTTATTTTAAGAAATATGAGAAGTTTGCACTTTTTTTAGTTACATAAATAATACATCTTATTATAAAGGCACATGGTCTAAAATATATTTAAATTGTCACGAGACAAACTAGTGTCCAGTGCAAAAACAAATACTATTTTCAATCACTGATAATTGACAATTTTAATACGGTTTATTAAATGAGAGGACATCGAAAGGATAGGCCTCTCTCGCCACACACATGTTGCCTTTGACTATACTTGTTCATTTCTTTGATTTAAAAGCATATCTGATATTAAATCTATTGCCACTCGCTCAGCGTTATATCAAAAGGTTTCCAATGTGTGACCACTAAACCTACCCCATCTTCCTTTTGACTCGCAATAGATAGTTTATTGATCAAATTCAAAACTAGCATTATCTTAGGATAAACCAGAAAGAATAAAGAAAATCAAAGAGATATTCCAATTCATCTGATATGGACTAATTAACTAATGCGCTACATTTTTATAGTGCTTTTCCAATCATAAATGGCAATGTGGAAGCGAGAGCACCAAGGTGTGGGCATCACATTTTCAAACCCTTTTGGCAGAGCCTCATATGATTGACTCACAAGGACTTCAACATTTTTTTAAAAGACCAACATTGTTTTTAAAATACCAAATTGTGCGTAGCTTGTGGCTTTGTAATCTTCCGATAGATTTGAATTAATTCCTCTGCTATCTAAATGAGTAACATTTTCAGAAGATCTTGCATGTTGCCACCCCTCCCCCTCTTCTTGACCTATACTTTTAATTCTTTTAATAAAAATTGAAAATTAAAAAACTCATGAGATATTTTAGTAAATTTGTGCGCATCTCAACTAATTTATTTGATTGAAGATTAAAGATTTATTAACAAAAAACCATATAACCTGACTTGAAAAAAGATTAACATTGCTAGAATATTAAGCTTGAAAATTCTTTAATTTCAAATCTCAATTTCTTACTACATATTAAAACTATTTTGGCTCTACTTGAACTAATAGATTGAAATAAAATAGGTCTAATAATTTAATAATTTTTCACATGGATAAGCTAAGCATGGAGGACAAAAGAGCAGGGATAAGTATTTGCAGAGAGGGCCAAGAAGCAATGAATAATGTGCAAAATGAGAGGCTTCCCTAAAGGTTGGTGATTGTGTGGCCGCCATCATTGGGGGCACATGCCATGACCCATAAATGCCATAGCTAGGATCCCCCACCAACCAAACTATAATTAATCTCACATATAACATATATATAATACACCACACCCCAAGGATATTGTATCAAATTATCATTTGTATTTGCCTGGTTAAAAGAGCAGAAAAAAGATGACCTTATAGCATCATGAAAGTGATGAAACTTCTTTTATTTTCCTGTGCACAACTTTTAGTCTCCCATAATCATGATCCTGCCTCTTCCCTTTTACCGTGAGGTAAAACTGAACCGTATAATATTCGCCTAGCAGTAAATATACCAATCTGTTTCTTTGTGAATCAGCTCTGACACTCTTGCATTCTGGTACGTACTAGAATGATGTGAACCACAATTGGGTTCGATAATCTTAACGAAAATCAAAGCAAAACGATGAAAGTACAGAATGTTTATGTCACATAGTTTTCAACAAGCGATAGCAATTTGATGACCTGATAATGACCACAATATATTTTGTTTATTGAAAATGACAACTTATGACAAAATCCCATATTGGGGTGGTAGCAGAAGAAACGCGTGGAGTCATCTGTGTTGAAGAACACGAAGGATAGTTAGAGGGAAATAGATTTGCAGCCTTAGCTTAACTCACGGTTGGTGTTTGGAGCAATGTGGCAGCCTAGGACACATAAATGGTTCCGATATATCTCGTTGGCATGTGGCTTCAATTTTGATGAGCAACAACAACTCAAGCATCTAATTAATGTCATTTTCACTATGTTTATCATCGCAAAGTTCGACATGTTCTGAGCACAAAATGAGTGAATACACACATTCAGTACGTAAGGGAACATCATAAATAATCAAACACCTGCATGTTAATTTATCAACCTTTCTTCTTTTCTTCCATTTTATATATCTTGTTCTTCAATAGATGCATGAACAAAAGAAAGGGTTCTAGAAATTGACGGAAAGGGGTTGGTGAAGTGACAAATTAGGTTTCTTTGTCTTTTCCTATATTGTAACATGTCGTATTGGCTTTGCGTATTGCCAAATGGACAAAAAATGAGTCTAAACCTGCAGACATTTAATGGTGCCAGCAGATATACGAAAGTAACTTCAACGGCCATTTCAAAGCCCAAGCAAAGAGGAATCCAAGTTTTTCTAAGAAAATGAAAGGTCAAGCGTGCTGATGAATCAATTGCTTTCTCTAGGGCTTTCGTATTAAGTGCATACTTGGCAAGAGAAAGAATGGGAAGAGGGGAAAAGTATCGTAGAAGAATATATCATTATGTTTTCAATCACTTTATTAATTTCTATTCTTCTATTTTTACCTTAGAAGCGCTTTCATTATAGTAATTAACACTTTGCATAAGTTATAATCCACTCTTTGATGAGCGGTCTAGATTAGAATTTTGATGTTAAAAATAGGTTATTTCCGAGATTCACACAGTATCTCTTTTTAGACAATACCATTATTAACAATGGTAACTTACGGTGCTTTTGAAGAAGCTAAAGGACCAACCAAATCTTATGCTTAGAACTGTATCTTGATATCTATTTCAAAAGAGGAATATCAACATTGACTCCCACTCAATGAATGGCTCACCTTGTATGGCTCTCCTTAATTTGCCTCTAATAGCAATTTGTGGGTACCATATTTGGTGAATCTACTTGCATATATCCCATTTTTTCAAACTCAACCATCTTGGAATTCCTATTGCCAATAATGGGGAACAAAATTCACAAGCACTTTTTTCCTCAGAATTGAAACTATTGTCCTCTTATGGATAATACTGTTTCAGATTATCTAGTCGGAACTCAAAATTTTCAACAAGATGGCTATAATACTAACTAGATAACCCGTATCATATTCAGGAACCGACCTTTAGGGACTAAGACCTTAAAAATTATCACAATCTTTATAAACGACAGAAAGAACACTATTATAGGCCATAGTTATCATCATTTATGCATTGAAGTGAGACTGCACTCTTGGATTTTAATTGCAAAGAAGCTTAATAAAGTGGGTGGTTGCTTGCAATTTTCAACAACGGAGAAGAATCTGATCTTGTGGTCTTGAACACTATGATGTGCGTAGTATCAAGTAGGCTTCCTTTTCTTTCTTTCTTTCTTTCCCCCCCCCCCCCCCCCTGATTTTTGTTGTTTTAATTGCTTTTAATCTTTCAGTTGAAAAGAAGAAGGTGTAGCAAATAAGGGTGTATATAAAGCAGGTTTAAACGTTCACACCAATGTAACTTGTAAGGTAACTTTATATCACCTCCCGATAAAAATATTCTCAGCAAGTGACCATGCACCCAACTTCAACAACTCAATAATTGACATCTAAACTCGCCAATACAGCTTTCCTCCACTAATTACATAATGATTACAAATAATCCTACTAATACTACTACTTCTCTTTTGAAGACCCTAGATTATAACTCTTGGAGATTTAGAGGGATTTAAGTAGCTAGATCACGTCTAGTTACTTAAATCGTCAGATTATAACTAGATGTGATCTGAGGGATTCAGATAATTTGCATACTTGGAGGAAAATGCAATTAATTGATGACATGGCTAGAAAACAATCTTACATGAATATTTAGGACATAAACTATAGCACTTGCTAATTAAGCTTTCCTTCCCTCTGTTATATCTAACATTTTCTTAATGATTCTGTTTCCTTTTTTTTATTTTCCTTAAGGAAAAGTTGTATAGCACTAATGTGAAAAGATATTCTCATGTAAAGCAAGTGTCTCCTTCAGTTGCAACATCATCATATGCCATTTAGCAGTACACGATTCAATTCACAGAATCTAGAAGAAATAGGAAGCCACTATCTGTGTGCCTTTGTGATTTTTATTTTAAGCTTTTGGTTTTAACAATAATTAATCCTGCATTAACCTGAGAATAATTCAAATCGATATCATGCATCGCTAACAATGCTTTAAGTAATAATTAGCATTAAAATGGCTGATACTACCGACAGCCTTAAAGGTCAACTTTACTAATGAAAGCTTCAAAAAAAGCACCAATGATCGAGTTCATACATTTGTATATCTTACAAGATGATGCATGCACATTTGCTCAACGAAAGCCTGTGCAATGTCGGGTGAATTTAAAGATTGAGAATTACTGAATAAAAGCACAAAATTTCGGTTACTCTAGTTGCAAAGAAGATTATGCCACCTACTAAGTTATCGAAGATGAGAAGGTATATTTATTTTATTATGTAACAATGTTATTATTATTTGAAGATCAGAAGTTATAATTGACAATTGGAATAAATTAAAATTTACGTAACGATTTGAGTAGAACATTCCGTGCGTGCCTACGGTCTTAATAGCACGTCATTGTAAGCATCCTTGTAAGAATAAGAAGCGTAGTATCATTAGCATAATGCTTAAAAACATAACTCTACATGGTTATTGCTGTTACCCTTGATTATTTGATATATTGAATAGATCTTTAAATTTTTAAAATTTTGTTCCTTTTTTTAAAAAAAAAAATTCGTCCTTGTTCTGCATCACTAAGCCATTCCGACTTTTAATGAAACTTCCAAGAGATCTACAGGCAAGCGAGAAACACAAACCGTTTATAGGATTGCAATAAAATCTTGACAGAATGAGTTCTCCAAACCATTCAAGAATTCTTAATCAAGCAACTGATGATCAACATCAAAACAATAACTACATTCTGTTCTACTGAAAATTACATTCCACAACCACCTTTCAATTCCATCGTTCGTACAAACAGCTTGAGAATGAGAAGCGCAAACCCAGTTTTCTTGTTGTCAAGGTCGTAGGCAGTTATTGGAGAATTAGGTGTTTTACGTCAAGAGTTCAATCATTTTACAAACACCCCCCCCCCCTAACCCAAAAGAAAAAAGAAGGGACCAGGTACCCTCCGTTAGTGCCTTGATGTAGGAATCATGTTATTTTAAGAACATGTTCATGCTCTTTTAGTGCCTCGAACGAAACGGCTTCATGTTGTATATGTGTAACAACGCTCACAGAAAAGAGTGTCAAGAGTCAACGCATTTGACCAGATTAAGGCAGAATAAATCTGTAGCAGTGTTTTGTGGTTTTACCTGAAAACTTATATTTAAAGAAATGAGTAAGAAATATTACTTGAATAACACAGACACGGCCTAACTGTTGTGTAGCCCAAATATAATGAATATCATTTAGACCCAAAACATTTCATAGGTGAGTTTCCAAATGGAGCAAACACGGCCTAACACGAGTACATTAAATTGAAATCGTTGACTATAATGAATCTGTTTCATATTTATGAAGAAAGAAAACCTGATCATTTTTCCTTTTTTCTTTCCAAAGTCTCAATGTACCCGACAAAACCAGAGAGCTGAGTTTGCCAACAAGCAATTATGCTAGAGGGAACTCGTACCACGTTACTGGATAAGTGAGATGTCAAATCAGAGGAACAGTACGTTGGCGATCTTTTATCGTAACAAACATTCCAACTCATTCAAACAAAACAAACTGGCTCCTATCAAGATTACAAACTCCACAATCACTAATAATAACAAATTTAACATGGACGGAGACCAAGACAACAACCTTTCAAGGGACTTTAAAACATAGATAAGGCAACAACGTAATCTGAGTTTCTCCATCAAAACCAAGGGATTCTGTCATTTGATACCATCCCTAGATCTCCACAACATTGAACTTCTACAAACAAAACGCAGTCATCCGTTTCTGACCCCATCTAACTCCTGCTCTTGGATTTTTCCATGGCCCTGGGAGCTGTGGAGAACAAGAAAAACGACTTAAGCAAACTCGGGTACATTCACTGAATGTATAAGGAGGCACACAATTACCAGGCCTGCTAATATTTGAAGTGACACATTGCCCCAGAGAGAGAGGGAGAGAGGGAAGGGCAATTAGAAGTTGTCAATTATAAGCAATAAACCAGAGAAACTGTCATTCCGATTACCCAACCGTGTTGCATGCATGCAAACTCATCCAACCACACAAGAAAACATCAAGTTGGTAACTTGATCCACACAAGAAACAATCCCTTAAAAACTGCACCTGTAATTTGCAGTATTCCTGATAATTTAATTATTGGTCCACTAGATCAAGTTATTTTCGTTCCTATCTTATTCATACATTATAAAGTAACCATCCATTATATAGAATCTATTGGCTTTTTGTTTCGATGTAATGGATTCTTTAAACACACCAGGATCATCATCTCTTGCTGGATATTAATAACTCCTCAAACTTGGCTGCTGTCTCAAGCAAGTAGGTCCCAGTCCATCAGTTTATGTCATACTCTTCACGTAGTAAGAATAAATACGGTAAAATGAATCATCATTGAAAACACATACCCAGGCCAATGGCATCAGAACCCTTCATAATTTTCAGCCTCTTGCATGTGTCAATAAACATCCTGTGACAACAGGAAATTACAGTTAAAAGTAGAATGCAAACGAGAGGCGGGTGAAGTAACCATCCTTCATCCAATTACCAATTATTAGATGCAAACAGTAAGTATAATTTGCTTCTACAATTGATGGCTACCAAGTAATAAAAGCAGATTAACAAAAGCCAACAGGAACCATGATTGGAATAGTAGCCTTAAAATCATATACAGCAGCAAATTCTTTATCAAGATCTTTATTCGACTCTTCTAAGCAATTCCACTGCACACATCAAACTTTAAACTCCCATATAATAGTTGGGATTTTTAAGAATTATTTTGCCTTGGTACACTTTCTATCAGACTCTATTGTTTCGTAAGGAATACCGTTATTACTCAAAAAACATAAGATGAAAATATGAAAGCCAGACAAAGCACAGAGGTTTTATAAGACTTGCCCCCATGGTACATCCCCTACAAGCATCCAATCACCATCTTTATCTTCATAAGTGAGCACATATTCAGACCCATGTAGAAGGTCTCTCAACTTGCTCTCACTTAACATTTCTTTTCCTGGAGCTCCATGAGAACCACACTGACCTGATATCATACACATGCACGAGTTCAGTAAATCCATGCAAAGGGTACATTTGATAGCAAGGAATTACGTAATCACAAATTCATTAAAAAGAGAAGTAAAAATTAATATATATGTGTGTATGTGTGTGTCAAAATAGAGTAGATATGCAACTACTCACCTAGGGTAAAACAGCTGAACATCTTCTCAAGAGCAGAAGACAGTTCTTGATATGTTGTATAACTTCTTAGATCTACCTTCCTTAGATAGGGAGCACCATCCATGCTCACCTTCACAAAGAGAGCAGCAGGACCTGGTTTTCCATCAACTTCATTGTTCTTTGAAGTATTGGCCAACGAGTTCTTCCTATATGATCTTATAGGAGGCCAACCAACAACTTGCGCCCTGTCATGGATGAGAACATATTAGCATAACTAGACATAAGTGCAAATTCATTATAAGGTCATTGTCCTCCTTCCAGTTTCTCTTGAAATTAATAAACCACTGTGCTAGGTTCCACTTACTTAGCAGCCGGTGCACTGCCATTAACAGAAGCACCTGTATGGTTACGACCAGTTCCATTAGCTGCACAAGGGCGTTCCTGTAAAACCTTGGCTGGCATTTCTTTCATAAAGGTTGGCTGAGCTCCAGAAGGTCTAGGTAGCATTACATTTATCCCTGAATTACCAGGAAAGTTCCCCTGCACCACAGATTGTGGGAGATCAGAATCAGAAGGAGCAAGAAACATCCACTTCCCTTCAAAATGGAGAACTCCTTACCTCAGGGAACCCATCCATGGTGTCAGAGAAACCTCTCTTGTTGCCTGAAACCACAGTTTTCTGGGATGATGAGCAAATTCCATCTTTTGTAGGAAGCAAAGGAAACAATGGCTTCTCATCAAGTTTTGTTGAGTTCAATGCATAAAGGCCCGAATCCCGTTCAAGAGATTGGAATCCAGGAAGACCCAACCTCAACTCTGTAGCCTTCAAATTAAAGTTGTCCTTTTTCTCATCTGACATGCTTGGGACACTAGAACTGTCAACTGATGATGAGCAATCTGACAATCCGAGGTAATTGCGCTCTTTTAATGCAGTACCATTACGGGAGATAGAGTCCAGGGATGGTGAAGATGCTATTGTTGAGATATTGCTCTGCCCTTCCTCCTCAGCAACCAGCAGCGGTGGAGACATCAGACTTCAATATACAAACTGGTATAACTGAAACCATAAGCCAATAATTTTTAGGAAGAGATCTTACTTGTTAAAACCCAAATCAATTACAGAGGAAAACACGCGTTCTATATTCCGTAGTATAGAAAGAGAGTGGAACCCTTCCTTACATACAAGAGAATGGCCAATTGTAAAAAAAAGTAATGGGGATTTAAGAGGAGTCACCAAAGATGAATAGAGTCCCAGTTCTCTATAATCACCATATTAGCATGCACTAAACAATAAGCAATCAAAAGAGAATGCTTTAGATAAAAAAAAAATTGGATTACACAAGTAACGTCCATGCATTTACTTTTGCCATCACGCAGTTACGAAGTCTAATGAATAATTAATAATAATACAAAAATCACAAGTCGAACATAAATAATCTTATAAACAAGTAAGCAATCCTCTTTGGTTTTGCCAGCTCGGTGCAGCTCCAATAAGCAAGGGTGGATGGTGGGAAGGTCTCAAGATTTGTGTAAATATGATTGGGGAAAGGCCATGAATAACAAGTAAAAATAAAAAATATATATTAGAAAACAAAGCTCCACCAAAGAAACCGAAATTGTCAAGCGACCCTATTCAGTGTGCTCTAAATATTTATTCTGGGTCGGCGAGTTAATCCGCAGTCAAGAACATAACTAGTGCACTCAACTATATTCACTTAGCTATCAAAATACCATGTCTCCGGGGGAAACCCTTTTTTTTTGTTTGTTTCAGTTTTGCAGAGAACTCCCCATTTATGCTCTGTAAGCTCATTTTTTCCTAAAAAGGAACACAAAAAATGAAAACCATAACAAAATTCCCTACGCCGTAACCCAATAGGTCTAAAGCAACCCTTGTCAATACAAAATTTGCATCAAACCCTTTGGTAAGAGTGAAGTAGGTGAGGAAAATAGTCCAAACAGGAGGAACAAGAAGAAAAGTCCAAGTCGTGATATTCCACTAAGCCAGAAAATAAAAGGCACATTCTGCTTGGAAGTGCCAAGGCAACTCAAACTCAATCAATACACACTCCGATTCAAGTAGAGCAAAGAGCTGAAAACGTACAAAAACACCGTAGAACAAATTTTAATTAAAAAAAAAGGAATAAAACAAAGAAGGCACGAAAGAAAAAGGAGCTTAGCAAAAGGAAGATTTTGAACACTTACCTAACAAGGCTTAGTCGATCAGACAGAGAAGAAAACCAATTATTCTTCAGAAAGTTTTGCAGGAAAATGCAAAGCAAAGGCAGAGAGGGTAAAGGGGAAAAGGAGAGTGAAATCTTAAGGCCCTTCCATGAAGCAGAAAGCAACAAAAGCTTGTGAAACTCAACGAATGAAACGAAAGAAAAAGTTAAAAAGCGAGAAGGGGCAAAACGGACAATTAACTGGAAAGACGATGTCGTGTTGTGCATATGAGTATAATAATTAACAATAATTTTAGGTTCCGAAATTGGGAGTGGTTATTTTTATGGAACGCGGATCTAGGACACCGGGAATCGGATCGGACGGCAGTGATTGATTGAGAGGGAGATATCAAGCTATCAATCTCGTGGAGACAGAGAAATAAATGACTTGTCTCTGTTAATAGGTGCAAGGAATTATGAGGCCTTTTCTTTTATTTTTATTTTACTGTGATGCGTTTTTGGGATGAGCACAAACCCACACCTTGGGCCCTCGGTGATCTAAATGACAAATATGCCCTTGAGTTTAGACTTTGTTGCTATGCTATCTACTGCCATTGGAGATTCCTTGCTGCAGGGGGTGAGGAGAAATCTCTGTCCAAAATGGGAAAGAAAAGAATAGCAAAAGTAAACAAGACGAGAAAAGAGAAAAAAAAAAATTAAAGAGATGCCAAAGGCAAAAAATTTTAAAATAAAATGATTAATTTAATTTTAAAAATTTGTTTAGCTCCTTGATTAAGAGAAAGAATAATATTTTTATATATTTATTATCATTCTTTAATAATATTTTTTATTATTTTTAAATAAAATATAAAAATAATTTTTTATTATTTCCATTTATAGTTATATTGTTTTATTTTTATATCTAATAATTTTATATACCAAACAATTTATAAATAACATGGTGATTTTAGGGAGAGCATAACTATTCTTACAAAATAACGAATGGTTATAGGTGGAGGGCAAAGATTTGGTGTAGCACGTTTATTTCAAGAAAAAAAAAAAAAGAACTGGTTTGATATTTTGATGAAGAAATATTTGATATTTTTATACAGGTAAAAACAAAAGACATGATTTTGTCAATTTAATGACATATAAACTAATTCATGTTTTGGAAAAAATAATAATAATAATTCGTCTTGGTATGATCAAGTAAAAAATAATAATAAGAAAGGTCATTTACACACTGGGGAATTGATATTTTCTTGTTTCAAACTTTTGAAATTTTGATAAAATTCAAATTTAAATTTACAACATCTAATCACAATATTTATTTGGCATAAACAATAGAACAATTTTAGATACCTTTGATTAAAAAATGTAATGATAAAGATAATACAAAATGTAAGTAAGTGAGAGTAGGTAAAAAAAATAATTATTTTATTTTTATTTTTAAAAATATAATTTAATAAATAAATATAATATGTAAAAGAATATAATAAATATTACATGAGTTAAATAAAAAAATACGTTCATGATACAGTAAATTAAACATAATTTTATCGGTTTTCAAATTTAAATTTGACTGACTAGTGTTATGCAACATTGGTACAATTGTTTGATTCCCAATTAATGATCGAAAGAAGAGAAAAACCCATGAAGAAGTCACATGTGAAAGCCAAGTTCACTTTCAGCGGGCCAGTTGAATGATACAAAGGTGATATTTTTATGATGTTGACACAGGAAAAAAGGAGTAAAACCAGGCCACCCCTTCTCCTCGCATGATGCTTCTTAAAAGGTCAACTCAAATGCAGGCAGGCACCCACTTATTATGAATTCTCGTTTGTCTTGGCGTATGGAGGGAAGTTGCATTTGTTTGCTAGGGCCAAGCACCAACCCTTATCCATGGGAAAGCTTATTTCCTGCAAAATAATCATTTTCTGTCTTCCATATTCTCATCCATCCCTATCTGCTATCTGCTATCTGCTATCTCCAAATGGGTCAACCCTGGCTAGTGAGGTAGGTATATATTTATTATATTATTTGAAGTGATCTAATGTATTTCGTTCAAATTTTGAGCTCCGTTGAAATTTTTATTATCTAATATCAGATAACGAATGTTTTTGATAGATTTAGAATCTTATAAAAAAGAAAAAATGAAACATGTAAAAAAAGGGATAAAAAGAAGGAGAAATAATTCAATATTTGATGTTAATTAATATTGGTAATGTCAGTTCAGGTCTAATAAAATATATCAACCAATGGAGTGGAGCTGAAGATAGAGAGGGAGAAATGGCGATTGTGGGGGACAAGAAAGCGGCAGGAGAAGAGAGTTTGCCGGGTGGTAAGGTGAGCAGGATGTGTAACCTCCTCTTTCTTTCTGCCTTTACATCATTACGCTCTCTCTTTCTCTGTCTTCTTTAATTGGATTGGTTCAATTAATTGTTAATCTAATTTGGTTTTGGCATTTATTTGGGGGTTTCTCTGGCATCATCATCCACTGCCAGCCCTACCCTCATCATGTTTAGCCTCTGCAACTAGGAATGGGATGTCTCACTGCTCATCCATCATCCTCTGATCACCTTTCCTCATTTTGCCATTACCAATAAGAGTATATTTAGCTGGCTACAGATGTAATATATTTATATAATTTATATAATTTTGTATATTATTATTATTATTTTATATATTAAATTAGTATTTTAATTTTTAAATTATTTTTAAAAATATAAATATAAAAATAATTTTTTATATTTATTTTTTTTTCATATTATTTAACTAAATAGATTTTAATAACTTTTTTATTTGATAAATTTATAATTTATTATTTTAAATTAAAATATTTTAAATTTTAAAATTAACTTAAATTTATAAAGTATAATTTTGTATGTAGACTAGATTTTTAATTTTTAAAATAATTTTTAAAATTTAAAGTCTCCTAATATAAGTATTTTTAACTTATAATCTTAAACTATAATTCTTTTTTATTTGTTTCTTCTCATTTATTAGAGGTTGTTTTAAATAATGTATTTTAAAATTGTATTTTATATTTGTTAACAAATTAAGTTAAATTAATAATTTAACTTAAAATCCATCTTTAATTTAGAGTGTATTAAAATATTTTTCTCTATTATTTTGTCTTATACACACTTGTTGGTACTTGAAAAAAAAAATGAAGGTTGAATCAAATTACAGTTAACGTAATAGTTATAAAAAAAAAACTTAGTAAGCTGAGTTTGCAATTAAGTTTAACTAGGCAATGGTCTTCAGCTGATGGATAATAAACTAGCACAAAATAAGAAACATGGGGTACACTATCATCATGAGAGGACTATGATGCAAATGAAGATGTAGAAACACATTATTAGCCAAACATGAGAACATTTACCTGCTGCTTAGGAGACCATGAAAAGGTAAGAATGGCAAAAACGAAAGGGAATACAGAAATATTTCAAATAATTGATTTCTATTCATTTATCTTCACTTTTAACTTTGTTTATTTGCTTTAAACTGATTCAACGAAGGGGAGAGGAGGTTAATAGAGAAGAGATGAGAGATTTTAATGAGTTTTGTTTGGTTGGAAGAAAAGGGAGGATAAAGAATAGAAGATTATTATTTGGTTCAGGAGGGGAAATGAAGTAATTATAGTTTGACAAATTTATCTTTATATTATTTTAATTTTATTTTTTATAAAAAATTATTTATATCAATATTTTTTAAAAAAAATATGAATTCTAATTTTTTTATTTTTAATTTATAATGAAAAAAATTATCTTAATTTTTATTAAATATTAATATATTAAAATATTAATGAACAATAAAATAAATTATAATTTAAAAAATACCCCTCCCCTCCCCTCTCCTTCAAAATCCCCCAATTTGAAAAATAAGGAAATTTGTCTCCATTTTTCTCTCTTCCCCTTTAATTTTATCTAACCAAACATCTTATCCCCCTTTCTTCTCCTTCAAAAACTTTTAACTAAACACACTCTTAATCACCGTATTCGTTTGTCTTTATTTCTAATACTTTACTTTCATTACTAACCATTTATCAAAGTTATAATCGGATCTTTTGAAACTTTTTTACTTTTATTTAATATTGATTTAGCTTGTACATGTTTAAATCAAGTTTCAACAATATTTTTAGTTGCAATTCTATTGTTCCTACATACTATTGCTTATCCATGCGTTTGAGACTCTTATTTTCTAAGTTTAATCTCGTTTAGGATATAAGAAAATCCGTATTTAGAGAATAATACCCTTTTCTACAAATCACTTATAAAACAAAGCCATATATTAAGTGTCAATCAATTCCTTTGTAACTGAATTCTTTTCGTTGTTGACTAGCCAACAAAAGTTTTGACGCACAACAATAAATCATAAATCATTATATTTGTTAATCTACTCATTGTGTTGAGATAATTTTACCAATGTTGAAGTAAGTCTTTAGTTCTACCAATTGTCTAATATCTAAAAAAATTCGATTGAGATTTAAAATAATTTAAAAAAATTATGGAGAAGAGGCTTAAACAACTATGTACAACATTATCTTAACATGTTTAAAGGCATTTTAATAGTGATTGGCTCGTTAGATTTGATAATTTATGATACTTACAAAATGAAATAAAAATAAAAAGCTATTTTAGCATGTTTTAGAATAAGATTTTTTTTTAAATGACACAAAGCCAAGACTAATTTTAAACTTTAAGTCATATTATTAGATCCAAATACTGATTCAATAAAAAAAATTCGAATAACTCATTTTCGCGTTTGAATTTACGTTTTTAATAATGTTATTTAATGTCTAATAAAATTATTATCTTTTTCATAAAATATGTTAAAAAAAGTAGTGATGTAAAGAAAAAATAAGTCGGTAAGTGAATTTGTACAACTTGTTAACAATGCAATTTTAATTATGCAAAGTATGATTTGTTTGAAAGCATGCTAATTTTTTGCCTAATTTGTTTAACTCTGTAATTCATTTATTCATGAATCGAAACTAGTCTCAAGTTTTTTTTTTTCTTTTTTTTTTCTAATATATGCCAATTCAGGCCATTCGAGGCCAATTTCGGATTAATTCATTTGACAGTATTAATAAAGGAATTTAGAAATTTAGCAAAAGGTTAGATATTTGACGCCTTTCACTTGTAATTTCTATTAGGATGTCTCGTTAGAAAATGGAAAAAAATTATGCGAGGACGTTAGCAATAAATACACAAAAGATCTACCATGTCATATAAGCCATGGCTTACCTATTTAGTATTTAGTCTATTAAAAGTAAATTACATACTTACTACTAAAATACGAAGTAAGTAAATTACATTATTAACGAATTGTGATATTAATCCTCTTTACAGAAATTAGTTGTTAACAACCATTAATTATATTTTTTAATATTCTCAATATTTATAAAATATTAAATATAAAATATCATTTTATTTATTATTTAAACTTTTTGTTTTTAATATAACAATTAAAAATGATATAACATTTATTTATAACAAATAAAATTCAAAATTTACAAATATTGTTATAATTTTAAATTTTCTAAGCTTGTAAATATTTTGAATGTCATCAAATATCATGAAATATTGATATGCTAAGTATAATATTTTCAATATCTTTTAACACTTTGAAGCGTTAAAATGAATAGTTGAGATTGAAAAAGTTGAGACTTTGAGGATATGAGAATTTTACATTTTTTCTTACTTTTAAAAATATTCCAATAAAGATTATTTTTAAAAAAACGTAGTAACCGTGCACAAATACAAATAATGGTTTTTTTAATATAATGTGAATATAAAAAGTATTAAAGGTATAATTTGTTTGACATTTGAAAGGTTGAAAATCTATTTGTAGATCAAAATATGAATTTATCTTATGGATTATTTCGATTGGTTTAGTATTGAATTTTCTGCCAAAACCATATTTATCTTTCATACTCTTGTCTTCATCTAAATAAAGAAAAAAAAAATACTTCTAACAGGATGAATTGCATTGATAGCAAAAATCACTTTTTAAACAAAAATTTTTAAACATAAATCATAGTTATCCAAACTTACTTTTAACTAAAATCAATTTTGCACAACTTTGATTAAAAAACACACAAAAAGGTTAAAAAAAAGTTATATACAATTTTTTATATATTTATTATTAGATTTATTAATCAAACAAATATATAATTTTTTAATAATAATATGATAAGTGTACGATTTGTATAAATAATTTTATGATTGTTATATTAATATTAAAAAACTATATATTTATCATATTTTAATTAAAAAATATAATAATAAAATTATACAAAAATTGTATATAAGTTTAGTTCAAAATCAAAAGGGTACCATTTAAAGATCGCAAAAATGTAATCCAAGTTGGGTTCAAATTTTTTTTAAACCCAACTTTAACCTGAATTTGACTTATATTATAATTAATATATTTTTTATATAATTAATATCATTTTAAATCATTCACTTACCCTTAATAATGTAGCAAATATATTATCAATATATTTCTATATTATTAATGAATATTGATATTAATATTATTATTTTCTTCTTACCATGCATAATTCCACAATCTATTTAGCATTACCTATACTAATAATTTTTCTCTCTAGATGAATATAGTCTTTGTTTTTTTTTTTTTGGGGGTAGCTGCACTTTCATTATGTGGGACCAAATCTTGATTTCATCAAACTATTAATCACTTGTTAAATTCTCCTATCTCAATGAATGTGATATCTGGTTTCCTTTTTTTCACCATACATTAGTTATATCATCCTTTGTTGCATTTTTGTTGTTGTTATAAAAAAAAAATTATTGCAACTTTAATAGGTTGAGCCTAGTCTTATTTTACCAAGCCGAGTTGGGGTCATTTTATGAATAGTACCAAATCTTGGACCCAAACTCTATTATTTATTTATTTGATATACTTGACAAATTTTTAAACAAGCTCCACTTATGAACAAGTTTATTCATTAATTCAAATTAGTTGTACGTTTCTTTTTCTTAAAAATATGCTAATATAGGCCAGTCGAGGCTAATCTCGAATTAATTCATTTGACAGTATTAATAAAGGAAATTAGAAATTTACCAAAAGGTGATATATTGACGCCATTCGCAAGTAATTTCTATTAGAATATCTTGTTGGAAAATAGAAACAAATTCTGCAAGGGCTCTAGCAATAAAATTCACAAAACGTCTACCATGTCGTATAAGCCATTGCTTACCTATTTAGTTTTTCAGTCTATCAAAAGTAAATTGCATTTTTACCACTAGAAGACAAAGTAAGTAAATTACATGATTAATGAATTGTTGATATCGATCCTCTTTACAGAAATTAGTAGTTAAGAACCATTAATTATATATATATATTTTAATATCCTAAACATAATAATTAAAAATAATATAAAATTTATTTATAAAAAATAAAATTCAAATTTACAAAAGTTCTTATAATTTAAAATTTTCAACGTCTTTAAATGTTTTGAATGTCATCAAATATTTCAAAATATTAATATACTAAATATAATATTTTAAATATTTTTTAACACTTTAAAACATTAAAGCGAACAGTCCAGTATTAAAAAGTTGAGCTTTTAACTAGATGAGAATTTTAATTTTTTCCTTACTTTTAAAATATTAAAATAAAGATAATTAGAAAATGTAGTAGCCAGGCAAAAAAAAATCATGGCTTTTTAATATAATCTGAATATGAAAACTATTAAAGGTGTGTTTCGTCGAGATTTGAACGATTGAAAAGTTTGTTTGTACATCAAAATATAAATTTATCTTATAAATCAGATTATTTGGTTTGGTATTAATTTCTTTTTTCGAAATTACATTTATTCTCTCCACCGATTTGCATTGAAGTGAAAAAATATGCTTTTATATTAAATGAACTGTGTTAATAACAAAAATTCCTTTTTAAATAAAAATTTTCAAGTACAAATCATAGTTGTATAAACTTACTTTTAATAAATTAAGTTTACATAATTCTAATTCAAATATCAAAAAATTAAAAAGGTAAATCATTCAAAGACCACTTTGTGATAATATATTATGAATGTATAAATAAATAAAATAAGTTATTAATAAAAAATAAAATCAAATATAAAAGTAATAGTAATAATAATAACAATTAAAAAAACAAGGATGATGCGTGAGATGTTGCGGGGCTGCAGGAGGACAAAGAGACCCAACGCCGGAAGGCCTCCGCTTTTGCCGCCTACCTTTTTTTAATTTATTTTAATTCCCACTTTACCTGAGCCGTTCGATCAAATAAAGCCATTCGACCTTTAACAATTTGGTTTTATTCCACTCTTTTTACAAATAAGCTTTCGACACGCTCGCAATATTTTGACGGTGACACGGAAAGCTACCTTTGCTAGCCAGGCCATTGAGGTTAATGGGTTTACCGAATATTGGGTCCCATCCTTATGACTCACGTGTGAAAGATGTCACACGTGACTGCGACCTCCATTTTGTTCTTTTTCCGTTTGGAGTAATTAGGAGACCTCGAAATTTTATATTTAATAATAAAATTATATTTATTATAAATTTTAAGACAGTTTAATACATGAACTCTTGGTTTCTTGATCTCACCTGTGTAAATTTTAAGGTCAGATTTATTTTATGCGGTACAAATTCTATTGAAAAAGAAGAACACATATAAATTAGATCCTTTCCTAATAATATAGAGGAGTAAAAGTGTATATAGAGTCTATTCATTACTTTTTCATCAATTTCTTTTTTTCCTATTTCATTTTAAGAAAATAACATACTACTTGTATTGAGCAAGAGAGATTCCGAACCTTATAATTTTATGGTTTGATATCCAAAATTTGCTTTGATTAAAATTTGAGTATCACATTGGGCTAATTCAATTCAGTTGAAGCCCCATTATGGGGATAATTTGACTGATCTATGAATGGAAATTGTAATGTCAACCACACTCGTAGTTTTTTAATTGAATCCTTCTTCATTAATATCATTATCAATACTCCTTTAAAATTTCATTTCTTATTATTTATTTTGATATGAAATCTGATATGTTTTCTCAATAAAAATCCTTCATCTAAATAAATGAAAATATTGATTTTCATTTTTATAATTTTTTTAGATCAAATTTTAGAAAATAAATTTCCATTTCTCTTTATTAATTAATTGTTTTGTCATGGCTGGACGCCATTGGGTTTGGGTGGTTGCTAGTTTTCTAGGCCCATTTACAGGTTTGTTATGTACATTTGCCAAAAAAAGCCCACTCAGGTCTCTGAAGTATTTAAAGT
Organism: Erythrophleum ivorense; assembly: GCA_026724425.1. Taxonomy (NCBI): domain Eukaryota; kingdom Viridiplantae; phylum Streptophyta; class Magnoliopsida; order Fabales; family Fabaceae; genus Erythrophleum; species Erythrophleum ivorense. The sequence continues at coordinate 3,237,876 of JAIUCV010000089.1, forward strand.
TGATAAACCAAACTAAGCATTAGTCATATCAAATCAAGTTGTGATCAAATAAAGTATCAGTGTACACGGCATTGAGCAAAAGGTTTTTCGTCATATAATTAATTTGATTTTGGTTGAACGTACAAACACAACAATAAAATAATCAATTCCATGGTTAAAGGTAAATTGAATGTGTCATTACCATATTAGATGACGTGATGTAGGAGTAATTTGAGAATAAAATTGTAAGTACACAAGGTTGACGTAAGAGCGCTGTGTAATCTTAAAATCGTTTGGAAAGATAATTTTACTCAAGTGAACTTTGATTATACTTTTAACCATAAAAGAAAAAATTGAAGAGGTAGTGATATTTTAGTGCTTATATTTGGATGAGCAAATTAACAAAATAGTCCCCAAATTTATTACTTAGTTTTAATTCCCGAATATTTTGAAGTGCATGAGTTTGCTCTAAAAAATTATAAAATTCGCTGCGAATTAATCTTTTTACCAAGTATTTCATAACTACCACCAAAATTTTGTTGTCATTAATTGATCCAATTGTGTATAATAAGTTTTACATGGTTGGTCAAAGCATGAGCTAGTGAAACTTGCCATTTTACAAAGGGAATATGAAACTCTAAAAGTTATTTTTCTATATCTGCTAAACAAACCAAACTTTTAAAAAATAAATGTAAGATATATTCATTATTCTTCCATCGTGATTTAGAATCATAAGTTGTCTAGGAGAAACTCATTTCTTTCAGATAATGGCATAGTCAGCAAAATTGGATAACTATTTGCAATGAATAAATTAGAGATAGTAGAGATAGTTTCCAAAAAAATACGACTAAAAATTGAGGGGTTTAAAAGTGTAAACGCAATAGAGAATATTAGAGATATTTTCCTCCTTGTTTTTTCTTGTGGGAACTTTCTATGTCATGAATGACAAAAGCTGCACGCTCTTGAGAAGGCACCAAGAACAAGTTGAATAAGATTTTTCTGTCGCAGCAAGATTTTGCCTGCGCAATGCGAGACATAGAGGAGAGAAATAATTAGGCACCATGTAGGTGAGTGCAAAAAGTAGTTCTCAAAACAGAAGTTCACTTTTTCTCTTATCTCTTCGTTTGTTCTTTTGTGAGTTTGGTGTCAAATGGTTCCAAAAGCCAACTAGGCAACAGAAAGAGGGATTGGCAGCATCCAGCAGGACAGGCATTGTATTGCAGCTCCACACAAGAACCCACTACATATTTTGCTTAGAAAGCAGAATACTAGATAGGTGAGAGATTTGAATCCATTGTATTTAGTAAATAAATAAAGAAAGATAGAAAGAAAATAGAGAGTGAATGAAAAAAAAAGTGAGTCATATTTGCATTTTTATTTTTTTATATTACTTTTATTTCCAAATGTGTAGTAGATTACTACAGAGAACCACAATATATAATGAGCAAGATGGGATATGTGGTACTGTCATTTACCCAACTTGGAAGTTGGAAAGCAAGCAAGGGTAACGCACTCGGTCCCAGCCACTACTTCACTGTGGATAAGACTAACAAAGACTCTGAGAAACGCACCAAATAAATGGACATGAAATTGAAAGGTGAGGAATATGATTCCAGCTAGCTAAGACTAAACATGAATATTCTTTCCTCCTTTTCCATGGGGGTCCTCTCCTACACATCGTCTTTTTTTTCCACACATTACCATATGTTGGTCTTAATTAATCATCACAGATAAGAATGTGAAATTGAAAGAATTGAAGCAATTGGTTTTCATTGCCTTGGCCTCAAGATTAATATGGTTTTTACTCTGTTTAACTTCTTGGACGACTAGAGGGTTTAAAAAAAAAAAAACTGGGGTTTAAGTCAATGGACAAATAAAGTACGTAAGTTATTGTTGTTGTTATTATTATTTTTCTTATATTGACAAACTTAGTTCCGATTCCGCACGGCATTTTGCCTCCTGAACTTCATCGTCCTAACGTGAAGGTGTCACACAATATTTGTTTTCTTGTTTCTTGTTCGGCAAATCTTGTAAGAGATTGTCCAAAACAATCTCTCTTTTCACCATTCCGGCCGGACGGATAACTTCCTACTTGAGTGGTTACAGCTTCTGTTCTTGATTTTGGAAGAAAATATATAAATAAAATTGATATTACTTCTTAATTTAAAGCCTTAAAAATTTTATATTTGTAAATTCTTTTTATTTATATATTTCTCTTCTTATTCAATTTTATCTATGAAATTTCTTTTTATTCACCCTCACACTTAACATAATTTTTTATAATCAAGTAATTGATAATTTGGTTGCGACAAAGCCAACAATTTTAGGTTAAGCTCAAAGCAGTATATTTATTATGTTCAGTGCTTGGGTTGGGAAGAAAACCATCACTATTAGCCAGGCTGCTGGGTAAATTAAAGATGCAAATAAGGTTAGAAAAAAAACGAAAAGACAAGCACATATGTCTTCATGATTATATGTCGACTAGCTACTTTATCAAAAGAATTAGGAAGTGATCCTATATCACTTCAGCCATATTCTCAAAGGTTTTTTATTGGAGCACTACGAAGATATTTTATTGCTAATCCATTTTCAAGCAATATCTGGTTCAGAAACCTAGTAAATTCCACTCATTTTTAACATTACCGTATGGTCAAGTCAGGTCGTCTAATAATTCACCGCTAGGTTGATTTGTGAGAACGCAGCATATTTCATCAGCATCAGATATTTCTGTGTGCTGAAAATCAGTTGATATGAATTTACATTAATAAATTCAGTGATTAATCATTCGGAGTTTGTATTAGTGACACCAGCAACAGCAAGAATTATTCATAAGGAGGAAGTTTGGGAATCGTCCTTATGCAAGGAGGATAGAAGCGAAGTGTTGTAAAGTCAAAAAATGGATAGAAAGCTCATCAAAGTAGGAAAGCATGGAAGCAAAGTATTTGAATTCCACACGGCATATATATCTTGTGGTACAGTGACACTCTCAGTCACTTAGATAGCTGTCATACTACATCTGAATGCATGTTTAGAAACTCGGTAATTTTTTTCAAAATCACGTTTTTTTTTTAAGTAACAAATTGTTACTTTTACATAAATCCGATTTGCAACCGTGATTCCAAACATACCCTAAATGCCTTCTTCGTCAGTGCCTCTGATTTTTTTTCGCTTCTTCTGCACTGTGTTATCAATGGCACCACGTGAGGCATGGCTTGTAGCTTTGCCAAGCCCCAGAATTCCTCATTTGCTCTAAACGACAACAGAAACCTTATCTGCTCTTTATGAATTTTTTTAAGTTAAAAAAATAATATTGGGGACGCATTACTCTAGCACTAATAGTTAAGACGTCAGCGATATACTCCACATCTACCTAAACTATACCCATGCTCTTTATGATTTTAATATTAATGTTTATATATTTTGCAATTTGTTTGTCAATGCAAATTAATTTTTATGGAGAAAACTTAAACATACATACATACATATGTATATTTTAAATAATATTTTAAAATATATAATACTAGATTAGACTTACGCTGCAATCCTATCTTCCTTAAAAATAAGATTGTGACGCTGGCTTTCTTGAGTAATATGTTAAAAAACTTTTATTTGAGCTGCATTTGTGAGAGACATTTTTTGATTAAAATGTTCGGATATATGGACCTTATCCATTAACAAATTACTATATTTGACCCCTTATCAGCACTTACCGTGTTTAAGAGTTAACCTTTGTAATTACTTGTCACTTAGCTAACTAGTTTTATTACTTTGTCACCAATTATTGGGAGAGTTTCCGTTTTCATGTATCAAACATTAAATTCTAATCTCAAGAGACCGATATCCTCTTCTAATCTCTTCTTTCCTAAAACTTGAAAACCTAAATATCAATTATTATCTGTTGTATTTCTTTGTTACCTTGTTATTACTCACTCTATATATACGGAGTCGATTTTTGATTTCCAAGTATTGAATACTCAGTGCTAATTAAAAGTAAAAAGTTTTTACCCAACAATACTAATACCCCATATAGATGCGCAAGTATAGGTGCCAAAATTCAATACTCTGCTCCAATGGACATAAGAAATATCAAGCACATGGGCGCCAAAAAATTATTAAGTTGCAAGAAATGCATCCTTTTTTAAAAAGCACAAACTACTATAAAAGCGTAAAAATGCTGAAATTTCTGATTAGGACTCAAATGCTTGGGCTATTTTAACAGTGTACAAGATGGAATTATACATTTGTATATAAAAATTGTTGCGAGAAAAACCATAGCCCACGTGTACAGTAACATTGGCAACGCACAGACCTTTCATGGCTGCCAATTGCCATATTTATTTTTTACCCTTTTTTTTCTGGCGGCCCATGATGTTGAGAGTTTGAGACTTGGGAGTCAATTTCTGGCAAGCTGAAGTCATTTTTTGTAAGTGGCACTTTCAAAAATGCCATAATTTAGCCAAATATTTTCACAAATCAAACTTGTTTAGCTTTCAATTTTGGCTGAATCACACCTAGCATCAACACAGACGCACCCTTCCTACGTGTCCGTACATCAGGGCCTCTATATAACATCCTCTTTCTTCTCCCTCTACTTCATCATCTTCGTCTTCATTAATTCCCTCTCTTCTTACTTACGACACATGAGTGTAGCAGCAACAACCCCACCTGCTGTTGTACATGGAGAATCAGGATTACTCCCCATCCCACGTGGACGCATCTCGACCGTCCCTAGGCTTCCCTCTCGGCACTGCCCTCCTCTTGATCATCATCTTCAGCTTGAGCGGCATCTTCTCCTGCTGCTACCACTGGGACAAACTCCGATCCCTCCATCAATCCTTCTCCCACTCCGCGCATCCCATCCCTGATCCCCATCCCCCACCCTCCAAACCTAAGCCCCACTCCAACGTATGCTTCACTCACACATGACGCCATATATGAAAGTTTACTTTGATTGTCAATTTTGTGATTTTTCGTTTTTGGGTGGCAGGATTGGAAGAAAAACAGGGGAGAGAGCTTGCCGGTGTTGATGCCAGGGGATGAGGTGCCCAAGTTCATAGCGATTGCATGTCCCCGTGAGCCGTCACGGCCGGAGAACATTATCGTGAGCGTGGAGAAGCCGCCGCCGAAACCACCGCGTCTACCGGTGCCTTTGTATTAAGTAATTAATGACTAATTAAGCGGAATGGGTTAACGTGTCATAGGTTCTCTGTGAAACTGTAGTTACTTGTACAACTTTCTGTCATTTCAGGCTGTCATTCACCCATCGTCATCCAGAAAGGATAATCAAGGCAGGGATAGGTAGCAGGTCGGTTTGTAGATTATCATCAATATTTCATTTGATTCAATGTTTGTGTTCTATAGCATGTAACTACATAATTAAAACACTCCATCGAAGGTTTTTTTTTTTTTGGGTTGAAAAATCCAATTACCTTTGTCCTTGACTTTCAGTTAAACATGTTTAAATAGACGTTGCATTTGCACCTTACTTGATTCTTTGGAGATTAGATTTTTTTTTTTTGATAAGTTTTGAGATTAGATTTTTAAAATTTGTTTGGGAAATTTTTCGTAAAACCTGTAAAAAAAGCAAAAGTGACAAAGGCCTAGTTTTAATGTTTTTAAAATAGATATTTTTTAAAATAAATTTAAAAAAATTTGTTTGAATCATTATCTTAAAAAATTATTATTTTTTATTTTACAAAATAAAAAGTAACAAAATATTTAAAAGATGTTTTGATTTGTTTATTTTTAAAAACACAATTCTATTTTTATATTTTATAAAATATTTTATCAAAAATACATTATTAAATAATTTTTTATTTTTTATTCTTAAAAATAAAAAAGTATTCTAAAAATAAGAAATTAAATAGGCTCTTTGTCATTCTTTTTTTTTTTTTAACTTTACGAAGAATTTGAGGAATTTAATCTCGATTTTTTATTTAAGTCTGTCTATATTTTAAGCACTTTGAGCAAGAAAATTATGAACAGAGTTGTCAATCATTCTTGATTTGATTAAGCTGTATTTTTAAGTATTGGTATTTCCAAAAGCGCCTGTGGTAGAAAGGTCTAGTGAGTGAATCAGCCCAAGGAATAATAAGAGTATGCCTTTTTCTTTTTCGGTCTCTGTTGTTAGTCCTAAAGTGAAAAATAAGAGTTGGATGAGTAGAACTCATCAAGCTTCGATTTAGCCGTGAAAATGTATCATAAAAATTGGTGGGAGCACGATTGCCTGTGAAATGTGAACAGGATATATACAGTATACAGCATTTCAAATATGTCGGTTTTAGCTGCATATAAAAGAAAAAAAAAATCAAGTTTTGATTGCCATGTACAACTAATTTTTGAAGCCGTTGGTGAAACAGCAATTAAAGACCACCTTACTCATTGGGCTCTTGCCTATTTGGGGAAATAGATCCTCTCTTTCATAGTCTCTCCATTATTTTTTCTCATGAAATTTGAATTATTTAAATTTTAATTTGGATGATTCAAATTAAAATTTTATTTTTTAAAAGTTAAATATTATTTTTATTTAAAGTCACAATTAAAAAATATTTTTATTTTGTGTTCTGCTATTTTTGTTCTTAAATTTTAAAAAAAAATTAATAAATCTGAACTATCCAAATTAATTTAAACAATCCAGATTTAACAACGGAGAAATCAGATAAAAGGATCCATATCCCCTATTTGGTCAGCCATGTCCCCAATAAAGGCAAATTGGCAATGCACTTGCAGACCCATCCGAATTTGTAAGAAAAAAAATGCACTCACAAATTTCGTAGGAACCGAATTAATTACAGCAATAGAAACCTCCTTTTCTCTTATAAGAAATAATTTGAATTTTTGAACTGTGAATTTAGTAAAATGCTTCTAAAATTAAAAAAAAATGAAGTAGTGATAATATATATTGGTTTACTTCTATCATTATTCACTTTTATTCTATTTCTTTTTATTTTTAGAGACATTTTATATTTTAAAAGATTCAAATTCTATAAAAAAAAAATTATATCTTAGATAAATTGTTTCTCAATCCCATCCTTATAAGATCACGAGACATTTGTGTACTTCATAAGTTCATGTATTTATCACTAGAGGTGTTTATTGGCTCATTAGGTTCTAGAGGTTTACCCTAATCTAATCTAATTGGATCAGTTTGGATTAAACCAAAAATATAAATAAGCATAATTTTAAATAAAATTATATTGGGTCGAGTTAGGTCATGCGTAAAGATATATTCTACCCAATTCACGTTACTTTTTTTTAATTATCAATATCTTGTCATTTTATATTTTTTTATTCGTATTTTATCTGATTCTCTTTGCATCCTGTAACTTTTATTACCTACTTAAATTCTCTCTACTTCTTAATTATTTTCATCATTGATATATATGCTTACTAATATTTCTTTTGTTGAATAATGAAAATACACATATTTATCCAAGGTTAATTATGTTGGCTTTTTGACGTGAGTATAGCACCAAAAAAAAAAAGAAATGACCAAAAAGCTCCACCACCAAAATTTTTTTCTTATATGCTTAAAATTTTATTTTTTATTTTTTTTATTAATGGGTCACAGCATCTCATTTTTTTTTCTTAATACAGATGCCACGACTCAATATATAATTTTTTTATTTTATTTAAAAAATAAATTTAAATTTAATATATTTATTATTAAATTCAAAAATTATCTACAAAAGTGTAAATTAAATTTTTTATTTTTTTAGTTTTAATTTTAATTAAAATTATTTTAACTAATTTTAAAATATATAATCTATTATTATGATTATTTCTTCAACATTTTGAATTTTTTTATTTTAAATAAATTATTAGACTTATTATTTTTTAAAAATTTTGAATTGAATTAAATTTATTTTTATTTTTATTTATCATCTAATTTTTGAATTTAAATTTTTTATATTTATTTCATCCATTTTTTTAATTTATTTATTTAAATCAATTATAGAATTTAAAATTTTTTACAAAATTTTGAATTTAAAATTTTAATTCATTGTAATTATTATTATTATATATTAATTCGTTAACTTCTTCAAAATCTTTAATTTTCAGTCATTGAATGTTTATGTTTTTGGGATGAAAAAAATAATAATTACAATTGTAGGTTCTTTTTTTAATTTTTTGGATACATAATATTTCTTTTTTTTTTTTTACTTTGTCATTTGCATTGAAAGAACAAAGGAAAAAATAATAATATGATTCAACTTCAAATCCATTTAAATGTAATCGATAACAGTGTAGCCAGTGAATTGATGTATATTCAAATCATAAGAACTAGTAATTGCCAATAAACTTATATTGGTAACTTATAAACATTCAAGAATTGAAAATTAAAAATTTTGAAAAAATTAACGAATTAATATATATAATAATTACAAAGAATTGAAATTTTAAATTCAAAATTTTGTAATTAATTTAAATGAATAAATTAAAAAATTGGATAAAATAAATATAGAAAATTTAAATTTAAAAATTAGATGATAAATAAAAATAAAATTAATTCAATTCAATTCAATTTTTTTAAAATAATAAATCTAATAATTTATTTGAAATGAAAAAATTCATAATGTTGAAGAAATAATTGTAATAATAAATTATATATTTTAAAATTAATTAAAATAATTTCAATTATAATTAAACTAAAAAATAAAAATTTTAATTTATACTTTAATAGATATTTTTTAAATTTAATAATAAATATATTAAATTTAAATTTATTTTTTTAAATAAATAAATTAAATATAAATAAAAAAAATTATATATTGAGTCGCGACATTTGAGATGCTACGACCCAGTTAATAAAAAATAATTAACAAAATGGGCCACGGCATTTTAGATATCGCGACCCATTAATAAAAATAATAATAAATAAAGTTTTAAGTATATTGGAAAAAAGTTTTGGCGACGGAGTTGTTTGGTCATTTTTTTTGTGCTATATTAATGTGAAAAGCTTAATTATGTTAGTATAATTTATATTTTGCTTGATAATATCAAATTATTTTTTATTATTAATAAAAACATAAAAGTTCTAAAAGTCTATTGTTTTGAAATATATATCTATAAGTTTGCAAAAAGATATTTTTATATTACAAATATTAGTTTATAAAAAAAATGACTCAAGCGGCCCTAAACCATCCTAACTCAACATAAAACTAGATTTATTTGGGTTTGATTATGCCACGGGCATAAAAACAAGTTTGATATCTTAATCGAGTTGGATATCGAACATATTAGATATTCAACTCAACCTTACCTATAATCAGCCCTATTTATCACATATCATTCATGGAGATTCATTGCATGAAAGTTGTAATTTTTTGTTATTCATTCGTATTTATTTGTCAATAAAATGTAAACATCATGCAATAAATTGACAAAAAAAAAAAAAGAAATTTAAGCCTCTTTTTTATAATTATATTTTTATAATTATTACTTAATAATATCTTTTTTTAAGTAAGAGTATAAAAAATATTTGTTATTATTATCATTATTATTTTAAATTTATTTTCCTTTCATTCCTCTTTGTTTTACATGAGAAACGCGCTCTAAGACTAATGGTGACTTGAGCCAAATCTTGAGAAGTATGATTTGAAGGCACTCTGAGGCCCCGTTTGGTAGGCGGGAAAGATCACTCCTGGAATGGAAAAGGGAATGGGAGAGCAAGGAAAGCATGTTTGGTATGCAGGGTAGTCTTTTTCTTGGGAAAGTTCAAACCCTCAAACATGGGAGAGTGCAAACCTTCATATTTGTGATGGAAAGTAGTCTACCTTGAGGGAAAGCAAATTTTTGGACCATTTTAACCTTATGTGTTTTAATTTCTGGTGGTAGAGATAATTAAAATTAATTTTTTAAAATTAAATATTATTTTTTTTTATTATCAAACATAAAAAAATAATTATTTTTTTCATTTTTTTATTTTTATTGATAATTAAAAATAATTATTTTATTATTACTAATAATAAAAAATAATTAAGAATATTTTAACCTTTCAATCTCTCTTTCATTCCATTTCAAATATAAAAAAATAAAAATATTTATTTTTTTATTTCCATCATACCAAATATATCAATGGGTTACAAGATTCCTTTCCATTCCCATTCCCATTCCCATTCTATGAATGCTCTCTCCTACCTACCAAACGGGCCTGAATGGGAGAAAGGGCATATACAAAGAAGGGGGTTGAATCTTGGCAAAAATGGGACATTCCTGAGGGGGAGAGTTGCCCACTGAACGCTGAATTAATTTGAATTTGGGAAAACATGATGAGCCATTAAAGAAAAGTTTGAAAACTACGTTATCATGACCTGAAGGCCTAACTTTCATTGTGGCTTTGAAATTGGAACAGGAAGAGCAGGCATTTGGATGTATAAGATACATTAAAATAATATATATTTTTTATTATATTAGTGTAATTATTATTTATTATTATTTAATAATATTTAATTTTTTAAAATTTAAATTAAAATTTTTATTCATAAAATTAGTTAGTTAGTTATTTATTTATTTTTTATTTTACATGTCAAATTAAAACCGACTCTATGTAGCTTTCAAAAAACGTGTAAATTATATATTTTTGGTATTAAATTTAAATGATTTAGATTTATTTTTATTTTTTGAATTTAAATTTTTATTATTTTAAAAATATTAAATAAAATTTAATTTTTTAATTATAAATTCTTAAAAGATAATATTTTAAATAAAAATAAAAATTATTTAAATTAAATCTAAAGTGAATTAGTGCAGAGAATTAGTCTTGAGAAGGAGAGAGAAGATGAGAAAAGAGAAGGGGGGGTGGTCAAAACGTGGGGTACCCTTCGTGAATATTGCGAGTACATATGGGTTTGCATCACACATCAGTCATCATCATTAATGCTCTGATTCTGACGTTTGGAATTATGTGGGTCCCCAAACGATGTGCCCCTCCCCTCCATCTACCCAAATATACCACCGACCCAGCGATTTCCCTTTCTTTACAGCAATGCAAAGCAAACATCCTCCCCTTCTCTCTGGAATTCAGAATTCCGGCCTTTGAGCGACTCAATATGATACGGGCGGCTTCACTTGTTACATAAATATTTTTTAATAAGAATAAAAAATATTAAATAATTATTATTATTATAAATTATAAATTATAACCAATGATCAAAATATCATTAAATTAAAAAATAGTATACAAATTAATTTTATATATAATTATTTTATTTAATATATAATTATTTATATTTATAAATTATTATTTTAACACAATAAGAATAAATATTTATTTTAATATTTTACATATATCATATGGATATATTAATTTAATATTTATTAATATATATTTAGATATAATATATACTTATATATAAAACAATGCATTATGCGTTGCCATTGCTGGTCTGCCCATAATGCATCGACTAGTCAGTTTTTTTTTCAATAAATATTTAAATAAGTTAAGAATTGATCTGACTAATAGTTGGTCCAATTAAGTTTAACTAATTTTAAGTTAATTTTTTTAATTTAATTTTATTGATTATTATTTATATAATTTATTATTTTTAATATTAAATATTATTTTTTATGCCAACCAAGGTAAATTTTAATTTTTATACTTTAATCAAAATTTAAAATTTAAAGTGACATCATTTTTGAAATTATGTGAATTTAAAATTTGTGAAAAGTGAATTAATATGTTTTCTAATCTAGTTAAAAATTACCCTTAAGAGAAAATGACAAAATTACGTCTTATAAAGAAAAAAGTTTTTTTATAATTTTTTGTATGAAGACAAAATTGCCCTGAAAATTTTAATTTTAAATAAATATCTATTAATTAATAATTAAAGTATATAGAATTAAAAATAATACTTATCAAAATAAAACAAATTATTTTAGTGTACAATATAAAGACTAGTAAATTTTAAAATAATTATGAAGTTTAAAATTTTTTTAAAAGATATTTAAAATACTTTAAGGACTTAATTAAAATATTTTAAAATTTTTAAGGATCAAAATATGATGTTACCTAATATACCCATAGAAAATGGAATGGATCTACGGGTAAAGAAGGACAATATTGTCTTTTTTCACATTTTGCCTTCAAAATTGCCAATGATCTGATCGTTACAATGCTAGAAAATGAGTTTTCTTCACCCTTTTTTTGGTCTCTACGAATCTTTGTGCCAAACATACATAGTAAATGAAATCCTTTTCATTTTCCATTTCTGAATTGATAGCAAACAGACCTTCCACATTCTGAAATAATAAGTTATTTTTTACTATAGATTTCTTTAATTGACAGAAAAAACCATCTTGTTAATGAATTTAGAGTGAACTAATAGCTTAGAAATTTAGCATTTTATTTAGCTTTTTTTTTTAATTTTTTTTAAAACTATAAGTTAGCCTTTTAAAAATATTTAATTTGTTACAAATTAATTAGTTTTTCCATTGAGTGTTTCATGATTACTATTTAAATTATATTATCATTAATTGATCTAGTTAACACGCTAAGATTTACATGGCTCATTATGGTCTAAGTAAGTGAAACTGATCATTTTACAGGGATGTATGGAATTCGAAAATCCTTTTCTCATATCTAAACAAATCAAAATTAAACAAATCAAAGATATATTCATCGTTTCTAGGCCTACTTTGAAGTTATGAGTATTCAAAGAAATTTGTTCTTTTAGCAAGAAGGACTAATTTACAGTAAATTAGATATTTTCGAAAACTAATTTATATATTACAAAAAAAATTAGGAACTAAATCTAAATGATTACACAAACTTGGGAACTAGATTGTCGATTCCGCCACGAACTATAGCCTTGGCAATCGAAATGTAAGTAAATTATTCAACAATCAATACGTACCTTTCCCATCATGACTGAGGATGATTATGGATATGATATTTTAGTCCTCATTTTCAATCCCATGTCAAACGGATAAAAAATTCTCAATTCCGTATGAATTGATTCTTAAACTTCTAAAGTTGGACTCATTTATCCATAAAGACTTTAAAATTAATAATTTTTTTTAACTTAAAACTCATTTATATAAAATCTATTCAAATATAATTATAACAAAAAAAAGTCTCAAACAAATATAATTTAAAACATATAGAATGATATTTGGATGACTTTTTATTTTTCCCTTTATAACACACACATTCTATGATTCTAGAAGGGATATCATATTACTCCAACTTTTATTCTTTAAATATTTATGAAAGTTTTTATACCTACATCTAAATATATAAATTTCACAAATATTCTTTAGCTGGGTTTGAGTATATATTGTACCCATCCCCGTTTATTACTAAACAACGTATTTTCATGAAACAAAAATGTTTACTTTTCCCATTATACCCAATATTATTTTAGTGACTTATTTATAATATTGGTTCCTCAAAGATTTCACTAGCATTAGTCTTTGATGTTATAAAATTTATGAAATATAAATAATTTGATAAACGCAATAAAGATTTTTTTTTTTTAGAGAGGAGAAAGTAGACAAAATATTTTTTGTTTACTCAAGTTGTGATGCCTCTCCCAAAATACAACCATGTGAGGTATATATAGGCTTAGGGGATGGCTAGATCTAATCTACACCATTCTATTTAATACCTCATTCATAAACTACACTCACCTAGATACATGAATAATGTATCACACTAATTTAGGTATATAATTAAATATACATAATAAATTTGATTTCCTAAAAATACTAAATAAATATATTTAAGAGACTTAATGAACCTTCAATAAATGAATTTGAGAGTTAAGAAACTAAATGGACATCTACAATAATAAATAGATTCATAATACTCTTCTTTTGATGTCTATTATATAAGGAATATATCTCATTAAAATCTGATTAGAGAAAAACCCTATGGATAAAAAATCGTAGTAAAGGAAAAATAATACAACATTCCTTGTATATTTTCTTTGTTCACAATATCATTATAGATATTTGAGTCAACATATCCCAATTTTGTATATTAATTTTTTAAATGTTAAGGTAGGTAATGCCTTGATGAATAAGTTGACAAGATTATTACCTGAACGAATTTGTTGAACACTAATATCACAATTTGTTTAAAAATAATGAGTGAAAAAGAATTTTAGTGAAATGTATTTTATTCTATCCCATTTAATATATCATTCCTTCAACTAAGGTATATATGACGTGTTGTCTTCATATAGTATAGTCAGAGTTTTATTGCAAAAAGATAACCCACATGTGTTTTTAGATATGTTGAGTCATATATCTTAACCAAACATATTCTCGACTTGTTTCATAAATTACTATAATTTCTTCATGATTTGAGAAAGTGCCTACAAGTGTTTGTTTAATGAAATGTTATAATACAGTTATATTTTCGCTTGTAAATATATAACCCATTTGAGATCTAACTTTGTATGAATCAAATAAGTGTCTAGCATTTACATATCTTAGGAGTTTTGATTTAAATCCATTTGCATATAATAAGCCCATATCAATAGCACCTTAAAGATATCAGAAAACATGTCAACTCAAATCCAATGTCTTCGTGTTGGAGTTGAGCTAAACTTAGCTAAAAAGTTGATAGCAAAAGTTGTATCAGATCTTATATTGTTAGTAAGATACATTAATATATCAATTGTATTAAAATATGGCACTTTAAGATCAACAATTTTTTTGTTATCATCTTGAGGTCAAAAAATATATTTTTTTGTAACTAAACAATCATTAGAGTACTTAATGGATGTACTTTATTCATATAAAATCTTTTAAAAATTTTTTACATATAAGTTAATTAATATATAAAAATTTTATCTTTCAAATGCTTAATTTGCAAGTTGAAACAAAACTTTGTTTTTTCAAAATATTTTGTAAGTATTACATCTTCATGTATTTTGACTACAGACACAAAATTTTCACAATTTTCAAGTAAGTTCAATTCTTCTTAAATTGTATCTTTTCATTTTGGCCAATTACATCTATATCGACACTTATTAACAAATATAAGTTTATGATATTTATTATCATTTATAACATTAAGTGTTATAATTTATGCAAAAATGTTGTCAACAATTATTTCCTTACAATTGAATCTTTTTTTTGTATAAATATAAGTTATTGAGATTTATTCATTTTTATTGGTTTTGGGTAATTGAACTTCTTCCGGAGTTATGTTAATTATTATATCTTTAAACTTTTCGGAAGTATTTATTTTTTTAATGGGCTCATTATGAATAATTGCTCTTTCCCTTTTGCAAGAATGTTTATCTTTTAAACTAATTGATCTACCATACTTTTAGCGTACTTTTGACTCATTAACTATTTTACCTACGAATTGTCCTTTAGGGACTTTAATTCTTACAAAAATATTTACAGATAGTATATGTAACTTTGTCACTCTCTTTAAGTTAGTAAACATATTTGACAATTGATTTGTTATACTTTATAAGTGAATTATTTTTGTTTACTTCAAGTTTTCATAAAAGTTTTATGCAATGATTAAGATATAACAAAGTATTTTATGTAATTTCTTTGACTAACTACTTATCTTTTTCTCCCTTAATGTTAGAAAAACTAACTCATCAAAATGACAATCAGTAAAACGTGCTATAAATACATTCCATATCATTGACTCAAGATATCTTATAATAAAAAAAGAATTATACCCAACATATATTTTCAACCTCCTTTGAGGTTTCATCTTAATACATTGTAGTAAAACTATTAGAATATATACTGCATATTCAAAAATTTTAAGTTAAGAAATATTTTGCTATTGACCATAAGCCAATTGTAAATAGGAGTATTTATGATAATTTGTTGGTTTGATACATATAAGTGTTGCTGCAAGCAAAATTGCATATCCCAAAACGGAAATAAGGAAATTCGTTTTAATAAGTAAAGGTCTAGCAATTAATTGAAGTCATTTAATAAATAATACAATTAAACCACTTTGTGTATGAATATGAGTTGTAAAATATTCAACATTTATTTCAAATGACATATAATAGTAATTAAAAACTTGTGAAGAAAATTCTTTAACATTATTAAATCGAATAGACTTAATAGTATAATTTGAAAATTGTGTTCTTAATCAAATAATTTGAACAAGCAACCTCACAAACACAAGGTTACGAGTTGATAGCAAATATATATGAGGACATCTTCTAGTTGCACCTATTAGTACCCCACATGGTAGGTAGATGGATTCACAAATGTCACCATGTATATGTTCTAGAAATACTGAAGAATCAACTTCAATTTTAGTTAGTGATGGCCTAATAATCAATTTACTTTGAGAATAAACAATACATGAAAATTCTTTAGATTGAAAAATCTTCAAGTTTTTCAATGGATGCTTATATGAATTCTCAATAATTTTTTGCATCATTATTTTTTTAGGATGCCCCAACTATTCATGCAAGTGGTAAATATTTTTAAATTTATAAACTTATAGTTTATAGTTGCATATATCTTAAGTTTATTAATTATTATGTAGTACAAATTGAAAGAGAAAATAAGTAATTTTTTTAGTATCTTTTTTTTTACCAAAAACAATACTCATAATATAGAAGTATTCATTATTTTATTCGCACACAGTCTTTATATGATATCCATTATGACAAATATCTTTAAAACTTAATAAATTTCTTTTATACTTAAAAGAAAATAGAACATTATTTATAATAAATTTCATTCCTTCCAATAATATGATAACGACTATTCTAAATCCTTCAATTAATTTTATATTATTAGAAATGGTAGTAACATAAGTTTCACCCATGTTTATTTAAGAAAAATATTGTTTATCTTTTAAGATCGTATGGGCAGTTGAATTGTCTGCAAGACATATATTTTCATTCATATTTTCTCAAATTAAACAAAACAAAAGTATAAGAAATATTGTAAAGTAACTAAATAAACATTGAATAAAACTGCTACTTAAAATTTCATATAAACTTATAATTATAAAAACAATTTCAAACACACAAACTCATTTTAAACATTATCTAAGTGTGTAATATTTATAATGCTTGATAGATATCAATAAGGTATTTGTAATATTTAAACATCATATAGATTAGTAAAATTGGTTTCAACACTTTTCTTCTTTTCCTTCATTAACGCTTGATAGATATCAATAAGGTATTTTGTTGTACGACAGGTATGTAACCAATATCCATTCATATCATAATGATAGCATGGATTTTCTAAATTCTTCACATGCTTCTTTTGTCCACTTGTACTTACTTGTTTTTCTTCTTTCCTATTTTACTTCTGGTAGTAAGAAATATTCTTATGATAAGGAGCATTATTTCTTTTTGGACCACGTCTACAGTTAACTATGACCACATTCTTGTCTATTATTATTAATCATAGTCACATTCACTTCATGGAATAGAGTAGAACGAGTTGGATAGGTTTCATGATTTTTATTAATAGCTTATTATTTTATTCAGCCACAAAAAGGCATAAAATTAACTGCAAATTATTTTTAAACCATTTTTTTATACTACTGCTATAAGAGCATATTAGAGATATGAAAAGTAGAAAAAAAATTTCTTTAATATATCTTTTTTAGTAATTACTTTTTGCATAATTTTAATTGAAAGCTAATACGAAATATTGCAAAGTTATACTTACCGACTGATTTAAAATCTTGCAATTGTAAATGCATCCAGTTATATAAGCCTTTGAAGAATAATAATTTTTTGGTAGTTATACCTTTTTTTCAAACTATTTTAGACCACAAGTAGATCTTTCATCGTAAGATATTCAGATTTCAACCCCTTATGAAGATAATGACGAAGAAAAATCATTGCCTTAGTGCAATTTTGCATCAACTCATTATTTTCTTCTTTGATGGTGTTTTTAAGATCCATTGCATCAAGGTGAATTTCAATATCTAATATCCAAAACAAATAATTCTTGCCTAAAAAATCAAATGTCACAAATTTAAACTTTATAAAATTTGACATGATAATTCAAATAAAATAAAACTAAAAAAAAAATTAATAAATAAGACAAAAAAATCTTACTTTTTTTTGCTCAAATGATCAAGAGCAAAGTTGTACTAATAATGTATTATAAAACTAATAAAATATTAGCAATTTGATTAGAGCAAGAGAAAACTTCTTTTAGAAAGGAGAAAGTAGGCATAATGTTTTTTACTTACTTAAGTTTTGATATCTCTCCCAAAATACAACCATGTGTAGCCTAGGGGATGGCTAGATCTATACCCTTCTATTTAATACCTTTTTCATGTACCACACTCACCTAAATATATTAATAGTGTATCACATTTTTCTAATACACGAATCACACTAACTTAGGTACATAATTAAATATACACAATGAATTTGATCTCTTAGAAATACTAAATATATATATCTCTAAGAAAATTAATGAACCTTTAATGAATTTGGGAATTAAAATATTAAATTGACATTCACAATAATGGATGGATTTATAATATTTGAAAATTTATTACCATTAATTAGTCTTAATTAATGTTGTAGAAAATATATTATTTAAATCATGTCCTTAGCTTCGAATTAAGTCCATAGTAATAAACTTTTAATCTACAATTAGATTGATGAAAGTAAATTTTTAAAAGCTCAATGAATGGTGATAATATCCTTTTAAAAACTAATATGATAATCTATTGTTACTATAATACAATTTTACTTATGTGCCTTGTTTTAATTTATTTAATACTATTTTTGTTGTTAAAAATGAATAACACAAGCACATTTGTTCTTATGTACCTGGGCTTATATTCAACACATGTATTATGTACTATATCATAATAAAATTGTGTGACAACTATTGGGATCAAATCACTAACTTTTTCTTTTTAACAAAATAAAAGTCTCATTAATTAGTGTTAATCAAAAACCCTAATATCAATTTCATTAGTAGGTTCTCTTGTGATTCAAATTGATGAGTCTTAAGAAAAAAAAATCATTATTTCACTCTCTCTCTCTCTAACTCCATAATAAACTAATGAAGGCAAACTCTAACATCTTATTTGGTGGATATGATAGAGGCGGAAAGGAGACCAAAAGCGAGAGGAAGATCTTAAAATTCATATTTGATACATGAATCTTCTTCCTTAATGGAATTCGTTTGGCAGAGAAGTAGCGTTTGTGATTTCCATCAAAACATGGATGGAAAAAACTATGCATAATAGAAAGAAAAGACTAAAATGTCTCAATCAGATCATTCATTACTTGTTGTTTTCCTTCTCTTCCTCATTGAGCATCTGTCATAACCAGATGTTACTTTGGATGCCCTTTGGACCTATTCCACCTTATATACTTTGCAATTATGTGAACAACTTTTGTGGTATAATTTAGTACCAATAAAGCATAAGTATGATGTTTTATGAGTCGTACCTGTACGATATGTGTATCTGATACATCCATGCTGTGAAAACATTTTTGTCTGTTTCTTTTTGCGTCAAAACATTTTTGTCTGTACCAAAATGTTTTTTAGTATGAGATGAAATTGTTAGGAAACATCTCCAAAAGGCTGCGAAATGTGATTGCCCAAATAACATCATTTTTTGTAGCATTTAACTCACCTCTTCTTTAAAACTCGTTCGCCGTGCTTCTACTTTTGGTGCTTCTACATTCGTGCTTCGCCATGCGTCATCTACCTTCGTCCTCTGTGCTGCGTCATCTTCTCTGACAAGGCTTCAGTTTTTCCATCATCTTCTCCAGCTAGTAGCTAGTGCATCATTTTTTATTTTCATGTTTTTTTTTTCGCTTTCTATTACTTTGTTGGTTTGTTCAGTATAGTTGAATCTGTTTAGTTGTTTTTTTCTTCCTCATCTTTTCTTTTTTGCAATTTTGTTCCTCGTTGTTTTTTCATCTTTTCTTCCTTGTCATTTTTTCTTTTTTGCAATTTTGCAATTTCTTCTCTAACCACACTTGATTCATTCATAGATCCAAAAACTTCTTGCAATTTTATTCTTTTATTTAATGCTTCTTGTAAATGTGCTGATTATCTTGAAGTTAGGGTGCTAAGACTACAGAATGAGTTGTATCTAGGACATCTGGATGGGTACTCAGTTGCTCTACACAAACATTAAGATTGCTCTAAAGCTACTTCCCGTGACAATTTTGATACTGCTTCCTATGAGCAACTAAGAAGCACCTACATCATTCTAATTCTATTTGATTCTAACTTAGTTGTTGCTTTCTCTTATATGGATGTTAGGCCACCCAATAGTTGATTGACTTCATAAAAAATTAGATAGTTTTCCCCGAGTTTTCAAAAATTCAGGTTGGACCAAAAAAGGGATAGAAAATTATGAATCGATGGTGGACTTGATTACCAAGATTAATACCACATTCACTTCAGCTAAACCTTTTGTTATTAATTATAATAATTAACTTTAAATGTAGGAAACTCAAGACCTCTATTTGAATCTCCAACCTTTTGAAAAATAGTTATTAATGTGTTAGATTATTGAATATATATATTGTTGTACTCGTATTTTAAAATTTTAAAAATTATTGTATCCCACGTATCATATTATGTCATATCTGATACACGATATTGGTGCTTCTTAGTTAGTACTCTTTTTTTTTTTTGGTTTAATTGAATTTTCAAGTAAAGGGAAAGCAAAATTGTATATGAGCGAATGCATGTTCAAGTCTTTATAGGTCTATACTAGTTTGCTAAGTATCGGAGCATAATTTTTAGCTCATCATTTTTGCTCATTTTGCTCCATTTTTCAATTCAGAAATTTTTTATACACTCAAAGACTGATTCATTGCTCAGTTCACCTTTATCTTCTCACCTTGACGAGAAATTCATTCCAGCCCTGCCCAATCATTGTTCTGGTCATTTAGCGCAGGCTGTTTTATAATTACTCCAGGAAAAAAAGTTTTGAATGAATTATTACTCCCAAAAAAAATTAAATTTTTATTATTTTTTGGCATCAACCTTTCATTTTTATTCTTATAATAGATATTTTCATGCATTTTTATGCTATGCCAAATGTGCCATATAATACTATTTTATTTTTATTTTTATTCTTTTTTCATTCTTTTATATAATGTTTGGTATATAACAAATTAAGAATAGAAATAAAGATGAAAAATATTTTATAAATAAAATATAACTACTATATCTTTTCTTTCAAAAAGTTATAAAAAATAAATAAATACTGTTAAATCATTATCATAATAATATAATAGAAATTAATTAATTTTTTTATTTTTTCATTTATATAATAAACATAAATTTTTTTACTTTATCATAGCCTAATATAATTAACAGCTCTGAATTAACTCCAAAAAAAAAAATTCACATCTGCTTTGTCTTCTTTAGTCAAGCAATTCCATTTTCATATATATATATATATATATATATATATATATATATATAAGGAGTAGGATGGTTAGGACGGTCAGGGTGACGAAAGGAGCGTGGAGAATTTTTTGTTTCATTAATTGCATTCAATATTAAACAGAAATTTAATTGAAAAGATTGTGTGTACGGATTGATGAGAAGGACATTGGACCCCCCCATAATTTGACGTCCTTAACCACATGTAAGGACGTTTGCCTTGCACCAACATTTCTCGGTGGGTTCTCAGTGCTCTCTTATCTCAATTGTCCATGAGGGAACATGCACTTTTGTTTTCATTCCCCTTTTTCTTAGCTTAGTGCCAAAGTTTTTTGTATTATAAAAATCCTCAATTCTTGTCCTCTTGCCACCTTCTTAAATAATGCTGGACTACTTGGCTATTATTTTAAGCTGATTAAACAAAATGAGTGGTTATTATCATTCGTCGCTCATTCCTATGATATCGAAACAGCAGCTAAGAATCTTTCCATATCTTGATGGATGCACACCGTGATTTAAGAGTTAAAATTTGAGAGCTTCAGACACGTCATCTTAATTATTTCTTGGATTAATAATTAAATGCTTGTCTAATGATAGGATTAGAATCTACAATTATTTTTTATCACAACTTAAAAAGGCACACTTTCAATTAACAAGTTAATAACCAAAAAAATGTAGGAAGTCGAAGCTATATATATATATATATATAGAGTAAATTTATTATAGAAACTCAGCATTTGTCTTCAACTCCTTCAGGCTTGTTTGGTATCTTTTACAATGTCTGATATATTATTATAATTATTATTCAACAATTTTTTTATAACTGATATAATAGTTTTTATTTATTTTATTCACTTTTTTAATTTCCATCTCTATACCTAACTGTATAATATCTGAAATGTGAAAAAGAATATCACTTTTTTTTTTTTGTTCCTGAATTACATAGCTATAATTGTGAAAGTAAACTTATTGTTAGCCACGACTCAAATTTTAATATGGCTAGAAGAAATAATCAATGACATGCCCCACGCAGAAGCTATTGGTAGAGAATAGTGTATGTTAATAATTAAGCAACAAATACACTCATATCTTAAATGATCCCATAATTAATTGATACTATTAAAGGAAATTATATAGCGAGCCCTAGCATGTTTTATTTGGCCTTATCGGAGAGAATAATTCAGTTGCGTGGGGTCATGCTTACATATATATGGAGTGGGGTACTTGAAGCACAAGGTATACTTTTACTACTTTCCCATGTGATGCGTACTTATTATATGGTGGAAATCCTGGTAAAAAGTTAGGTTTAAATCATAGCAAAACATATAGTAATGCATATATATATATATATATATATATATTATTCCTGGTTGTTTTACACTCGCCTTTCCTCTCAAGAACATCCTCTCCTTCTTTTTCCTCTTTATTATTCTTTTCATACGTGAAGTTATTATATTCTCTTTTCTGTTTTCCATCATCATCTGCCTCTTCAAAACAAGGGAAAAAAAAAAAAAAGAGAGAGACGACCGATTAAACGAATGGAACTAGTAATTGAAGTAGATATATTTAAATCGATCCCTTCAGAATCATCCCAAAATGCTCCTCAAGTCTCAAGTGGAATGTGATATGCTATTTTATCGTAAGCTTCTCATCCATCAGATCGTTATAAGGAGTTGGATTGGTTTAAGGAAAATGGCACAGAAATAAAAAAAATTAGGTAAACCTCCAAGTGCCGCTGTGTCAAATAATGCATTACTATATTAGGATTGAGGTGGCTTAAAACGTTATAGACAAGTTTGCCTCGGTGGGATCCTTCTTACCCTAGTCTACATATTTATTACCTTAATTTTCGTTGTCCTTAAATATTAATACTTTATGAATCATTGTTTCGTCGAGATAAGAACATAAGATGCTGCCAATACTGTGGGTTCCAAATGTTTCCTCAGCTCATTGGTTTGTTTGAGAAATTTTAAAAGTACATACTACTGTTTATGCAAGAAACTAATGAAATTTTAATGGTGAGATTTATTAATTCACCTATATAATTTATTGTACAAACAGATAGAGCAAAGAATGTATATAAGAATTTCTCCATAATTAGTCGACATGGTAGAGGAGGCAACTGCTTGCGTGTGATTTTATATTTGCTCTTTTTCTACATCTTCTCTTATGTTCAATATGTTAGGTTGCTTTTCTGGTATGGTGAAATTAAGCTGCTAAATTGAGCTGTATCTATATTGAGCAGTTGCTATACATAACTGGTGACGATTAAAGATAGCTTTAATGCAAACTTCTTCTCAAAGTACAGTTTTTCCTCCCTTGATTGAACATCAATCTTCGTTTCAATAATTGTAAGAGTAGTTGAAATTACACCTATCACACTCTCACACGCCTAATTAATCATGCAGAATGAAAAGCGAGCAGCAACTTTGATTTATTGATTCACAAAACCTTGCATTTATAATGAAAAACGGCAATTATGTTTTCCCCAATTGGCTTGTCTGCTTCCGATCCTCTGTTAAGTGAACGAACCAAAATTGTTCTCTATCCTGCAATATTCTACATGTATTTCTCTTCGTCTACTTGTGCCTCGTGGATATGTGGTTCCCACCGACAAAAACGGCCCACAGAAAGTCAAGTATAAAAATAAAAATAAAAAATAATAATTTTGTAAATAAAAAATTATTATAATCTCTTTATTTTTAATAATTGAATAATAATTAAATAATAATCGATAAATAAGATTAAATAATAATTTAATAATAATTAAAAGGATAAAATTAAAGTTTCTCCTAATTTTTTTTTCTTTTTCCGTATTCCACAGAATACCAAACATGCCGAAAGAGATTGGGTGAAGGGAGATTGTATCCTTTATTTTTTTTAATTAAAAATTTACTGGAAAGAAATTTTTGATTTGGAAATAGGAGATATAAGGAGAAGATTCTGGATAAGGATGGGGAATGGGGATCATAAGTAGGTTTTGTCCAGCTAATCTTCAGTTTTTTGGTCTTTCTTCCGAAGCATGGGTGGGTCTTGATATTTTTGAGTGGTTCTATATATGAGCATGGGCTTTTTCTCTAGGTCCAAATGCGTTTGTGTCTGTCTCCCAAGAAAAGGAAGATGTAGAGGGAATTTGATAGGATGTGTAGGATGCGACAGGGAAAAAAGACAAATAAAAAAGGCTTCAGGGTAGATGTTTTTAATTTCTAATATATATAGGGATCATGAGTGGTTTTTGTCTAGATCCCCTGACATGATTTGAACCAGACCCTACATATTAAAAAAAAAAAAAGGAAGGTAATTAATCATATTTTTTGATGTGAAAAGTACTGCATGCAAATATTATAGTTCTCATGAGTTTTTTTAATTTCTTTTTTTTTCCCTTAAAAATTCAGATCCTATGGATCTCTTTTTTTTTTTGTTGGGCTAAAAACTCAGATCCTGCACATGGATTTCACTAATATCCCGAATTCACAGCGTCTGAGATGCTGGTGGCAGCTTTGCATTGCAACATGAAAATTGCAACGTCACACGCTACAAAAGTTGCAACATGATTGGTTGATTGACTAGGTGATTGACTGGTTAATAACTAGTCCTAGTCAATCAACCTTGACTGGGTCGATAATGCTTGCTCCACGTGCTTTGTTGTGGTTGGGGTGACAGTATTGCAATGCCACATGACATGCGCCTATTGCATCAGCTAAAAACAAAAACAAAAACAAAAAGACCTTCACCAAAATCAATAAATAAAAAGAAGATAATTTTACCTTTTTGGAATTACTGGCTATACATATAAAATCTCATTTCATATGTAAAAAATTAATTATAAAAATATAAATATAAATATAATTTTAGAAATAAAAAATAACTTTAATATTTTTATTTCTAATAATTAAATAATAATTAATAATAATAAATTAAATATTACACCAAATTTTTCTCTAACCTTTACTGTGCTCCACCCCCGGTTGAAAGAAACGTTGCCTAGTTCTCAAACAGCAAACATTTTCACTGATCTTCAGACACTTTCTTCTCCTTCGCCTCTCTTTTGTTCTGTATCCAAGTCGTATTAGTGGTCCCTTAAATCTCTCTTATTCTGCATTTTTTTTTGTTCTTATTTTAGCTTTATTTATTCTGTATTTTTAATTATGTATTTATTTTGTAATTTTTCATTCTATATTTGATATGTAATTGTTTGATTCTGTATTTATTTATTGTTTTATTCTGTATCTTTTTATTTTGGCTGTATTTTTGTATTATGTATTCATAATAAAAATAATATTTAGATATTATAAAAAATAAAAAAGAACAAATTACTACAAAAAGTATTATAAATTTATCATATATAATGTCATAAATTAATCTAAAGTTTTGGTTTTGTAATTTTTTTGTGCAGTATTTATTTTGTATTTGATTTTGTACTTTTTTTAATTTTATATGTTGTTTTTGTTATGTATCTTATTCTGTAATTTTTATTTTGTATTTATTTATTCTGCATTTCTTATTTTGTATTTTTATTTTTATTGGATAAATTAGTTTTTTATTTATGTTTTTATTGTGGTTGTTATAAACTAATTAGTATGTTGAAAACTCCATAAAATTTGAATATAAAAGACTACTAAGAAAATGAATAGGAAAAATAAGCTTATTTGTATATATGCAAATAAAATAATTTTTTAAAGTGTTTAAGGCAAGATATTTTAGTACGCCACGTCTAAAATAATTACAATTAACATAAATATCACTTTAGGAGAATTAAAAGAGACAATTTGTCAAAAATTACATCTTAGCCCAATCAATTCATATTTGATTTAACATCTATGTACTCGACATTGCTAAATGTAACATTGTATCAAGCAATTATTATGGAAGATGATTTTAATATCTAAAAAATGTGGCAAATGCAATCATATTTTCCATCCAATTGAAATGGGTAAAGTTGTATACAAACATATAAACTATTGATAATTCAACATTATTCTCATCAATTAACCACATGAATAGCATCAAAGGAAAAGCTTCCCCTTTTTTTTCTTTTATATGACTTCTATCTACCATTAGCTCATGCCTAACATTATTACATCGATGCAATGGGTTTTGGTTCGCAATCGACTTCTCACCCATCATCAGGACTAGATGAAGATATAATGGATGACTTTAAAAATAAAGATGAATATAATGCTATACTTAATCTTGATTATGACAATGATGATGATGAGGGTCATTAGGAGGGTGGAAAGGATCATAATGTTGCCATTGCAGTTACACTGGTGGCTCGTATATGGACCTAGCTATTAGTTTCTTCTCATGAGTTAAATATGGCAATAGTCAAAGGTAACGATTTTTCCTCTGATCAATTGATTTTGAATAGCAATCAAGGCCGTTTGCTTTGCCCATTATAATATCCCTAAACATTAAGATTTTTTAATAATTTAGCATTATATGAAATGAAGTTATTAAACTCTAATTTGATGAATTAGAATGAAATAATTTCATACATAAGGAGTATGAGGCTAATAGAACCTATAGGAATTTTTTAGGTTATATAGGATCAAGGGACAAAATTGTCATTTGTCACCTGGATAGGCTTTGATTATTTTGCTCAATGAAGTAAATTATTAAGAACTGACATAATATATATTATTAGTTAACAAATAATATATAGAAAATTACAAAATTTGTTCTATAATTTTTTAGGATCATTGAGATCAATATTTTTAAAATCGAATTAATCATTGAACATTAGAAATCACTAATTCATGGTTTATTTGTTCAACTGTAGTTAAACCAGTGATAAATAAATAAATAAATAAAAATATATATTATTTTATATATTAAAAAATTAAGATAATAATTAATAAATTTTGAAATATGTTATAACTAATTATACATAAAAATAAATTAAATATAACATAATTTTAAAATTTTAATTAGTTTAAAGTATATTTACATAAATTTAATAAAAATTATATGAATTTTAGTTTTGTTTCACATCTATTATATTTAAATTTCACAATTATAAATAACATAATAATGATTGTTTAAGGAAAAAGATATTGTTTTTGTTAAAATAAAATCATAATAAAAGTTATATATTAAATATTGTACATTATAATTGAAGGTGCTTTCTAATTCAATGGAAGAGACTGCTAAACACACTGAAGGGTAACTGGTTCGAGTCACAACATTGCAAGTTTTGCTAAAAAAAATTAGATTGATTTAACTAGTGATCCTATTAGTTTTCTTAGTTCTCACCAATTCTTGATTGGTTCAAAACTCATCCAATTCTAAGAGTTAACTGGATCAGACCAAATATTAATTCCCAGTCTAACCAGTTAAAATAACTAGTATGGTACAGTTTTCAAAACAATGGTTAAGATCACAAATAATGTGAAATGGTTAAAAGCTTATATATATAGAATTGAAGTTAAAACGGAGATATAAGTGAAAAAAGAAGAGAGATGTTTATCTGTTATCCTTTCACTAGAGGCAAAACGGTCATTTAGATTTTAAATAATAAAATATATAACTATAGAATATAAGCAGGACTTACATAGACATAAATAATATTAAAATATGGCAAAAGATGTGATGATACTAACCAAATAAAATATAACAAAGAACCTGTTACGCCATGTGCAGAGAAAATTCTAGAGAAAACACATGTTACGAAGTAATGATGACACTTACATTAATGAATCTTTGTAAAAGATTATAATTACATGTTTACTGAAAAAGTAGCCGTTGATGTCACTATTAACTTTAGCAGTAATTATGATAAAAGTAATCAATTCAATTACTTTAACTAAACAAAAAGGTAACTACAATTAAATTATAACTATACTGTTAGAAAAAAGATATCTAAAGATAGATATTCATCCATAAATCAATATGTGATCTTAACTATTAAAATGATCAAATGGTTTAGATTCTTTTCTACATTTAGGAATTAAATCCTAACTATTCATCTAATCTAAAGGCTTGTATCTAATCCTTAATATCAACATTAAATCTCAGCCATCCATTTAATTTAATGGTTTGAATCTTTCATCATAAAACAACTTTAAATCTTAGCGAATCATTTAAAACAACATACATAAAAACTTACACACTCCTGTATGTCACATTCATTCCACCAAAACATGCACACCCTACGCCCAAGAGGGAAAAGAGAAGGAAGAGCATGGCCAATCAAGAAACGAAGGGAAAAAAGGAAGAATAAAGGAGGAGGAGAAAGAACAAGGAAGAAAATACTACAAATTTAAGGTAACATAGAATATTTTTCTTTTCCTTTGTTTTCTTTCACTGTTTCACCATCGATGTTTTCTATTTTTCTTCCTTAGAAGCTTTGGCCATGGCTAAGAGAAACAAAGATTCTTGTTGTTTCATGAATCCTTGCCAAAACAAAGATGAAGAATTTATACATATAGCAAATGGATTCAAATTTCAAGAATATTCCTCATTTTTTAAAACTTTTTTATAATTTATGAAACTTTGATTTTCATGAAGTCATGAAAGTGAATTGAAGAGAAAACAAATGGGAAATTGATAGAAGAAGGCTTAAGTAGATGATTGATCAATATAATCTTGATTTTCATGAAGTTATGGCAAATTGTTTCTTGAAATTTCATCTTAATGGAAGCTTGGAAAATTTCATGAATATGTAGAAATTGGTTTGGAATTTTTGTATATCTACTTTGATTATGTATTAATAGTCATTTGGCAAGGGAAAATGAAAAAAATTACACACCTACACATACACCCTAGCCTTAGCCTAACCCACATTTTATAACTAGAGAAGAAGAGTTTTCTAAAATATAATTAAATTAAGTTAATTTACACTAAAAATAAGACTTATGATAAAATTTTGGTGAATTTTAATTAACTATATAAAAAGTCAATTTTATGGGTAAAAGTGTTGACCATGAGTTATTTGAACTTTTAATTGTTTTATTTAAGGTATTTTGGATGATTTGTATAGTTTGATATACTTTATATGCTATTTGGATTATACTGATATTTATTTTGTAATTTTTGGAGTCTATTTGTAAAAGTTAAAATTTTTTAAAGTGTTATATTGATTTTTATTTAAACGATGGATATTTGATATGATAATATGTTGCTTGCTGTTTGATTTCATGATTAATATAGATATAAGTTGTTTGGCAAATGACTGACTTGTATATATTATGGCAAAGTTGCCTTAATCAGGGATGAGCTTTGTATATGCCAGAGTTAGCATTAGGTAGCTGCAATTATGCTGAATGTCCAATTTTAATTAATTAATATACTTAAAATATTTAAAATTACTAATTAGGACTATAAAGAACATTTGAATATTTTGGATCTATCTAAATTTATTGGATCTTATTGGCATTCTCTATATCTAAACAAATTTTTTATGACTATATTAGACTTTGACTTTAGACCTTGATTTATAAATTATTTTGGATATCGAATGAGTTGCAAGACAAATTCGGACTTAGAAAAGTATAAAGATAATTTTAATTATTTAAATATAAATTTTTCAAGTTCTAATATTTTGATATGCTATTGGGATTGTTTGATTATATATATCGTTGTACAAAGCAATTCTTTTCCAAATATACTTAGTATGTCTTTATCAAATGATGATTTAGATGATAAATTATTGTGATATTTTGATATAACATTTCTTAGGCATCCACTAGGGGATGCCTCAGTAAAAAAAGTAAGAGTGAGCCTACTAAGTTATGACAATGTAATATGACATAGGTATTGAGTCTACCGATACTAATACAACATGATCTAGGTATTTAGTCTGGCAGCCTCCAAGGGCTAGCATGGAGAAAATAATGTTTGAATTAATTGTTTATTACATTTCCTTTATCATGCTTATATTTGTTTATTCATGGCATGTAAATTTTGAATCCATTAATGTCTTGTTTTTATTTATATTTAAATCATGTTTTTAACTAATATGTTAGAAATTATGAAGTTTACATTTTATTCTCTAATTACTTAATCACTTGAAATTTGTTATCATTCGTTTATATTATTTTCTATTTATGTCGAATATTCTAAAATATTACGTTATTCTTTATTTGTGTTATTTTAAAAATTTAATTATTCTTTGTCAGAGTATTCTATTTATATTATTTTCTATTTATTAATTAAATGCATAATTTTTCTTTATGATTATTTTATTATATTAACCTTATATATGCTATTGGAAAAATTATTTTTTACTCTGTCATGGTTTATATTTTTTTTAGATGTCTATTTGCAATGTGACACTTAAAATTTAGGCAAAATGGATCTAGTTCTCTTATCAGGGAAGGGTGGTTGTAATACACAACATTCAGATCCTATCATGTGATGAGATGGTTCATGTTATCCCAATCATTTTTATGGCAGAGAGAGAGTAGAAATCTCCCATATTTTCAATAGGAGGGGTGCCTCCTTTGTTTCCATAAAAATTGAAGCCATAAATTGTTGTTAGTTCTTTTTGTCAATAAGGGACTTGACTTAGTTTTGTTATCTGGGGTTTCTCTATTTGTATAATTTTATATTGAATCCAAGTAGTTTCTTACTTGGTCTATACAATTATTAACCTCGTTCATTTATTTTTTGACGAACAATAAGTACATTTTAAAAGTAGTAAATTTTCATTATAATTTGCTATCCACTATATCAATATAGGTATAGTTAATGCATAGTTAAATTTTATGCTATGAAAAAAATATTTAAAAGGTTAAGTTAATTAGATATAAATGAATTAGTATTTTATATTACAAAAGAAGTCCAATAAAAATGGGTTATTAAAAAAGGGTCTTACACCCCACAACGTGTCCAATGTGAGGATCATCTACATGATCTGCCTTTGACCATTGTTGGGTATCTCTAACAAGTTAATTTTTTATGGTGTGGCCCAACTTGGACAGTTTGAGTATGATCCATTACTTATAGAGCAATGGTATGTTGAAACATACATGTTATACACCACTCGAAGTGAGTGCATGATCATGTTTGAAAAGGTTGCTATGTAACTTAGCATGTCTTATGAGGTAGACCTCGTTATAAGTTCAACTGGCTATGCATGGAAGAAAATATGTGAATGGCTCTTTGGAATCATACTATGAAAAGCTAAGATTAAGGGTTAGTAGCTAAACATTAATTGGCTAGTCAAAAGCTTTAATGAACTACTTGATGATGCAAATGACCAGCATGTATATCAGTTCACATATGCATGCACCCTCAAATTGATCGAGGGTTGTCTACTACCATATATACCAGCCACAAAGTATATTTAACGTGTTTCCCATTATTTGAGGACTTTGAATAAGTTAGTTGATATAGTTGAGGATTAGCAATGTTAATTCACCTTTATTGAGAGTTATGTAATGCTATGTATATGGATGAACGTGGTATTAATGGATGCTTAACACTGTTACGCCAATGAGTATAGGATTGATTCCTTATGCTTGCGCTCGAGAGATCGCCTACCTTAAATCCTCACATAAAGGATTATCCTTTCCTTCCACCTTTGGGGTTCAAGTATGAATGTGTTAGTATTGATTTTCCTACATCTATATTATCTCTATTTGTTTGTCATTACTTGGCTAATATGTGTGCTCATCTTTGCAGATGGAACAATGTTGGTTACCCTCCCCATTTAGGTATGTGAGCCTTTGGACAATATAGGATTTTACTTGATGCCATGGGAGATAATAAAGTTTGTTGCCCTTTTTAGAGTCTCTATCGATGTTTATCATATCTTATCTTAAAAGCTCTTTATATAATTATTGTTTTAATAATTTTATCTATAGATTATTTAGCACCTATGTAAACCACAACATGTGCACCAACTAATCCTAAAATATTGCTTAACATCTTTTGATATCTTGAGGGTTTCAATCTCACTCATTTTCTTTTACATGATAAAGTGACACCATTTATATTGCATCATCTTCTAGTTTGGTAGGTATCAACCAATCTCTTAAAATTTGGTAAATTTGGATGCCCTCTATGCCATGCAACTTTGAGGAAGAATCTAAACTAAATGAACAATAGAACATGCAACTTTTATTAATGCATAGGGAGCATGGTGAGACATTATAGTTGAGACTCCTTATGCTATAGAGCCTGTTAATTGTACATCCGAGTATATGCAATGATACTGAAAACATATTCAATGATAAATCGATCTAGTTAGTGCTGCCACTAATTATGTAAGAAACTTTTAAGCAATTATTATCATTGCTTGTTTTTCTCTTTTCTTAACAAATATTATGTCGACCTTTAATGTTTTATATTTATGTTGCTTAAGCAGATCTAGTAGAGAGACTAAATAGGTTGCACTTGCAATAACCTCTACCAATAGATTTTTGAGAAACTATAGGCAAAGATTTAAGGTATATCTTGCTTGCTTTGGGAGAACAATGATTTGCAATGGTATTTTAGTCTACTAAATTGATACTTGATTTGCTAAGGCTCAAATTTTAACAAGCAAGTCAAGGAAAGGATACTAAAGCTATATGTCAAACTACCAACACAATGTTGTAGACGTGCACCAACATTACGACTTTCATGTGGAAACTTCATATATGCCTACTGTAAGTGTCACTTCCTCCCTCTCATATTATTGTACTGATGTAATAAGATTTTGGTACAATTAGTCCATTTTCTTTTATGTCAAATAACCAATTTGATGACTTTGCAAGAGTTGGGCCTTTTATGAAATGATGCATTCACTGATGTTACATTTGGAATGACTCGTAACCTTATTGTTTACATCAATATCATAATAGACATCTAGTTCTATCATTTAGTGTCGCATACAACAATTAATACTTGAAGGTAAGGGGATCATTGTAACAAGAATTTGTGACGTCACATGAGTTGATTTTTCTGATTCAATCATTGAACTTAGATTTAAATTCTACTTCAACTATCAATATTGATAATTCACTTCATGAATAACATCAATAATATCATTTGAAGCAGTAATGATTATAACGTACAAGGAAGAGGTCTTGTTGTAATATCAAAAGTCACTATGAATAATTTTTTTAGAACTTGTGTAATTTTGCCAAGTATGATATAATTTTTTACTTTTTTTAATCATATTTCATTTCATGCATTTTACTTATTTTTATTCTAATTTATATTTAATTAAAAATTTGCACAAAAATTAATATTTAATAGCACATCTCATTTTATTTATAATTTACTATTTGTTTAACAAAAAATTGATTCTTGATTAAAAAATATAAAAACAAAATGATTTGACCATTAGCAATTGCTAATGGACATTAGCCCATTAGCATCTTGGATTACATGAATCCCAGATGTAATGGCACCTTCATGGGAAAATACAGCCATATTCGGATTTTATGAATTTGAGTCTGGCCATTTTATAGCATTTAGATGTAAAATTTTTTTGACACAAGGATTTAATACAATTAATTTTTTCAAATATAGCCTTGCGATTAGAGAGCCAAGATATGAAGTATGGGTGGGTGTTGTTATTTTTAGTTTGACTTTGGGCTTTTTCTCTAAGTCCAATTGCTGTTGTTTGAATCCATCGGCTTCCCTCTCATTTCTTAAAGCTCTATCCTATTCCTGGGGACCCTATCAAGTGTAGGTGGAAATGCCGAAGAGAAACTCCTTCATTCGCACCGGCGAATCCACGACGCCGCGAAGATCTCCAAGACTACTTCAAATGAGTACCACGGAACCACCACAACAGCCGAAGACTCCCCGAAAAGCCGAAGATTTGAAGTCTTTGAACTCTAAATCCACACAAAAACTGGTATGCTGCTCGAACCCTTCTTCTCCCACCACAATAGAAATTGTTTCTTTCCCGCAGCAGAGCCACCAAGATTTGAAGAAGAAGTCTTCTAAAAAATTGAGCGAATCCAATACCAAGTCCAGAAATTGCAACACTGGCCTTACTGGATTGAGAAGATCTTCTAGATTGAACAATGGGGCTGGTGGCTTTCGTTGTCTCAGAAAATCTTCCAGGTTATCGCATCAGAAAATTGTCTTCCATGAGCTTAGAGATTGCCCACGTAAAGGTATGAAGAAATCGAGTAAACCTGAGAATTGTTTGGGTGATTCGGAGAATGTGACTTCTGGGCCGAGAAAATCCGCCGGAGTAAATAATCGTGTTCAGAGTCTTAGACGATCTCAGAGGCTTCTGAACGAGAAAAATGTTTGTTCTGAACCATACCAAAAGGCTAACAGGGAAAAATCTGTTGGAAGTATCGACTCTATGGAGGAAGAAACAGATCAAGTAGTTGCTCGTAAAGCTAAAGTAGAAGAAGATAAATCGATGGAAAAATCTTCAGGTAAAGGTGAAAAGATGACAAGGGAAGTTTCTATTGCTCGTGAGGAATTGACGACAATTGAAGATAGACAGGGGCAGGTGAGAAATGAGGATAAGGGTGAAGACCTAGTCAAGAGAAAGAGAAAGCGAGAGGAGAATAGTGAAGCAATTATAAAAGGATGGACAAAGGAACAGGAAGTGGCGTTACAGAGGGCGTATTTTGCTGCAAAGCCGACCCCCCATTTCTGGAAGAAGGTTTCTAAACTGGTATTTTCCTATCATTTTATACCTCCTTCATGAGTATCTCTGTGCCTCATTGTCAGTATATATAGCTGTTTTCTGTCTTTATACGTCTTTAACCATGATCGTTATTATTGAGGTAGAAATGCTTTTAGCCACTTCCTTTGATTTCAAGTTCTACATGTAATTAAGAGACCATATCTTGATAAAGTAACACCTGTAGTTGAATAGTATGCTGCCAGACATCATTAGAATTTAGGACAACTTAAAGATTGTTTGACTGAAGTAAAACAAAGTTGAAAAATTAAAGTTTCTCTCGGTTTCCGAATCTTCTATGAAAGATTGATAGAAGTGGACTGGTTTGACTCCAACTGAGCTAATTTTCATAATATTAATAGAGATTCACTGAAATTTGGAAAATTGTCTATATTTTAGATTAAATATGCAATAAAGAACTTACATTTCCCTTGTGGGGACGTTATAAATTTTAGGAATTGGGGAGTACATAGTAATGAGACACATTTAAGCCCAAGTGAGACTTACCCCATTGAAGTGTGCCTTGTGAATGTTCCAAGGTAACAAATGATGATCCTTTGTTTGGAAGTTCCTCAGGGGATATGGCCTTGGTTGATGACTTTCTTTCTTTCTTTCTTTCCATTTTTTCAATCCTTGGTTCATAATCTCTGTAATTTATGGCATGCAATATTAGCGCAGATCATTCTCATATTTGGAGTCTGCTTATACCTGTGTGGTTTTATTCTTGAATTCATCACCATACAAAATCTGTTGCAGGTTCCTGGAAAGTCTGCACAGGATTGCTTCGAAAGAATTCACCGAGACCATTCAACACCACCTCAAGCTCAGCCTCGATCAAGGGCAAAGACAACGAAGTTATCACCCCTTGAACAAGTTTCACTTTCTGCAAGTATGCTGCTCAAACCCATTGCTAAAAATGCTAGAAGATCAAGTTGCTTCAAATCAAAGAGTTACCTTACTCAGAAGTCTCTCAGAAAGCTGTTACAGTGCCATCGGAAAGTTGATCAAGACCATGAAGGGGACTTATTTTCTGTTCTTGAACCCAACGTGGATTTTTCTACTGATGCTTTTCAGCCTAGTGATGCACTTTCTACTCCAAAGCAGCTGGATAAAAAGCAAGGATGGCAACAAAGTTGCAGAGAGAAATCATCTTCAGGCCATAAGAAGTCCCTTTCAAGATTTAGTAGCTCATGCGATACAGATATTGTTAGTCCCCCTGTATTGAAGCAAGTGAAGAACAGGGTACTGCATGAGAAGTATATTAATCAATTACGCAGCCGAGAAGCTAGGAGAAGAGCAGCATCTGCACGAGTAGAAATGTCCAAAACCGGAAAAGCAGTTAGAGAAGAAGGCAACGTTCAGAAGAGGGGTGTGGTTGAATCTGCAAGAATTGCCTTGGTGTCTGAAGCTAGAGAAGCCATAAAAAATTTTCAACATTCGCAAGCCAATCTCATGGCTATTTGTAGCTCTGATGAAGACATTGATGACAGCATTGGAGCTGAAAATGCTGATGATGAAGAAGAAAATCAATAAATTTTAATTAAGTCGATTGAGTTGTATCAAATCAACTTAGACGTGATGATTACTAATTGAGAGACTACTGTATAGTAAGCTGACTTTTAGACAGTGCAGTTTGTTTATAAGCTAATATTGGCCAGCTCTTGTAAAATTTTTCTCTAGCTAATAAAAATGGGTGATCCAATTTTTTCTGGGTCCAAAAAATTACTCATGGACGATTTTCTAAATATGATGCGTTCAGATTGGCTTTAATAGCAACAATTGTTTTCAATCTGTCTTGCTACTTAACTTGTTTCTGTTACCTTTGACTTAAGCTCTATGTACTCCACATATAGCTTTAAAACAGAAGTTGTAGGCTTTCAGGCATGGATGATCCTGATTGAAGCCTTGAACTTGAAGGATAGCTTCATAACTCAAGTGTGCTTTCTCTTTGTCTATGTTTCTTCTATCATCCCCTACCTTTTCCCTCTCTATTTTGTGGAGATTAGGGGAAAAGACGAAGGTCTATCAACCCTCTACATGAATTGAAGCTCTTACTTGGCGAAGAAAGATGAGTCTATACTATATCATGAACAATGATGAAACGTTGAGTTCCAGTGTCATCTAATTCAGGTTAGGTCCTTTTGTGAATGTAAATGATTTGTTTACAGCCTTCTTTTAATCCTTGCTTAGGATGGCTATGATTCTGCATGCACTTCACCTTATATTCATTACAGAACCCATGTTAGCCATATTTGTTGAATTGCATCTTATATGCCTAGTCAAAAAGGAGATTTTTCAACTCACTAATCCACCGTTATTGATGTACTTGCAACTAAAATCAGGACTAGTACTTTTCCAGTTGTCTTGCATATTAGCAGTTCGCACTTCAGAAGGCATAAAGCTATAGATTTTCCTTTCTAGCTCATCATGAAAACTAAAAGATAATATCAGTTTCACTGGTCCTTCTAGGGCAGCAACTCGATCTTGCATGTAGCTTCCTTAATTTATTTGCAATTATTGAGAAATTATAAAGCTACAAGATAGTGACTCATTTTATAGGTGGTTCTTAGGCAATTGAATTAGCAACCTTGCTTCTCATAAATAGTGTTAGATTGGATGAGAGAAACCCCAATCCTTTTAAAATTGTAACATACAGTAGTTGTTGGTGAGTGGTTTTCGTTGCCACGCAACTAGATACAGATTGACAGAGAAAAAGGAACTTTCAACATTTGATTCCTCTTATGGGTTCAACCATAATTCAACTTCATTGAAAATTGCTTATTAAAAAAAGAAGTGATATTCGTCTGATGAGAAATCCGAAGCTTGCACTGAGTATACCCCAATATATGATAAAATAAAGGGTAAAACTGTATGAAGGAAATCATCGATCAAGGCCAATTTATTCTGAAGAACTTAGAGGCAAAAATTGCATCTTTTACACCATCTGGAAATTGTTTTAGCTACTTGCCTACTTCTCACGTCTTTGTCCTATAGACATCTCCCCCCATAACCTGCATTTCTGAATAGTGCTTGCTTTATCTCCTCGGAGCTAATACTTGTTCTATGCTCGGCTACCTATCACCCAGAGAAAGAAATATCATTAGTGAGAAATATAATATGACTTCCGACAAGAAAATAGAGATTCAAGCCCTTAAAAAGAGGTATATATAAACCTCTGAGCAAGATGCTTGCATTGAAAAATCATTGAAGCTGCTTATAACACATTGCTGAATCTCAAGGCCTAATGCTTCAAGGGTGTTCACTGTTGACAGTAACAATCCAGTCCTTGTGGCACAGCAGATACTGACTTTTGTGTCCTGGTCTCTCCTCTCTACATCGAACTGGCAAAAATATCATAGCATTTTTATTCATTTAGGAACTGGGTTTTTGATTATCCATCAATTCAGGGGTTTAGCACCATACCTTGGGGGAATTTCTTACCATCACTTCATTTGGCTTTAGCTCCTTGGAATTAGCCAAGAGGTTTATCTGATTTATACCCTCTTCTGTTCTTTCTTCTTGCAACTTACCGATCCTTTCCAGAAGCTCTTTCATATAATCTATGGTGTCTCCAAGAATAGATGTCCTGTCCATCTGTTAATGTTAAAGTACCCATGTTAGTTTCCGGCGCTAGACATCAAATGAACTAAAGAATCCTAATTATAAAATCTGGGTAATCATGAATAATACATTTTACCTTGCTAATCTTAGGAACTATTGACCTTAGCATGGAGAGGCGGTCATTGAGGCGCTTTCTTCGCCTTCTTTCTGCCATGAGATTCTTGGAGGGCTGCCCTTCCAGCTTCTTGGACTTCGATTTTTTCTCCCCACACAAATCCATGTTGAAGACCGGAACTTCTGTGGCTTGTTCCTCAATTTTGCAGGCAGTGTTTCTTTCTTCAAGGCTCTGATTTTCACTGCCCAGAAAGCCAAGCTCTTCATCCTCCATTGGTGGGTCAGTTTCTTGTGCCGGAAATGGTGGTGAATCTTCATTCCTGGTGTATGAAGAGTCAAGCTCTGGGACTGTGAACGCATCAACAAATGGGTATGCTGCTGCTTCATTAGTGTAGGGGCATTCAAATCTATGATCTAATGGCGTGGAAAATGAAGCAAATGGAGGATTTAAAGGAGCTAAAGGTGGGTTCTCTTCAAAAGAGTCAAAACTCCAACCATTACTAGGGAATATCTCGCTCAACCCAGAGGAAAAAGTGCTCCAAGTGTCTCTTCTTGGAGCAAGTAATTCCTCCAGAAAACCGAGTTGAGTTAGCTCCATCCCTTA
The DNA here is from genome assembly GCA_026724425.1 of Erythrophleum ivorense. Classification (NCBI taxonomy): domain Eukaryota; kingdom Viridiplantae; phylum Streptophyta; class Magnoliopsida; order Fabales; family Fabaceae; genus Erythrophleum; species Erythrophleum ivorense. Next base: position 3,277,064 of record JAIUCV010000089.1, read on the forward strand.
CCTGTTATGTCTCTCCTTTCCTTCTAGTATAAATGGGAAGGTGAATTTGTGATCCAAACAGAGAAGGCTTGGTTAATAGAATGAAGTTGCTCCAAGGGGGAGGAATTTGTTTAAATAATGCAAAAATAGAGTCCATTTCTCATCAGAAAACTATCATTACAGAATGTATTACAGTAAAAAGTTGTGTAATAGCACCTAGAGATAGACTTTAGATGTAAATGGAATCTCTCTCTCTCTTGCTTTCTCCCTCCCAAGGTGAATAAATGTCCTTTTCACCGAAATAATCACCCAGACAGAATTAGTTTTTAATTCCCATAGTTTGAAGGGTTTGACCCACAAATCTGTCCTTACTGAAAAATGGTGGGGTTAGCATCATAGACTGTCAGGTACTTCTTCCACTTTTTTTATGCAACCCCTCACTCTTTGGTGTTCGAAAATAATGCATCTCTCTTTCTCTCTCTCTCTCTCCATAAAAATGCTAATCGGGTCCCAAAAGAGTTAGGATTTTTTTTTTTAATTTTTCATCAATTTTTATAAAAATAAAAAATATATAAAATACATCATCTAAATAAGTCTCATATATTTAAATAAAACTTATTATTTAAATAAATTTCATAAGTTTTATGTCTATATCTTCGAATTTAATTAAATAATAATAATAAATCTGAACTTGTTTCATAACCTGAGCCTATTAGTTCATTTGTCATTTATTTACCATTTTCACTAACCAAAATAGGTGATTTGAATTTTTAAGGTCGAATTAAAATACATTTTTGTTGCCGAATTTTCTTGTTTATAAATTCCTTTTCATGTTAACATATTTCTTAGAATCTTCTCCATTTCTTTTATTTTAATTATTTATTTGATAAATATATATTCTTTGAGAAGGTAGTTTAAAAAAAAAAAAAAAATTAAGATTCCTTTGTCCATCGATAATTTAGTTTTATTAGTTCACATATGAAAGAATATTATATATATATATTTTCTGTTTCTTAGTTTTATTTGTTATAAATTTATATGTAGTGTCTATTGTAATTAAGTATTTTTTTATTGACAAAAATTTGATATCTACATTTAACAAATTATTATGTGATTATTCGATGATATTCGAAATACCACGGCCCTGACTTTAATATCACATCTAACAAAAGTATAGCATATATTAATACTCAAAATTTTTCAATATCATGTTTGCTTTAATTAAAAATTCAAAGCATAAATAACAATTGCTAATGACTAATATATGTATGTAAGTAATTCTAAGTTTCTCACATTTTTTTTTTGTAATGTTGGGTTACCATATCACTCGTAATGCCAAAAATTAATATTTTACATACCTTAAGATCTTAATTATAGTTTGATCATATCTGGTCTGAGACGAATACCTTTCTAATGGTGAATTTATTAAGTCACTAGTTGACAGTTTTACAATCATTGCCCAATAAGATGGTTGCTTTAATCATTTATTGTTCTATAATTGCACCCCAAATCATTGACTGTAATTTACTTAGAGTAAGTGTTAAGCTTTCTTCAGTGGACAACATTCTATGAGTGTTGTACTGAAAATTAACCTTTTCAATGACTTGGTAGGTCCAATCTTATGTTTTTAAAGTTGTAAGAAAACGAGTTGAATCCTCTAAAAAAAATTTAATACATTTTTTATAAAATTAAAAAGAATAAGAGAAAGAAAGAGAGAAAGTTAATAGAATCTATATATTCTCTATCTCCTTTTTTCTTTTTAATTTTACAGAAAATTAACTAAAAAAATTTAAAAATTCCAATTTGGTAAATCTTTAATGGCATATGATTTTCATGGACTTCCAAAAATAATTTTTTTAAATACACTTGGAGTATGGTGCATTAAAAAAATCAATACTAAAAATTGAATTTGTTTATAATTAAATTTATACAGGTAGAATTTATATATAATATAAGTAAGATTCATATTTAAAATGAATTTTATTATTAAATATATGAATAATATGACACATTAAGTATACGTAAGAATTACAAATAATAAACAGTGATTACAATGACACAGAAGTAGCAGTAGCACATAGTAGGCGACAATTTAAGATACATATGCATGCATGAGTCTGGGCATTGTGAAATCACCACACAGTTCTGTGACGAGCTTTGTCGTGATTCGGCATCACAGGGAACATGGGAATGTGCAAAAACATGTTCAGAAAAATCATATTCAATTCCAAACACACACACGCAAACATATATTAAATTTCTGTTTCCCTGTAACAGTAAGAACCCTATTATATATGCTCAAGCAGTTAATGGCAAAACAGAGATTGCATCTGAATAAATTGCTCTCTCATCAGTTGATGCTAACTAGTTATATTTAGTTTGGATGTTTTTTCCATTCTGCCAAAAGGTACGTAAAATCCATTTTCATATTTCAAGTGCTTCATTCATCTTTGTTTTGGAGTGCAGACTATTATGGAGTATATTGTCATATAAAGGTAAGAATGGTCCTATGTCAATATCTGCTATCATGCACCAGAATTGCCAATGAGGCCCACCACTGATATTATAGCGTCATGGCAATTTCTCATATCTATATTGCATTGGTTGCAAGTGAGTGAACGTGAAAGATGGCAATGGGGGAAGGAGGGGGGAGGAAAGATTGGCCTGGGTTGTGGCTGATGATCATGATGTGCATTTAATGCGCACAGTTCTGTCATTCTAATTGATCATGCATCATTCACCCAAAAAAAAAAAAAAATATCAATGTAAAATACGTGCAAATTAATTTTTTAGTCTTCGTATATTGCATTTTTTTATTTAGTTTTTTTAAAAATAAGATTTGGATAAAAATTAAATCCAAATTTCATGAAATCTACCAATTCAAATTAAACAAAACCAAAAAAAAAAAAAAGGAGTCCAAATCAAATTTGTACGTATTAACATTAATTTAAATAATTCAATTTTTAGGTTAGTTTGATTCAGTTTTAACTGAATCAATAGGGTTATATATATATATATATATATATATATATATTCTTTCAACACTAATCTTTGTATCATATGCTTAAATAATATTTTTACTTTATTTTTACTTTATTTTTAAATTATTAAAAAAATATATATATTATCCTTTCATTTTATGCTAATCAATTCATTGACTTTGTTTTTTTTTACCATTTATTACTTAAGTTAGATTTACCATTCAATAACATTCAAATTATCATAATATTATATTTTGCCTTAAATTTTAGATAAAAATATGAAATTGGAAACTCTTTAATGATTTAGAAGATTAAATTAAAAACAAATATTTATTAATGGTCAAATTAAAAGTTTACCTAAATGTCAATTATTGAAATTGAATTTTTTCTTTTTATTTGTATAAAAAGTAGTTCCATAATTAATTCAAAATAAATATCTGGAAAAAAATTCAAATCACCTGAGAATGTATAAACAAAGTTAATATAAACTAAACTGAAGCAAATCAATTACATTTCAAAATTGACAAGGTCTAACAGTATGTAAAACCTATGTACTTAGTTTAGCTTAATTTTGAATTGAATTAATCCTTTCAACACTTGTTAGTACTTCTTATCTAAATGGGGACATGAACAAAAGTGAGTTAACATTATGTTAAAACTTATATTAGGAAAGAATGCAAACAAATTTTTTTAACTTTTAAAATTTAACTTACAAATAAATCCTTAAACTTTTAAGACTAATGATTAAACCTCTAAAATTTCACATTTCAACAAATAAGTCTTTTAATCTTTTTTTTTTCCCTTATCATTACTAACTCATTTGTTCGCTTTAAACACATTCATAATTAATGTAATAAACTCTAATTTCTCTCTAATATTAATATGTCAATTATAAAAATGCATTACGTGGCAAATGAAATTACATTCTGTTTGGTTAGATTATAAGAAAAATAATTTTTGTATTATTTTATGTAATATATATTATATTATTGTAATTATTACTTAACAATATCTTATTATTTTTTAAAATATAAACATGAGCATTATTTTTATTTTTTATTTTTTATTTTATTTTTTCTATTAAGATAATCCATGGAACAACTTAGAATTTCCATTTCATCCATACTCAAATTCCTATTTTTAAAAGGAAAAAAAGAAGAAGAAGAAGAAGAAGAGCGAAGAGGGGTTATTTTGACACAATGAAAAAGAGAAATAAACAAGTTGGGATGGGACGCGTGTGGGTAGAAAAGGATGGGACGAAAGAACCGACCCAACGGCAGAAGCCACGAGATGACACATCCAGGTGTTGAACATCTCATAAATTTCCGAATGCTCCAACTTCCTTATACCTCAAATCACCCCCCTCTCCCCTATAATCCTAATCTTCCATTTTTAATTTGTCTTCATTACCCCTACTTCCATGTGACCTTTCTCTTTTATAATTGCCTTATAATCCTCTCCTTTATTGTATCATTCATTCTCTAATCAAATCAAAGGGTCCTTTTTCCCTTTATATATGATCATATGGATTTCTTCAATTATGGACCCCAAAACTCTCCTCACTAATTTAAAGCTCATTTTATTTGTAAAATTGAGTTTATTGTTATGTGATTTATCAATTTCTTAGCATAATATCAAATAAAAATAAGTATGGTTAAAAAATTACTATCGAGAAGTAAGAAACAAAATTAATTACTTTAAATTTATTTTAAAAGAATTAAGAACTTAATATTTACAGTATTAAAATAAAAATATCTTTAATAACATTAGTGTCTAGAACAACAAACATCTCATTCTTGCTTTTCTCAATCTTTATTTTGAATTTTTTTATACATTAAAAAAATTTCTGTAGGAGAGAGAGTAAAAATAAAAATAAAGCTTATGTAAGTGGATATCAAGCCTTACTCACTTAATCACTTCCTCACCTGTTAAATTATACTCTCATAGTTTTGCCAAAGTATATTGATTTTTTATAAATAGATTCTTTCTTCTGCACTGTACACAACATATCATTTTGTGTACTCGCTTAAAATTATATAATTATACACTATCACACACATAAAAATATACAACAAGAATATTTATGTTATTATATTAAAAATAATTTTAAAATATAAAATGTTTTAAAATAAAATTTAATTTTATGATTCGTTTTGTCCAAAAAAATAAAATTCTGTAGTTCAAGAATGCATGAGTGAGGGAGAGTGAAGGTGAGTTGATTTGAAATCAGCAGGCAGCGCCCACGATATTCCCTCAAAACCGCTTTTCAGGGTTTAACTTTCTGGTTTGTTGTCTGTTTGTCCTTTTTTCTGTTGACTTTGGGTCCCACCTTCATTTTCCTTATTTATATTTAAAGTATATGATATTTTTATTTTAAAATTAAAATATATACTACTTTAACTTCTCTTATAATAAAAAAGAGAATTACAATTACACTCTTTTATTTATTATTTACATAATATAATATATATTAAAAATATTTAAATTTTTTAATATAAAATAAAATAAGTTTTTAATTTTTAATATAAATTAAATAATTTTAAAAAACATTTTTAATAAAAATTAATATTATCATTAAGAGTATTTGAATTATATTTTAATTCTAAAAAATTTATATATTTTTTTATAATAAAAAGAATATAATAATTTAAATTTGTTATAAAAAAGAAGAAGGAATGATTTACTATTAATAATATTATCTTTTTATGAAAGATCTTCCGTACGTAGCTGTGGATGAAAGAGGGGCGATGCGAGATGCAGAGAATTGAGTATTGCTTAGAAATAGAGTAATGTTGTATGTGAATGAGTGAGTTTTGGTTTTGTGTGTCAGGGATTGCATGTTAATGTATGGATCACGGAGCAGAGAGAGAAGGTGCTAGCGTTGCAAGACGACGACTCATATCAGCCAGGAACCACACCCAAATAATGAAAGCAAAAAGCCCTCCTCAAAAGACGCGATTTTAACATCACTCTACTGGGCATACATCATTTACATTAAATTTAAATATTTTAGATTTAATTTTTTATTTTATTTTAAAAGATATAAGATATAAAATAAAAATAATTTATTGATTACTAACTTAAAATAAAATAATTAAAATTAAAAATTAAAATATCAAATTTAAATCATTTAAATCAAATTTAAATCATTTGAATTTAACAAGTTGCCTTCTCATCCAAAGGATGAATAAAGGGATCCCAATTGGGCATATGGCCTCCTCCTTTCCCTTCACCCTCATCTTTATCTTCACCTTCGTCTTCATCTTAATCTACATTAGTTTTGCTGTTCTCCTCCTTAGTCCCACACACCCATTTCATGATTCTAGCAATCTACCTAGTTTAAATACATATATATTTTTGTAGGATGATTTGCTTTTGGTCGTAATTCCTTTTCTATATTAAAAGTGGCACCCCCACCGCATGTTTGTTCAATTGATTGATGGAATTTAAATGAATATGAATCCTTTTTTCTTTCTTTTATTTTACAACTCGATCCATTTTTTAAAATATATATGACCTGATGTGCACAATATAGTGTGATGCATAGCAGAAGGTCTAAAATTTAGATTAAGTCTTCATATTTCTATGCATTGGGTTTGAATTTTTTTCAACGGGTAACCTATTTGGTGGTTTGTCCCAGCTTTTGTATGGAACTAAAAAGGTTATCAAAAGTAATGTTCTTAAAAAAAATTTAAACATATTATTAGCGTTTTGATCCGTAGTTCTAGAATAATCTATACTAACTATTATTTTATTAAAAAAAAAAGGGAGAAAAAAGAAAGTAGCACCGGAAGCTTCCTGATTCCTTGATAGTTGATACTTTGAGAATTTGGCTTCTGCCTCTCTCTTTGACCCTTTCTTAGACAGGGAGCAAAATTTGGAGTTGTGGAATAGTCTTGTACGAGAGCATAGAATATGCAACAAAATAAACATTTGGGTCAAAAATGGATGTTCTAGCCACTCAGGAAACAAATAGATAGAGACAAGCATATATTTATTCAGTTTCAATTTTCTCAGCTCAACTTGCGGAATGAGCCAAGTTTTAGAGATTTTGCTTCGTCGATCTGCAAGAAAAATGCATCACTTTCTTGGCTTACAGTGAACAAGTGGCCATATGATGATACACGAAATATTTGCTCCTAAATCAATTGTCAACTCTTCCTACAGTATCATATCGTTTACAATTTTTTTGTTTTGTTTTGAATTATCCTTTCACTATCACGTTTATACACGAACTATTTTTCTTCTTCTTCTTATTTTTTAAAGTAGAAAAAGCTTATTGTAATTCATTTTTTGCACTCGATGACACTACAGAAAATTAGCGTGTGCGGAAGAAAAGTTATGTATGAGTATGACTGAATGCATCATTAATCTACCAAAATATGCCCCTAACTAGGTTAAATTAAAGAAATAATAAACGCTTTTTCTTTTTATTTTAAAATTAAAGTTAAAAAAATCGTATATTTTGATAGGTTTTATATTTATATATAAAATATGAATGCTACCACTCAACACATGTTGTGTACTATAGAGAATAGTTCGATGCAAGATATTTGAGCTTCTACACCAAAGACACTACATGTTTAAAATGCAATCCCATATAGCATTTAACTGCTTTTAATATAAATTAACAACCTCTACGTATAATCTTACTTTATGATTGATTCAATCGCCAAGGTTGTTTTCCTTGAAGACCCCCTACTCAATTCTTCATGATCATTTTTTTTTTTCTGAAACTCGCTGTAAAAGAAATGCAGATTAAATATGGCAATCAAATTTCAGACATGTACATGTTCACTCATAGCACTATGCAGGGAATAATTGACAATATAAAAGGTTATTATAAGTAAGGTTGCTTATTGTTTTCGCACTCAAGTGCTTGGCAACTCTCAAAATAATGGCAGCAATCACATGACAGAACAAAGAAATAATGGCAACTAGTGATTAAATTGTGGTGGAAGCAAGAATTTATGATTGAATTTCCCTTTATTATATTAAGCCATTGTGTAACTAACACTAATAAATTATTAACTAATGGCGGCAAAATTTGAGCCCCATAAAAGGGCAAAACATAATGCAATGTTAGCCAGACTATCAGAATATATTGCATGAAAAGGCTTGCTAGCTAATGATGAGAAGAATATATATGATCTAATTTTCACATAACATCATCATTTGATCGGGTGAATGCTGAACCAAAGAGGAAAGGTGAAGTCAAAGACATGCCAATATATTTACAGAACTACTTTTTCAGAAGTCAATGTTTTAAGACTATTGTTTTTCACCTAGAGTTCCTTTTTTTGTGGGAAAATAAACTGAAAATTTGATCGAAACAACTGGCCACTAGAACCCTTTGAAGATGCTTCTAAAAACTGGGTAATGATAATGTCTGCCTGATGATTACAACATCCAGCTTGCCTGGATTGATTAGTTAGGACTTTAATGCTGATCCAAAAGGCTTCCTAATGACACATATTATTGACACATGACTTTGTTTGCTAAAAACCCAACTTAGGTTTTGTATTTTGTTATCATGTTCATTTGTTTCTTTGCTTGATGGTGATGATACTACAACTTGAAGAAATATGTAATTGTCATTATCCAATGGCTATATTCATATGGTTACAAACTTCATAGGCTTTTTCCTAGCTTTCCAAAGCCTAGCTTGATGTGGAGCCTCTGTTTACATCGCTGATCACTTTATAGAGTCTAATTGAAACTTCCATGTCTTTTTATGTTCACTTTCACATGTTGCCTCCCGAATTATTGAACCCTAATCATAATTACTATCAGCTTTTGTCAAAGTCACATGCAAAATTATCTTCTTTAAAAGTATAATTAAGTAAATGGGATAATTTATATTCCAATAATTTCCCAATGCGTGCGATCATAATTAGATTCCCCTAAGTTACTTGCATTGCATCCAAGATCATATGAATGATCAATGTGCATTGGATCACAATGAAATTAGACAGAAGCTTCATAATTAAGTCTGAGGCAAGACTAGTATATTCTAAAATATCTCTCTCTTATGGTATTTCAAAATTTTGAAATGTAGTTGCAGTCGCGATTGAATTAAGAAATGATAACACTAATGCGATTCCGGTGGTTAACTAATTTACTTCAACATATTGTGTTGATAATTGCAAGTCTAAACTACAATTAAAAATAGGGTTTATGCTTTTCCCTTTTGTTAAGATCAAGAGGTATCTTGAGATCCTTTTGAGTGTGAAAGTAATCCTCATTTGAGTTTCAACTTGGCTTGCCCAAGATGCTTTTAGAGTTAGAGAATAATTAGCTGATTCCACGTTATTGTCTTCATTTTTTTAATTCAACCACATTGAAAATTAAACTTAAATTTTGTATAAACAACTAAAATTTATCTCACTGTTAAACTATAACTGTAGGATAGATTATTGTTAGTTTCGTTCCAGCAAACAATTTTGTGGTTCGTTTTACAAAATGGTGAGGGGGTTATATTAATATTCTCATGTTCATTGTGTGTGTGTGTGTGTGTGATTATGCAAGATTGAAACAAGTACGTCATTTAAACAGGAGATTTTAAGATCGATACTAAGCACCAACTTGATCATTGTCTACATCTAACAAATCTTAGCAGCTTACCATCTGTTCTTATTATTCTTTTGTGGGCTTGGCCTCACCATAATTTTTCTCGGATTACTATCGACTTTTCAATCTGCGTTTGTTTAGTACTTGACTTGTTTGGTTGTGTGAAGCAATTTAACTAGGCTTTCTATTTGCTTTAACTAGGTGGCACGGGTATCAGGAAAAAAGAAAATAATAAGAGGAGAGGAAAGAAGAAGAAAAAAAAGCACAAAGCTCAACTGTGAATCATGACTTATGTGACTTGTGAATAGTATTTGAGAATTTTTTTAGTAAATTATAAATATGTATATTTTTTGCAGTCGATAATCTCCATTCTGGGTCGCTAGTTGTTTAATCTAATAACTCCAAGCCCAAATAAAAGGTAGGAAAGTTGAAGCACCAATAAACTCCATTGTCAGCGTAGCAGCCCAAAAAAAAAAAAACTGTGCAGACATGCTTCTTTACTAAAACTTCTAAATATGATCCCATGTAAGTTTTACAGCAATCCTAGCCATAATCTCTTGTTAACAAAGTAACTAGAGGATATCAGCGTGGAGAACTGGGGCCTGACCATGTTTGCATAATTGCACCTTAGAGCACACAATCCTATGAGTGGATTAACCTAAGCTTAGGTATTGAGGCTATCCGTCCCTTGATATTTTAACATTTATTCTTTTATTTGCTGAATATTAAATTTAACATAATTGCACCTTAGAGCACATATATTCCCGTGTTCATTATAAAAATCTATATAATTTAACGTGCTTGTAACAATTGGATCAAACAAATAGGAAAATTTGATAAGCACCAAATTAGCTTTGTCTACATCTAACAAATGTAGCAGCTTGGATACTGTTAGGTACTTTGCTACCCCTTTAATTATTGTGTGTGGGCTTAGCCCTTCCACGTCAGATTTCCAAATCTGCGTTTGTTCTGATGTTGATTGTGTAAACCAAATTAACTGGACCTCGTATCTCGTTTAATATTTGAGCATGCTGTTGTTTGATTTAAAATGAAGCCCAAATAAAAGGATGGATCGGAAGCTGGAATCCTCACTCAGCTTCGACCAAAAAGGAAAAACATTTCTTGATTCCAATTTCAGATTAGCATGGAGTTATATCCTATATATTTAACATTTTGAAGAAGGTAAGGTTGACAATGTCCAGAGTCTTGAAAAAAAAAAAAGGAAAATTGTAATGGAGTAGATGGACCTTTAGCTACGAGGCTCAATTTTTGTGAGCGTATTTCATGTATATTAAGTTTGGATCATCTGCATTTAATAAATAAATGTATGAAATGTAATTTGAGAGAAATAATAAGAAAAAAAATAAAGTGGAGGACAAGAGAGCCAAATATATCCTTTAAATATGTTGGGAAATCATAAACATAAGGTATAGGGCCTAAAAATGAAAAAGAAAAGATAAGACTTACGTGATCTACACCTCTTGGGGCCGTTTGGTGTAGACTTAGTTATGGGTTGAATTCAAAAAAAAAATTGCTTTTACTTTTAGGTTTGAGCCAGGGTTTGACCTGATATTATTGTGAACAGTATTGGGTTATGCTCGAACCCGAACCCAGTTAAAAAATAATTGTAAATATTAAATATATTTATTTTATTATTTGTTAGATTTTTTTTTGGTTTTAAATACTAAATAATCCAAAAAAATATTCTATGAAATTTAAACCACTTAGAATATATATGAGATAATAAAACATTTTAAGATAATAATTTTTTCAATAATATTATTGATTAATAATTTATTTCTAATAATATAATATGCAACAAGTAAAAGAAAAAAAATCATAGTCATATATGTTATATAATTCTTTTTTACTTATATTTATAGTTATAAATAATTTTTTAATAATATATAAAAAATAATTATAATACAAGTTGGACTAAGATTTAAGTTGAGCTTAAAAAAAGCCCAAATATAACTTGTTTTATATTTGGGTTTTTTTTTGAACTCATCCATTTTTTTTTTATTATTGGGTTTATTAGGCCAGACGAACTTTTCAACTCATAATCAGGTCTAGTTTGGTGAAAGGAGGGAAAGGAAAAGGATGAAAAAAAACTTGATAAAATATCAATTTTATCCCTATAATTATTATTCAATCATTATTTAATACTATATATTAATAATTATTTAATCATTAAAAGTAAAGTTATTATATATTTTTTTTATCTATAAAATTATTTTTTTTTCTTTTCATATCTAATTTTTTGAATACTAACCTTTTCTAAGAGGATGATGTTATATTCGCACATTAATTAAAAAAAAAGAGATGAAAGATACTTTATATAAAGCCTCACTTTTTTTTGTGCAACTCTATCTTTTAATGCACAATGTTTAATACTTCCTTCGGTTTTATATATAAGAAATAAATAACTAATTCACGAGCATTAAGAAAGTTAGTTAAAAGTAATTTATCTTTTTAATTTTGTTTCAAACAAAAATTATTTTTTAAAAATATCCCTATTTAATATGTGCACTTTCTCTTTAAAATTAATGACCATCATTACTTATAATTTAAATGACTTATTTAATAAAAGACATAATTAGAATATTGTAATTAATATACTAGACATAGGTAGTTTGTCTTTTATATATAAGACCAAATGAAGTTTAAAAACGAAAAAATTATAATAAAGGATCAAAAAGTGAAAAAATTTAATTTTAAGAACCTAACACTATTTGTTTTAAGATAATTAACACTAAATTTAGTAACAAATAGTTAAACTTAGTGGTAATAAGTTTTTAAAAATAATTTTTTTTATCTCTTGAACCTTAAATATAATTTTTTTTTATATATGAGATTGAAAAAAATATTACAAAAGATTTGTTAGAATATCAAAGTCAACAGCAATTTAAGATTGTGGCTGGGAATAACTTGTTAACAGAGTAACTAATCCAATTGGATGGTGGAGTTAATAACTCTTACACCCCCTATCCTTATGTACGTTGCATGCACTTAAATAATCTTGTTGTTGTCCATTATCTAGTACCTATTCTGCAACATTCAGGATAATCCAGAGTACCAGAAAAGCACATGCATGGAACTTAGGATTGGGATCTTTACATGGGCATTCTAACACTTAATCAGGAAACCAGATAATTATAATTTAGATTAATGAGATATATGGCTAAGGGAAATTTTATGAGATTAATTTATAACCTATTTTAATAACAATATTGTTTAAAATTAAATAAATTATTGAATTAGGTTAAAGAGTGATTCACAATTTAATAATTTGATTATAATTAAATTGGGGCAAACTATATTTTTTAAAAATATATAAAAATATATAATATTTTATAATTAAATTAACACATATATACCAATACCTATTAGTTTAAGTGGCTAAGAATTCCATTTCCCTTAAATAAGGTTTAGATTCGAGTTTTGTAAATAAATAAAAAAAGATACCAGAGAGTTTTGCCCCCATAATAACTTCACCACGCTTGACTCGAATTCAATCAGAACTCAAGTGGCTTCCAAATATTGAAGGTCTTTGACCAAAATAATAATAATAATAATAATAAATATATTGTAAAATGGTAGTCAAAAATATAAAAATTAATTAAAATATTTTTTATATAATAACAAATTTATATAAAATAAGTTAGATACTGTCCATTAAAATTTTTATTTTAAAATGTCAAAACTTTAATTAGATATAAAAAATTGATTTAGTGTTAAACTTAATTGGGTTTTATCAGTTTTTAAGTATTTTGGACCACTTTTGATCGATTTACTTTTATGGGTTTTGAACTTCGAATGAATCACAGCCATAACTAATTAATGGATTTTCTAATTAAACCGATTAGTACGATTTGACTTTTTAAACTATGCTTAAAAGTTTCTGTTGAATTTTTGAATTATTCGTGAGTAGAGGATGGATTGGTTAGTGCTCAGAAACGTGTGACAACACACTATCCTTAAGGTGTTATTCGCCCCCACTAGTTTGCTGCTGGGTTTCAGCGAACCACCCCTAGGATTTATCCTAAGCACCAGAGATTTCTATCAGCAACTACAGATATCTCCTTTGTGCAGTACGAAAAATAGAGAGAGTTTTTCTTTTTGATTTTAGAAGAGAGATATATTGTTCTGTATGAGTGTTTTCTGGTCTGCCTCCTTTGTATTGAAGGAGTATGAAACTGAACTTTTAATTGTGATTAAAGAATAATCAATTTTTTTAAACGTTGGCAATTAAACCGAAATCAATTTCTAATTTTGAAGATAAAAACGTATATAAATTAAATTGAAATCGGTTTTTTTTTTTTAATTATTATTATTAAAACAATTTGACCAGATACAGACCATTAGATCTATTTTGATCCAATGCTCACGAACGCGCTATTAAGTGTTTAAATATTAATTATATAATTAATATTTAAATCCACTTCATCCTTCAAAGCACTATTTGACATGTGTTATATCTCCCTTCTTATATAGGCTTATGGATTGTTGTTTTTATTCAATGTGGGACTTTGTCCCTTTAGTTTTCTTTTCAAACTACTCCAACAGTTTCTACAGAAACGAAATCCTCTGCATTGGAGCTGTTCGTAAAAATTTCAACTTTTCTAGATGCCTTCGCTCTGGAAATTAAGAATAATCTATGCCAAAAACTTTAATAGAGTATTGGTTAGCCCCGTGATCACGCTAAACGCATAATAGTTTTCAACAAAACACATGCGCTACACGTCATATTGTGCCTCCTGCTTGCGCGAGGGCCCGGCTTAGGATCCATTTGCTTGAATGATATAAATAGAGAAGAAATATAAAAAGGAAGTAAAATAAAATATAATTTTTATTTTTTTATTTTTAAAAAATAATTTAATAATTAAAACAATAATTTAATGAATAAAATAACAAATATAATAAATATTGCATATACTACGTCAATATACCACATACACCCACCTTAATATTTTTCTATTCGAAAGTTTTCGTCACTACAACATCACCATCTCATTAGTTGAAAATTCGGGTGTTTCTTTCATTTGGCCTTATGTATTTTTCTGATATATATTTTTCAACTTCTTAATATTAATTCATTATTTTATGCATTATAAATAGTTGATCCTTCTAGAAGAGGATAATTCTAACATTTTTCAAAAATTATGTTATTAAGTTGATTTTTTTTTATTTTTTCTGTAGCCAACTAAATTGATGTCTTTATTAAACGCGGATTTAAAGGGAAGAAGGGGCGCCTCTCCCCCCCCCCCAAAAAAAAAAAAAAAGCCTTAATCTTCTTCTCAAGTAAAATGTTTTTTTCAATTTTCATTTTTACGTTAATACCTCAAGTGATTGTCAATAGCTATATTTTGATTTTAAAAATTCAAAAAAAATATTCAAAATTTAAGTGGGATTTAGCAATTTTTTTCCTTCTAATTTCTTTCATTCTTATTTAGAAATTACGGCCAAAAGAAAAATTCTTATTTAAGAGTCAAAATTTAAAGATAAAATAAAATAAAATTGATTCCACCCTTACCCTTTTAAATGGCTTGAAATTGAGGTCAATGCCTCCGCCAGGCCGAAGTAGAAAACCACATCAGACAAAGCCTTCCCCTTGTTGACGAATATGGCTGCCGTTCCCAACGAAAACGCCATTCCTGGGGATAGCCTTTCTGGGGATTCAACATTCCCACGCACACTCTAATTTTCAATTTTTTAACTACAATACATAAAAATAAGGGAGGATTTGGTGTTTCAAGTGAAATTTGAAAGATTTTTTAGCAATATTTATTATACTGTTGTAAAGATTATCTAATAGTATTTATTTTTTTGTTATTTTTTAAAAAATAAAGATAAAAATATTTTTCATCTTCAAAATTACTCTTTATATTTTTATTTTTGTTTTTATTTTAAAAATTTTACATATCAATTAAGCAAAATTGATTGACATTATTAACAAATTTCATTTCTTTGTACATTAAATATTTGAAATTATCATAAAAAATTACAATTTCTAAACAAATTCTTCTTTAAAAAGGTTAAGAAAGAAATAATAAGAGTGGTTAGAACGCAGGAGTCTAAGGGCCTGTTTGAAATTGTTTTTGTTTTAATATTTTCAAAACATATGTTTTTAAGAACAAATTTTTGAGAACAAAAAAATTAAAAAATCTGTTTGAATCATTATTTTGAAAAGTAATTATTTTCTGTTTTTTACCTGATTCTGTAGAACAAAAATTACAGAACACTTAAAAAGTATTATGAGTTTTTTGTTTAAAAAAAAATTTATTTATTTTTTTACAAAACACCTCACTAAAAACACATTATCAAATAGATTTTTTTGTTTTTTTGTTCTTAAAAATAAAAAAATTGTTTTACAGAATCAAATTAAACAGAGCCTAAAACACCGTATCATCTGGGGCTTTATTAAAGTATATTCATGAATTTAACATTAAATCTTGACTCAAATTTTTAAAATATTAAATTTGGAGGTCTACTTATATAATTTGAGGCTTTTTAACTCTCACTTAAAACCAAATAAACCCCATTAAGAATGGTTCTCGTTTAAGATGTGATAACCTATGGACACGGATCCTTTAAAGTTTAGAAGATTTGGGAATTGCTTTTGAAGTGAGAGAATGCAGAAACAATTTTATTGGTAAAAAATTAATATTAAAAAATATAAATAAATAGAATAAGAGATATATATAATATTTTAAAAGTAATTTATCTTTCTGCTTTAGAGGATCCAAACTCGATAACCTATCTTGAAGCATTTAACTTTCTTGGTCAAATTCGTAAAGAGGTTTCTGGAGAACCAAAAGCTGCCACATGATATGCTTGCATCAAAGTCATAAAGATAAGCATTTAGGACCAAGTAGTGCGAAAAAAATTCAAGTATTCACATCCTTCGTATCATTTTATTTTCGTCCATTAAATTGATAATAAAACGACGCGCGACATTGCCACGCCCAAATTTGGGTCAAGCTGAGCTGTCACGTGGCCCACTTTTCAATTATTCATTATCAACTTTCTCTCATCCGGGCGCTCCCCTTTTCTTTCCCATTTTACTTTCCGATAGCGCCGCCGTTAGTGTACACCTGTCAAGCACACCTGCCCCCACGTCATCCTTGACCTGCCACGCGTCACGCTCAACAGCATATTATTTCTTACAAGACACGATAAATCGGAGTAGAAAATGATTTTATATTATTTTTCAATATAGCGGCGCCGTTAAGTAACGCGGAGGAAAAGTGGGAGTGCTCCAATCAAATTGTTGGAATGCGGGTTCCTTAGCTGACATAAAAAAGGTCATCAGACAGAAAATGTGGAAGAGAGAGACACTTGGTGATACACAAGATAAATACAAGGCTGGTTAGGGTGTTGGCCGAGACGAAGAAGGAAAGGACAAATCTTATTCCATTTGGTACTCTCGAAAACCAGGGACAGAAAGGCAGAAAGTTTGTGTTTTCTCTCTGTTAGAGGATAACTCTGATTTTAGAGTAAAAGATTCTGTTGTTTGTGGTGAGTTTGACAGAGAAATGAGTGACCCCAAGTATGCTTATCCCTACCCTAATCAAGGTACGTTCCTCTTTTTCTCCTCCCTGATTATGTTCATACATTCTCTTCTTTCGTTACCTCTCTCTTTCAATCTCTCTTTAACGCTATGGAAGCAGTGAGATAGAGATCTTATGGTTATGGCTTTACTGGACATAGTTGCTAATCCTCTAAACGATATAGCTTGTGTTGTATTATGCTCAAAAAATACTCTGAAAACGGAGAAACAATTAACCAACATATTTGTCCCACATGATAACAGAGAAAACTTCTCCTTTTCTTCCTTCCTTTCCCCTTTCTGAAAAAGGAAAAAAAAAAAAGATCACAATTTTCATCTCTAGCTTAGTTAGTGATTACCGTAATAATTTTGTTAGTGGGAAATTGGTGTTAGGTTATTATCAGGGTCCCCCGGTGATGGCACCACCACAATATGCTGCTCCACAACCCAGAAGACAGGCTGGCTTCCTTGAAGGATGGTAAAGCTCCCAACTGCCAATTCAATTTTTTATGTTTATCAGCAATATTGTTATTTTCATTATCTTAAAACATTTTATATGATTTATTTACGGAAATTGTGTATCATAATTTGTCTTTCTTCTTCTTTTTTTCGTCCTCAGCCTTGCAGCTTTGTGCTGCTGTTGCCTCATCGACGAGTGCTGCTGCGATCCTTCCATCATCTTTGTTAGCTGATGATAGTCTCTATTGTCATGTAACAAATAATAAAGGGTTGTTCCTCTCAGATAATCTTCATAAATAATTGCTTCAAGATTTTAGCACGTATAGTTTGAAAACTGCTATAATTAAGCTACAGTTTGTTTCTGCTTGAAAATGAACCCAGTCTCCATTTTCCAACTTTGTCCTTGATGTACAGTTGTTTGATTTCGATGACTTTGGAAAGCAATTTAAATGTAGTGGGTCCCCCTGTTTCTGGATTATCTTTTTCTTGTGACACCTTTTGGAATGAATCGAGGAGCGAATTTCAGTGCGTTCTACGTCAGATTGTCAATTTCCACTTATTTGCTATTCCATCGATTTGAGATGTCATCGCACAAAACAAAAGGGACGCGAATAATGTTCGCGAGGAGATTGAATGTGTGTTTGAAAATCTATTTGAAAATTACGTTTATAAAAAAATAAGAAATTGTATCTTTTTTGAAAATATGATTTTGAACTTACGCAAAAACAAACACGTTATGAGATCAGCTCATGCCCTTTCGCAGAAGGGTCTTAAAATGGTGATGGATTAGTTGCGAGGCACAGTGAAGAAGTACTATTTAACTGCCCTTTTCAGTATTTAAATTTGATTTTTTAAGAGACTACTTAAAAATACATTAAATTTGATCGTAATGTTAAAAAAAATAGACTCTTATTGTAAGGGGTTCGGTTGAGTCAATTTTATGGGTTGAATTTTTAATAATAAACAATTGAATTTAATGGTCTTAACTTTGAAGGGAAGTTTAGTAAGAGAAATACGTAAAAGAAATTCTCATGCACTGCGTGGCCAACGAGAAGACTTCAAGAAAAAGTGAGAGCAAACGAAAATTCTGTTTCACGGCAAACTAAATTTTATGATTTTGATCAAGTAAAACTGGATTTCAATCAGCCCGTTCTCTGGCATAGGTTATCCTACTTTGGGTCGCATATTTAAGGTAAACTGCAGCTTAAACTAGTATCACAAGGGCCTCACTTAAGTCTTAAATTGGCTCGCTAAGCACTTGTTTCTCTTTATTCGCCCTTTGTCCAGTTAACCTCTTAACCTACTTCAGTTTACGCTATCCTTCGTGTGATGTGTTGCAAAATTGACCGGAAAAAATTTCATTTACGCAACCCAGAAAAGCGTAGGGCTTATTTCCTTGAAATAAATGTAACCCAGAAAAGTGCTTAAAAGGGGAAAAGCGGAATATTTTATTCCCCAACACACTAATGTACGATAGATATTGTTCCTAGTTCCCTACATACCAACTCCTCATTAAAGCACAGCCAAATTAATCATAGCCCTGCTTTGGTGGGAGGTTTTTAATTTACACCTACGGCTTTCTAATCAGTACAACCCCACAATTTCGCCATGCAAAACAAGAAAACATGATACAAGTCCTCCTAATAGGAGACAAAAGTAGATTACACTCCTACAAATCTTCGAAAGCGGATAAGTTGTGGCCCAGCTGCTAGTGGTAGCCACTTCAAACGTCTTTGGCACATTTACTTCGTCATTTCCTTCTTTGACCCTTCTTTACCAATTCCCCTTTTGCTTTCGAGGCATGAAACAACGAAGCGAGTGGGGAAGGAAGGGCAGCTTAGATTTTTGAGGGAAGTACATTACAGCTCTTCTGATTTAGAGTCATTTTCTGCGTCAGACTTTTGAAATGTACTTTTTTCCAGATATTCCTCTTCAATAGTTTCCTTGAGAATGAACAGCCTCTGAATAACCACAGGTTGAGCCATCTGCTGGGCTTCCCTCAAGTCAGTTTCTTCTTTATTCAGATTATATGCATCAAGCATGATCTTAACCCACTTATGCAGCTCCTTCGGGGTTCTGCTTAATCACAGAGAATTGGAGTAGCAAATGAGAATAATAATAAAAATCACTATTTTAAAATGAAGCAGAGGGATGTTCTCTCACGTGTATAATGCATTAGGGTCCTTGGCTTCATGTTCATTGCCAGGGGAGAAAGCCGTTGCCAATGCAGAGAATCGCTCCTCAGGATCTATGATATTCAACAAGTGCTTGAGTAGCTTTATTTCTTTAGGAGCAATGCTCCTTAGACTGCTCTTTGAGGTCTTGTACAATTGATACATTATATCTTTCACCTGCAGAGAATAGAAAAAATTTGTTTGAGAACACAGAATGCAGAGTAAAAATTTCTTCTCGACTTGAGCTAGCAAAATTAAGCTTCCATGCACTCTATGCTAGAAAGCTTAATGATGGGGTTCTTTAGCTTGTACAGATCAAGAGAAAAATCAAAAGTCAGAATTATCAACTTAAGTAAATTTTTTTAGATCTTGAGACCCCTGCAGTAAAAATTTCTACTCTGCTTCCGCTCTTATACTGGTAACACACCATTATATTGAAAAGGACCTGGAAACTTCCCATCCTATGCAACTTATACACGAAGTTAACCAATCAGTGAAAATGGCTGCAGGATCAAAAGTCCGGACCCATCCCTGGAAAATCATGTTCCAAAATTGTACCTCATTTTTCAGTGTTGTAGACTGTTTTGCTTTAGCCCAAGCACTATTTATCAAGAGCACTAATGATGAATCAAGTTCCTTCGCCTTTGCAAGCCTTTTGATCTTCTCACATGCTACATCAATTGATGGTGAGCTGAGAATATCATCAAATTTGGCCTGTGCAGAATCTAATGTCTCCACACTCTCTAGGGTGTTATCATATGCACTGATAGCTGACAAGCATCTAGTCCCAAGCCTGGCAATTGCTGCTCAACGAAAAGGCCAGTCAAACAAAGCAGGCTACTAAAAAAAAATTCTTAGTATTCTTTTGGATGTGTCATAATGAAGGAATTAATGTGAGTATGAACCTTTAAAGTTCATTTTTATACAGTTTCCACCAAACATATATTTTAAATATCCCATGATCCTCATATTTCAGCTTAGATTATGAGTTATGCTCTTTGACTACAACTACAAGTATTCTTAACCATCATACTATATATCTTTCCTTCTAGTGTTTACTTGATTTATATTTTAATCAATGTTTATTCAAAATAATAGTCCAGAGTCATACAAATTTCTTCACTCATACTTACCATCACGGTCTTCCAAACTGTCATATGTGTCTGAACGAAGAGATAGGTAACGGAAGAATTCCCCTGTAAAATCCTTACGCCTTCGTGCAACTATGGCATTAATGTCAGTTGGGCTATCTTGTACCTCCTTGAGAAGCTCACTGTGTCCTTCCATTTCATCATCAATCTGCAATGCTTACACCTGATCAAGCAGGACCGAAGAAGAAGCTCTAAAACCAAGCAAGTGTC
The DNA here is from genome assembly GCA_026724425.1 of Erythrophleum ivorense. Lineage (NCBI taxonomy): Eukaryota > Viridiplantae > Streptophyta > Magnoliopsida > Fabales > Fabaceae > Erythrophleum > Erythrophleum ivorense. Next base: position 3,298,137 of record JAIUCV010000089.1, read on the forward strand.
TAGACTCTAGATACGAGATAGTTATTTGGTTCCCATTTTCTACAAAAAGTTACCATTAAAAAAAAGAAGAAGCTGAAGTTATCATCAGTTTGGCAGGAAATTGCACAACAAATTATCGGCTCCCATTTAGTCCAAATAAAATGTTTGAGTTCTCACTTTCCCACTAAATTTGAACAAATAGAATTGTTAGCTTTTCCTGATTTTCCATCAAGGCCAAAAGAATCATTTTCCTAGTATCCAACATTGCAAGGGGCGTAAACACAAAATTTGAGAGTACTGCTTTACCTTCTTCATCTTTTTCCACAGTGAACTAAATTTTTGCTTCATAACTGGGTCATTCTCCATGTCTGCCCTTTTCTGGCACCTACTGTAGAAGCTATCCCTATATTTTTTCCACTCTTCTCTGAACACCAAATACTTCCTCCATTCCTTTGATTTGGTCTTCTCATTCAAGAATAAATCTATCATTCTGTCGCAAATTTCAGTCATAGTGTAACCCTTCACAATTTCAACGTCCTTTTGCTCTTCCACTGGAGCAGAGGATAGACTGCTAGGTTGTGGACCTAAAAACATTTCCTCATTTTAGTGGCACACGAAAATTACATGTAGAAAGAAATTAGCAAATCATCAGGCACACCATAAAGAAAAATACACAACCATTCGCTCTTCTCATTGTTTCCTGTCACAACAAGAAATAACCAAAACAGAAGTAATACGCTAATTTTCTTTTTCATCTCCCACTAGTTTTACAAAATAAAACATGAACACTTATCCAGTTTCAATCAAACTTATTCTTCGGTCCTCTCTTCAAGGTTAGTAACCAAATCTATGGACGCCCATGCGACGAAAAATACAAAAACATAGACTAGTCCATTTCCCAATCCCATCTTGAGCACAGAAAAAATACAGCATTTTAAGAAACAAAAATTGCAAAAAATTGAGAAGAAAACCAGAACAATATTGCAAATAGCCAAGAATACTCACTGGGTTGGAGAGTGTGAGGTTTGAAAATCTGTGGTACTAATCGTCTAGTTTCGTGTTTCAAGTAAGGGGAGAACTTGGAAGGTAAGAACATAGAAGCAGACGAGGAGGAAGGAATTACAAGGCAGCGTGGGGAGTGATTTTCATGGAAGGAGATAAAAGTGGTGGTAGTGCTGTTGAAGACGGAGGCTGAAATCTCGTACCCCATCGGATTGTTCTCCTGATTACGTTTCCTTCAGACTACGCTCCACTCTCTGGTTTCTGCCCCTTCTCCCATAGCAGAAGAGGGGCGAGGTTAGGCAAAATCTCTACCACTATCTATTATCCGCAAATAATTTCGAGGGAATTTTGGCCCAAAAAGTAAAAACAATTCCGAGGGAACACCGTCAATGAATGCAAAAATGAAAAAACTTTCATTCAACCTATATGCAAATTAAACTTTTATACTGTAATACTCTTGGACTCATGAAAATTTATTAATTAATTGATGTGTTATTTAATATATTAACTAATGATTTATTAATTCATATATTGATTAATAATTTTTTTTATCAAAGTGTTCTTTATTTTTTTTTAAATATTGAACTTTATCAATACACATTGTATATTGTGATTATATGAATATGAATTAAAGCGTGTTTGGTTCAATTTTTTTAATTAAAATATAATTTGACTGCAATAATAAATTATAATTTTTATATTTTATGAATTACAAACTTAATTTTACACATTGTATATTGTGATTATATGAATATGAACTAAAGCGTGTTTGGTTCAATTTTTTTTTAATTAAAATATAATTTGACTGCAATAATAAATTATAATTTTTATATTTTGTAAGTTACAAACTTAATTTTTTAATTTTTTCAGCACAAAACCAAATGAGTCACTAAATGGCAAATTGCACATTATCATTACTCTATGCATTTGTTTAACCAAAAAAAATTCGTGAATGTAATTAGTAAAAATCATGCATCTATCCATTTTTTGCATCAAACAAAAAATACATTCCATGTGTACTTAATTAATATATAATTCATAAAATTAAGTCAAGCAAAAACATTTATAAGAAGAACATAACAATATTTAACTGTAACAAAAACATTAATATATTAATGTCTCTTAAGAAAGAAAAAGAATAGATTAAATAATCCTATTTAGTATATATTTTGTATGATTAAAGAAAGAATTTATTTCCATTTCACAAACACATGATTTAAGAATAATTATTATGCTTAATTTATATATCAATATCAAAAGAAAATAAGTAACATTTAAGTCATATTTCACAAGGCCAGCTAATTGAGTCATATGTGTGTGTGTGAATACATATATATATATATATATATATCTATATATAATTTTAATGTATAGAGGGATTATTAATTTATATATGACTAGAGTGTTTTTTTTTAAATTCATAATCTCATAGATTTAGTGATTTGATAATTGTATAAAATTTAGAAGAATTTTTGCCTTCAATCACTTTTCCTAAACCTCATTTGCCGTGACTTTGCTTTGGACCTCTTTTCTTTTCTTTTTTCCTTTCCCCCTTATCTCCCTCAAATCTTCTTTTGTGTTCTCTTCTCTTCGTTTGTTGTGATTTCAATACATAGCAAGGGCCACTACTTGCCGGTTTTAGACTATTTGTAAATAGTCATTTGAATATCTAAACAAAAAAATTAGTCTCTCAAAGATATTTTTTTAACAATGCTAACTCAAATGTAGATTTTTTTTATACTTAATGTGGTATAAGTTTTTATTTTTTTCAATTCTAATATGTCAATTATAAAAAAATTTGATGTGACATTTGAATCAATATCATTAAGAGAGGGAGGGAGGGAGGGCGGGAGAGAGAGAGACTAAGCTAATTTTTAGTGTGAAAATTGAAATTTTTAATTTTTAATTTCAAAAGTCAAAGACTCAGAGTTAATAAAGTGTTTTTGCCTTAATAAAAAAGAATTATCACATGACATTATAAAAATTTATAATTACAATGTGAAAAAGAAAACTAAATTTATTTTATATAATTAATTTTTATCCTTGATGGTTCTATAATTGAACTTTACCCCTTAATATATGTGACTAAATTATTATTATTATTTCCTTAAAAGATGATTCAATTTTTTAACTTGGCCTCTAAAATATAATATTTTCAAATTTTATTCTCTTCGTTAGATCTTTGGATCCCTTGACTGTACTTGCTTACCCAAAATATATATTTCACAATGATCAATATTTTCTCAAGGTGAGACTCGCCTATATAAAATTTATTTATATAAAATCACACAAAGAATGAATAAAATGTCTTACAAATATTAATATTATTTAAACACAGTAAACATAACTTAAAATTGTCTATCTTTACAATTTGATCGTTGAATATATCTCAAATTTAACAACTTATGTATAAAAAATTACAACTAGAAAATCTTTATTAAATAATGTTTGTCAAATTCCAAACTGTATAGCTAAGCTTGTATGGTCACTCTCCAAAACTTGCTAAAAAACATGTGATATTAGTTACTTATTGTAGTATTGTCATAATATACAAATAGTTAAAACTAATTACCTAATATTATACACACACACACACACACACACACACACACACACAAGCACACAGAGTGTAGGTCCCAGACTTGAACCTTTAAATTTTTTTAAAGAAATCTTCAATTCCAAATTCATACTTATCTTTTATCCTTATACTCAAGCTTAGATAAATAAATTTTACAAATATTCATAAAATATAAATATTTTGATAATTTCTACATTCCAATATGTTTCATTAGTTTCATGTGATCTTGTTTCATTCTTCAATGTTCAAATTGTAATATATTCTTTAGGGGTTTACTTCTTTGATTTTCTCTTCTGCCTGTGGCAAAAACTTAGATGATTTAGATTAAAAAATCTTTGGTCCTATTTTTATCATATTGATGAATTATTATTAATAGATATCTAGCTACCAATTGGAATACAACTTGCATAGAGATGAAATGATCTATTTAACTCTTGAATTTGTTCATAATTATCTATAGTCCCAAATAAACCATCATTATATTACACTAAACTTGTTCCAAAAATAAAAGTAAGTATAAAAAGCTAGAGTGCGTTATCATGTCCATTAGTAATTGGCACAACTCGTCTGGTTGTGCACTAATTTATTAAGCCGGGGATGGAGGAGTAGTAGCAAGTAGATTAAAGCTCCGGCAAATGTGATTATTGTCACCATCGTCTCAAGAAACATCATCACAACGCCAAAATTGTTGCTTCAGGTGCCCTTACTTCTGTCCAATTGGTAAGTTCTCTAAAACACAAATACTGCAAGTTGCTTCCATTGTTAGTTTTATTGATATGTTGGAATCATAATGACTCATGGCCTAATGCAACTCTTGTTGGAAATAGTTTAAAACTATCATAAATTTAAGTTTATTAAAGACTAGTTAAATTGATTAATTAATTGGTGCAACACAGAAACGTCATAGATTATCTTTGGAACTCCAGTTGATTGGTTAATTGAATCAAGGCATTAGTAAATTGGGAATCAACTCTCAGTTAATTGGTCAAATATAAAGAGACTCTTGGAAGCATTATAGAGATAGACCAGTCAATTGGTAACCAACGCTACTCAACTAATCAAAACGTGAATATTAGAAATATGAAATTTTATCTTATATGATACATATGGAATTGAGTAGTCATGAGGTTAATATAACAATAAAATGGTTGTTGAGATGAGTAAAAATCTGAAAAGACACAACCAATTAAGTTTGAAAATTGGATTTCAAATATGTGAAAAAACATGATAATTCAAAATCAACTTCATAAAAAATTGATTATATACACATAAATTAAATAATGAGAAACATGAACAAGCCTTGTATTATCCCAATCTCGCTGAACATGATATTGACGTTGAATGATTCACATGGGCCCACATTTTGAGGTTGATTAGAGGAAGTAATATGCAAATATGACTAGGCATAAGGTAATGCTAATGCTAATGCTAATGTATCTACCTTATGCTAATTTCCTAACACTTGTATAAAGAGATGTGCAATACAACAAATTACAATGAGGCTTAATAGATGTCTCAACTTGCTACACTTAAAGGCAGATCAATTCCTATAACTTGCTCCACTAAGACTACCACGCCTAGACTCACATATAAAAATATATCCTTTAATGCCACTGCTAGGTTTTAGGTGCAGGTGCATCACACAATATCCTTGTCTAGCCACAAAGGCATTGCATCAATATAGAATTCTCATAGATCAAATGACAAATGATGAGTCTTGTAGTTGAAGATCGATGATTATGTAATCAAGCATTATTTCTAAAGGTTTGATTATTTCATTTTTACTTTATATGCATAAATTATTTAGTGCCCATATGACCTATGCAGTGTCCACAGTTAATTCTAGACTACTACTAAGCATTGTTTGATATTTGGTTTGCATCTATCCCTTTCCTTTACTTTTGGATAATTAAATGGCATCATGCCAATTGTATTTTTCATTAGTTTGGTAAGTGGCAGCATATCCCCAAGAAGTCATTCAATGTAGACTCCTTCTATAGATTTCAACTTAGGGGCAAAGTTCAGAAAGATTACCAACAAAAGCACTTAGCATTCATTATAGCATGGAATATATGGCCGTAGGTTATGGTCTAGACTAATTTAAAGGAGTCTCCCATGAATAGCACCTCTAACTACATGCATTTGTATTAGCGACATATACGATAATGGATCTATCTTGAGGGTGGTTCCTAAGATTTTACAATAAAGTTTTGCATATTTATCATCGTTGCATTTTCTTTTATATGTGTGTGTGTGTGTGTATGTATGTCAAACACTTAATTGCTGATTTTCCTTTTCCACAAGCTAATATGTTAAAAGATTTGTATCAGTTTGTTGTTATTGACCATCCAACATGTGGGTATGGCAAGTTACGAAAGAGAGCGAATGGAGATATTCAAACCGTACTATGTACTTTAAGTGAACATCAAGAGATGATGGTCTCCCAATTGGCTCCATTTGCACCTTATTTGTCGAGGTTATTGGAGTTAGAAGCTAGGTCAGGAATCAGATGTCATGGATTTATCTTAGCTAAGGTACTGATAGTGGGCGACACACAAGATGGTGATAATGTAGGTTTCCCATTGTATTACTAAACCTTAGCATCAACGCATGTAGATTTCGAATGTGGATGTCTTACTTTCTTTGTGCTATATACAACCTTCAAAGTTGCTAGTCCTTTTTCTTTTATATCAAATACATAATACACAGTAGGGGGTTGTTGGTTCTTCATTGTTTATGCTAGCCATGTCACTCATAAACTATGAGGAGCCAACGACTCTTACTATACACTATCAATTTCTCAATCTATTTACAAGGATTCATCATTTTCCACCCCACTGAGACAATCCATGCCATCTAATGGTGTGCCATTGACGATATTATTCATAAATTTATTTGCATTTAATGTAAAATATATCAATGTATCTTTTAAAGAGTGGGGATTATCCAAACAATAAGAGCAAGGGTTATTTACCTTAAATCAACCAATTCTACTTAGTCCCCTCGATAGAACTTGAATTATTGACCAACTCGTAATGACAATCATGGTGAATTATAATGATGATGAAGAAGAAGAAGTAGAAGGAGAAGAAAATCCAACACAACACCAACCACAATAACTTAAGAGAAAGCTTTATTGTAACCTAGTGGATCATTATAGTTGATTTATAATTACTTTGATATTTTTATTTATGTGTATGTATAATTTTAAATTTATTTTATTAACCAACTATTATATAAAATTTTTATATTTACATTTTTTTAAAAAAATATTTTAGAGAAATGCAGTCTCATCTATTTTGCATTTCCCTTGTTAATATATATATATATAAGGAATGTGCAGAGAGCAACTTTGCATTCTCTTAATTTTATTAAAAAATAATTAAGGCTTAATGTGAGATGACCAACTTTGTGTTAGCATTTTAAATTAAGAAAAAAAATAAAAAGGAAATGTGGAACTGTTTCCTTTGCATTTTCTATAATTATAAAAAAAATATTTTGAGAATTAATTTTTGTGATTGGTTAATCTCGTTAAATATTTTTTTCAAATGAATATTAACATCAATAAGCCGATATAAGGAGCACAAAAGACACAGGAAAACAGGATGAATTGCTGTAATCAAATTCAACAGAAAATGAAGATGCTACATCAATTTGCTTTGAAGGGTAAGTGTCACACCCGAAAATGCGATCGCGCGGCGCCAAAATCGAAATCGAAATTAAAAATGAATTTGTAGAAAAGTAGAAAAAGTAGTAGAGTCGCCACCAAATTTTTATTTTTTGAAAAGACAAAATTTTGGGAAAAAACCTTTTTAATTTGGAATGTCACAAAAAATATGGTCTGCAAGTCAGAAAATGGATTCGGGAGTCAGTTGTGAGTGGGGAAGGTGTTAGGCACCCCACAACACCCGTTACTAACACCCGTTACTAAGAACGGTTACCCTAAGTTAGTTGTGCAATATCAGTATGGCCTTTAATTTGTTTTGGTTCTCCTTAACAAATCACATGCAAAATAAGAAGTGGAAATAAAAGAAATGAAATTAAAAAGAAGAACGAAATTTAAGAAGCGAAATTGGAAAACAACATAAGATAAACGAAATTAAGAAAAGGAAAAATTCAACAAAAAAAAAATTATTTACAAGGGCGGACTTGACCTAGGATGAAAGCCTAGGGCCTACGTACCCTCTAAAAGGGATCAAAGTCCACGTAGTTCGTTAAAAGTTATGTTGATGTCTTTTTTTTTTGTTTTTTTGTTTTTGTCTTTTTTTTGTTTTTGTTTTATTATATTTGTTTGTTTGTTTGTTTGTTTTTTGTTGTTTTAGGTTTTACTAGTTTTTTTTTTGTTATTACATTTTTGTTTTCATTTTTGGTTTATATATATATATTTTGCTGTTGTTTTATTATTATTATTATTATTATTTTTTTTGTCAGGATTTATATTTCTACTAAAAATTTCGTTATTGTAGATGAAAGAAAAAAATAAAACGAGACTCAACTTCATCTTTAACAAATAAAACGGGTTCAAAATTGGTTAAGATGTTTTAATTTGCTAAAATGAAATTAATTTCGTTTTTTTTTTCTTTCCTCATTTTCAACTTTTTTTCCTTTTTTTTAGAGAATTTTATCAATGATTTTTTTTTTGTTTATTATTTTTTTTTTAATTTTTGTTAATTTTGATTATTTAATTTTTTTTTGTTTTGATTTTCCTTTATTTTGAATGTTCTTCGATTTTCTTACCTCTTTTTTTTTATTTAACTTTCGACTAATTTTGAATGAGTTACCTTATTATATATATTTTTTATCTCGATTGATTTTGATAATCGACTTGATCTTGTGAATGATAAAAAAAATTTTATTGAGAGGCCTTTACCTTCTTCTTTTTATTTTATTAATTAATCAATTTTCTTCACTCATTTTTTTCCTAGATTTCTCGGGCTGTAATTCTTCCTTTTAGCTTCTGAATCTTATAATTATCAAATATCTTTTCATCCCCTTTTTTTTTAACTAAAAGCAAGTCTTCCCTTCTTCCCCTCTCTTCCCTTTTTTTTTTAGTGTGGGTCAATTCAGATTTCTGAGATAAGACTTTGAGTCAGAAAGAAACCTTTTTAATATTTTTTCACTTATTTACTTTTTCTTTTCGTTCCCCATTTTGAAATCGCCCTTCATTTTGTTTGAGAGGAAAATCCTTTTATCTTTAATATTGTTTTGTTGACTTTCCTTCTTTTATTCTTGAAATCTCCTTCAGAAATTTTCCTCCCCTTTTTATACTCTCAATTTTATATCCTTTAATTAGAACTCTAGCCCTACTGGTCGTAGGCCATTGATTTCTAAAATTTATTAAACATAATTGTAAAAAACTTAATAAGGATTAAGGAGGCTTATTGCCACACATACCCTTGGATGAGTCCGTACGCATTTGAGGGGATACAAGATCCCACACGATGACGAACAAATAAATAGAATACGAGGATATATGTATATAAAAAAAATAAAGATAGAAAAGAAAAATAAGAAAATAATAATAAAAGGAAGGAATATGAAGATAGGAACATTTTCCCATTATTTTTGTTGCGAAAAAAAAATAAAAATAGGAATATTGTTTCTTGACTGAACTTCTTTCTGATTTTTTTTATTCTTAGCTTCTTGCCTTCTTTTTTTAACGTCATTCCAATGGGCTAATAAATCAGAGATTGCAATAATCCTGATTTAGGCCGTGGGAATCAAGAAATCGCCCCAAAATTCCTTCCCTCCTTCCCTTTTCCTTTTCATCGAAAGCCCCCCTTTTTTTAGTTAAAGGTTTGAGCCCAAATCCTTCCCCTTTTTTTTTTAAGAGGTTGGATCGAAGCCCAGAACTTCACCTGCTCGTGTGCAACGAGCAGGGGAGCCCAGTAATCACTAAAGGGGTTCGTTACTTCCTATGGTTTCCCCGGAGCCCTATACGAGTCTGGGGAGACAACATCCCTACACGACGGACTCTAGCGAGGAGGAAAGCACGAGGGGAACGAAAGAACAAGCATCCAGAAAACAAAGGCGAAATTAAAACCCAACGATAGCGTGGATGTGCAGGCATATCAAATGAAACAGAATCGACCGTAAACTAAATTGGTTGCCTAAATTAGATCAACAATAAATCACGCTCATTCGAATTTGCAGAATTACTAATAACGTCATTCATTCCTATCTATCCAAAGTACAGACTACACGGATTCATGTAAGCACCTAATTCTGAAGCAAAACACAGCAGGGAGACAGTCCGGATTAATACATTTGAATTCAATAAACTCATATGCTACAGCTATATCCAGTATTCTCTCAAACTTTTCCTCGAACACCTAACGTGCATGTCGCCAACTATACAACGCATACAATATTCCGAATTCCATTTTCCATTTCGATTCAACACTACCAGCGACCCCAAACAGAGTATGTAAACTGATGGTTTACCTGAAGGGATGGTGGCAGTAGATGCAGATTCTTCGGTCCCCTGTTGCTTCTCAGGTCATCGATATTCCTCGGCTCCTCCCTCTTCGAATGCCCTCAATCGAGCTCCCTCCTTCCCGATTAGAAGAAAATGCTCTCCCTTTTCTCCAATCAGAAGCCCCTTTTGAACCCTCTCCCTCTGATTCCAATTTTTTCTCTGGGCCCCTCGATTTTTTTCAGTCCCCTTTTTAATCCGAAAAATCCCCCCAGTGCTCGATTTTTCTGGTCTCTTTTATCGATTTTTTTCGGTCCCCCTCCCCGATTCTTTCCATTTCAGCGTTCAATTTTCTCTCGGCTCGATGATGAAAAGGGACCGGAGAGGAAGTCCACGCCTCGAGCTCGTCGTTGCCAGCCGTCTGCTCCCTTCTGCCAACCCCTCTGAAGCGCTGCCTTGCCTCTTCCTTTCTCACGCTCCTCTGAAGCCTCGGGCTCCCCAACTTCCCCTGCTGCCTTTCCATTTTTGTCTCTCAACCTCTCTGTGTCTCTGTGTCTTTTCTGCCTCTTCTCTCTTTGCTTCAGCCAAATGTGGGTGAGGAGAATGGAGCGATGGGAGAAACTGGGCGGGGTTCCATGCGTGACCCGATGGCCCAACCCAAAAGGAGAAAGATTATGAGAGGGAATGGGCTGGCTTCAACGCAGGCCTGGTGGCCCAAACCGAAAGAAAAAAGAGGTTTTGGGCTTCAGAAATTGGACCCCTATATTTTTTTTTTGCCTTTCCCCGTTTTTGGATCTGTTTCTTCTGCTCCCCCCTTTTTTTATTGTTTTTTTAAGTGATTTTTGTTGTTTTTTTTATTATTATTTTTTCTTCTTTTGACTTATTTTTTCTCTAAAGCTTTTAATTTGAATTTTTTTCATTCTCGCCTAATTTTCATCATTTTTGGCTTTGGTTTTTTTTTCTTCTTCTTTTTTTGTTTACGACTTTGGTTTTTTTTCTCTTTTTTTTTGTTTACGGCTTTGATTTTTTTTCTCTAATTTTTTTTCTTGTAACTTTTTCTTTGTTTTCTAAAGCTTCTAATTTCTAATTTTTCCCAATTTTTCTATTTTCTCCTACTTTTCTATTTTCTTTCTTTTGTTTTGTTTTTTTTTTCTTTTTTTTTTATTTAGGCTTTGGTTTTTTTTTTCTTTTTTTATTTGTATTCTGATTGATGTTTTTTTTTAATCTTTTTTTTTCGCTTTGGTTCTTTTTTCAATTTTTTGATTTTTTATTTTGCTTCACTTTGTCATTTTTTATTTTGACTTTTTCCTTTTCTCTATACTTCTTCTCATTATTTTTATTTTTATTTTTATTTTTGGCATGTCCGGACAAAATGCGGTGTTCACAGTTGCCCCTCTTTACTTGTTTCTTCAAGCAAGGAAATTGAAAATGTAATTTTTAATATTTTTGCACAAGAAACAAGTAAAGATAAGAACACGTATTTTGTCTATGATGATTTAATTGCCTTTTGACAATAGAACAAGAGGAAAAAGCGACTCAAACAAAATACGGTGTTTGCAGGTTGCCCCTCTTTACTTATTCTTTAAGCAAGGGGAGCGAAAATGTAATGTTTGATTTCCTTAGCTTAAGAATAAGTAAAGATGGAAACATGTATTTTGTTTGGGGAGCTAATAAATCAAGGAGAATTAACTCACCTAAAGGGACTTAAACTGATTAAAGAGAGAGGAAGTAATGTAATTCTGAAAAGGACGCTTGTTCTAATGTAGGACTTTTATTGGTGCCTATCTCGGTGCAAGGCTTTGAGTGCCTATTCTATGTAGGACTTGAGGTGCCTGTTCTGCAGGGCTTTGAGGGTGCCTGGCTTGCAGGGCTTTAAGGGTGCCTAACTTGTAGGGCTTTGAAAGTGCCTGACTTGCAGGGCTTTGCGGGTGCCTAGCTTGTAGGGCTTTGGAGGTGCCTGGCTTGCAGGATTTTGAAAGGGTGCCTGGCCTATGCAGGGCTTTAAGGGTGCCTAACTTGTAGGGCTTTGGAGGTGCCTGGCTTGCAGGGCTTTGCGAGTGCCTAGCTTGTAGGGCTTTGAAAGGGTGCCTGGCCTATGCAGGGCTTTAAGGGTGCCTAGCTTGTAGGGCTTTGAAGGTGCCTAGCTTGTAGGGCTTGAAAAGTGCCTAGCTTACAGGGCTTTGAGAAGGTACCTGGCTTGCAGGGCTTTGAAGGTGCCTAACTTGTAGGGCTTTGAAAAGGTGCCTGGCTTGCAGGGCTTTGAGTGTGCCTAGCTTGTAGAGCTTTGAAAGAGTGCCTGGCTTGCAGGGCTTTGAGGGTGCTTGGCTTTTAGGGCTTAAAAAAAAAAAAGAATGCTATTCTTTAGTGAGTTGTGGGTTCACATGCATGCATGTATGAAATGCAAAAAGCAAGCGTGATACTTTGCTTCATAAAAATGCGAATGCTGGCTTTTGCCTTGTCCCAGTGTAACCCAGAGGTTATGTGAAGCGTGCAAATATGAAGCGCACGGGACATATGATTCCTTATTTTCTAAAATGCAACTTGCCCCTATTTGCCCCAGTATGTACTGGGCAACGAATATTACATATAAGATGCGAGTTTTGTTGTTGTTGTATTTTTTTGTGAATGAACGAGACTAATTATTACTATTATTGTTTTTTGTTTAACTGATCGACCACCACGGGAATGGCATGCTGCCCTTCTGAAATGTAACGCCCATCTAGCCGAACCTTCCATACGTTAGGCTGTGCTCCATTTGTAACTCTCAATCATTTATCGTCAAAGAAGCTTGTGCGTGATCCTCGCCATTATAACTGTTTCTTTTTATGAGTCTACTTTTCCCGTAACGATAAGGGTTCATATAGGATAAGTGATCCAAGGAAGACGTCGACCATGTCGCGCCAAGTAAAAACTTTGATGAATGTTATTTTGGGTTATTGTTTGTGGAGCATACAGACAGAGATCATGATATGAACTAAGAATGAGATGCAACATAGACTTACGGCGAACGATTTTATTAACGCTTGCTAAAGGAAACAACTAGGAGTTCGAACATTATGGAATTCGACCAACAAATGAGATTATAATGGTGCAGGAATAGACAACAAAGCTGACAGAATTTGCCACAAGCAATTCTCATAAGGAAACTGTCCTCTACAAATGGTTCCACGTGCCTCTGTGAAACAATCTGTCATGCAACCCGAGATATGCCTCTCATCCGATCTGATCTATGACCTTGGCTTCTTGGGGTTTCTGTCCGGTTTGCTTCATGATAACTTGTGTCGAACGGGACTTTCCAACTTTGTTCCACTTTTCCCCAGGTATCCTCTTGCATTACCCTATTTTTCTTCTTTCTTTCTCTTTTTTTTTCTTTGCTCTAACTTTTGCCTAGGCTGCCCTTGTGGGTTTTCAACCTAGCGAGCTTTCCCATTACGCGAAGTACTTTTTAACTGTATCCGAATTAATAGGCTTTGTTAGCTCCCGACCCTCCATATCCATTAGGACTAATGCTCCTCCTGAAAAAGCATGCTTAACAACATAAGGGCCTTCATAATTGGGGGCCCATTTGCCCAGAGCGTCGTCCTGATTTGGCAAGATTCTTTTGAGGACTAGGTCCCCAGCTCTGAACTCTTGAGGGCGAAGTCTCTTGTTGAAAGCCCTTGCCATTCTCTTTTGATACAACTGTCCATGACATATTGCAGTAAGCCTTCGTTCCTCGATCATGTTCAACTGCTCATACCGGGTTCTTACCCAGTCATTTTCATCTAAATTGGATTCGATTAGCACTCGTAGTGATGGGATTTCAACCTTGATAGGCATGACAGCCTCCATTCCATAAACCAAAGAGTAAGGAGTTGCCCTGGTCGATGTACGCACAGTGGTGCGATATCCATGCAATGCATATGGGAGCATTTCGTGCCAATCCTTGTAGGTGACTGTCATCTTTGCAATGATTTTTTTGATATTCTTATTCGCTGCTTCTACGGCTCCGTTCATCTGCGGCCGATAGGGCACCGAGTTATGGTGCTTGATCTTAAACTGCTCACAAAGCTTAAAGATTTCTGCCCCATTCAGGTTTGGGGCATTGTCAGTAATGATTTTCTCCGGCAGCCCATAACGACAAAGGATATTCACCTTAAGAAATTTGCAAAAAGCCTTCTGAGTGATGCTGGTAAAGGAACTAGCCTCGATCCATTTCGTGAAATAATCTATGGCCACCAAGATAAAACGATGTCGGTTCGAAGCTTTATTGGTCCGATCACATCGATGCCCCACATTGAAAATGGCCATGGCGCTATCAAGTTGTGTAGTGAGATCGGCGGGGCATTGATTTTGTCTGAGTAAATTTGACATTGATGACATCTTCGAACATATTCAGTACAATCTTTTTTCATGGTCAGCCAAAAATATCCACACCTTTGGATTTGTTTGGTCAAAGTGTGACCATTCGCATGCGTACCGCATATTCCTTCATGAACTTCTGTCATCACTTTCTGAGCCTCCTTCTCATCTACACACCGCAATAGTGTACCATCATGACTTCTTTTGTATAAAATGTCATTGCTAATGAAGAAAGTCATGGCCAGACGCCGGATAGTCTTCTTATCGTTCTCAGTGGCCTCAACAGGGTATTCTCTAGTTGTCATGTAAACCTTGATGTCATGATACCAAGGTTGCCCCTCACATCCTTCTTCTATATTTAGGCAATAGGCTGGCAAATCCCTGGATTCTACTCGGAGTGGTTGGACCTGGACTCCATAATCGAGTCGAATCATTACCGCTAAGGTAGCTAATGCATCGGCAAATTGATTTTTATCTCAAGTCACATGATGAAAATTGATTTCTTCAAATTGGCTAATTAGCTGAACCAAAAACTTCTGATACGGAATCAGTTTTGGATCTTTAGTTTGCCATTCTCCAGTCACTTGATAAATTATGAGGGCAGAGTCCCCAAAAACTTCCAGACTGCTTATTCCAAGGGTTATGGCAGCATTCAACCCACTGATGCAAGCTTCATATTCTGCCACATTGTTGGTACATTCGAATTCCAATTTAACAGCAATAGGGTACTGCTTCCCTTCCGACGACACTATCACGGCCCCAATGCCATAACCATGCATATTTGCAGCCCCATCAAAATACATCTTCCATTTCCCATCACCACCATTCTTATCATCTTCGTCGTCTTCTACAGCGAGTATGTCTTCATCGGGGAAATGAAAATCCAATGGTTGGTATTCATCCAGAGGATTCTCAGCCAAGTGATCAGCTATAAAGCTTCCTTTTATTGACTTCCGAGTCATATATTTCACGTCGTACTCAGACAAGACCACTTGCCATTTAGAGACCCTTCCTGACACATGTGGACTTTCAAAGATATATTTGATGGGATCCATTCTAGAAATTAGCCATGTGATATAGTAGAGCATATACTGACGTAACCGTTTAGTGGTCCATACCAAACCGCAACAAGTCTTCTCGATCAACGGGTAGCGCGCTTCACATTCGTTGAACTTTTTACTTAAGTAGTAAACTGTCTGCTCCTTCTTCCCAAAAGCATCATGTTGCCCCAGCACAGCCCCCATTGATCTTGGCAAGATTGTTAGATAAAAGATCAGAGGTCGTCCTGGTGTTGGCGGAACCAAAATTGGGGGATTCGACAGATACTCTTTAATTTTATCAAAGGCTTCTTGGCAATCATCGTCCCATTTTTCGGGGTGATTCTTCTTCAATAACTTGAAGATTGGCTCGCATGTAGCAGTTAGATTGGCGATGAATCTAGCTATATAATTGAGCCGGCCCAGAAAACTTCGCACTTCTTTTGTTGTTTGGGGATATGGCATTTCTTGAATAGCTTGTATTTTATTAGGATCTACCTCTATTCCCTTTTGACTCACCATGAAACCTAATAATTTTCTAGTTAGAGCCCCAAAAATGCATTTATTGGGGTTTAACCGCAATTTGTATTCACGTAATCTCTTAAACAGCTTCCTTAGTACTGCCACATGACTCTCCCCTTTTGCAGATTTGGCCACCATATCATTAACATATACCTCAATCTCCTTATGCATCATATCGTGAAAGAGTGCCATCATAGCTCGTTGGTAAGTTGCCCCAGCATTCTTCAACCCAAATGGCATTACTTTATAGCAGTATGTTCCCCATGGCATGATGAATGTAGTCTTTTCCTTATGATCTTCATGCATAGGGATTTGGTTATACCCTGAATAGCCATCCATGAAGGAATACCGGTAGGCTCGTGCCGTGTTGTCAACTAAAACGTCTATGTGAGGCAAAGGGAAATCATCCTTTGGGCTTGCCTTGTTCAGGTCCCTATAATCAACACACATGCGGACCCTTCCATCCTTTTTAGGGACAGGTACGATGTTCGCTACCCATTGTGGGTACGTGGATACTTGAAGGAAACCTGCCTCCAGTTGCTTCATGACTTCTTCCTTTATCTTCAAAGACATATCAGGGTGCATTCGTCTTAACTTTTGCTTCTTAGGTTCAATGTTTGGGAGCAAGGGAATCTTGTGAGAAGCAATCACCGGGTCAAGCCCGGGCATGTCCTGATAAGACCATGCAAAGACATCTATGTACTCTTTGAAGAGTTGGATCATTTCCACCTTTTCTGGATTATCCACTATTTTGACCTCCCTTTTATGTTTTTCTGTCCCCAAATTGACGCTTTCAATCGCTTCTGCGTGAGGGCGAATGCCTTTATCTACAGACTCGAGTAACTTTTCGAAAGTTAGGATCAACTCTTCATTATCAGGTTCAGAATCATGCATATCTAAGGTAGCGTGCAAATCATCCCCTGAAGATTCGGGAACCTTTGCGTTGGGCAAGAGTTCCGAGGAAAAGAAATCCCTGGAAGAAGGAATGAAGCAGAATGACCTAAAAGAGATAAAATTGAAACAAACAGCAAGCAGAATATCCAAACGATTCTCATTTCATTCGCAAAATACCATTGTCATTCATAATGGATTGTCTGAAATCAAAACGCAACAAAAGAAAGAAAGACAAGTAAAAAAAAAAAAAAAAGAAGAACAGCATGATCAAAACAATTACTCTAGCGTTACGACATCAGGGATATCTTCCACTTCCCAATTATCCAACCTTCCCCCTAAATCGTCAACCGAAATCCAAGTCTTGATTCCTTGCGCGACTTCTTCATCAACTGTGGAAATACTTAATCGGTTCACGATCTCTGAAGGGACCGAAAATGTTTCTCTGATGTGGGGAATTTTCAGCTTCTCCTGCCTCTTACTTCCTCTCGCTCGTGGCCGCTCCTCTTCTTGGTTTAATAATGGGGGTCTATACCCTAACCCTTGACGGTGAGGGTTCTCCGGGAGTATAATAGGTCGTTCAATTCCCTGTAACTGTATTCCTAATCCTTTTCCAGCTTCGAATCCACTCCTTTCTAGCATTTTTAATACAACCTGATCGACACTTCCCACAGCAGGCTTGGGCCCCTCTATTTCCAAACTTTGAAACAACATTTCCTTATCTCGTTCTGCGGCTTCAATATATGGTAGGGAACTGGGTTTACTTAACATTATCTCCTCTTCCCCCTTGACAGTGACGATTCTTTCATTGTCGATGAATTTAATCCTTTGATGTAGCGTGGAAGGGACAGCACCAGCAGCGTGGATCCACGGCCTTCCTAATAACATCGTATAGGAGGGGTCGATGTCCATTACTTGAAAGTCTACTGCAAACAGTTTCGGCCCAATCTCCAAGGGTAAGCATATAATACCGACTACGGCTCTTTTAGAGCCATCGAACGCTCTAACCACCATATCACTCTTCCCAATGCGTGATCTTTCCACTGCCAATTGTTCAAATGTTATTAGTGGCAGCACATTTAGTGCTGACCCCCCATCAATTAAAACTTTTGCAATTATAAACCCATTGTATTTTAGAGTGATATGTAGGGCCTTAGGCGAGTTAGCGGATGTCCCTACAATCTCTTCTTCAGAAAATGAGATGGCAGAAGTGGATTTGACGATATTCATCACACTAGCTACTCTTTCTGGGGTGACATCAGGTCGCACATACGCCTCCTCTAAAACTTTTTGCAAAGCTCGACGGTGTACTTCAGAGCTCATGACCAAGGACCACATAGAAATCCGGGTAGGGGTTTTCTTCAATTGTTCTACCACGTCATATTCACTTTGTTTCATGATTCGCAAAAATTCTTCATCCGCGTCGTCCTCCTTTCCTTCTTTCCCATTCTTACGACCATTACCGTCAATTCTTTTCCCCTTTCCATGCTTATCAACATCTGTTGGGAGGTATGCCCTACCACTTCGGGTGATTCCCCCCGTTGCAGCTATATTTGTGATAGGCTCTCCTCCAGACTTGGCAACTGCCATTTGATTAGAGGGGTGATCCCAGGTTTCCTTATATCTCCAAGGTATGGCGTGACTACTCTGGTATGGGAATGGAGCTGGCATGCTGATAACCACCGACGGTTGCCTCGGGTGAGGGGGATGAGAGGGCCCCGACGTTGACGAGGGGTCTCCAACCGTTAGGGTAACTGCCTCTAGCTGTCTGGTCGGGATAATAATGTCAACATACTTCTCTCCTATCGTCCCAACCTCTTTTCCTGGCTTCTCTACGGCCACAACCCCTAATGACATTAACTTCTTCAAAACTTCATGAAACTGTACGCAATTCTCGATGTCATGATCCACATTTTGCTGATGGAAGTCGCAGAATTGGACTAATGACCTGCCAATAGTGTCAATGACCCTTTCCTTTGGCAGTTCCAACACGTATCCAGTCGATTGAAGACCAACTAACAGGATTCTCATTGACAACTTAAGAGCCTTAGGACTCTTGGAAAACCCCATTTCTTCTTCAATGGCGTTCACCTGTTCTCCATGATGTGGCAAAGGGTTAGTGGTGATTGTTGCATCTTCTCTAGGTTTTAGTTGGATATGGTTTGATTCGATAAGATCCAACACATTTCTCTTAAAGCCAACACAATTTTCAATCGAGTGCCCAAAAACACCCATATGGTATTCACAAGAGGCATTGGGATCATACCATGTCGGGTATGGTGGCCGCATTGGGTTTGCACGTCGATGTCCCAAAAGCTTCGCATCCACTAGCTTCTTATACAATTCAGCATTTGTAGAATTAAAGTTGGGCCAAGGGCGATTATCTTTTGGCCGCCCATAAGTCATTCTCTCATGTTGCCCTTGCCTATTTATAACTGGTACGAATGGGGTTTGACCTTGATTTCCTCTGTTCACTTGATAAGGAATGGGTTGTTGTGGATACTGTCTCACGGGTTGGACGTAACTTATATCCCCCTCTTTCTTCTTCAGCCCTTGGTTCCTTCTGAAACTGTTTTCTGCCTGGGGGGATGAAAGTTTTCCATCTCTGATATCTGCATCTATCCTTTCCCCAATTTCGATGAGGTCAGTAAAGTCTGTGACGTGGGTTCCTAACATGATTTTATAGAATGGGTCTGAGAGGGTTCGAATGAAATAGGAGCAAAATTCCGATGCAATCATTGGAGGTTGGACTTGGGAAGCCATCAGTCTCCATCTCTGGGCATATTCTTTAAACGACTCTGCCGATTTCTTACCCATCCTTTTTAGCTGTTCCCTAGTCGGGGCAATGTCGAGATTGAATTTATATTGTTTCATGAAAGCTTCCGTGAGGTCCCTCCACCTTTGAATTTTTGAATGGTCTAACTGCATATACCATAATAAGGCCGATCCCATCAGACTCTCTGAGAAGAAGTTTATCAGAAACTTCTCATCCCTTGACCAGACAGTCATTTTTGTACAGTAAGACCTCAGATGATATATCGGATTGCCGGTGCCGTCGTATTTATCAAAGTCAGGAACTTTGAATTTCTTCGAAATTAAAACTTCGGGAACCAAACATAATTCCTCCACATCCAGTGAACCCCAAGTGTTGGGTCCTCTCAAGTTTCGTAGTTGATCTTTGACCTCCCCTAACTCTTTCTCTCAATCTTCCTTGTCACAGCTAGTTTTCCCTTTTGTCTCCGTAGTTGGGATCTGAAACATATAGGTGGGGTCATCGCCGGGAAATTCTTGTGTATCCCTATCATAGGGCCCATGTTTGTCGGAGGTTTTTGTTACGGGGTTCTGGACATTCTTCTGCCTTTGCGCAGCCTCGGCTATTTGGTCAAAGTGTACCTCCGGTATGACCACCCCTGGTAAGCTCGTCCCCACTTCTGGGATATTTGCAGTGGCATGTGGATGACTAGAGACTCTAGGCGAAGAATCAACGGCCTTCCCCTTGAGTGTCTCGATGAGGATCTTCATTGTCTCACTCATCTGAGCTAGCTGATTTTCCATATTTGTCATTCGACTGTTCATTGCCACCGTGTCTTCCTCAACTCTTTGGCTACCCTCTACTTGATGTTCTTCCATGAGTCTAGCTCTTGAGCCCGTGCTGTATACCTTCGTAGGGCGGGTTTGGCTAGATGGAATGCGTTTCGGGGGCGCAATATTTTCTTCCTTTTATTCTGCTCTTTATATTCTTTCTTCTGAAGGGATAATGCAAATTTAATGATGTTAAAAGAATTTCCATTATCTTTATTCTTATGACCGTTATTATTGTTATTATCATTATCATTATCATTATCGTTTTCCTTGTACATATTATCTTGGGTTAATTCCATTGACATAATGGCGGAGGAATATCGGGCCCTCTGATTCTTAAAGGATTTTATTAATCCATACAACAAACATCAAAGTTGACTCTTGACGCAAGAGGGGATTAACCCCCTTCATGATCAGGTCTTTATGCTCATCTGAGGTACTCTTCTTTTTTAATGCCAAACACAAAAGAGATGGAATTCTTTCATAATAAAGTTCTGAGCGATACATCATATCATCATTAATAGCTATTGAGGTACTTTAACTCGTCTACAACATCATTACACATCATGAAAAATTCTGTAACTTCCTTCGGTGTGTCCAGCGGATTAGTTAAACCCTCGGCCGCCTGGAGCGAACTTTTGAAACTAGGAAGGATCTCGTTAGCCATGAAAATTAACTTCTTGAACCAGGATGTAAACCTTTCCTTTTCCGCGGCTTGCTCAGTATGAAGTGTCTTCCATGTCTCGATCGTCTCAGCTTGTCGATTAAGTTGTTCTAACATATTCTGCAGTATGGCGGCATTATCACTCCTAATGATGGATAGTTCATTTGCTTTCTTCTCCAATTCCTTTGCCAACATATCAATCTCATGCCGACCCCCACTAGATTCAAGCTTCTGCATTTGTCTTTCTAGCGCGTCTTTTTCTTTGAGGACTTTCATTAATTGGGCTCTACTAACAAGCATCTTCTTTTCATTTTCGGTTACTCGCTGTCGCGCTTCCTCTATGGTGTTTTTCAATTTTGCATTCTCTTCCTTCAATTTTTTCATCTCGACGCTTCCCCTATTTTCCTTGTATCTCTTTGCCCTATTCGCTTCCGCTTGCAAGACTGCGCATTCATTTCGTATTTGACTCAAATTCCTTAAGTGTTCTCGTCTTTTCTCTTCCAAAACTCTCAATCCTTCTTTCTTTTCTTCGACTTGCTTGGCCAATTGTTCCTTAATCACCTGCATGTTGTTGCTGAGTAGAGGGTTAGGTGATCCGAAAGAAGGGTTAGCCCCCTTTGTTCTTTCCTTCAACCATCCTCTATATGCCTCGGTTACGGTTATGATCCGTTTGCCCAGCTCGCATCTTCCTTTGCATATCACTTGGCTCCACACGCTTCTCATTTTCTGGCAAAGCATCATAGCTTCCGGTTCATTATGGTAAAAGTGAATTAATCGTGTCGCCTCATTGGACGGGATATCTTGCCTATATGCGAACTGTTGGTGAACAACTGACGGATTGTAATTGATGCAACCCCGGGGGCTTATTAGGGGTACGTTCAAGAATTCTCCACAACAGTATATAATTTCTTCGTTTTCCCACCATACTAGCTTCCACCAAACTGTATTGTCGTCCAATTGACCTAGGGATCGTGCCCAATCATCACGGGTCATTTTTGCGGATGATAGGATAGCACCTTCATGGTTGAGGAAGTCCCTGACCGGATGGTGTATGACGTCATGTCGTCGACCCAACTGATATTGTCTCCCATAAATATGATTAAACATCCAAACGGTGAGGAGTTGTAGACAGCACTTTAACTTTCCTCCTTTTTCTTATTGACAGAAACTTAAAGTCAAGAAGGTTTCTGCTAAGACTGCTGGCACAGGATTTACACGATGATTTTCCACCATCCATAAAACACTCATTGCCGCCAAATCAATTATCCCTACCGCCGAGGGAAATAACACTAATCCGTATACAGCTAAGGCAAGCACTCTCTTAAAAGTTGCCCAGTCTTCCTTTTCGGCTAGGGTCCTTAAGCGCTCCTCCACGTACTTCCTTGAAAGGCCTTCGGTCTGTCCCCTCTGCTGTAAATGGATTCTGCTAGGATCCTCTCCTAAAACCTGAGCCACTGTACGTTTCGATGGTAGATGTCCCGGATAGTAATAAATTGAGGCATCTTTTCTCAAAGGTATATTCACAAAGCTCCCATATTCCTCCAAAGTGGGTGTAATCTAGAATGTAGAGAATGCAAAACACCTCAATGAACTATCCCAATGTTGGGCCAAGGCTGAAAGTGCCTCTGGCTGTACCGGTACCCGCAGCAAGTCTAGAATATCCCCATAATCCCTTCGAAACTCTCGAATATGCCTTCCACTTAATTTTTCTCCCAATGTAATCAGGCTCTCGACTGATTCTGCTTCTGCCTTGATTTTAAACTTCATTCCAGTCGCAATTAGGCCAGTTTGTCTTGAACTCAGATATCGCTTATTGCCCAAGGGTTCCGTTGCCTCCATTATGCCAATTAATATGTATAACCGTTTGCTGTTTCAAAATATCAAAACTGGTTAGTCAGTGCATCATCATTACTAGCTTTACCATTCGCCAAATTCTCAAGAAATTTATTATTCCACAGAGAATGAGGATGTGAGGATCAATTTAAGAAGGAATGATTCCCTACATAATTGACACCGACATTGTTCGGCGAGCTAGCCTAATGATCCACTAACATTCTTACTATGATGTTGGGCACAATGTCTCGGCACGAGAAATTATTATAAGGAAAACTTTGTACTCTTTCTTGAAGAGTCTATTACTCTATGAAAGAGAAGAGTCGACAATTAAATCGAGAGAAATATGCCTTTCTGCACGATTAATGCCCTAAAACATATTCAAATCTCTAGCCGAGGCATCACACATATTCATCAATGTAAATTTTTTAGATTTCATAATCCTCAAAAATTCCTTTGGTAAATTGCGCGTTGTTCATTATTCCTATTTATTTATTATTATTTTTTACTTTACCCCCTTTTTAAATGAATGTATGAAGCAGATGAATGCATTCCGAAAGGTTCCCCTTTTGAAGGGTTGCAAGTAATATGATTATGGCCTCTCTAGGGTTGGAAACCCATTAGGCAAAAGTTAGCTTAATTGATGCGGACTTTTATCTTAGTTAATGCTTGTCTGGTTATGCCATAATAATCCTTCATTTACTCCAGTAAGCAATGATAGTGCGTCACTTTCCTTTTAGATATCGTCAGATGAGTCAAGGATAAAAGAAAACGCTCTCCTTTGTCTTAATGTGGGTAGACCCTAAGTTGTGACCCTTGGAATCTGACTATTAACTATTTGGGAGGTAGCTACGGTGCAACTATCAGTGCAAATTTACTAGGTAGATCTAGGATTCCTAAGCATTGGTCCCTAAATTGCCCCCACCATAAGGTGAGGATCTCATTATATAGATTTGACCATGAGAGGAAAGAGATCCTACGCAGGTCCAACCCATATAACAAGATACAATTTAGGTGAGGTCTTCATGATAGCCTCAGGAAGCACAGGGCTTCACAGGGAAATCAGTACAAACCTCTACTAACCTAGGGAGCCCTCAGACCCGGGTATAGGGCCCATAATGTGTGTGAAGTGACTGTGTCTTGGTGAGGTGTGTGAGGAGAGCATTTACCTTCTTATCCTATGGAATACCCCACCCTCATCTGCTAGGCAGATTGATAGGACAAAACACAGAAAGGCATATATACAAATATAAGTGAAACAAGCACAGATATGGTCATCTATCCTAAGGTTTCATTCCACATGTTGTCTATCCTAACACATGAGATATGTGCAATTAATGAAATAGAATAGATGAAATAAACATGTGAAAGGCAAGTCATTTACCCTAAACATGTGAGGTAAACAATAAACAGAAAGGAGAATCAAAACAAAAGGGAGGCCATAGTGTATTGCACAACTAATTTAAGCCGGGCTTGACTCTCAAAAGTCCCCAATGGAGTCGCCATACTGTCACACCCGAAAATGCGACCGCGCGGCGCCAAAATCGAAATCGAAATTAAAAATGAATTTGTAGAAAAGTAGAAAAAGTAGTAGAGTCGCCACCAAATTTTTATTTTTTGAAAAGGCAAAATTTTGGAAAAAAATCTTTTTAATTTGGAATGTCACAAAAAATATGGTCTGCGAGTTAGAAAATGGATTCGGGAGTCAGTTGTGAGTGGGGAAGGTGTTAGGCACCCCACAACACCCGTTACTAACACCCGTTACTAAGAACGGTTACCCTAAGTTAGTTGTGCAATATCAGTATGGCCTTTAATTTGTTTTGGTTCTCCTTAACAAATCACATGCAAAATAAGAAGTGGAAATAAAAGAAATGAAATTAAAAAGAAGAACGAAATTTAAGAAGCGAAATTGGAAAACAACATAAGATAAACGAAATTAAGAAAAGGAAAAATTCAACAAGAAAAAAAATTATTTACAATGGCGGACTTGACCTAAGATGAAAGCCTAGGGCCTACGTACCCTCTAAAGGGGATCAAAGTCCACGTAGTTCGTTAAAAGTTATGTTGATGTCTTTTTTTTGTTTTTGTCTTTTTTTTGTTGTTTTAGGTTTTACTAGTTTTTTTTTGTTATTACATTTTTGTTTTCATTTTTGGTTTATATATATATTTTGCTGTTGTTTTTTATTATTATTATTATTTTTTGTCAAGATTTATATTTCTACTAAAAATTTCGTTATTGTAGATGAAAGAAAAAAATAAAACGAGACTCAACTTCATCTTTAACAAATAAAACGGGTTCAAGATTGGTTAAGATGTTTTAATTTGCTAAAATGAAATTAATTTCGTTTTTTTTTCTTTCCTCATTTTCAACTTTTTTTTCCTTTTTTTTTTAGAGAATTTTATCAATGATTTTTTTTTGTTTATTATTATTATTTTTTAATTTTTGTTAATTTTGATTATTTAATTTTTTTGTTTATTATTATTATTTTTTAAATTTTTGTTAATTTTGATTATTTAATTTTTTTTGTTTTGATTTTCCTTTATTTTGAATGTTCTTCGATTTTCTTACCTCTTTTTTTTTTATTTGACTTTCGACTAATTTTGAATGAGTTACCTTATTATATATTTTTTTTTATCTCGATTGATTTTGATAATCGACTTGATCTTGTGAATGATAAAAAAAATTTTATTGAGAGGCCTTTACCTTCTTTTTATTTTATTAATTAATCAATTTTCTTCACTCATTTTTTTCCTAGATTTCTCGGGCTGTAATTCTTCCTTTTAGCTTCTGAATCTTATAATTATCAAATATCTTTTCATCCCCTTTTTTTTTTAACTAAAAGCAAGTCTTCCCTTCTTCCCCTCTCTTCCCTTTTTTTTTTAGTGTGGGTCAATTCAGATTTCTGAGATAAGACTTTGAGTCAGAAAGAAACCTTTTTAATATTTTTTCACTTATTTACTTTTTCTTTTCGTTCCCCATTTTGAAATCGCCTTTCATTTTGTTTGAGAGGAAAATCCTTTTATCTTTAATATTGTTTTGTTGACTTTCCTTCTTTTATTCTTGAAATCTCCTTCAGAAATTTTCCTCCCCTTTTTATACTCTCAATTTTATATCCTTTAATTAGAACTCTAGCCCTACTGGTCGTAGGCCATTGATTTCTAAAATTTATTAAACATAATTGTAAAAAACTTAATAAGGATTAAGGAGGCTTATTGCCACACATACCCTTGGATGAGTCCGTACGCATTTGAGGGGATACAAGATCCCACACGATGACGAACAAATAAATAGAATACGAGGATATATGTATATAAAAAAAATAAAGATAGAAAAGAAAAATAAGAAAATAATAATAAAAGGAAGGAATATGAAGATAGGAACATTTTCCCATTATTTTTGTTGCGAAAAAAAAATAAAAATAGGAATATTGTTTCTTAACTGAACTTCTTTCTGATTTTTTTTATTCTTAGCTTCTTGCCTTCTTTTTTTAACGTCATTCCAATGGGCTAATAAATCAGAGATTGCAATAATCCTGATTTGGGCCGTGGGAATCAAGAAATCGCCCCAAAATTCCTTCCCTCCTTCCCTTTTCCTTTTCATCGAAAGCCCCCCTTTTTTTAGTTAAAGGTTTGAGCCCAAATCCTTCCCCCTTTTTTTTTTTTTAAGAGGTTGGATCGAAGCCCAGAACTTCACCTGCTCGTGTGCAACGAGCAGGGGAGCCCAGTAATCACTAAAGGGGTTCGTTACTTCCTATGGTTTCCTCGGAGCCCTATACGAGTCTGGGGAGACAACATCCCTACACGACGGACTCTAGCGAGGAGGAAAGCACGAGGGGAACGAAAGAACAAGCATCCAGAAAACAAAGGCGAAATTAAAACCCAACGATAGCGTGGATGTACAGGCATATCAAATGAAACAGAATCGACCTTAAACTAAATTGGTTGCCTAAATTAGATCAACAATAAATCACGCTCATTCGAATTTGCAGAATTACTAATAACGTCATTCATTCCTATCTATCCAAAGTACAGACTACACGGATTCATGTAAGCACCTAATTCTGAAGCAAAACACAGCAGGGAGACAGTCCAGATTAATACATTTGAATTCAATAAACTCATATGCTATAGCTATATCCAGTATTCTCTCAAACTTTTCCTCGAACACCTAACGTGCATGTCGCCAACTATACAACGCATACAGTATTCCGAATTCCATTTTCCATTTCGATTCAACACTACCAGCGACCCCAAACAGAGTATGTAAATTGATGGTTTACCTGAAGGGATGGTGGCAGTAGATGCAGATTCTTCGGTCCCCTGTTGCTTCTCAGGTCATCGATATTCCTCGGCTCCTCCCTCTTCGAATGCCCTCAATCGAGCTCCCTCCTTCCCGATTAGAAGAAAATGCTCTCCCTTTTCTCCAATCAGAAGCCCCTTTTGAACCCTCTCCCTCTGATTCCAATTTTTTCTCTGGGCCCCTCGATTTTTTTCAGTCCCCTTTTTAATCCGAAAAATCCCCCCAGTGCTCGATTTTTCTGGTCTCTTTTATCGATTTTTTTCGGTCCCCCTCCCCGATTCTTTCCATTTCAGCGTTCAATTTTCTCTCGGCTCGATGATGAAAAGGGACCGGAGAGGAAGTCCACGCCTCGAGCCCGTCGTTGCCAGCCGTCTGCTCCCTTCTGCCAACCCCTCTGAAGCGCTGCCTTGCCTCTTCCTTTCTCACGCTCCTCTGAAGCCTCGGGCTCCCCAACTTCCCCTGCTGCCTTTCCATTTTTGTCTCTCAACCTCTCTGTGTCTCTGTGTCTTTTCTGCCTCTTCTCTCTTTGCTTCAGCCAAATGTGGGTGAGGAGAATGGAGCGATGGGAGAAACTGGGCGGGGTTCCATGCGTGACCCGATGGCCCAACCCAAAAGGAGAAAGATTATGAGAGGGAATGGGCTGGCTTCAATGCAGGCCTGGTGGCCCAAACCGAAAGAAAAAAGAGGTTTTGGGTTTCAGAAATTAGACCCCTATATTTTTTTTTTTGCCTTTCCCCGTTTTTGGATCTGTTTCTTCTGCTCCCCCCTTTTTTTATTGTTTTTTTAAGTGATTTTTGTTGTTTTTTTTATTATTTTTTTTTCTTCTTTTGACTTATTTTTTCTCTAAAGCTTTTAATTTGAATTTTTTTCATTCTCGCCTAATTTTCATCATTTTTGGCTTTGGTTTTTTTTTTCTTCTTCTTCTTTTGTTTACGACTTTGGTTTTTTTTCTCCTTTTTTTTGTTTACGGCTTTGATTTTTTTTCTCTAATTTTTTTTTCTTGTAACTTTTTCTTTGTTTTCTAAAGCTTCTAATTTCTAATTTTTCTCAATTTTTCTATTTTCTCCTACTTTTCTATTTTCTTTCTTTTCTTTTGTTTTTTTTTCTTTTTTTTTTGTTTAGGCTTTGGTTTTTTTTTTCTTTTTTTATTTGTATTCTGATTGATGTTTTTTTTTTAATCTTTTTTTTTTCGCTTTGGTTCTTTTTTCAATTTTTTGATTTTTTATTTCACTTCACTTTGTCATTTTTTATTTTGACTTTTTCCTTTTCTCTTTACTTCTTCTCATTATTATTATTATTTTTTTTATTTTTATTTTTGGCATGTCGGGACAAAATGCGGTGTTCACAATAAGAGTCTTTCATCTCAGTGTTTGGTCACTGGGAATACTGAATTTGACTATCGGTATAATAGAAAACTGCAACCTTCAGAATATGAAGGTAATAGTTTGTTTCGAATATAATATAATTATTGGCAAAGAAAAGGCATCTGTTTTCTAATTATATATGGAATTAATAATAACCTTTGCAAGTCTAGAAGTTGTCAGAGAAGAAATGTGAGTTCCACAATTAATAAAAAAATAAAAAAATGAGATAGACAGTGTATAAACAGTTCAGAACAGTAAATAAATAGTTTTATTGACGTGACATTATAAACAATTTTATAAACAGTGCCAAATGAAATACCGAATCCACAGATTTTTTAAATATAAAGCAGATTGGGCTCGGCAGCCGGAATTGTTGAACTGTGTTATTGACGCACGGAACTTGAAACAACGGTGTTCACAAAAGAAACAAAATCGATCCTGTAGACACAATTTGAATTTCGAAGTTATCTCTTGTTGCTGGAATCATACGCATTCATATGCTGTCTGGATAGAAAGGATTGATTTGTTTTAAATATTATAATAATATGCGATGCTGAAAGATGGAAGCAATTGTTGGCTTGTGAATTTTCAATGGAATTGGTACAGTAGCAATAAATTGTTTTCATGGGATGCGGGTTCTATAATATTTACTTGATGAAGCATCTCGCCCATATTCATTCATGCGGCATGTTATGATAAAGAAATTTGTCATTCTGTGCTTTTTGCTAATGGGAAGCGAATTTTTGGGGAATTTTGATTAAAATCCATTTTTTGATTAATTTTTTTACTCAAATTCATGTTTATAAAAAAAAAATTCCATCTAAATCTTATACATTGGTCAAGGTCGGATACAATGTATGATCAATATCGGTGTGCACGATTTTTAAGGAGACAAATTTGATTTTTGTGATGTAATAAAGAGATAATAATTAGTGTATAATTAGGTAATAATTATATAATTAAGTAATTAAAATTACTTATTATTTGTTTGTTATGGTATAATTAATAAGTAATTATTATTGTATGATTAATTAGTTAAAGTTAATTAGTATTAATTTATTTGATGAGTGGGTGATATAATTAAGAAGTAATACTTTAATTGGTTAAAATTAATAATTAATTTTTATGATTAATTAATTAAAAGGAGTAGTTAATATTGGTTATGTAATAATTAATTAATAAATTTAGTTAGATAACAAATATTAATAATTATTAATGAAGTAGTAATAAAAAAATAATTATTAAGGTATTAAATAAATAAAATAAATTAAGATAGAGAAAAATAAAAAAATTTGTAGCAAAAAATAAATAAATGTCACCAAAAGAAATATTAAAAAAAATTAATGCAACTAACTTAGATATAAGAAAAATGTTTAATACAAACAAAATAAAAATAACAAAAAAATAAATGTCAACATAATAAATTTAACAAATAATTAAATGTAAACAATATATATACAAGAAAAAAATTAAATGTCCACTAAAGAAATATAACAAAAATATAAATTCAAATAAAATAATGCAAAAGAAATAAATTGAACAAAAATATAGTTAATGCAAACATACTATATATAGCAAAAATTAAAATGTAAACAATATATAAATATATATATAGGCAACATTTAAATGCCCACTAAATAAATTAAAAAAATAAATTCAAGTAAATTAAATAAAAATTGCAAAATAAATAAATTTAACAACAATATAATTAATGTAAAGGTAACAAATATAACAAAAAAATGAATCTAGCCAAAATAAATATACAAAAAAAATGTATGCAAACCAAATAAATATAACAAACAAATAAATAATGCAAAAAAAAATAAAAATAACCACAAAAATAAATATAGCCAATAAAATAGTTGCAAGTAATTTAAATATAACAAAAAAATAATATAAACATGTAATTTACCTAATAATTTTTTATAAAAAAATACTAACTTCATTAGATCAAAGCAAGATAGTAGTAAGAAAGACTTGATCACTCTTAGAGATGAAACTTAACAAAAAAGAATTAAAAGTTACAAATTCACAAATTATATATGATAAATTGAAGAAATCAAAATGATACAAAACTAAGGAAGAAGGGAGGTGTATATGAAGAAAGGTGAGAAAAGAGAGTATAAAGCAAGAAAGGGAGTGATGGGGTTTTAAATCTTGCCTACAAGGCATGTAGGCTAGCCTACATGCTTTTACTTGCAATGTTGTAGGTTATTAAAAAAAAATTTAACTTTTTAAATGTCAAAATTATAAAACAATTTTTAAAAAAATTAATTGGATGGTTCTGATATCCAATCTAATTTATTAAAAACATAATATTTCATTTGGAAGTCGGAACTAATTGATTAACTGTTTCTACTTTTATACTTTCTATAGTATTTGGGTGAATATCATGTATGAAGATGGATTTTGTAACCTTTTTTTTTCTAAACAATGGAATCCTGCCTAAAAATATTGAATTTTTAGGCAATAAACAATAATAAATGTTTTCATGTGTAGAAGAAAATTATGTTTTTTTCGAAACTAATAAGTTTCAATGGATTATTCAAGGTATATGACTATTTCTTTGTTTTAATTTATTTGATGTGATATTTTGTATTTATGAATTCAAATTTTATTTTGTGAAATTATTAAGTGTTTATCAAAAATGGAAAAAAAGTCTTTAAAGAATGGTTTTAGAGAAAAATAAAGTAGTAATAATTGATTGTTAAGGGAGATTATCTATAAACAAATTCAGATTCTATATTTTCTTTTATCTTAAAGATTGTTTATTATATATCTTTATCGGAACATTAATTTATCCAATTTTGTTATAGAAAATTTGATATGTTTTTATAGAAGTGCACAAAGTTGGCCTGAGTACTATTGGACCGGGACAGGTCGAGACAGTACGTTGAGTTGAGACGGGTTTCGAGATAACCTTTTGGCTTTATTTGGCCTGGTCGGGCCTAAGGTATATATATATATTTATATATAAAAAGATAGGAACTAAATTAATTTTTTTTAAAAAAGTTTTTTTATAATTTTAGCCAAAAATTTTTAAACATATTTTATAAATTATAAATAACTAGAGAGGTCAAAATTTATGCTAAGACTTTCTTAAATATAATTATCACATTCATATAAGAAAAATAAAATAATTTTTTTTTAGTTTTAACTACTATATTTGTATTTTTTTTTTATTTTCTCATTTGAATTCATATTTTTTTATGTCCATTGTATAAATTTTTAAAAAATATTAAAAAAATAGTTATATGCCTAAAATAATTGAATAAATATAAAAATATAAAATTTTTATTTTTTATTTTTAATGAAAATTGGCCTGTGGCTCGATTGGCTTTGGACACATTTTTTGTCCCAAAGTTGAAATTAGACTAGGACTCGAGCTGAAGCAATTCCTAATCTGTCCCTGCCCGTGCCCACCTCTAGTGTTTTACATAAATTTAAATAATGGCATATATATAATAGATGATTATCACATGAAATTTCAATTAATATTGATTAGAATAGTTGATAATTATTTTGTAAAGTTTTAATTTTTATTAGAACTGTTATATTTATAATAATTAATAATTGTTTTGAAAAATTCAAATTTTAGTTAGATTGGTAGATAATATCTTATGAAATTCTAATTTAGTTAGAATTGATAATAATTATCTTATGAAACTTTAATTTTAATTATAATTGTTGTATATGCATTGACAAGATAGTAAAATGGCATATGTTGAAATTGTATGCTAGGATTTAGACAAATATATGGTTTATGAATTTTATAATTATGAATATGATATAAACATAATCACATCTAATTAAAAAACTAATTCAAATAGTAAACTAGATAGATAGTTTTTGCCATTTATATTATGATTAACTAAATATATGATAAGATGCAAGATAAGATTTAAATTTATTTACTTAGTTTTATGCTTAGAAATCATAAACAATGGTTTGAAACAAATTTGTTGATGTGAATTTATATAGGAAATATCCTTGTCACCATCAAAGGAGTAGGAGATTCTGTGATATAGATTTTATCATATATTTAAAATAAAAAAACATAGTAGAGGTTTATCTTTAAAGTTATTTGAGGTCATTAAATTTCATAACTTGGTTTAAGATATAAAAATCCCCTATGGTGGTTCACACATGTATTTTGTTAAAGTCATCAAGCCTTTGTAATGTGTACTTATTTGAGATGTACTAAATATAAATATGTTTCATTATTTACAAACTATAAAACAAAAAAGTACTAGTTGTTGAAAGTGAAAAATAATCCAAGAATATAAATTTGAAACTAAAATTTTTAGATTCTTTTACATAGTACTTGTTGGATAATTAGTGTAACTCATTCCACCATAACATGAGTTAATTAATTGTAAAATAGTGGACAAAGATGAATATGGTTGAAGAATAAGAAAAGTGGTATGGCCATAACTGAGGCCAATCATTTCCTTGCATTATATTTGCAAAACAAAAAATTGATATACTGTGGATTTCAACAAACATTTATATATATTAGCTTAAGACATAAATATTTTTGGCAATTTTCTAGTTATGGTAATATCACAATTTAGTTTGTAAGAATACAAAATAATCTAGTAGATTCTCTTACAAAAATATTATCAAGGGAATTGATGTGGAAAACATAATGGAGAATAGGCTTGAAGCTCCACCTAAAATTACAAGTAATAGAAATCCAACTTTTTTTTAGAAAAGCTCTAAACAAAAAGTTTAATAGGTAACAAAAAGTCACTAATGAGTAACTATGAAACACTAGAAAATTATGAAATTAATTTAATAATAGTGTACAATTAAGGATAAGAAAGTGAGTTCAATACTTTTAATAAAGTCTAGGCAAAACCTATAAGGTTTTTATAAGATCTTTCACTTATGTGAACATCCAAGAGTGGAGCCACTTTTCTCACAAATTGAAGTCAAAATTTTTGGAAATATTTATGAAACCTAGGGGTGGCATATAGCTAAAATCATGCTAGTATTTTTGTGAGCTTTGTTAAAGATATTTATGATCATATGTGTGATAACTCTGATTTTGATTAAAGAATAATGGTTCAATAGTTAGCAACCATTTATTTGTTGAAACTTTGAATTATTTACACTAGTAAAAAGTTCAAGTCATAAAATATTTCTTGTGATGCGTGATTTTATAAAAAAAAGAAATTATGTAGTTTTTAAATTAAGTAGGAGATTATTGGAAATGGTTTAAAAACTATGATAAATTCAAATTTGTCAAAAATTAGTTAACTGATCAAAGTGATCAGTTGACTGGTACAACATAGAAGCGTCATGAATTATCTTTAGAACATTGGTTGATTAGGAATTAGCTCCCGATCGACTAGTCTGATGCAAAGAGATTCTTAGAAGTAGTCTAAAGGGAGACTAGTCGACTAGCGGCCAACATTAATTGATTGATTGGAATGTGAACATTGGAAACTTGAGATTTTATCTGATAATGATACCTGATGGATTGACTAGTCATGGGTTTCATTAGATAACAGTTAAATAGTTGTTGAGATAAGTGAAAATTTGAAAAGACACAACCAATTAAGTTTGAATATTGAATTTCAATTTTGTGAAAAGGCATGATGGTTCAAAATCAACTTTATAAAATATTGATTATGGACATATAAATTAGATAATGAGAAACATAAACAAACCTTCTAATGTCCCAATTCTCTGACTTTTTACAATTCTTTTAAAGGAGAAGGATTTACTCTTTGTAGAGTGTATCTCTCTAGGGTGCTTTGGATAACTTCTACAGACAAATTTGTTGAGATCCTACAATATTACATAAGAGCCAAATCTTACTTGAAGAATAATGTAGTATGCACAGGTTTCAAAGCCTTCGGTCTAATTTTTTGTTATGATTTTATGACTCCATTGCAACCCCTATTTTTTAACAACGTTTAATGTTATAATCATAAGCATTTGTGTTCAGATGTTTAAAAATCTCTTTGGGATAAACTATACAAAATAGATCTTTTACTCATCCCTTAGGATGAGTAGAGGGTGCTACCCCTAACAGGGACTGCCATATCAAATTTAGATGACTTAGATTATATATATATATATATATATATATGTATATATATATTTGTATTTTGATATTTTTTGTTTTGAACAATGGAAAATGTATAATAGAAACAATCCTTTAACAGCCAATTTTAAAAGAATGATGATTAAAAATAAAAAAAAATTCAAATTTGAGCAATCTAAATTTGATAAGAATAACTATTTTAGAGAATCCAAATGCATTATAATACATGTAACAAAGTATACAAGTAACCCGTCTACTAAGCCCAAAACCAATAAAAAAAAAGTTAAAAACTACTTAATTTGATGGATGTGATCTTAAGGTAAGGTTTTAATTTCCAGCTTTTGCGTGATGGTTTATAGATTCATCATGTGAGGGTCAAAGGACCTTGCTTGATTCCTTGACCAAGTTTTGCCAACAATATTTTATATAGAGGCTCAAAGGAAGATATACTTTTCTCTTGTTCAATACAGCAATTATTATTATTATTATTATTGGTTTGACATAGTAATGGCTTATTAATAAAAGGAGTGGGGTTCTGTTGGCTTAGGGTAATAGGGACAAGTATGATGAACTTGATGGTCATTTGCACCCTGAAGGACGTCCTACTGCTGATCAGGTGGCTCTGCTTGTGTTAAGGCTATGACGTTTTCATGTTGTGATGAAGATATTTATTATAAATTATAATAAAACTATTCATGCACCTTTACTTAATTGTTAAAGTATTTGAATTTAAGGAGTTTATAACATAATATCAGAGTATCTATGATTTAGTGGTAAAAAATTCGATCTTTATCTCCATTCTTTTAATTAAACTACATTGAATTTCAACACAGGATGTAATACCTCTTCTTTACCCATATTTTAAGCTCAAAGGATAATTTTTGTGAAGGGACCGTGTGTAAAACATTATATGATAAAACTAGTAATGAAGTTTCACTTAAAAAGCTTAAACTCTTGACTTGAAGTGATTTTATATATATGGCTAGTTAGTTGTGTCTGCTGACCAATATATTTGTATGGTTACAGACAACTTCAAAGGCACTCTCTGGAGCAGTATCCTATATAGATATTGTTCAGCATGAGGCTCTTGTTTTTGCTGTAAGCTTTCATTTGTTTTCTTGTATTGCCTGGGCTCTCCATACAGTCCATTATTCCAACTTACTCCTGCATTGAAAGCCAATTTGGATGCTTCCTATTTGATTTGTATTTGGAAATGCTAGTGAGGAATTTTGTACTTCCTAAACATGCCGAAACAGCCGTGCGGTATTTCTAGAAAATATCCAGTTCTGTCTCAGGCGCATGCAGCTTCGACGTACATGTAGCTGATTTGGTGCGAATATCCCCCTTGCAGTCATGCCCGCGTGTTAAGCTAAAGGAGTTTTCTTAATGTTATTTTTTTAAAATATAAAAAAAATTATTTATGAGAAAAAAATTGTAATTGTGAAAAAATACATTTCATATTTTAATACCCATCAGTCTTTTAGTATATTCTCTATTTTTTTAATATTCCTGTTTACTATTATTTAACAAATTATAATTAAAAATTTTGAAAAAATTATACTTCATGACTATGTTTATTATTAAATTTTAAAATTATTTTTGTCTTCAATTAAAATTTTTATCTTCACAATTAAATTTTTTCATAGTTAAAATTTTTATCTTCATTGTTAATTTTTTTCTCAAATAAAATTTTTATCTTTATAATTAAAATTTTTGATATTTCTTTAAAATAAAATAAACACATGTTAAGTTATTGACTGCACCCCTTGCAATCTCGATCAGGGGATCTATATCCGTTTGGTGCTGCTTATCCCCATGCCACTATCTCTATCGGCCTCTCAGCACTTCAACAATATTCATATTTATGGGTATAATCAAATAAGATTTTAGATTTATTTTGAAGGCGTGGCATATAATAACCCTTATAATTAAACAAGAATATTTTAAAACTAAACTTTTGTATGGATCCTTATATTTATGTTATTAAATTTTTTAATAAAAATATAACATATAAATTTTTTAAAAAAATATAATTATGTGATGCTGAGTTATAGAAATTAAATAATTATTATGTTGTTATTAAAAATTTTAATAACAAAGATATAAAAAATGTATCTAAATTTTCTTCGAGCTTTTAGTAAATCTTTTTTGTTATTAATTTTGATTTTGATTGGAATGCCAACTTTTAGTCATTTTTTTTATTAAACTTCTTTTTTTATTGTTCTTTTATTTCTTATAGTTAAAATTTTCAAAATTTTTGTTTATCAAATTTATAATTCTTTTAAAAGTATTTTGAATTAGATCAATCTAGCAAAACAACAACAGATGGAGTCACCTATAACTTCTAACATACACAAAGAAGAAGAGAATAGATATACATGCACGCACACACATAATGAAATTCTTATAGTCACAATTTTTTATTATTATTATACATATACTCTAAAAGCTAAATTTATTCTCTGCTCGAAAATTTAGAGTGAGAGAACAATAAATAATTTGAAATAAAATACTCTAGACCATTATTTAGCCAGCATGAGTTTTATAAGGCATATATGTATGTTAGCTCATGTTATAAGCCTTCCATACAGCATAATTGTCATGAGTAAGTTTAATTAAAATAAAATGAGCTGGAGAAGAAAAAGATGAAGACGATGGAAGAGGAGAAAAGGACAGAGACGTATTAGTAGAAGAACTTGATGAGGTGGACATGATAATTTTCATAGCTCTAATACCATGATAAATTATAAAGAAAAACAAATAACAATAGAGAATATAAAGGCAATCATTTTATATTAAAATTATCCTCCATACATTATAGAAAACAACAATGAAAATATATATAGACTAGCAGAGGAGCATAAGAGAAACACGTAGCCCTAGATGAATGGAGAATTCTAGAATAATAGAAAGGATCTGAACAAAAGATGCATAATGTAAAATAACAAACATCAACATTCTTGGGCTTGAATCATATTGGACTGCAGCTTGGTTTTATTGGATTGGGCTTTTACTTCAACAATATGAAGTTTAAAACAACTGTAACTAACTTAATTGCTTATTTTTTTTGTTTGGATTGAGAAATATAATAAAAGTAAAACTGTCAAAACGGTTTAAACTTACTAAGTCGGTTCATTTAATCCTTTATTTTGGTGGGTTTGAATTTAGATTTTATCAACTTATGTAATTTTGGAATCATATTGGCTCAACCAAATTTATCCGTGGATTAAGTGGGCCAATTCACATAACTTGACTCCTTTTTGTTTGTTTGTTTAGTAATCATAATAATTTTAAAAGTTGGAATGATATTTCAACTCTTGGTATAAAAATTAATTTTTCAAGACAAAATTCAAATGTGTTTATGAAGAAATTAAAAAAATCTCATTACTTATTTTATTTTATTTTAATTGCCTAAAGATATCTAAATTAGTTGAATAATTATTTTTGTTTGATTGTTGAAATTCAAAAAAATTGTTTGAAAACTTAAAGTTTGGATTTGATTATTTAAACTAGTTGTTTGAATTTTGAAAAATACTTATTATTAGAATGTATGCTACTTATTTTTTTAGTAGGTTAAATAGGTTAATCCATTTAATTCCCTTAATAAATTGAGTTAAAGGTTTTGACCTTTTTAAAATAGGTAAATTAAATAGATTAACTCACTTAACCCATAATTGTGAGCTACTTTGACAATTTTAAATGAACCGATCAAAAACCCACCGCCAAGAACCAAGCGGGGCGTTTACTTCGCATGGGTAAAGATGAGCCGGCATCCGTGCAAGAATTATTGTGTTCGCTCTTTTGTCCATAATCATCTTGTACGTTTCCATTTTTTTTACTAATTAAAAGAAATTTTTGTTAAAATTAATGATTTGATAATTTTATAGATGTTTAAGTTCAATGCTTTTATGTAACTAAAATGTTGAATATTTCAAATATATATATATATATATTAGTTCGATGCATGGATCAAGTTTTAATTAGTAATTCATGCATCTAATTAAATATTAAAAAGTCACCTAACGTGTGTTTATATTAATTGTATCGTTGATGGAAGACAAGTCATTCATGAGAGAAAATAACAAAGTCTCTAATCCTTCTTCATCCTTTCAACAATTTTATAAGAATCAAAATAAAATAATTAAACACACACACATACATCTCTTATTAGTGCATGTGTGGATAAGTAGTTAAGTTTTTTAAATTACGTTTTAGACAAAGTAACAATTTGTTGTTTCTACATATCACAGTTCAACAAATGTGATTTTTATTTTTTTCACCGCCAAACCAAACACACTCTTAGATATGACAGTTTTGACTGGTTTGCCTTATCCTAATGCTTGTTTAAGTTTAGTTTGGAGTCTTTACCATCTA
The DNA here is from genome assembly GCA_026724425.1 of Erythrophleum ivorense. Taxonomy (NCBI): domain Eukaryota; kingdom Viridiplantae; phylum Streptophyta; class Magnoliopsida; order Fabales; family Fabaceae; genus Erythrophleum; species Erythrophleum ivorense. The sequence goes on from JAIUCV010000089.1 coordinate 3,337,074, forward strand.
CAAATAATTATATATAATATAGCTTTTGAGAGATAGAGAGAAAAAAAAAAGTAAATATAAATAAAAAATAAAGAATAAGTATAAAGAGAGAGAGTGAATTATATATATATATATATATATTTACTCTATTATATCACATTTTCTCTTTAACTATACAATTATATAAAGATTCAATTTGGTTTAACTTAAGTAAATTAACTATTGACCAATTATTAAAGACAAATTCAGATAAAATTCAAATGTAATATGGGGGAGATGGGAAAAAGTGGGGGCATGATCTATTTATGAGAATTATCTTCGTAATTATTTTAAAAATATGAAAGGTATGTGTTTAATTAATTTAATTAATAATTACTATTATCTTTTAAGGAATTTATTATTATTGGGTTTATGAAATTTCTAAACCTAATAATATTTTTTTAAAATTTTATAATAAATCTTTTAAAATTTGACAGTAATTAGAATTTTTAGAAATAATTTGAATTTTTAAAATATATTATTAAAAATTTTACAAAATTTAGATTTTTGGATGTAATTTTTTTTATTCTCGTTTTCTGATAGATATACGTGGAAGAGGGACAACATATTGAAAGCAACATTAAGCCATTTCCGTCTGACAGGGCGGGGTTTCTCTTGCGTTTGTTTTGACGAGCCGGTTGTTTGTTCATGGACTTATGGCTAAAAATGAGCTTCCAATTTACATGCATGCTAGTATTATATTTATAGTACTATTCCCTCTATATCGTCATTATCCTCCTGTATGCTTCCATAATCTTGTTTCTTTGGCCAACAGAAACTTTTTATAACAAACACAACCAAACCAGAATCATTTGCATCCTAATTTCAAAAACGATGATGCCTGTGCTCTCCAGTAATATCAATTTTATTCTTTATATTCTGTACTTTTATTGAGCACTTCAAGTTTCTTGCTGAAGAAACTTCTGTCATAGGTTGTTCTTATGCGGTTCACAACAGAGAACTCTTTTAGGTTACCTAATTTGATCGATCAATGATTTTGGGATTCTTTGGAGTAATGGAATTAACTGTTAATCCTAAATCAGTGATTCTCGTTATTTTATTTTAGGCAGGCTGGGGACCTTTTAATTAAGGCGATGTTTGTACGTGTCTCGTAATGACAAAAGGGTCTAGATTGATATAATATAAAAAAATACATCTAGCTGGAAATCTCCCTGGCATGCATCTGTGACCCATTGTGGTGTAAAAAAGAAAAAATAAAAATAGAGTAACAGGTGTTGATAAAGATACATGGGAAAGGGTATGCTTTTATTTCTTGTGCCGAATATTGGATCATAGAAAAAATAACCATTCATGGAAAAGGTTATGTCAGAAGAATATCAGGTTCTCACTAGTCCAACAAAACTTCGTTCTTATATCATTGCGCTCAAAGCCAGGCATTCAGCGTCGTATTATATGCATAATTTATATATAATTATATTAATATGCGTGCCAACGTCAAAACATAAGATGAAGAAAACAAGAAGCAAATTTCTTATTTTCGATGGAAACGACTTGAAATGGATTTTTCAATGAAGACAACACTATGAAAACTTTGGAACCACCACCTCCAAACAACCCACCGGCTCTCCCAACTCTTTTTCACATTCCTCCTTCCTTTTAATTCTTCGTCATCCCTCCATTTCCTCAGTTTTCGGAGACCAACATTTCCCTTCATTGTATGTTCTTTCTTCAAATTCTCTCATAACTAAAACTCTTTTTCTATCAAATTATGGCTCGTCAACCTAATGCCCGTCGTGATCATGAAACTGTGATTGACATTAGGAGACCCGTGAATTTCACAGGTGGACTTGAGTTTTCAGCCCTCATTTACACTGTGACAAAGAAGAAGAAGGTTGATAAGAACTGGGTGAAGGAAAATGTGGACTTGCTTCATAATATTACTGGCTATGCACCAAAAGGTTGTATCACTGCAGTAATGGGTCCTAGTGGTGCGGGAAAGTCTACCCTTTTGGATGGTCTTGCTGGCAGAATTGCGAGTGGGAGCCTTAAGGGAAGGGTGTCCCTGGATGGCACAGACACCAACCCAAGCTTGATCAAAAGGACTTCTGCTTATATCATGCAGGATGATAGGCTTTTCCCAATGCTCACTGTCTATGAAACCTTTATGTTTGCTGCTGATTTTCGACTAGGCCCAATCTCCCTTGCCGATAAGAAGCAGAGAGTAGAGAAGCTTATCGAGCAGCTTGGCTTATCAGTAAGCACTTGTCAATCTTTCTGTTTCATATCTTCTAAGCTATCTTCTTCTTAATTGTATATGTGCATCAACTATCAACCGTTATTTTCGCAAGAATTCAAGGCGATTGTTATTATTCCTTAAAATATAGGACACTGTAATTATTAGTGGTAGTACTTGTACATTGTTATGACTTAAGAATATTTCAAAAGTAATATAAAAACTAAGGGTATGTTAAAGTTGAGGATAATAGAAAAGAATGGAAGGGAAAAATTTTAATTTAAACATTTTCTTTGACGTAAATTTAAATAATCATTATTTTTCCTTTTGTTCTTATTCATTCTCTTAAATTCAATTATATTCTAAAAAAAGAAATACTAGATTTAAATTTAAATAAAAAAGTGTTTAAATCAAAATTTTTCTTTCCTTTCCTTCCTTTATCTTCCATTCTTCACAATTTAAATATATCCTAAGACTCTGTATATATGTATCACTTAAAATGATCATATATGATCAAAATTCTATGATCTCTCATAGAACAAACTAATAGATTTTTCAGTTTTAATAGAGTTGAGCAAGTAGTATGCGAGCAACTAACACTGCCAGCGAGCCTACTTATTTGAGTCTGCCACTCTTCTAGACTTGGTACTGATAGCATATTCATGTATTTTGGGGTTTGCAGTCAACTCGAAACACCTACATAGGAGACGAAGGGACAAGAGGAGTGTCTGGGGGAGAGAGACGTCGAGTGTCAATTGGTGTGGACATCATCCACGGACCATCACTTCTGTTTCTAGACGAGCCCACTTCGGGTCTAGACTCCACCAGTGCACACAGCGTGATCGAGAAGGTTCACGACATTGCACGCAGTGGAAGCACCGTGATTCTGACGATCCACCAGCCATCCTCCAGAATCCAATTGCTTCTGGATCACCTCGTCATCTTGGCTAGAGGGCAGCTCATGTTTCAAGGGTCACCCAAAGACGTTGCTCTCCATTTGGGTCGCATGGGACGAAAAGTCCCAAAGGGTGAGAACCCAATTGAGCATCTCATTGATGTGATTCAAGAATATGATCAGTGTGGGGTTGGAGTTGGAGCACTTGCTGAGTTTGCACGCACAGGGGTGAAACCCCCTCCATTGTCTGACCAGGAATCGTCCCTTTCTACTGTTGCACCATCAACCCCAGCTCGAAACCCTCGCCATGAGGATAGATCTGCCATGGATGATTTTGATCACAGTGTTAGAAGCCCATATACACCCAAGTCCTGGAGTAACAGCAATAGTGGAGTGTTTCGAAAGTTTGCACCTTCCCGGTTCAAGAATGATCAAAGAGTGCAGAATCCTTTAAGGTAAACCAGCAGTGCTTTTCTTTTTAAATATTAAACATTTAATTTTAAAGTGAATTAACTACTTAATCCATAACAGTGCATTTGAATTGAGAGAAAAGTGAAAAGAAGCAGAGGGAGGGAGAGCAAAACCAAATTTTATTCATTTGGTTTGGAGAAAAAAATTGAAGAGAAAAAAAAAAATAAAGAGAAAAGTACAATGAATTTTATCATTTTTTTTGAATATGAAAAGATTTAAAAAAAAGTGGTGTGATTATGTTCGACTGCAAATTAGTCATATATATTATATTATATTTTGAAATATATAATATTATAATATAATATTTAAATAATATTTATTATATTTAAATTAATTAATATATATTAAAATAATATTAATAAATTTTAAAATAAATATTAATATTTATGATTTTAAAATAATAATTCATAGATATTTTTTTATAAAATAAAATTTAATTAATTTAAAGAATATATTTTTTAAAATATTTTTAAATTTTAAATATATGTTTTTTAATGAAATTTTTTTATTTTATTTAAAAATAATTTTTAAAATTATTTAAATATTTTTTTAAATTAGATTTTATATCTTTTATTATTCTTATTTTCAAAAAAAATATATATATATTTAAAATAATAATAAAATTATTATTATATTAAATTAACACTTTTTTAAAAAAAAAAATTTTTATTTAAATGCATGAGAAAAAAAATATTTTTTTTTTAAATTTTTTTTCTCTCACATCTCTCTTCACTCTTTTCTCTTTCCACTTTTCTCCTCCCCATCAATCCAAACAAAGCGTAAAAGATAGCTCTTCAATCATTAGTTACGTTACATGAATGCACAAATTGTCACTTCTACATTAAACTAGTGCTTCTGCCACTTGCTAGGTTAGATTTAACACTCTATCATGCGTACCTATTTGTAATCTCCTTTTTCCTTGTTCGGGGTGCCTTGCATAGCTATATAAAAGGAATCAGATATAGGTGTATGTGAAAGAAAATGTTAAATCTAACCTGACACAGTGATAAAATGATTGATTTGATGTAAAAATGACAATTGGTTTCAGATGATGTAAAAAATAATTACAGTACAAAAGGTAGATCTAGTTCAAGTCTGATTTGAGTTTTTCGTTGTAAGCAGTAATGCTTCACCTGGGTACTACACGTACTCAAGCGAGATCCTCCCAGCCACTCCAACACCCCACAGCAGTGACTACACGGTGAATGAGAACGACTACCTCACTCCCCTAGATGGCATTCCGAAACATCTCGGCCCAAAATTCGCAAACTCCTTCTTGGCAGAGACTTGGATCCTGATGCGCCGGAACTTCATAAGCATCCGGCGAACCCCTGAGCTTTTCCTCTCCCGACTAATGGTCCTCACAGTCATGGGCATCATGATGGCCACCATGTTCAAGAACCCTAAACAAAACCTGCAAGGAATTACCAACCGCCTCAGCTTCTTCATCTTCACCGTCTGCCTCTTCTTCTTCTCCTCCAACGACGCTGTCCCGGCGTTCATCCAAGAGCGCTTCATTTTTATCAGGGAGACTTCTCACAATGCCTATAGAGCCTCCTCCTACACCATCGCTGCCCTAATCACCCACACCCCTTTTCTTGTTCTGCAAGCAAGCGTCTACGCAATCATCGTTTGGTTTGCTTTAAAGCTCCGAGGCTCGTTTCTGTACTTCGTGATTTTTCTCTTCGCTTCCCTTCTCACAACCAACTCGTTTGTTGTTTTTGTGAGCTCAGTGGTTCCAAACTTCATCCTGGGTTATGCTGCTGTTATTGCTTTCACTGCTCTGTTCTTCTTGTTTTGTGGGTACTTCTTGAGCAGCAAGGACATTCCTTTCTATTGGCGTTGGATGAACAAGATTTCGACCATGACATATCCTTATGAGGGGCTTTTGATGAACCAGTATCAGACCTCACAAGTGTTCGGGACAAACCTGGATGGGTCAGTGGTTACAGGTTCAGCTATCTTGAACAGCCTTCATATAAGTACTGATCCACGGAAGAAGTGGGAAAATGCACTTATAATGTTGATTTGGGCTGTGCTATATAGGATTTTGTTTTACTTGATCCTTCGTTTTGCATCAAAAAACCAGAGGTCGTAGACAATTATAGAAGAGAAAGAGTGAGACAAAGTTAACGATATAATTTGTTTAAGCATTTCAAACTTGCGTCTAATGCAGCAGCAGGCACTGTTTTATCTGTTCCTTCGTTTTTATTGCATTTGGCAGCAAGCTCATATATGTGTATAGATTAGTCAGCTGTTTTGAACAAATGTCATTGATTTATGGTTGGTCCTGTCCTGCAAGAATGAATTTTATTAAAGATTTGAGTTCAGGAAAAATGGTGCTGATATTGGTGGCAGAACAACCTGAAAGGTATGGTCCCATGTTTTTTTTTCTTTAAATGTACCAAAAAAAAAAAAACTACGAGTGTAAGGCAGTCTGTGTAGAGAAAATTAATGATTCAGTGCTACAAAACCTGACTCGAGAGAATAAAAAGAGAACAAGAGCTTAGAAATTTACATTGAAAGCCAAAATTAACTTGGGTTTCAAGAAATATCACAGAGGATTTCAAAGTATTACTATGTTTTCCTTCTAAAACCTTCCAGCAGGCTACTCCCCTTTTGCCTGATTAATTATCTGTGCTATTATAAGGATACAAACATATAATCATGAACTGAAAAAGACTGTTTTACCCATTCATTCTTTGTCAATATTTTAAATAAATTAAATAAAAAGAGGGAAAGAACATGAAAATCTGCATTGTTATAAATGCATCCAATATGGTTAAATTCATCGTTCCAAAATTTCGTGCTGTGAATTTTTTGCTGACGTAGAGTAAAACATGTTAGAGTACATAAATATCAAGTATAAAGACTAATTAATTTATCCAATGTTTATTTAGATATTTGAAATTGAATAATATTACCTATATCAAAAAAGTCTTCTCCCAGTTGTTGCGCCAAGTGCACGCCTGATGAATTTTTTAGTTTATTCAAAAAAACATGGATGCCAAGTTTGACCTTATAATAAAAGTTTGAGTAAATTATATAACTCTTTTTTAAATTTTATGGAAATTACATAAAATTTTTATTTTTAAAATATACATAAATTTTTCTTAAAACAAAAATTTATAATATATTTTAGTTTAATTTTAAAATTTTTATTAAAATACTTTCTATTAACTTAAATACATTTTTTTAGTTAAATTTAATAAAAATAATTTTTTATTATTTTTATTTGTGTATATTTAAAAACAAAATTTGTTCTTTTTATTTTTATTTTTGTATATTTAGATATAATATATATTTTTATATTTAAGTTAGTAGAAGGTATTTTAATTAAAAACTTTAAAATTAAACTAAATAATATATTTTGAAAATTAAAAAAATTATATAATTTCAACCAAATAACCGGTGTAATTTAGTTTAAAAATTTTGGTCGTGTCTGCCTCAACTAACAAATATTAATGAGGGATATGCCAACAAATCCATTGGAAGTATCAATTTGTCGGGCGTAGACAAACCAAGTTGCGCCTATGTTTACGAGTGTAAGTATAAAATAATTAATTAAAAAAGCTGGCTAAAATATATAATACACAAAATCGAGGCCTTAGTTATACCTAAAAGGCTAAAAGCTAGAGTTTTGTCTTGCTTAGCAAAAGATTCCATATTAATAGAATTATATGCCATAATAAATTAAGAGTTTTTGAGGATAGATTCATTGGGTATTAGCCCTGCAATTAAGGGCAGTGAGGCCTACATAGCAGTAATCTAAGAGGTGGCTTTTAGAAACCATCAACACGCCCGAGTAGCACTTTTGCAACAAAAAACAAAAAAGGAGGAAGAAGCTTAAGGTGACTTATGCAAAAACCAAGTAAAGCACACAAGAAAAAGCGAATAAAAAAACAAATTAAAGTTCTTTGCTCAAAATTTTTTGAGGTTAATCACCAAGGTAAAATAGTTTGAAAGACGTCAAATTGTAAATAATTATTTCAATTCAAAATATTAAATTATTAAGTGTGATAAACAAATAATTTATAAATAATTTAAACAACTTAGAGAACCCGTAAAGCACTTAAACCCCAACGATGAATGAAAACAATTTAAACAAAGGGTTAGAATCGGAGAGGGTGCCGACACGGGTTTGCAATGGAATCATAGCGTGGATTTGTTGTTCTGAGCTAAACAAAAGCATGAAATTGGAGCTGTAGAACTTCGTATTAACTCACTCATTTGCCTCCATTAACCAACCTTGTATCAACCCAAACCGATGACCGTAACATTGCCATTGATGACCGTTTTTTATTTTGATAAATATAGATTTTCTAAAATATAAAATTTGTAAAGTGTTTTCAAAGTGAAAGGAATAACACAAAAAGTAATAATATATGGGATCCATTTTTTCAATGTTCAGTACTTTCTCTTTTGTTTTTTGTTTTTTGTTTATGTTTCTCTCTCGTTTCAAAAATACTTCATAGACTTCATATTTTAAAAGATTCAAAGTCCTCTCCTAACATTTCATAATGAAAATGGATTATCTCAATTTTTTTAAATAGGCTGTGCCAATTTTGAAAAAAGATAGATACAAAACATGGAATTCTATTTTATTCCTACCTTTCTCCTAAATTGACATAATCAATTTTAAAAAGAAATTGAAAGTATCCAAACTACGTTACAATAACCTTGGCATCGTTGCCCCTTTTAACACCCCTAGTAGCAACCATTGATGAAATAAAACTTGTGTCCATCAAGGTTGTTGAGAGTGTGCAAATGATGAATGCCACAGTCATCAAGGTCGAGGATGAAACATTAGGTTTTTGGGTTCATTGATGAAGAAGATTGGAAGAGAGAATGATGGAAGACAGAGAAGATAAAAAAATTCCCAATTAACATGCGACGTAACTTGAAAGTTAAAGGGAAAGGATAACGGTGTTAGACTTTGAGATTTATTTAGAATGTTTTCCAAACTTATAGATTTATTCAAAACAAAAACACTTTCAGAACCATAATAAAATATTAAATATACTCTTTAAGACGAAAATAGTCCTTAGGAACTGTTTCATAACAACTCAACTGCTTAAAGTATGCTATGAGATTGACCAAGTAAAACGTTATATATAAGGAATATCAACATCTCTCCTGTCTGTTTTTACAGCGCCTTCCAATAAATTAACTTTCGAACAACTCATCCCAACCATTTTCCCAATTGTAATTTTGATGAATAAGACTAGTGGTCCAATAATTTGGATTTTAATCTCTTGATGGTGGAAGAATTAGATTAAGGAAAAGGAAAAAAAAAAAAAGACTTAATGGAATATTAGGAACCTTCCTCCTGCTAAGGATGAACCAGTACATCTAGATCAAAAGACTAACCCAGGGTAGCCTTAATTTGACACCCCAACCCCTTGAAGCTTAAGAACAATGCTTCAAGCTCTTAACTTTCAGTAGGTTTAAAAAACGGTAAGTATTACTAATGAGCTCATATCTAAAGTATATTTCTTGAGGTATCAAAAAATAGCCGAGTTAATCATGATAATAAATATCTACATAGTCATCCTCTTATTTGGTGAAGTAAATTTTTGAAATCAATATTTTCGACAACCACAACGATTGAGGGGAATGAATCACCATCAAAATTTAAAAATAATGAAAATCATCGCATGGGATAATAAGGCTGTTTGAAGTTTTTGTTTCCCTTCTTCCTTTGGGGATCTTTCATAAAACTTTGGGAGGTGTGGCGCAACTCGGAGGTTAAAATATATATAAATTCAAATGTAATTTTCAGGCTCCTAAGGTTGAACTAGGCACTACACTGACAGAATTTAGGGGCTGCCTGTCCTTTCGGGATTTTGTTGAGCCACTTCTTAGCCTTTTTTTTTTAATTAAATTATTTTTAATTTTTTTTTTGTCTTTTACATGTTTCAAATTTCAAGCATTTGTGGTGCGCTGCACAAAGCAAAATATAATTGAAAATCTACAAAAAAGGTTCAGTTTTCTTAAATCCTAAATTTTCTTCTATTATTTTTTGGGATGTAAGACATTATTTTTAGACTATCACCTTTCACTTCGAAACTTCGCTGTTTACTCGGGGTTAAATAAGATGTTTCTGCCTCTTTGCTAGAGTGCTAAGTGCTAACAACCAATAAAATGAAACGCTTAATCAATACTAATGGGAAAGTGGACATACAAGATTGAAAAAAGTATATTTTCCAAAGCAAAAAGTCAGAAACAATTTGTACGTACGAGTACTATGGAAATTCTCATTTGTTACCATGGAACAGTTCCTAGGCCCTCTTATTTTCATCATGTTGCATTCAGTGTTACAAATAATGAGAGGGACGAAGGTGGAAGAAGACAGATGATTGCTCATTTCTATTATTTTAAACTACATTGATATTTAATTGACATAATGAAGTAACCACCAGCAAAACAATAGACAATAATAATATTTAACATTAATAACGTAGACAAATATAATTATCAACGGATTGTTCTAATTCAAGCTGTAACTCATCTTCCATCTCCTCCCTACCTCCTACAGTTTCAACTTTTGAAGTCAAACTCATATTTTCAGGAGTCTCCGGCCCCATGACCCCATCCAAACGAGGCTCTTTGGAAAATGGCTTAAGATTCTTTTGGAGGAAACTACAGAAATCTTTGAGGTCAGGAATTAATGTGCGGAAGTGACCAAGGTGCCTTTTGTTTTCATCTGAATCATTAGGAAACTAAAGAGTCCTGACTCCTGATTGTAAAGACATACAAAGATTGACTTGATGGAATTTAGAAGATGAAAAGTTAGTTGGCATGGATTCATGTTTGACAGCCCCATGGGGTGACCTTTCTTTCAGAAAATGATGGAGGAATTGGATAACTGGATATTAAGACTTGCTACTCTTTATATCCTTTGCCTTCTTCTGTTTACCAGATCAGCTTCTGCAAGTGAAGGTTGGCAACTTCAGCCCAGTTTTTCAGATCATCATATATCATTGATTACCTTCTTGACAAATTTTCCTTTGAAATTATTTGTTATCATTCTGTATGTTGACTTCTAAGTTTAGGGCTGGTTTATCATTCTTTTTCAAGGATGCGGAAATAAAACTAATAGTTACATACTCTGGTATCAAGATCTTAGAGAATCTTAAACCAGTTGACATTCTTTTTTTGTTTGCTACGATTGTTTTAGGGTATGTTTTGATTAAGAGAAAGGAGGAAAAGGGAGAGAAGGGAAGGTTTCATTTAGATTTAAATCAAGGGGAAGGCAAAATTAAACCTTCCCTTTTCCTTTTCTTTTCCTCCATTCTCCTGAGCCCAAACATACCCTGAAAGGGCAATTAAGTTGGTACAAATGTATGATCTGTTGACATATTATCATCTGTGCAGGTTTTGTGAGCATAGCTTGCTGTGCTGATTCAGATTATACAGATCCAAAAACTTCTGTCAATTATACATCAGATTTTAGTTTCTTCTCAGATAGAACAAGTTGCCAAGACATAACCAACACAGCGGGAAACCATGCAGGCTATGAAAAAGCTAGGGTATTTGATATAGATAAAGGAAAAAGATGTTACAACTTGCCAACATTTAAGGATCGAGTGTATCTGTTAACGGGCACATTTCTATCTGACGAATCTGTGAGTAAATCTCCGAATTCCTCCTTTAATGTTACAATTGGGATTACCTCATTAGGTGCAGTAGAGAAATCATCCCAGGACTTGGAAATTGAGGGGATTTTCAGAGCTACTAAGACCTACATAGATTTCTGCTTAGTAAAGGACGAGGGAAGTCCTTATATTTCACAGATTGAACTGAGACCATTGGGTGAAGAGTACCTACAGGATCTCCCTTCTTGTATCCTAAAACTGATCACAAGAAATAACCTAGGAGGCACCGAAGATGACATCAGGTATGTAAGCTGCATTTTCCATTCATTTTGAAATCTAGTAAATCTAGCTGGGCAATAGATTTTATCTCATAGAGCACCTATAAGACCTAGCTTTCTGAAAATTCTCATTACCATGTTTTTTCGGTGAAAACATACATATACATGAAGAAGATAATAAATACGAAGTCAGTGTCTTTTTCCTGTAGGAAAGATACAGATACACTTTAGGCTATGCCCCAAAATGTCGTTTACTATGTTTTGAACCAATTCTATATTTGTAGAATATTGCTTGAAGCCATTTCATAAGCATTTGGAATGCAAGAAACCATTCATGCTTAGGCTTTCGCCAGGATGCAGGGCGCACTTTAGAGACCTAAGAGATTTAAGTTCAAGTCGATAATGATAAGAAATTTAAGATAACTAATTTTCATACATCTCTAAGTAATTTTTAAGTTGTTCATACTTTATAAAAATATAGACCTTAAATTTTATAATCAACACAATGCACCAGAATTATCTTTTCCCCATACTGCATTGAGTGTATTCAACTTTTATCTTGGTGCTGCAATATGGAATGCAGACCTAATGATTATAACAGGAAAAAACTAGTTGGAAATATCCCCTTCATGATTTCATCATGCTATGGATTGAACAACAGAATCCAAACAGGAGTCTGTCGGTGTAGAATGTCCGTTTTTATTGTTGATGATATCTGTCTCTGCAGTAGACAAATGCCAAAAGTGAAAAATAAAGGAAATAAAAGGAAAAGAAAGTCTATAATACTGGGGGAATTTGCTGATTTCAGGTACCCACTTGACCAAAGTGACAGAATCTGGAAAGCTACTTCAAGTCCATCATACACTTCCATATCATTCAATGTGAACATTTCCGGCCACAATGCTAATTCGACACCTCCTCTACAGGTCTTACAAACCGCTGTTACGCATCCTGAGCGATTGGAATTCATCCACGATGGCCTCGTCACTGGGAATTCCGAATACCGTGTGTTTCTCTACTTTCTCGAATTGAATGAGAGTGTCGAACTAGGCAAAAGGGTGTTTGACATCTACGTCAACGGCGACATCAAATGGCCAAACTTTGATATATTTGCTGGTGGATCGAACTACAGACACATTGTTTTGAACTTTTCAGCCAATGGGTCGGTCAATCTAACCTTGATCAAGGCATCTGGGTCTGAGAATGGGCCCCTTTGTAATGCATACGAGATCCTGCAGCTTGTCCCTTGGATGCAAGAGACCAACCAAACAGACTGTGAGTGCAATTGAAAATCCCAATCGCATTGGTTTGGGGATATATATATTTTTTAATTCTTATCCAATTTGTATGGCACATTCTGGTAACTTTCACTTGGGTGGACTTTCATCAGATAATCCTTGTTCAAGTTGATATGTCCCATATTGGATAATAATAAACTTGAAATGATGTTTAAATGTGGAGGCTTCCAAAAGCTAATACTTTAAAATACGTTCTTCTCATGGCTTAATTGGTATCAGTGTACAAGTTCAATTTTTTCATCATTGATGCATTCTATTTTGTAATAAAATGTCTCTTCCTTCCTCTCTTGCACAAACATCATTATGTCTGCCTTCAGCGGAAGTGATCTTGAAGGTGAGAGAACAATTGTTAGAGAATAACCAAGGCAACAAAGAGCTGGAGAGTTGGACTGGAGACCCATGCATCCTTTTCCCCTGGCAGCATGTAGGATGTGATCGTTTAAGTGGTCAACTTGCTATCACTAAACTGTAAGTTTCTTAACATTTTTCTTCTGAAAATGCTGCCAAATATATACCAATTGGAGCACAAGTCCACAAGGTGCGATTTATGACATATTCTTCTTTTCCAGGGATCTTTCTTCAAGTAAACTCCAGGGATCGATTCCTCCCAGTATCACTGAGTTGACCAACTTACAAATATTGTATTGCTCTTGAAGCTCCTTTTGTTCAGTATCTTATTGCCTTCTTTATTGTATGTGTGTATACATAGGGACGCTGTTTTTGATGTATAGTCACTATTTGGTCATGTGCAGGAACCTGAGCCACAATAGCTTCACTGGGAATATCCCCTCATTTCCGCCTTCATCCGTGCTTACATCAGTGTAATTATCTCTTCTCAAGTTCAACTACGATTCATAAGGATACTATACGAGCTTTAACAATACTCTATCAATGTCATAGAAATCAACAGTCCACAACCTCATTTGATGCTTTCTGAATAATCATACACATAGACATTAGTTGATGATAGCACTCAACTTCATGATCCTTTTGTTTCAACATCTGCTCTATGCAAACCATATAGCTTCACGTCAATAGGTTTCAAGAACATAATCAGTTATAATTTATAATATTACATGATTGTTATTAAGTCTTAAGCCAAGGCTTTTGACACTTTTGTTATCGAGATATTAGTATATGCAGACAGACCTAGGTAAGAACCGTTTCTTTTTAGTTAAGCTTTAGAATGATATGCTTTAACATTTTTATGTTACATATATTGCTAAATTTATTTATTCCTTCACTGGATTCCAATCATAGAGCAATTCCCTTTGTTGCTAGTGTGATAATAGCACAAATTTTCATGTGCTGATCAATTTACATTTATAAAACAGAGATATGAGCCACAATGATCTTATAGGGTCGCTTTCATGGACGCTTCCCTCAGTGCCACAACTAAAGTCCTTGTAAGTTTTCTTCTTTTTGACACTCTGCTACTACTAAACTAGGAGCCTCCTAGTCATTGTAATTGTTCCCCACCCCAAGTAAACCTGAAATAAATGGATCTTGTATTGTGTATTTCTTTCTAGGTATTTTGGCTGCAATAGGCGTATGAATAAAGAGGTTCCAGCTACCTTGAACAGTTCAATGAGTACAGAGTATGGACTTCCCACTAAAACAACGAAAGATTGTAGGTTAAGAAAGAAAAAATAAATGACTGATTTACATTGATGTTTCAGTTATGGAAGAAGCAAACCTGGAGACCCAGGAATTTCACAAAGACAGATCATCATTGGCACTGTTACATGTGGATCACTCGTGATTACTTTGGCTGTTGGAATTCTTTTTTGTTGCCGTTATAGAGGAAAATTAATACCCGGGGGAACATCTGATGGGAAGGGATACCTAACGACAACAAGTAAGTATATCATCTTAGATCTTTGGCACCCCAGATCTCTTTGCACATTCTAAAATACTGTTATCTCTCAAGACAAGGAGAGGTTTGCCTTTTGACCATTAAAATAAATGATAAATAAATAATCCACCCGAAGAGCATAGCATCAAATCTTCGAAGGTGTAACATTTGTGCAGGGCATGGTTTAAATTACAGAAAATCCCAAACATGCAAGACATATCTTCATGAGCCTCTGAACAAGTTTTGAAAAACAAAAAACAAAAGCCCCCAAAAAAAAACAAAACAACTAATCAGAATTAGCAACTCCAATGCAATTTTTATCATCCAATTCTATCTGAGGTGGATGACTTGAAGCTTAAAATTTTATACACCTCCACTATACTTGTTTTCCAGATCCTAGCCTCATTGCCCTTCGACTATAGTTTTCATTTGTGTATTTATTTGGGAGGTTTTCATTTTGCAACATATAACAAAAAGAAAGGATAAAAATTCTTGCATTCCAGTCAGGAACTTGCACACAAACTCGTATAAAAGAAAAAGGAACAACTTTTATTCCGTCAGGCAGATGATCATTTTAACATGTCAGTGCAAAGTATCTAACATTTCTACAACATATGCAGATTTAATTTTCTCTTTAACCAGTAAAGATGATTTCTTCATAAAGTCAGTATCCATTCAAACATTCACCCTGGAATACATAGAGGCAGCCACCGAAAAGTACAAAACTCTGATAGGTGAAGGAGGGTTTGGGTCTGTTTACCGTGGCACTCTAGAAGATGGTCAAGAAGTGGCAGTGAAGGTCCGCTCAGCCACATCAACTCAGGGAACTCGCGAATTTGACAACGAGGTACAATAAGGCCTTTTTTTTTTTTCGTCTTCTTCTTCTTGTTTCTTCTTAATGTATTGTAAGTTTCCATGACAGCTTCCTATATTATAATATCTAACTAGTCTATGATGCATCTGGCAGGTAAACCTGCTTTCTGCTATACGGCATGAGAACCTGGTGCCTCTTATTGGTTACTGTTGCGAAAAGGATCAACAAATTCTCGTGTATCCTTTTATGTCCAATGGCTCTTTACAAGATAGGCTTTATGGTAAATATCCCACAATTCTTTCACCTGATTTGCTTTAAACTTTCAATACCCCGTATTTCTAAAACTCAGTTTGACAACAGGGGAACCAGCAAAGAGAAAACCATTAGACTGGCCAACCAGGCTATCCATTGCTCTGGGTGCAGCTCGAGGCGAGTAAATCTGATGTTAAATTTTTTTACTAAGCAGTGCCAAATATAACTGATCCAGATATGAACTTGGCATCTTATTAGAAAGAAGAACAAAGTCAATAAATCACATGTTGAAAAAACAAAGATTAAGCTAATTTTATGTAAACACAGAACAAATTGAAGCATATAGAAGAAGCTAGGTGCGGCCATAGGTACTGATGCTAACTAGGATACTAAACTAACAGACTTCACAGTTTTTATCTTTAAGATATTGGGATGACCAGAATGATTACATTTTTTCTCATTGAGCAGGCTTGTCATATCTTCACACATTTTCGGGACGTTCTGTTGTACACAGAGATGTAAAATCAAGCAATATACTTCTGGATCACAGCATGAATGCTAAGGTAGCAGACTTTGGTTTCTCAAAATATGCTCCTCAAGAAGGAGACAGTGGTGCTTCTCTTGAAGTAAGAGGAACCGCAGGATATATGGACCCTGAGTAAGTAGATCTGGTTTCAGGATTTTGTCCTAAGAAGAATTTCTTACATTACTCTCTGTCACTTTGAATGAAAGATTTATTACTTGGCTGTCTCAATGTCCGATCATAAGTGTTGTGGTATTTAAGATCAAAATTTAGGTTTAGTAATCATATGCTAAAAAATGGCATGCACACTCTCTCCTATTTCACATCATCCTAGATTATTTTCATGTGCTACAGAATACAACTACAAACAAATTTTCACAAAAGCTGACATTTATACATATGTAGGTACTACACAACCCAGCAATTATCTGCAAAGAGTGATGTCTTTAGTTTTGGTGTGGTTCTACTTGAAATTGTGAGTGGTCGGGAACCTCTCGATGTACATAGACCACGGAATGAGTGGAGCTTGGTTGAATGGGTATGGTACAAGTACAAAATGTTTGTGATCATCATAATGCGGCACTAATAGAACAACAGTTTCACCCAATTGTCCCTACTCCTAAATGGCATTTATCTTACATATGATTATCCTGGAAAACCAGGACAAATCTAGAAAGCACTAAGGAAAAAACTTTGCATGCAGGCTAAACCATACATAAGGGCATCAAAGATCGATGAAATTGTGGATCCTGTCATCAAGGGAGGATATCATGCAGAGGCTATGTGGAGAGTGGTGGAAATAGCACTGTCATGTATTGAACCATTCTCAGCGAATCGACCAAGCATGGCTGATATTGTCCGTGAGTTGGAGGATGCTCTGATTATAGAAAACAATGCATCAGAATACATGAAGTCCATAGAAAGCCTTGGAGGATCCAATCGCTTCTCTGTTGTCATAGAGAAAAGGGTGGTACCCCCAACTCCATCTACTACAGAATCAACCATCTCCACCAAAACCTTGTCCCACCCACAGCCCAGATAGTAAATGGGTGAATGAGAATTCTTTTGATTCGTTACTGATAATTACTCTAGTCATGTAACATTCAATATGATAAAGGAGACAATAATAACTTCACAATGCACTTTCAGAGACTATGCATCTTGAAACTAAAGATCAACTTGCTTAGCCTCCTTTTTGTTGAGGGGTAAAAAGAACAAAGTCGGGTCACAATATGCAACTGAAAATATGGTATGGGTGGCAAACTCCGTTACTAAGTCAAAACCGAATAGCAAAGATTGCCTAGCTGTGACTATTTCAACCGATAATCATCAACGCTTTGACACTTCAAGAATGCATTCAATGGAACTATAAACATCTGTTTGGACCGGCACAAAGTGGCAAAGCAGGACGCGAGTTTAATGGTGAATACTCAAAGTTCAACCTAACAACTGCTAAGAGCTTCTATTTTCTCTTTTTGTTTTGTTTTTTGTTCTGTTAACAGTCATTACTTGGTTTCATAGTTCTTTCCAGGATCATAACATCAATAATTTATGTAAGGGGTTTAATATATTGATCCAATGGATATTCAGTTTGTAATATGACCACATAAGACTCGAGGGCTAGAATACTTGAAATTGATGCTTTTGTAAAGTTTTTGTCACGTTTAGCTCAAGAGACTGTTTCTTTAGGAGGCATTCTTCAGATTCAATCTCTTAAAATATTACTCGAATCAAAAGAAAACCCTCTCAAAATGATACTGACAGAAAACCTTGTTAGACCAGGTTTTGTGAAGCAAAACATCAGAAATGGCGAATCCGCTTTTCTTCAAAGTGTCATTCAAACGTTGATTGCATCAATGCTATTGGGGTAGAAGATGATGATGGTAGTGCATAGTTGATTTTCAAGAAGCTCAAATGGCAGATAATAGGTTTTTGCCGCACAGAATCCGTTTAAATATGTTTCTTGCTCCTTCGATGACCATCAAAATGAGAACAATATTGTATAGAACCCTCCATAGAATTATTCGCAACCCACAATTCATAGTTGCCATCTAGAATCAAACCCTTCCACGCAAGAAACTTATCCAAAATCTCCAATCAACTCATTCATAAGCTTCTCAAAATCTTGCTTAAATACTTAACCATGACCTTTCCTGTTTCTCAAATTATCCAACACCTCATTTGCAGCAAGAGCTGCACCCAAAATCCCTCTACCAGCATTATATCCGCCATCAAAGGCTAGAGAGAAAATCTACAAGGTTCATGCAAGATTTTATTTCCCAGAGGAATGCAGTTTTGAGTTATACGAGTTCAGATAAGCGGTTAGTACATTACTTTCCCCCCTCCACCAATGACTGTTTTATGCACCACACTAGGTGTTTCTATATGGCGAACAATGTATCCTAGAGAAAAAACATCATTGGAAGGAGAATAAAGAGATAACACGTAAAAGAAAGCTAAAGAAAGAAAACCCCTGGATTTGCATTCTCCAAGCTCTTCGGCGTTATGTTAAGGACAAATGACAAGCTTAGGATGGAGCGTGTTGTTAACAAAGAGATGGTGCAATTTGCTGCCTCAATACTGATAAAACCTTTTATTAAGTATCAATTGCATTTTATTCTGATTGTGACATTTCATCGGAATTCGTATGGTATTAATTATTCTTATCTAGAGGAAGAAATCCAGTTTCTGTCAAAATTATGAGCTTCCTTTTTCCCAAATACAAAATGCATGGTTAAAAAGTGAAAAATTCTGGATTAGTTGAACTATGCTTTTTATTATTCCATTCTGCTTCTCTCTATCTTGCAAAACATCCATGAAGCACCTGTAATAGTTTGTAAATTCTTCATGATCTAAGTAAACAGAACAGCACTTACCATCACTATAATTAAGGTGAACAATTTTGGCGGAAATCAAGTGATTGAGTCCGATATAAAAGCATGATTTTACATATGAAACAAAGGGGACAAGAAGCAGGGAGAATATGAGAATGGCTGTAATCTTACAATGTAGCATTTCATGAAAACACATTATGACATTCGAAGGAACCAAGTTAAAGGCGTTGCAAGAGGACAAACAAGCTAAGAAGATGAGAAGTATAACATTTCGGTTTTTCATAAGCCTTTGGGTGTTCTGTGTCAATTGAATATAGACTATAGTGAGCCCTACATGAAGGATAGATATATGAGCCAAAAAAAGGCAAATCAAGAACTAGATTTATATGATGAAGCATGGTATTACAGATATACTTTACTATTCAATTGACTTATGGATCAAAAAATTTGCTCACATTTTTACAATATAGGTTGGAGGGGGCCTATAGGAAAGCTGTATTACAACAACATGATCCAGGCAAACATCATGTGGTAAATAAAGAAGGGTTGGCTGATGCAGTGCCCACTTGAACTTCAAGGAGTTCAAGTCGACGCTCTAAGACATCAAGCTTCTCATTCAATGACGCCAACTTGCCCTTTGTCGTAGCCTCTGAATGAGAAAAATAAAATTAAATGGGCGTATGACATTATGAACACCAGAAAAACATAAATTACATATCACACACATATCTAAACTCTGAGGAGATTAGCATATCAAATCAAATTATCGCACACAAATATCACCCACACAGAAAAGCAAATCCTTCTAAGTAAGCGAATAGGATAACCAGAAAGGCGAAGTAATGAAAAAGAAAAAAGGGAAAGCAAAATGAGAGAGAAAGGATGGGAATTTGCATACCAAATTGCACAAGGAATTCGAAGAGGCGACGAACGTTGAGAGAAATGTGAGAGATGAATTCCCGGTTCTCCCAGTCAGCTTGCACCGCTATTCCCACGTTTACTGCGTTTGTTATCCCTCCTGCTCGAGCCATCCTCTTCCCAGATCTAAACGTTAGCTAACAGCGGAGATTGCGGAGAGGGAAGATGCCACAGTTCACAGTACACCCACCGCCGAAAACCCAAGTTAACCAAGACTAAACGTACGGATTCGACGATTTAGTGTCCGTGGGTTAACAATATTTAAAAAAAATTAAAATAATTTTTTCCCTTCATTTTAATCTTTTAACTTGATTTCTTTTTTCTTTTATTTTTTTTAATTATATCAAGGATCATTTTAAAACATTTTAAAAAAATAAGATATTGTTTTGGAACACTAAAAAAAAATTACAAAAAAAACATATGAAACAATAAATAAAAAAATTAAATTTGTATACAATTTTTTATATTTCTACTATAAAATTTTTTTATCAAAATATAATAAATGTATGAGTTTTCAATAATAATATAACAGATATATAATTTAATTGAAGAATTATACACTTATTTGTAAGAATTGTATACATATCATATTATTATTAAAAAATTATAAATGTATAGAAAACTTAATAATAAAAATATTAATAACTGAATGTATGTTTTTTTTTCTTAAATAAAATTAGAAAACAAAAATAAAAGGATCAAATTAAAACAAACAAATTAATTAAAAGATAGAAATAAAAATTATATTTTTTTATTTTGTATAAAGAGAAGTACCAAAGCCTACATGCTAACCATGCAAGGGAAATACTAAGACAGATCTTCTGAAGGGGAAGTGTGCACTTTCATTTTATTTTCATTCAAAAGAAATTATTAACGAAATAAAATAAAAAAGGAATGAGAGATAGTTAAGGAAACTTCAGGGATCCTCACTTGATAGGATCCCCATTCAGGAGATACCCACCTCGCACTCCTGCAGGTCCTCTTAAAAAAATCTCAATACAGCAATTAAAGGGATCCATAAACAAGTGTTCTTCCAAGCTAAAACTATGGGAAAGATGGGCAAGGGCATTAACAACCTGACTGCCATCTCTAAATGTGTGCGCAAGCTGCATAGACCAATCTGTCTCTATCCTCCTACAAAAATAAATTTGGACAATCGAAATTATATGTATATATATATATATACATATTTGTTTATTTAAAAAAAATAAAATATAAGATAAAGACAATCTTTTAATTTTAATTAAAAGAACTGTTTATTTAATAAAGGTTAAAAAAATATCTTTATTTTTTTTATTTTCTTAAAAATAAAAAATCAAAATGAAAAAATAGATAGATAATTGAGAATTTAAAAAATTTTAAAAATATATAATTTAGACTGTTTAAATCTTATTTAGACAATTTAGATTTACTCCTCTTGCATCTCCATCAATGAGACAATCTATTTGCCTCTCCATGAAGCCTTTAATCCAAGCAACCAGCAAGAGAATGGTTGTCATCGCAACCATTCTTTACTAAGTGCAGCACCACATCTAAGTGTGTTTCAATAATCAACCCTTTTGCCAAGCTAGTTACAAACCCATTAAGAGAGCCCAAAACTCATCAATTTATTCGAATAAACAGATAGGGAGAGATCGAATCGCTTAAGTACTTCATTTTTCTCACCATTTCATAAAATTTTCATAGATAAGGGGAAACACTATATGATAACATTGACTAAATTCAAGGGGAAACCAATTACATAAAGTGTATCTTCAAACAAAACCTGAGTTAAGATAGTCATAGGTTTTCTCTAGATTAATTTTTAAGACCCTCATGCCCTTTTTCTCCTTCTTATGATGCATGGAATGAACAACTTCTTAAGCAATCACAATATTATTGCTTTTGTGTTTGTGCGGGACAAAGCTATACTGATTTGGAGAGATGCAGTGTTCCATGCGTCTCTTCAGCCTACAAACAATAATCTTAGTTGTAGCCTTGTATATGACATCACAAAGGCCAAGGGCGCAGAACTGCTTCACTAATCACTAACTTAGGGTTGTCAACTTTAGATATAAGAACTAGTGGAGTTTATTTAATCGTTTCCATCGAAGTTGGATCTATAAAATTGTCTTGAATCAATTTGCACACCTAATGGCTAATAATATCCTAGTAACAATGAAATTATAAAGCATGTAGACCACCATCACCTAGGGTTTTAAGTGAAGCCATACTAAAAATGGCGTCCTTTAGCTCATCAAAAGAAACCATACTTACTGGTTGTCTGGCTTCGTCGGGCAGAGAAGGAAAGCTTGGTTGAATAGCAAACTTAAAAGGGTCCCCTTGTCCTTATTGTAAATAGAGATGAAGAAATCGGGTTTTTGACAGTGTTGGTACAGTGTCAAAAATTATTAGCTACGGTGTTTAGACGTAAAAATTATTAATCAGGATATTTAATTTCTTTTTAATTTTTAATAGAAACACATAGTAAGTCACTTAGATTTTCTTAAAATTTATATAATTTTAAAAAAATTAGGAGAGTATAGAAGAAAATACTCCACCTTCCTTATTTTTTTTTTTTAAGAATAACCTTATTTGATACGTGAATTATTTGGTGATAGAAATGGAAATGAAAAAAATAAATAGAACATAAGAAAAAAAAATTTTGTTTGATAAAAATGGAAAAGAAAAAAAAATATGATTGTATTATATTATTTGATTGGATGAAAGTATAACAAAATAGAAAGTAAAAATAATAAAATGACAAAAATATCCTTACATTATGTCAACTTCATGTTTTGCCTCTTTATACATACACACACACACACACACACACACACGTATATTTGGTAAGAATTTGTTTCGCAATTTTTTTTTTAAGAAAATTTACGAATACATTGCTTGTCTTTACAATTTTGATAAGAGTGGTTTTCACTTGTTTTATTTTTTTACCATAAATTTTTTTCATAAACTTTCTAATAAAATTCTTCAAGAGTTTGAAAGGAAAACATTGTTATGGATAACCTTAATTAATAATAATAATAATAATATAATTTTACTTTTTTGGTTTATATTTTACTATAATATATATCACAATAATATGTTATTTGTTAACATAATATTTTTTTTTTAATTTCAAGAAAAAATGTATATTATTACTCTTTGCAATAAATTTACACACACACACACACACACACACACACACACACACACACACACACATATATATATATATATATATTAATTTGTAACATATAAAAAATTACAAATGTTTAATATTATTTGTATAACAAATGTATATATTTATTAAAAGTTTCATATTATTAGCCTAACTTGGTTAAAGAAAGTTTTGAATATATAAATATATATAATGCTATAGTATAACTACACTTTTATTTATATCATAAATTGTATATTATTTTCCCTTTTCCTTTAAACTGTGACCAAAATATAAATACAAAAATTTGTATATAGGAGAAAAAAAGAAAAACTTATTGTTAATGGCAAAAGGAGAAAAAAAAAACAAAGAAAAAGAAAAGAAAAAGATAATAGAGAAAACAAACAAAGGATGATTGAATGAGACTTTCTATTGCAGCGCAGTTGGAAATTGTCCAACCATCATTTGGTAGTTAGAGACATATTCCAACTACATTGCAGTAAGAAATTTTTGACTACTGCAATTGTAATTTCTCATTTTACTTGACAATTATGATAGGTGATACAAAATTTTATTATTTCAATGGTTAGATGAGATTTTTGTTAGTATATTTTATAATTTTTATAAAAAATGTTTAATTCACATAAAAAAACTAATAATAAAGCTAAATTTTCGAACAGCATAATCTATAAAACAAATTTTGGTTTGCCTATATAAGAACAAATAAATAGTTAAATACTTTCTATTAGTAATACTTGATAACATGACAGATAATTGAGTTACGTAAGCCATAGAACTACATTTAATTAATACAAGTTGTAACAGTAAAGCAATAAAAATAGAGCTGTACCAAGGCGAAAGATTTTTAGAATGGTGTCGAAGGTTGAGAAGATGAATAATATTAAATGGAAAAAAGAACAAATAAATATATAATAGGGTAAAAATATTAATATATTTTCATTTAAAAGATGGCAGATAAAAATGGTGCGGTCTAGAGCATACAATATACCTTCTTTTTGTCTCAATTTTCATTTTTTTATTATTGACACGTATCAAACAAATTTTAATAAAAGAATCCGTCCGTTGTTATACCAAACAAGGCAACAAAGTCAGCATTAAGTGAAAATAAAAATTACCCCATTCATTGGATGGGATAATTGGTCACGGGATCGCATCTCGTCACCAAATTCTTTTTTTTTCAAACAAAATTATATATATTAATGTTTAGTTTAATATATATATATATATTATATTAATTAAAATATACATTAATTAATATAAATATTAAATACATAAATGTGATATATTTTTTTATTTACTACTTAATATACAATTTTTATTAGTGTTTACGATTTAATATTTTTATTTTTTTTATAAATTTTAAAAGTAACAAAGAGATAAATGTATTATTTAAAAACATTAATATCATTTAAGTTTACTTACTTTAAATTGAGTTAAAAAAATTGATATCCACACATTAAAAAAAAGGTAATAATAGCGTATTTTAATGGGAAAGGTAGTGCCTAGAGGATAGAGACGAGTGAATTCGTGCAGTATCATATGTTTAGGAGTATTTTATTTTTTTGAATTGCACTTTGAAATAAAAAAATAGATATAATTTCTAAGCATTTGCAATCAAATTTGTGTACGGATAATTATTAATAAATAATGTGTAAAAAACTTTCAAAAATTAAATTTATATTTTTAAGATTAAAAAATTAGATAATTAAAGTATTAATTTTTGAAAATTAAATCGTATATTTCTAAGATTAAAAAACTAAACAATTAAAACAAATATTTTTTAAGAACACAAACTAAATTCCTTTTAATTTTTTTATAGTCCATCATCTTTACATAGTAAATATATGTTATTAATATTTTATATTAAATAGCAAATAAAAATATATATTAAATGTACATATATATATTTATTAAACTAAAAATTACTTTATATATATATATATACACATACATAAATTTCATTTAAAATTGATATAATTTTTTAGAAAAAATTAAGGAAACTGAAAAAAGATACTCTATGTTCTTTTTTTTTTCTTTATAAATAATTACTGAATGCAGACTTACCAAATCCTTGTTTAGTACAAATAAAAATATCTGGTATATCCTGTGACCAATGTTTTTATAATTTTTTTTAAAAATGCAATGCGGCTTACTTTGTGTTTTTATTAAGAATTTTAAAAAATTAAATATCATAATTAATTATTTTTGCAATTGAGCATTGTAGCTAATAATTTTGAATACGTAACATAGTGCCAAAAAGCCTGAAGAAATCTCTTGCCAATCTTCAAAGCTCAGTTACATCTTGCAGCCATTGCCCATCTTCAGTTATAAGGCTAACAATTTTGTTATGCTTCCATCTAACAATAGTGGAAGAATGAAAGTATCTACTGTAGGATCAAGCTATACACTATAATTCTTTTTCATGTCATTTCCAGACTCCTCAAGAATAGGGCGCTTATGATGACGCGAGAGAGAGTTTTTAAACGTATGTCTTTCAAATGGTGCATTTTAATGAATTAAATGTATTAATATAATTAGTAATTTTTTATCATATGAGTAATGATTTTGCAATGTACTAATAATGTTTAACTAATATTTTAATAACAATTTATAATTATCAGTGTCTTAAACAAATATTATTTGTACAATTAAAAGATTTTACTAATTAGATTGATGCACTAAATGCACGATTAAATTTGCCTAATTTTATTTCACTGTTTGCTAATTAAGAAGCCAAAGATAATCTTTTCTTTTGATTTTTTTCAAAATAAAAGGAAAAAAAAATTCTCCCTAAAATAATTTAAAAATCCATACAACAATATATATATACTCAATTCTTTATATTTTTATTGTTAAAATTTTTAATTAAAACATAACAAGTATATAATTTTTATAAATAACTAGATAATTTTTTAATTAATTTATATACTTATTATATTTAAATTGAGATACGCAATAATAAAAATACAAATATCTGTTGTTTCAAATGTGGTTGGTTATATTAGATCTCCCACCCACCCTCAAGTCACAACTAGAATTAGTTAGCCATCCACTCGACCCAAGGCATGGGATAGTTGATGTTGTTAGCAAGTAAGCCTTGTTTGATATGACAATGGAAACTGAGAAGGAAAGAGAATCCGTTGAAAAAATATGTTTGATATACGTCAATCATAAGAAATGAAATTCGATATGAAATTCTGTGCATTTTCTCAATCTTTTTCACGCTCATTTTCAAATGGAAATACATTTATTTTTTTACCCCATCATACAAATTTTCACATGAAAATATATTTATTATTTTTAACTAATTACAAAGTTAAAAAAAATATTTTCATAATTTTTAATTAATTATGAAAAAATAAAATTAATAATATTTAATATTAAAAATAATAAATTATATAAAAAAACTGATTGAATTTTAAATGACATAAGTCAAAATTGTCAGGAAACAATGTTTTAAAAATTTTTGACTGAATTTTAGTTTAAAATTAGTATTTTTAATTGAGTTTGTAATTTTTAACTGAAAATTAAAATTAGTAAAAAAAATTTGACTAAATTTCAATCGAAAAACAATGTCGACTAAATTTTAGTTGAAAATTGTCTTAACTAAATTTAAGTCAAAACTGATTTCCGATTGAATTTTCAATTGCAAATCTTCAACTAAATTAATTAATTAATTATATTATTATTTTTCTTCTAAAACAATTTATTATTTTATTGTATATATTAATAAACATTAAATTAATATATGTAAAATATTAAAATAAATAATTATATATATATTTTAGAAAATTTATTTTTTAGGAAGATAAGAGTATTTTTGTCATTTTATTTTTTTCATTTTCCATTCCATTCTACTTTTATCCTACCAAATACTCTAATACAGACATATTCTTTTTCTTTTTTCACTCATACCAAACAAAATTTTTTATTACATTCTATTCATCTTTCCATTTCTATTTCCATCACCAAAAAACTCTTAATCAAATGAGACCGTAGTTTTTCATTTGCAAAATCAACTAATTAGGTGTAAATGCCTTTTTTTAAATTTATTAAAAAAAACTCTTAGCAATTATGACCTTTTTTAGATTTAGACCATTCTATTCTTTTCTTATTAATCCCATTTATAAAAATGTCACTTCAAATTTATCACAGTTTTTTTGGCTTAACACTCATTCATCATTCATCTGGATACAATACATAACAGAATTTGAAATAAAATCTCCATTATTTAGCTATCAGAAAAATAAATAAAAGGATTTAAATTCTAAAAGATAATAGTTAAAAGGAAAAAATTTTTATTGAGAAAGAACTTCCTAATGACTAAAATTTAAAAAAATATTATTTTCTTTATTTTTATGGATTGTCATATGCTCTGAATATATCTTTCAAAAACCAGCTGCATATTGCTGACTAGAGTCAACTCATTTGACCAAAAGGATAAGATAATAAAAGTTTTGTAATCACTCGTGCCATTCCGTATGCCTTGTCCCTACAAGGATCCTTGCACCAAAGTACTGGACAAGGCGCTAGAAGTTAGGCAGATGTAACAGCCCGTTTGGTACACAGAAAGTTAGGTATGAAAATGAAAAAGAAAAAGAAAAAAATAATTTTATAGATAAAAAATTACTGAAATATCCTTACTTTTAATGATTAGATAATAATTAAATAATAATTGATAGATAATATTAAATAATAATTGAATAATAATTAAAAGGGTAAAATTAGAATTTCCCTTAACTTTCCTTTTCCTTTTCCGTTTCCCACCGGATACCAAACATGCCGTAAATGAGCTTAAAAAGCAATACCAGGCATGTCACTAACGCCAACAGTATTGTTAACACACCTAGTACTAGATCAAGAGCGAAGAGGAAAGACGATGGAGGAGTGCCTATATATAGTTTTAAATTCAGAGAATCTAAATCCTAAAACATTATCTTCCTAACCATCCCCCCCCCCCCTTCCCAAAAAAAAATAAAAAATCCATACTAATAATATCAAGTTGCTAAATATACGTCGGCAATGAATATCTCAGAAAAGTCAGCCGAGACAACCAATACTTAGATGACATATAGCGGGAGATTACTGACTTGTATATGGAATCAGAGAAAGAAGATTTTACTTGCATTGAATACTGTCGATGTATCTCCAAGTGCTTCTATGATGCAAATTATTCAATCAAGAAGAACTGCTCCTTCTTGCATAATAAAAATACAAGTGAAAGAATCCCATGTTTGGATGATATGCCTATTGAAATCGCAACACTCCGCCCATAAGTAGGGCAGGACATAGGTCACAGAGAGCTGTGTAACGAGTCTGTCTTTTCCAAACCTCATACAAATACAAGGTTAGGCCATGAAATAACAAAACATTGGAGCTCACCTCTGTCTGTCTCTCCCTAACCGAATAGAGTGACGGCCAACTCTATCCTGAAGCTGCAACAGGTAATAGGCCATTGTGCCTGAGCAACGCCTCTGGCGATGGTTCTCGGCCACGGAATTTTACAAAGACCTGTATGCAGCATCGTTGATATGCTCCAGGCATTAGATAAAAACATCAAGATGCTTAATCCACACAGGATAGCCATATCCATTGAGATGATTCTTAGGAAATCATTTTATTAACAAACTGCACAAACAGAATAATGATGCGGAGTTCAGATATACCTCCAATGGTGCCTTGCCACCACCAAGAGCAAGAATGGACTCTCGGAACCTCTGACCTGTTTCTTTCACGGCCTATGCAAATGCATAATAATGGTCACGGGAAAAAAACGGAACACTATAAACAAATAAGTTTCAAAGTTTTCCATAATGGCTAACATCCAAAATCACAAACATGTTCCTACGTGTAACGATAAGAAACAGTTCCTATCGCCCATTGAGCAAAAGGGAGAACAAAATGAAGTTGAAATGAGAGAATAGGCTGAAGAAAGTAGAATATAAAATGCTATTGCCTAAAAGCCTTACACTCTTCGCAGAGCATAATACCCTCCTTACCAGTTACCAGCATAGGAAAAACCAAAGTCCAAACCATTAGAGTCACAAACACCATAGTTTCAAGACTGCTGTATGAGTGCAAGCAAACCCCATTATTGCCAAGACAGCAAAACTCCAGCTAGTTTCACCATGTTCTAAATGGGTATTTTTCGCAGACAGTGCAGGAAACTTATTTATAAATGGTTGTCAATTATAAGACTTCATGTTTACCAATGGTAACTTCAATTAAACCATGATTGCTAATTGTGGTGACAAAATTGTGCACAGCACCGCACAAGGGGCATAACTAAATCCTCCAATGATCTGACAATATGCCATGAGTTTAACAAATTATGTTATTTGAACAAAAATTTAACAGGCAATAGAAGGAGATGGACCACACTATTTATCTTCCAATGGCTAAAAAAATTAATTTATCTTATTACTAAACTCATCAAATGGGAGATTTAGAAGATTAAACACAAAGACAAGTTTCTGAAGCAAGAATCCAATCCTTATCGACAGGGTTTTCAATATAATACCTTGCTGTCATCCAACCCAGCATCCTCAAACGCAGAGAAAGCATCTGCAGACAACACTTCAGCCCACTGTATAATAGACATATTCACCATAAGATATAATAATAAAAGTGGATCACACTGTCAGAGAGCCTTACAACTTCAGAAACGTGCTTCAATATTAAATCAATTCAGAATACCTTGTAACTGTAGTACCCAGCTGCATAGCCACCTAACCATCACAAAATCCAGAACATAGACATAAAGTTAGGTTTCAGGGACAAATAACAGAAAATAATAGCAGGGTTTCGAAAATATACAAGAAGCAGAGCAAACCTGCAAATATATGGCTAAAACTACAAAGGAACCTATCTTCTGGGAATGGAGGAAGCACTTGAGTTCGCTCACAAACTCTCCGGTCAACATCATAGATAGATTCTGATCCCCCTGGAACATATCTTGTATGGAGCTCCAAATCTACACTTGCAAATCTTATCTGCAAATCATATTTTACTGGTAACAAATTAGAAGGCATGTCATGTATTTCAAGACATAACTAATGTAACAAGGACAGTAAGGTCAAAATCAGCATAAAAACTAGGTACACTAGATAAAATATTGAAGCATTGCATACAAGCTACGTAGTTTACTAAATAGAACTCAAGGAAATGGCATTATGATAAATGCAATCATAAATTCAATTTTATTAGCATTTTTATTTACAGCACTTGTAATCAGTTTAATTACATCCTTCAGACACATAGAACTAGAGACAACCCCCCCCCCCCCAAAAAAAAAAGAGTTCTTCGAATTATAAAGCTAAGCAATTGCAACAAGGTATTTGTACTGAAACCCTGTCTTACATAATTTATGACAAGTATGTCTCAGTGTGTGTGGGTGTTGCCTTCACATTCTAAATGGCTGCTAAAAGTATTATAACTAATCCTGGGAAAAAGAAATTTCCTCCCTGCCCCCAAATAAATAATGAGAAGAGACAGCATAGACTATTCCAGATCCAAAAGAACAAAAATATTATCCCATAAGAACTGGAAACAAAGGATATATTTCTGTTCCAATTGCACAAATTTTTTTATCATCTTGATGAAGGAAGGAAAAGCCTGGACAAGTACCGTTCAATGCCATCAAGAACAGGACCAAAAGTTAAATGCTAAATTAATGAGAGTAATAGAAGTAACTTTCAAATGCAAATACAGAAAGTAATAAGCAGCCAATGTATTGTAATGACCTGTCGAAGACTGAGACTACCAGCACGGAAGGTCCTAGCAGCAACAAGTTTCAAATATACATCTTCAGGGAGACTCTCCCCAGTTTCGAAGTGCTTTGCAATGCCCATTAAAGTCTCTCTGTAAGGAGCAAAAACATCATAAATGTCAAGATACATGATATTATATTAAAAATAAAATTTTTATGAAAGTCATTGAAAAGAAAAAAAGAACAAAAAGGGGTTAAACTACAAGTATCAATCTGCAAAAGAAACCACCAGATGGATAAATATAGTGCTAAAATGGACCACATCACTGGAAACCTCTTGTCAATAGCCCAATGATTTTCCTCTTCCACCAAAAGATGAAAAGAAAAAAGGAGGTTGATTATAAATCAAGGGCATGCAGCACCATGCCTAAGCACAACGAAAAGTTGAAAAGAACTGATTTTTCAGAACTGTTATTTACTTCAATCAAAAGAAGGCCGAAGCACATAATTATATTCATTAGGTGTACATCCATGTCCGGTTAACACAATAGTAAGGATTATAGCAATATCCATGAAAGACAAGTATATTAAAATACCATGAACCTATGTTCTTAATTACCTATGGTAACACCAGTTTTCCATGAACTGAGAAGGTAATTCAACAGCATCCCACTCTATCCCTCGAATACCAGCAACCAGACCCTCATCTTGCTTAGTAAGCATATGTTGAAGTGCATGACCAAATTCATGGAAGACAGTCTCAACCTGAGAAAGAGGAAAGGGAAGAAAAGAACAATTAATTTGTCACCCTATTATAAAAACTCACAATATGCTGCTCATTCAACACAATTAGAATTTTAAGAACTCTATTGTATCTCAGTTTAAACTTAATGAGAAGTGAATTTTTATTAGATTCAGTTGGTTGCCGTGTGAGTAGTATAACAATTGGCAGAAACATGAGAACATTTAATGGTACGACTTGTTTACTACATGACTTTTCCCAGTTGAATTTTGAAAACCATATACAAGTCAAAATTTGATTTCAATACAGGCAATTGCTTGGACAAAACAATTCTCTAGAACTTCCCAATCTGCAAGGATATTGATAGAATTATTAACAAGATGTAGAATGTAGAACTTTAGTGTTACTAATCAGGGTCAGTTTCATTCAAGTAGACACTATACAGACCTTGGCATAATTGATTTCACCCTCATAATTAAGTACTAAAGGTTCCTAAGTTAAGCCTTATGTCCACTAGCCAGATTAAGCCAACAAATTTGACATCCAGCCCATCATTTACATAAGAGGAACATTTTTTGACCATTGTTTACTCGAGGAATTTTTTTTTTTCCACAAGAAGTTCAATCTTTGCCATATGTCCTAGTATACAGAGCCAATAGAAAAATAGTGAGAGAAACCATATGTGTGCATTTTAACCAAATATTAAAGCCTAGGAACTCTTAATGAGTGCCAATATGACAAACTTAATCTAGTCCAGCCTCTAACAAAGAGCTCAAAATTTTTTAAGTGAATTAAGACCAGACACTCCCAGTGGCAATTAGTGTAGACATCAAGAACATAAATGACAGAATATATATATATATATATACACATATATAGCATGGCCTAAGCTGCAGATTTTTTTGTGTTTTACAAATAACTATCACAGCTACACAAGATAAAATAGATAAATACAACAAAAAATGAAATTACCTCCCGGAATGTCATTAAACTCGGCTTATCCCCTATAGGTGGTGTTTGATTACACACCATGTGGGCAACAGGCAACCTTATAGTGGTACCATCACGTGATAATACACGACTGCGAGCAAGAACTTCATCCATCCATGCACCTTGTCTTTTTTCGGAGGGACGACTATATGGATCAAAATAGAAGTATGCAATAGGACTGCCCAATGAATCTTTCACACAATAGAACCTAACATCTTTATTCCAGACCTATATATATAAGAATATTCTGAGTCAGAAAATTTAAAATCGATGTTACCCAGCCAGTAAACAGAACCAAGAATATCTGCCTTTTATTACCAGAGCTAGACCATCAGCTTGCTCAATTTCAATGCCAAAAAGTTTCTTTGCAAGGTTAAAAAGTCCATCCATAACCTTCGGAAGAGAGAAATATGGACGCAGTTCTTCCTACATGACACAACACCAGAATCTGAGCATTCCAATGTGAATAAAAAGTTTCTCAATTACAAAAGAAAGGCTAAAACAAGATCAGAAGTAACAGAACCTTGAAACAGTCTGTTCATTATACAAGGGTGATTAATAGTTTCAGTTGCAAAAGAAAGGATGAAACATGATTAAAAGAAACAGAACCTTGAAAGAGTCTATTCATTATTCAATAGAGTAAACAAAGATTAACAAGCCATAAACTACGATTGAGGAAGGTACTCATTTATATGGCTGTCATAATAAAAATGACAGATTCTCAACTCTGTTCAACCTGATACCTTCTAGAGAATTCAAATCACCTAGCAAACCACAGACAGAGTGAGACAATCAAGTGGACCCATAATTTATGAGTCAGGTGGGCCCACCAGATTTTGTCACACTACAATTACATCCTCTGCTGTACTGCCGTTTAGAATTCACAAGGTACAATAGAACAGATTTGATGAACTTTCCTATAAAAAAACATGCGGAATGGAATTTGAACAGTGTTGCAACCATTCCAAATTTGGTTATTATCTTGTCTTCCAGTCAATAGTCACCTCACGTCCTCAAAGTGTCCCTTTCACGACAATTTTCTACCTGTGCACCTGCACGTGAGAGAGAGAGAGAGAGAGAGAGAGAGCAACCTCATTAATGTCAAATTTTGATTCACGAAGCCTCTCACTCCAAAAGCCAATGTCCCAATGTGTCAAATCATCAGCTTCCAATGCACCTTGACTTTTGGAGAATTTCTTAAGGTCTTCCAAATCTGCAGGTAAAAAACATACAACACTTATGCTCTTGCATGACAAAAGGAAAGGACTAAAATAATAAAAATATAACAAGTTGCATTGTACAAGAGACAGTCACTTGAAAGGTATATGAAACTTCAAGAAATATCAATATTTAGAATCCTGCACAAAATACATATTTCTTTACCCTATCTAGATAAATGACTTTCTTCTCTACCAGCAGAACTATTTGAAACAGAAAACGACAAACTCAGCCATCAACTTGAAGAAATCTATATGCCCACACAATACTAAGGAACAGACAAGAACTACATGCTATTTGGAGTATGATCCAAACATCAAATCAGAACATAGGAGACTACCTTGTACTGCAGGATCCCAAGAAGCTCTACGAAGTTTTTCTAGAAGTTCTTCAGCTTTATCAACAGTGGCCATTTTAGTTGCCATGCTTACCTGTGGGTTACACATTAGCAACCTACAATAGGACTCACTATGATCTTAGTATGAAAATATTATACCTCAGCATAGTTATTATAGTTGAGAAGCTTGGCCTTCTCCAACCTAAGCTTTAAAATTTGGTCAATGATTTCTGTATTGTCCAAATCTCCACTAGATGCACGTTTTACAAATGCCCGGTAGACTTCCTCTCGCAAAGATCGATTGCGAGCATGTTGCATGACAGCCATATAACTTGGAGCATCCAATGTGATTACCCAGGGCCCATTCTCGGCAGTGGCATTTTCATGCCCCTGCACCACCAATCATATTAGCCCTCAATAAGGCAACCAAGTTCCACAAGTTGCGTGTGGGCAAAAGAGAAAAAAATGGGGGAAAAAAAATTCCACAAGTTGAGGAATAAATTAAAACTCATAACTGAATAACCGAATGAGTAATAACATAATATTTCAACAAGATATACCTTAGAAACTGCACTTTGTGCCGCCAATCCAAGAGCTGTAGCAGGTAATCCTTCTATTTCTTTCTTATCTGTGATCAACTTTTCAAACTTCTTTGTTGCGTCCAGAACATTCTCCCCAAATTTTTGTGTTAACCTCTCCAGCTCCTGTGGATGAAATCATGGTAAGCACAATTAAAACACACACACACACACACAGGTGAAACAGAAATCGTTGACACTTGAAAAGCTTATTTGGTGTGACATCAGTCATTTTACTTCACAGCATCATTCAAATAAACTCTAATTATAATGACAGCATATATGGATTGCTATAGTTGCCCCTCAGTGGCAAAAGATCATAAAATTGGAATTTCAATTTTCAACAATTCTATATGGTCCCTATCCTATCTTCATTTAGATTTTTCATGTTTTTTAGGTGGGACTAGTAATATCAGTTCATGCTGCTTATCTTGTTTACTTGTCAGGCATGCATATTCAAATTTTCAAAATATGGCAGATTACAAAGCCATTACCTGAGCTTCCACCATTGTCCGGAAGAAGTTCAGTTGCTTCCATAAAGCAGAGATAAGGATTTAACCCTAACCTGATGCTAACTTTCTGGAAAGTAATAACAAATATATATGTGTGTGTGTGTGTGTGTGTGTGTGTGTGTATCTACAAGAAAATGTGGGGGAAACAAATAGCACATGCTACATAAAGCCACTTTTCAGTGTTATAAAAGCACACCTGTTCAATTCTATTAAAATGCTCTTTTTTATCATCTTCAAGAGAAACACCATTAAGAACAGCCTCCTTTATTTGGTCTGCAAAGACACAAGTAAAATTGCCACTTAATAAAGTGAGATTACGTAAGTCCCAAACAAGATATTTGTCCAAGTCCAAGTAAAAGCAAAATGAACACTCTGAAATTAAGCTTTAATATATAACTTATTCAACAATTTTGCAAGACAATTCGCACAGATATTGAATAATGAAAGTCAGATATCAATAAGTAGAACACAAATTCAGACACTTAAAAAGCCCAGTACAGTACCAGATCAACATAGAGAAAATCCATGAGATGAGATAATTCCCACCAAAATAAATACTTTATCAAACATTCAGCATCTTTCACAACTAACACATAAACCACCAGAGATCGGAAGTCAACTACCAAATAGCAAAACGCTAACATCTAATTTTCTGTTTAGTGGGGACAGGGGAGGGGCTAGAACTACTATCTTCTACCCAAACCTAACTCACCCAACCACCTGATCTAAGCTCAGGAGAAAATTAACATCTTATGAAAATAAAACATGTACCAAAAAGAATATTTAATATAAAAACTGCGGTGATATTCTCCATGTTATGAAATAAGGATAAAGAAGATGAGAACAGGCACTTATATGTAACGCAGAGAGCAATTCAAGCAACTAAGTATGAAAAATAACACGCCTGCACAATAGCATGAGATATTTAAGTTACTGACTTTCAACTATACGTTTGCGAGCATCACTAAGTGTCTGCCAATCAGGAGATTCTCGAATAGCTTTGAATGCATTATAGATAGGTTTGCTTTGCCCCACTCTAAGAAAAAATTTAACCTTTTCTGCCTGCAAACCACAGTTAAGCGTTGTTAGCACAGCAAAAGTAGTGCACTACTGTTGACCAAAACCAGAAGAGTACTAAAGTTTTCACCTGATCAGCCAGTAGATATGGATATAAGGCAACAGAATAACATCTTGTAATATGGGAAACACTCAAATGTCAAGAGGAAAGCAAATAAATCAATCTCCATCAAGTTTTGCATAATAAACTAAAAATGAGGTGGTATTGATATAAGATTATGGCACTCCGACCGTATAAGTTTGGGTGGCCCAAAAAAGAATAACAAAAACACAAAATACCTGAACATCTTCAATGGCAGAACGAAGGTCAGAGTTATCCTTAACGGCCTTGAGATGATTGACAATCCCCCAAACAACGTACAACCGATCTAAAATCCTCTCCAACGGTTCGACAAGCTTCGGCCACGAAGGCTCCACGGTACGTTCCAATCCCTCCAAATCAACTTCCTACAAACCGCATTCACGCATACCGTCAAAATCGAGCGCATTAAAATCCAAGGATTCGATCATCGCAAACCCAAACAAGCGATCACACAAACAAACACAATCGAAAGAAGAATCCATTACAGGACAAAAGGCCCCAAAAAAGCAAAAAGACTCCATACCAGCTTCCTCAAGAGGGCACGAATCCCGGGTCGCACGTGTTTAGCTTCAATAACATCGAAAGGTGGGAAGTCAAAGTCTTTAAGAAGTGGGTTTCCTTCAGGGGTCTCCTCTAGTGGAGTGGTGGCCATTGATGAAGCAGAAATGGAAGAGCAAGTGAAAGTGCGAGAGAGCGATAGAGGTGCAGTGGACTTGTGAATGATGTCAAGGCAGAGGGAGAAAGAAGAAGACCAAAGAGGACAGGAATGAGATTTGGAGAAATGTTTGGGGGTTTTAGTGTAAAGAAGGGAATGAGGAGTGCGCGTAAGGAGTGGTTGGATGGAACGAGAGAGGGGGAAGCGCGTAGCCATGAGCACGTTCACTATAAGAAGGGCACCCAACACAGCTCTGTCTCTCATCCGAGACGTTTTCTAATGTTCGATTCACTCTTCTTTTGGACAGTTCGCACGAAAAATCTCGGATAGGCTTAAGCTTAAGGTAGATGCTCGCTTTCATTTACTTCAATCAAAAAAGATATTCCTGATTTTGTAGCATTTTCAAAGAGGATCATATTAGCTGCTATAATTCATTTTTTAGCACCATTTGCTAAACAAAATTTACCCACTCACGTGATCCAGTAGCCCCAGCCTCTTTTTTTTGTTTTCTCTTTTTTTGGGATAATGGTGCGAAACATACCGTTTCACATAAGTAAAATAATACATTTTGCACTTATTTTCTTTTTGCCATCACGAAGCACTAGAGAGATTGGATTCTCTCCACCAAATTCTCCCTCCACTGCCTCTCCACCAAAATCTGAACCATTGAATTCATTTCATGAAGTCTTACATGTCATTTTGAAAAACACAATCTTAACCATTCATTATTGGTGGAGAGGCAGTGGAGAGAGAATTTAGTGGAGAGAATCCAAGCTCAGCACTAGATGACATCATTCAATCTAGCCTTCTCTTCCGCGCATGCAGCATTCAACGTCTTCAACAATGAAGCAGGGGACTGAAAAAATGGGCTAATTTGAACCCAAAGAAATGAAAGGGAAAAAAGACAAATATATTGGCGCTAAATTTGTGATTGATAGGGAGGGAGAAAGCAAAGTATCATTGTCTAGAAAAGTAGTCATTTATTTTGATTATCATCTAGGATCCAGATGACACCAAACCGTTATCAACTATGACAATAGCTGCTATGGACACTGTTCCATTGGTGAGGGATGGAGGTTGAACCTATATTAGTGTTAAAGTCAATTTTTCTTATTGATGTTTGTATAAACACTTCGTGTTGACTATTCGATTATTTTACGTATGTCTATGTTGTGATGGCTTTTTATGCTTTTTGTATTTCTTTCCATGTTTCTAATGTGTTTTCTATATTTCCTAGTTTTCCCATGTGTTCTGTTTTTGATATTGTGTTTCTCTATTTCTATGTTTTGGATAACTGCATTTTGTATTAAAAGTGTTAAACTTTGATAGAATCTTATGCATAAGGCAAGGTTAGATTTGAAAATTAATTAGGTGTCATCTCTTAAGTTTTTTAAATATTTTAATATATAGTTTGATAAGTTTAACCATTTAACTTAAACTTTGCTAATTAACCATTATGAACCATGTGTGTTCTTCCCCATATAACTTTGTTAACCTCCAATGTAATCTATCCTTTTAATAATATTATTGTAGTTTGGAGTCACATGAAGAAAAAATAATCATTTTGCCTCATTAAGTGCTTATATACTTATAGTTATGCAAGTGTAAGGTTATAGGAATGTTGGATATTTAAAGTTGCTGCAAAAATAAATAAACTCAATATTTATGACATTTAGTATTTTGTTATATTTTCAGGTAGCATTTTGTTGTACTATGGGCATCTTATGCAACCTTGTTTGGAGGAAGGAATAACTTGCAAAGTGACAATGAATCACTCAACATAAGTGTCTTGCAATTGTTTATGTGATCGAATGAAAGAAGAGGTTGAGTTAATACTTGTTTTAACATATTCTGTATTAATGAATTTTAAGGAATGTGATGTCCTTAATATCCCATTGATCGGAGATGATAACATGGGAGATGATTGGAAACCTAGAGTAAGAATGGAGTTTGACAATGTCGAGAGGCAATTTTGGTTTAAGTATGACATAAAAGTCAATTTTAGAGTTCAAAAAGATTATTTAAACAAAAACAAGAAAGATTGCTCCTATTGATCATGTATATTTGTTTGTTGTAAAGAAGACCGAAAGGAAGAGAAGAAACATTCTACGTTATTCAATCTTTGACAAGATACAAAAATTAGGTGTAAGGCAAGACTAATACTATCAAACAAGAATAAAAGATTTTAAATGCATGAGTTTGTGGAGGAGCATAATCATATTCTGCAACACCCAAAAACAATACACATGTTGGCATGTCAACGTAAAATATCTAAAATTCAAACTCAGGAGATTAATATGGCCAAAGAGTCTGGACTTCATCCGAGAGCATCATTCCAATTGATAAGTATATAAGTGGGAGGTAGAGCCAATCTTGGGTATATAAGATTATATGTAAAAAATTATCTACGAGCTAGGAGACAAAAAACCATGGCTTATGGAGAAGTTAAAGCTATTGGCCAATATTTCTAGCAACAATTATTGAAAAATCCCTCATTTTACCATACATATCTACTAGAAACAGAAGAACAAATCACTAATATATTTTGGGCCGATACAAAAATGATTATTGATTATGACTACTTTAACAATATGGTATTCTTAGACATAACTTATTATACTAATAGTGCGCATAGGCTACTTGTTGTATTTGGAGGATTCAATCATTTTATAAAAGTAGTGATATTTGGGGCTGCCTTATCATATAATGAAACATCTGATTTTTTTTTAAGTGGCTATTCGAAAAATTCTTATAAGCATACTGCCAAAAAAGGCCTCAAACTATATTCACATATCAAGACCAAACAATGGCTAAAGCATTGTGTGAGATCATGCCTCAAACTCCACGTGGACTATGCAGCTAGCATTTAATGCTGAATGGGGTCAAACAATTAAGTAATTTAATGCAAGATAATTCTCATTTTTTGATCAAGTTCAACAAATGTGTGTATGAATACTCTGAGAAATCATAGTTTGAAATAGCATAGAGCATGTTGCTATCAAAATATAATGTTCATGACAATTCTTGGATTAGATTAATATATAATGTCAAGGAGAAATGGGTTGTATGTTACATGAAGCAGGCTTTCACTCTTGGCATAAGGAGCACACTACTCAGTGAAAGCTTGAATGCAACTTTCAAGGAGTACATAAAGTTAAATGTTGACATTCTTCAAATTTTCAAGAACTTTCAAAAGTTGGTGGATAAAAAATAGTACAACAAGGTTATATGTGAGTTTAAGTCACAACATAAAGTACCAATGTTAAGGGTAGTTCATTCACCCACTTCAATAACTTGCCTAAACTCTTACATCATAGTCTTTAATTTGTTCCAATAAGAGTTTGACATATTTTTTATTGCATATATAAAGCAAAAAATTGAAAGTCAACCATTAGTTAAATATGTTGTCACCATGATTGGTCAACGTGGTAAATGGAAGGTTTCATTCAATCCTAGTGGCAAGTCTATTTATTGCAGTTGAAAAAAAGTTTAAGACTCACGGTTGGCTTTTTTGCCACACTTTAAAGGTGTATAAGGCAAATGATGTTGAGCTACTTCTTAAACAGTATATCCTCATGAGGTGGACAAGAGATGCTCACAAAGGTATGATACATGATATGAAGGCAAATGAAGTTGAAGAAGATCCCATGCTAGATAACACTCGAAGGTATAGACAACTTTGCCCTAGATTAAAATGATTAGCATTTGAAGTTTCAAGCAGTGAAAAAACAACTTTACTTATTAAAAAAGCTTTAGAAGATTTGGACATACAACTAAAAGAGCTTTATTTGAGTCAAAGGTATTTAGACAACAATAATAAAGTTTTCTTCCAAAACACACTAAAGAGTAACATCATGCCACAAGAAAAGGGATTCAAAAAAAGAATTGGTCTCAAGAGGTAAAGATGCCTTAAAAGTTGGGTAAAGCTTCAATGCAAGAAGAAAGAAAAAAGTTTTAAGCGTTGAAGGTTCACGAACTCAACAACTAGAGTCATAATTTGTGGAATGTGGATTCATGCTTGCCTCTTTTTTTTTCTTTTTAAAAGCTATCATTCTTTGATTTAGTACTTGTATTTTTCCTTAAATAATGTTACTTTAAATAGTTCAAAATTTTTCATCTTTGTTACAGGTAATTGAATCTTTGAGTCAATGCAATTTGAATTTTCCTATTTTGCACCTCCATCAACATATGATTATACTAAAACATAGCCAAGTCATTTTAGTTTTACAAGATTCTTGATGGTAGAATTAGTTGAGCTCCAAGTGAAATATGTTAATTTTTGCATTTGGTATTCATTTTCTGATTTTTTCCCTTTGATAATATAAGCCCCACTTAACACTCCCATGTAGTCCCTTGGATCAGCAAATGTGAGTGATGATGTTTCATATGCCATCAACCAAGATTATCCATCAATATAAGCTAATTCATTATTGTATTACACACTTGTTAGAAATCAACTTTTGTTAATGCTCATCACATTTTGAAATATTCAAATTCAAAAGTAGTTGAAATACAAACTATTGTGCCATAATGAGTTTTATTTCATTTTCCATTTTGGAGTACATAATATGTTAAAGTATAAGGAATTTCAGGTACATCACCCTTGTTCATCCTAAATTCATGTTCACAGATTTCATTACAAAGTAAGCACATTCACATATTAGATGATATATCAAAATAGAATTCACAATTCAAATGTGGGACTAGCCAATTGCAGTGTATGGCAAAATGTAGCTGTAGTTGTTTTTTGTTCCTATTCTTTGTGTAGGCTCTATTTTAGCATATCCTTTGTTGCCTATATCATAATGGAGAAACCAAAAATGAGCAACCGATAAGGATGTGGGACTAGGCAACTGTAATGTATGGCAAAATGCAACTCTATTTGTTTTTTATTCCTATTCGATATGTAAGCTCCATTTCTCCATTCCAGCATATGCCTTTTGTTCTCATTCTACATATAGACTCCATTTCTTCATTTTAGCATGTCCTTTGTTTCCTGTATCATAATGGACAAACCAAAGATGAGCAACTAGTAAACCAACAACAATATGATGAGCATATCTTTTTGTAAATCAAGTTTGCCACAAGGATGTATTAAACTAACTTATGCTCCTATAACTTCATTACCATTCCATATGCTCATAAATTCACTTAAGCAAAAAAATGAAGACTCACATTGCCTATACTTCTAACCCAGATTCATTTAGGTAGATAAACGAAGATTCACTTGTAAGGATCAAGACTCGCAGGGAAAAATATTTACTAACCAAAACAAAAACCCCATGTAAGTATTCAATAGACAAAATGGATCAAATTTAATGTTTCCATGCTTAACTCCTATTAGATACTGGCCTCCCCAATAAACAAAATAGGTCCAATTCTAACATAATAATAATAAGATGCAAATTATGCAAGACATCATCAATGATTTAATCAAATTGAAGATGTGATTCGAGAGGTTACCTCTTAAGAAAATTCAATGCCCTTGTTTCAATTACTCTTCTTGTAATTGGACATTGATTCCGAATAGGGGGCTACATATGAAGAAAGGGATAAGAGTGAGACATCTAACAATAGCAACCTCGAGCGTATGAGATTTCAATGCCAGATTCGAAAAAAAGAGAAGTCTTATTTTTGGAATAAGCTAGATTGCTCTAATCTAATAGTAGCATCTCCCTCTCACCTTGTATTAGAGATTTACGATGAAGTCTATTTGAACTGTCTGGTGAAGAATAAGAGGAGAGATCACATGCATGTAGAACGAGCATGGAGAAAGGATGATACGCTCCTTTGCAATTTGTGTTCAACTTCGGGTCTTCAATGCTGCAATTTTTGGAGGGTAGGGTTGGATTACATAAACGAGTCTTTACAATCTGTGTTTGATTTTGGGTCTTTAGTGCTGCAATTTCAAGAGACACTGGCTTGATTG
Organism: Erythrophleum ivorense; assembly: GCA_026724425.1. Taxonomy (NCBI): domain Eukaryota; kingdom Viridiplantae; phylum Streptophyta; class Magnoliopsida; order Fabales; family Fabaceae; genus Erythrophleum; species Erythrophleum ivorense. The sequence goes on from JAIUCV010000089.1 coordinate 3,380,007, forward strand.
TGTAGACAAGCTAGTGTCATTGGATTACATGGACAAGTAGATTTTGTTTACGACATATAGTGCTCTAAAATGAATTATAGTAGCTAATTTGATCCTTTTTTCAAAGTGGATCATTATTTTTTTTAATCTCCATGTTGATAGAAATATGATTTTGTAAGATTTCCTTTCTATCAACCAAAAAGAAAAATGGGATTTTAACAATGAAAAGCAATGACTTATTTCTATATATTTTTATGCTCTAATACAATTGCTTTCACTACTTTATTCAATGTCTTAAACTCATGAATCTCTGTATCCAAACATCTCATTGTTATTTTGGCCACCCAAAAAAAATATCTCTTTGTTATTACTTATATTTTTTCAAGTGGTTATTTAGTCAAACCAAACTTGAAATTAAATTAAACAATTTTGTAAATTCTCTATAGTAATCTTACACTTACGACGGTAGAGATTTTTGAGTTATTTTCGTCTACTAAACTCTTGTGCACAAAATTATTTGCCCTATATGTTATAATTTTGAAAAAGTCAGTTTCTATATTTTACATTTTGTTTATTTTGAGAAAGTCATAGCCATCAACTTCCTTCAAATTTTTTATAAAATTATGATCAAAATTATACTTTTGTATTCTAAAACTTTTAAAATGTAATGGAAAAGTTTGGAAAAAAAATTTAATTCCTATACTATAACTTTTGCATATTGGATATATAATGTGTTAAGAAAGAAAAAATAAATTTTTAATGTACAGCCTAATAAATGTAAATATTCAATTAATTTGTAGCATTGTTATTTTGTTGAAAAAGTTACATTTAATGGCCTATATTTTGTAAAATTTATAATAAATGATACTAAAAATTGAAATTGCCTCTAAAGACTAAAATTATTATCAAGTTTTAAAGAACTTATAACTTGAGTTTGATAAAGTTACTATTGAATTTTAAAAAATTTATATTTCAAGTAATTTTGGTGGTAACTTTCTTAAAATTTAATTGTAATTTTTCTAAATTCTAATAGTAAATAATAGTAAATTTGATCCTTCGGAGTAATTTCAATTTTTAGAATATTTTGTTGTAAATTTTGCAAAACTTAGGTTCTTAAATATAATTTTCCTTTTTTTGTTAAATAATTATTTAGAAATTTTGAAATTAAAAAAATAGTTATTTTGTTAAAAATTTTTGAAGTTGAAAAAATTATTGAAGTTAATGTACAAAAATTTAAAAATATAAAATCTCTTAACAAATAATAATAAAAGATATAGGAATTAAAAAAAAAGTTATTCAAGAAAAATAATTTCAAACTTTATCTTTGAGCCTAGATTGAGAGGTCACACTCCACGGTAAATGGTAAGTAGCCGAACAGGAATAAATTGACATTAGTAAGCTAAAGCAAAATTTGAAAATGATTCTTTTTCTTATTTTAAATTTTTAAGAAACTAAAGTTAGTTTAGATGATTTAAAAGAATTGTTGTGATATAATGGAAAGTGACAGAAATTCAAACTCTAATCTACATAATTTATTTTTATTAAAATAAATTTAAAAATACTTAATCATTTTTAATTAAAAATAAGTAGTTTTTTTTATTTTTTTTCACGTAATTAATTCTGAATTTCTATATCTTTTATTATTATTTGTTAATAAACTTTATTTTTTTATAAATTTTGTATATTTACATCAATAATTTTATTAATTTCAAAAAAATTTAACAATTTTTAAAAATTATATATTTTTCTAAATAATTAGTTACCAGACAAAATAGCTATACTACAAATTGATTGTGTATTTACATTTACTAAGTTATTTTTTTTCTATTGTATTATATTAAAAATTTATTTTTTTTATTTTCCTACACATCATATATCTAGTATAAAAAGCTTTATAAGGTAAGAAAATAAAATCTTTTTCCATGCATTTTCGCTACTTTTACAGTGAACTAAACAAACAATACAAAAGCATAATTTTTTTAAACTTTTTAAAAGCTTTAGGGTACACAAATATAATTTTAGTTACAATCTTCTAAAAGTAAGAGGAAGTTGATGGCATAGCCATGACTTTCTCAAAATCCAAAAGGAAAAAAAAAAGTAAAATATGAAAAAGTGAGCTTTTCCAAAACCATAGCATATGAAGTAAATAATTTTTGCTCATAGGGGTTTGACATAATAATATTCTTGGGAAATGAAAATTGCTCAAAAAGCTAAGAATTAGAGTATGTATATGTATTCTTTGCAATAAACAAAAAAAGAGTATGTATATGTATTCTTAATTTTGCACGATGGACCTTTCATGCAAATTACTCTTTGTAATCCAAAATTTAGTTATGCAAAGGTGATGAGGAATTTGATGGGACTTAACCTACCCACTCAACCAAAGCATATAGACAAAAGGGAGTAAAAGAAGGAAAGAAAGGTGAGACTATTGGAGAGAAAAGTGAGATAGATGGTCCAATAAAAGGCATTAGGCATATATTCAAGGGAAAGATATAACAAAGGGGGCAACAAAGGGAAGTAATGATGAAAAAGTATAAGAGGCAATTGGAGAGTAGTTAAAAAGAGGTATATAAAAGGAAGCTATCTAAGGAAGATAGGGGAACTTTTTGGATAGAGAATTAAGGAGAGAACTAGCCTCTTGAAAGCTAGCATTTGTCTATGTTCTTGTTTTTGTGTATCTAAACTTGTCTCTAAGTTGTTTTGGTTATGTCCCTCTACATGTAAGAATCATTTTTTAGGTGTAATTGATCATTAGTGTAAGAGTTATGCTGTAATGCCTTTGCTAGGAGAGAGATTACTTATTATCATCAATATAAGTGCCTTTTATGTTCAACGTGTTGTACTTAGAGGTAATTCTTAATAAAGATTCCATTTAGTTAGTCTGAGTTTCTTAATGTAGGTGGCTATTGTAACTCCTATACCAAAAGTATATTATTCTTTAATAGAAGTACCTTTATTTTGGCTATATTCAAGGTGTTTATATGCGTATTTAGTAGTGGGATCCTATCATTTGGTGTCATAATAATGTCGTTTAAGAAATGGTGAATACAAGGATGGAGGGAAGAGTATAGTTAGTAAAGGAAATCATGAGGAACTTGAGCAAAGACATGGAAATGTTAAAAGAAATAGATATGAAGATGTGCAAGACTTTGTCTCACTTAGAGGGAAGGAGCAGAGCAAAGGAAGACTTATAAGCTATTGCTCAACTAGAGAAGGAACTTACCAAAGACCAATTGTTAATGCTTTCTTTATGCTTGGATGTCCTGATTAAATTGAAAGCTAAGGAAAATTAAATTTCTCAAGTGAAAAAAGTTCTTAAAGAATAGATGTTTGAAGAATGTATGTTCAAATTAATGAGTGCACTAGTTTAAGAAACTTCAGTTGACTTGTTCTCCTTTAAAAATAGAACAAAAAATGATGTAAAGTAAAAAATTATTGAAATTTGTAAGACTATGAAGTCAACCCAAGACTTTAGGTTGGCAATTTGTAAGTAAGCAAATTGACAATTTAAGGAGAAAATGGTTTCAGTCATGATGTTAGCATCATACCATCCCAAAGGTATTAACTTTCTCACTAATGTCATCATAGCTAGAAAGAAAGGGTGCGAGCATTGCTTCTGTAGGAATAAGATGTTTTGAGCATGTAATGGGAGTAGGAGTCAATGACACTAGTTTGTTTTATAATAAAAGAAGTTGATGATAAGAGCAAAGGAAAAAGGGAGAAAAAAAAGGTCTTGGATCGAGTTAAGGAAATTAAATGGGAAAAGGTCCAAAGCTGAATAAGAAATAAAAAAGAAATTAGGCCTTTGAAAGACTAGGTCAAGCAAAACCAAGGGTTTTGGGTTTCATTATAAGGTTAGGCCTTGTCAATGAACACATAAGGGTTATGTTAATTCCTGATCCAAAAAAAAAAAAAAAAAAGAAACCATAGAGCATTTTTGCTCAACAATGTTTAATGTACAATGATAGGAAATAAGACACAATGTAAGCTCGCTTACACTTACAAAAATAACCAAATTAGGTAACTATTAACTAGTGATGGAAGGATAAAAAGGCATAAGATTTCTTCTCTCCCAAAAGACAATTCACCCACCCTCCCTCTCTTTCCCCCTTTTTACCATTGAGAATTTTTTAATTTTTTATATGTAATTGTTTTATTTTAAAGATAAATGGTCTTTTAATTTTTTTTAAGACTAATAATTTTACTAAACAGAAGAGGTTATATCTTTGAATACAAATATAACATTACGATATTGATATTCCTTAACATCTTAATTTAAAAGATATTTAATCTTATATTTATTATTTGATTGATCATTTGTTTCCCTTATTATTAACTATTCAAATTACAAAAGTAACAAGTGAGAGGTCATTAATTTTCAATTATGAATATCATAAAAAATAAGTTTAGAAATAAGATGAAATATGGTTTTCTTATATATTGTATTGTTACTTATATTGAAAGAGAGATTAGTGAAATGTTTAATATAAATTCAATTATTAATGAATTTTATGGTATGAAAAAAATATTATACTCAAAATTTGAAAATTACCAAACAGAAAAAAGTTACACACACACACACAAAATTTGACACAACTGTATTACATCAGATATTACATGCCTTAGACAAGTTTGATCAAGATTTTTGGTGCAATATTCAAGAAGAAGACAATTCAAATGCCATACAAAGAGAAGATGTCCTTACAATTTTAAGAGAAAAACTCAAAAGTCAAAAGAATTATGTAACAAATTTGAAGACAAAATCATTCCGGTCCAAAATATTAGAAGAAGTGATGGATGAAAAAGTTTGTTAACATTGTTCACTCTTTATAATTGGAGACACATGGAGCATTTGGTATTGCTGATAGTGATAGTTAAGTAAAAGATTCTCCTAATGTTATTATAACCGGACCGAACTTGTCAGTTCAACCGGTTGGATCGAGAACCAGACTCTAATTTAGTCTGAACAGCTCTTCAAATCAATGCTTTTAAGAACTGATCAACTTTGGTCAATAACCGAGTTTGATTAGTCAATTTTGGGCTAAAATTGGTGCAAACAAACCGGTTTTCTTCAGGAATTTTCCAACCCATGCTCCCACCTGGATTTGAACACACGTACACTTTGCCTTCAAAACGTATTTGCTCCGTTTGACTTGCAATCCACTTCTGATTTATATAAGTAATTTTTTATATAAATAAGTTTATTAGTGGGTTGCTTCCAAAATATGCGTCCTTCCCCAGATTCGAACTCTTATACGTATGGTTTCTAAAACAAACATCCACTAGTTGAGTTGCAAAGCACATTTAGTATGTATATGCAATTTTTTGTATAAATATATTTTTAATTGGTTGTTTTTATTTTGCATAATCTAAAGGAGCATCAACATTTTAACTATTGTCCCACCTTTTTTTTAAGCTAGGATAGTGCATAATATTATATAAATATAATTATAATATTTTCTTTAAAAATTTTTATATTTAATTTAAATATTTATCAACTATTATTTTTTTACACTATATTCAAACCTTCAGGAATCAATTAAATTTTATTATTCAAATTTTTTTTAAAAATAATAACATATTAATATATTAAATAGTTAGTTTTCATAATATCTTGATTTCAATATTTGTTTCAACATATTAATATTTAATGATTATATTTATTAATAGATAAACTATTTTAGGTTCAAATTTTAAAATTAAAGAATCAACTAAATTTAAATATTATATTATATTTGATTTATTTTTATATATAATTAATAATAAAATGTTTCGAAATTTATTAATATTTGTCTATAATCATTTATTATACTAAATTTTAATATATATATATATATATATTTAATTATTACTGATTTGACCATAATTCAATCAATGAATTAAAAATTAGTGCCTTTACTAGTTTAATGACCAGTCTTGTTTTAAAAGTATTGGATTCTTTAGACAAATATAAGAAGTTGTACTCTTTGAAAAAGCTAAAGCAAAATCCCATTGGAAAGAAACTATCCACTCTAATATCTAACTTGCACACTTTGAGGACAAGATGAAACTTCTTCAAAGAGGTATTGATGGGACTCAACCCACCCACACAGCCAAAACATATAACAGGAGACAAAAAGAAGTGAAAGAAGGAGAGCAAGGTGGGGCTGTTGGAGAGAAAAGCGGGGTTGATGGTTCAATAAAAGGCATCAGGGTATTTACCAAAAGACAAGGTAGAAATAAAGAGGCAAAAAGGGGAAGTAATGATGAAAAAGTTGGTGGGGCAACTGGGGAGTAGTTGGAAGGGATATTTGAAGGTAAGCTGTCTGAGGAAAACGCGGGAACATTTTGGGCAGAGAATTAGGGAGAGAGCTAGTCTCTTAAAGGCTAGCACTTGTCTTTGTTCTTGTTTTTGGCTATCTGAACTTATTTCTAAGTTGTTTTGGCTATGTATGTCCCTGTGCATGTGAGAATCATTTTGGTGCTGTAATTGATCCTTATTGTAAGAGGTATGTCGCAATCCCTCCAATAGGAGGGAGATTACCTGTTATCATCAATAAAGTGCCTTTGAAGTTCAGTGTGTTATACTTGAAGGTGATTCTCAGTAGAGGATCCCAGCTAGTTGTTTTGGTGTGAGTTTCCTGGTGTAACCTTTGTTTTGGCTGCGTTCCGGGTGTTTGAGTGGGTGTTTAGTAGCGGGATCCTATCAGAATCTCAAATTCAAGTTAAATTCTCAGTGTCCCCCAAAAAAAAAAAAAAGTGATGCCATTCGTCTGCTTTGATTTACGAACTGCTGTCTGTCATGAAATGATTTTGATACTTTTAACTAGCTAAGTTCTGATCGAGCAATAATGCAACACGTTGCATCACATTGGTAAAGATTGCCCAGAACAGTCATTCCAATTGCTATAACTATTCAGTGATCCCAACAGAATGAAGAAAGTAATATCTTGAGTCAAAGGAATTCATATCAGCACTTGGCTGGGGTTCTATGCAGAAAATTGTGGCAAACTTGGTTTATTAGATATTATCAGCATCTCACAAGCCAACCCCACCACAGGGACAAACGAGCATCTGTTTCAGAAATTTGGTATTTGAAGCCTCTAAGGCATATGTATCTATACATTTCATTAAGGCATTCACCAAGTTTTACTAGATTCGTACATATAAATTGAGGCTCAGGATTAATATAATTGATATATTATCCTCCTCTTTTGCCAGTGAGTAAAACTTATCCCCTTCAAATGTTTGGTGTCAACACAACAAAGTAACCTGCCACATAGCAAACTAAATACGTGAGTAAACATCAGACTAAGATTCCGTTTGTTGTAGATGAGGAAATTTGCCAAATTCAATGCAATGTAAAGCCCAACGCGGTACAAAATAAATGAGTTAGAATAGAAAAGAAACTCATACTTTCTTGAATTGTTTAAATCATGATAGAATATAACTGTGCCCCAAAATCAAATGACATAAGAACCTTGTAATTGACATTAACAAGAGCAGAAATGACAACTGTTAGTTATGTATCTATGAATCAGAAGTAAGCAGCCAATCATTATGATTTACATTGGATCCACAAGCATTGGATTTCTTTAAAGAACCTTTTTCTTTTTCTTTTTCTAATCTTAGAAAAAAAAACAAAGCATACCTGAAGGGAATTTATTTCACTTTTTCTCAATTCTTGTACTTCATGGTTGCTTTATCAAAACCAATGGTTGGAAATTGTTTGGCATACTCCTCAACATCATGGCGGAGTTTTGCAATCTCTGATTGGAAGTTAGAGGACTGCAAAGTGGTCACAAAGTCCTTCAATTTTGTTCCTGATTGAAAAATTCAACAGCAACCACATGTTAGCTCATTCAAGCACCCAGCAAGTCTACGACAACAGTTTTGTAGGTAGTCTCAAGACAAAACAAGCACAAACTCAGGAAGCATATTTAACATACAAACCTTTGGTTTCTGCCTTAATCTTCACAGCCAAATTTACAGCTGCATCAAAAAACTCTGCTACCTTAACGAAACCCTCCTCAACAAATCCCCTCGAAGTAAGAGCAGGGGTTCCTGAAATCCACAAAAGCTATCTAGTAAATAACTAAAGAAATTAAAAGCACAAAATAAGCAATGAAGACCCTGTACCCATCCTGATGCCACCAGGAACCATAGCAGACACATCTCCAGGAACAGTGTTCTTATTAGCTGCAATATGAACTAATTCCAACACTTTCTCCACTCTGGAGCCATCAATACCCTACACAAAGAATTAAAAGAAAACATTGACCTTGCATTAATACTAGCTTTCAGAATGATGAATTACAGCTTCCTTTTATGGATCTTACATATTATATGTTTTTCAAGAGGTTCTTGAATTAAATCCAGATGACAATAAAGTAATTTCATGTCAGTTTTTTGACTAAAAGTTTAGGACCCACAAATGATTAACGTGTGATAAATTCATAACAAAGTAGAACTAATGCAGAAAAAATGAAAGTTCAAAGCAGTTGTCATTACCTTGTTCTTGAGATTCACCAAAACTAGATGATTCTCAGTTCCACCAGAAACAAGCTCATAGCCCCTTTCAACCAGAGACTGCAAGATTACTAAGATTTCAGCGGTAAAAAATAAGCATCAATTGGGTCCAACTAGGCAATCTGAGCCATTATGTGAATTAAAATTATATATATATATATATATATGAAGAGGAGGTCCTTCTTTGTAATGTCTCAGTTACCTGTGCAAATTTTGAGCAATTGCTGAGAACTTGCTCTTGATATGCTCTATACTCTGGAGTAGTAGCCTGCAACCACACGAGAAAGAAACAATAAGTACTTCACCGAAGTGAATCCATGCAAGATATTATCATACTACTATCAGTTATTGACAAAATTGAGGAAAAAAGTAGTTATAGCTCCAGAGGATCTGGTTTCCAATATGATCATTTAGACCTATAGACCTATGCCCATTAGACATGAAACTTCTTCAAACCATCTATTTGGCATTTCTGGAATTTTTTCAGGATCAGATAAGGTTACCTAATCTTTAAAGTTCAAACACAATAAAGTTGGTATCACTCAAACCATGTCACCCTTCGAATCAACCTCACTGATAAACCCATTTGAATTAAGATTCAAAACAAGATTATCTCAAAGCCATTTTATTGTTTTCTGAAGTTGCAATTCTGCACGGAACATCACAATTGTAATATAGTAAAAAAGAAGCCTGTGATTATCTTCTCCTCTTGTGTACCTGTTTCAATGCAACAGCTAAACCAGTAATAGTGTGGTTGTGAGGGCCACCTTGTAAACCAGGGAAGACAGCCTGATTAATTTTGTCCTCATAGTCATAGAACACCTTCAAAAGAGTAAGAGTTAGTGTTTGGCTCAGGTTATTGGGAGTGCAAACTGGCCTAATAATGAAAATGAGACTTGCTAAACTATACAAGTCAAAAGTACCCAAATATGTCAAATGAAAAATTTGGGGAATTTACCTCTTGTCCTTGTTTGTTAGTTCCTTTCACCCCCTTCCTAAAGAAAATCATGGCTCCACGTGGGCCACGAAGTGACTTGTGAGTTGTGGTAGTCACTACATCCGCATAATCAAAAGGTGAAGGGATAACACCAGCTGCAACCAACCCACTGATGTGTGCCATATCTGCCAACATAATAGCTTTCTGTTTATCGCACACCTGTCACAAGCTTTATAAATTTAACCCTGGGCCTCCCAAGTAGTCATTTGAAGCAAAACTATGAAATCTCAGGTTATCATATGTCTTATATTACCTTGCGTATACGATCATAATCGTACAAACGTGCATAAGCACTAGCACCAGCAACTATTAATTTTGGCCTGAAGAGAGTAGCCATTTTCTCCAACTGCATGTCAAAACTTTTCATGTCATAAAAACCTTGCTCTGACACGGAAAGGGTGACTATATCTGATTTTAAGGAACAAGGGTAGAATATTATCGGGCCAAGCTGAAAACTGACTCACGTATGGAAAATCGAATTAGAAGAATTCTTAGTCACTCAGCACACTTTTTGTAAAACAACAGAATGGATTATTAGATGTACAAGCTTTCTGACTGCACTTCAAAAGTAAAGAAAGAGTAATCACGTATGGATATGAAACTGTCTACCAGTTCAATTATTAATCAAACTTGAATCATTAAGTCATGTAAGCACAGATTACAATCAACTAAGTGAGTATGACCATAATAATATAACCACAATAATACCTGATCATAGTCAATGTATCCGGTGCTTTCATTCAATCTGTATGGCATTGTCTCAAAAAAAATTGAGACTGCTGATATCTTTTTGGTGTCAGTCTGCATGGCGCCAAATCGGTGGCAACAGCAACAATGTTAATTACTCATCTAGATAACCAACGGGATGACAGTGTAACGAACAGAGGAAAAGTTGGTCAAATACAAAAATGATCAACAACTGCATTATAGATTTCTTTATGACGGGAAATGCATGATGGAAGTAGAAAGTACCTGGTATCCATGAGAAAGATGCCCACCATGAGGAAGGTCTAGTGCCATGATCCTATCATGAGGTTTTAGCAATGCTGTATAAACATGGAAATTTGCAGGAGACCCAGATAGAGGTTGCACGTTCACTGCAATTTAGAGATCATAGCGACATATGAGCGAACTTACCCCCAAACATTTGAAAGCATCCATTTAACTTCAAAAAAGCTAATGGAAAATTCTATTTAAATTTTAACATGCGAGGTCCATGGAAGACTACAAACCTGAGATTCTTAGTTTAAAGGTCATTCATAGCATGCGTATTGCTAGTTCAGATTTTATTGGCACAGCTATATGGCTCAAAAACAGTAATGACACACACAGAATAGAGATGTATAAGTTCTTACTTATACCATCTAAACTACTACCAACAAAAGAAAAAAATTATTATAATCCATAGAACGGAAAATTATTGACTTTTTCTTTGACTGATATGGTTTGTCCGGTGTGCTTACCTCCCCATTTAGCTGGATCCAACCGAAATGCTTCCAGGGCACGCTTCTGGCATAGTGATTCTGCCATGTCAATGTACCTTGAAACAGAAATACCCACGGTCTTTGAATTCGGTCCAAAGGGGTACTCAACAATATAATCCATGATGCTGACTACCATATCATGTCCATGAATTATCAAGACAAGCACACATAGAAAGTAAAAGAGTGACATACTCATTTCCACCATAATATCTGGCACCAGGGTATCCTTCACTGTATTTGTTAGTCATGACAGAGCCAACAGCTTGCATTACAGAGACGGAAGTGAAATTCTCTGAGGGTATCAGTTCCAGCCCCTTCACCAGAGAACAAGAAAAAGAACAAGAAGTCAATCTATATATACAAACTGTAAGATTAAATGCCTATTTTACTGAAAACTGAAAGGCGACGAGTGACGCCTAATCTGGAAGGTGAATTTTAATTCTTTGTTTTCTCTACTATGTCAAATACTGCAGTTGGGTTCGCTACACGAACTCAAACAGATGGAGAACTTGTTTTGGAGCTTAAGCTGCTGGATTTTGTTATAAAGATACAGACGAAAAAGATGTAAACTGGTGCAGCCAAATATACCTTCCATTGTCTAGCTTTCTCAAGCTCAATTATATCTGCAATCTCAGGGTCAACAACCTCAAGTGGAGCATTCAATTGCTTCGGCCACTGTAAAGGAAATGTTTGAAGTCAAACATCATAACCAATATACGGAAAGAACTGCCCTGCATCCCTATGAATCAAACTCAAGCCTCAAATCCGGGGTTCGACTTACTGTAACACTAGATTTCTCTTTCTCGTACACAGCTTCATCAGGCAAAGACGACTACAAAAATAAAAACAAATGCAAGATAAATCGTAAGAAACGAGGAAAAAGAGAAGGGTTTGAATGGAAATTCTGCGTGAACCAAATATGAATGATATGAGAACCTTGTAGTAAACGGAGCTGGCATTGAAGAGAGGGCGCAAAGGCTTGTCGATTGAAGATGAGAGCCTACGAAGCGCCATTGCCATTGCCATCTCTGGCTTCCTCAGAGGCACAGAAAGTGAGGCTTTTGTGATATGCAAGGAAATTAAATTTTAGTTTGGGGGTCTTGTCCTTCTCCGACTTTGGTGGTTGATAATCCACTGCTTATCCCACACTACCCATTGCTACGTTGGTTTGTGGACGGGCGATGGACCCCAATCGTTTGAGACGGACTTAATTACTAAGATTAAATTTAGTTTTTTATTTTATAAATTATATTTCATTCTTGTGAAAAATCTTGTTTTAAATTTATTTTTTCTACGATTTTATTCTTAATCTTAAGTTTTAATATGAGAATTTTATTTTTAATATAACAATAAAGATAATTAAATAATTTTATTTCTAAAGATTAAACAAAAATTTTTACGATATATATTAAATATAAAAATCTAAGGATAATTTTTAGCATAAAAAGATATCTAATGTAATTTAATTAAACTCATTTGAGATTAGTGTAATTTTTCTTTTCTTTATATATTAATGCCATTTTTTTAAAAAGAATTCTATCCAAAAAAAATAAAGGAATTGACGCAGTGCACACATTTGGGACGTTAAGATAATTTGAAATCTTTAATAAATTATTTGAAGAAAAAAATTAGGAGGCACATCATTTTAACTCAGATAAAGTGACCAGAAGATGTCTATAAACACAATATTATCAATAAAAATTGACGTAAATTGAGCTTGTTCACTGCGTTATGTTTACTGTTAATATTTTGAATGAAGAAACTAAAAGAGATGGAGAACAAGAATTTTTTTTCCAAAACTATGCATCATGATTTTTGTTTCTGGTGAATGGAAATGATAATTACCAACGAATTCAATATTTTTGAACCTTTTCTCACGTATCGATATTTCAAAATGCCACTTGTCACCACTATTTAGTTTTTACCCTATCCACGAGAGTAAATTGTTGGTGAGATATATAGTGGAAACTAAAACAGGCCATGAAAGGCCTATCCACAACAACCATTTCTTGGCCACACAGTCATATATGCTCTGAAGAAAATCAATTTCAATTAGTCTGTTCCTTTTAGAAAAAAAAAATCAAATATTCTTAAATGCATGAAGCGTTCCATTGTTGAACGTTATATAAATTAGGGAAAATTATACTTTGAGTTCTTATAATTTTATTTAATTTTTAATCTGGTCCTTATACTTAATTAAATTCTTAAAATTTTAATAATTTTAATTTAATTCCTGTTATTATATTTTTATCAACACTTTGTTATATATGTGAATTAAGCATATTTGTCATCTATATCTTTACCTATTTTTAATATAAATTATATATATTTAAAGTATCAAAATAATACACAATTAGTTGTATTAATAAAATTTAACAGAATATGAATAAAATTTGAATAATAAAAACTAAATTAAAAAATTTACAAATTGTAAAAATTTAATTATAAATTTTTACTTTATAAAATTAAATTAAAAATTAAATAACACGAGTCAAAAATATAGTTTTGCCTATAAATTACGTCATCTAACAACAAGCTGGACAGGGTTAGGTAGATTTTTCTGGGTCTTGCTCCTCTCCAATGAGAGGTCCAGACCATTTTGGCCTTTTTATTAATTTTTTTTAGTTTTTAAGATTATACTAAACTTTTAAAATATAATTTTTTTATAGTTAATATTTTTTTATTCATTATTATAATTTTTATTCTCATATTTAAATTTTATAACCTTAAAAAAAATGTCAAAATGACCTGATTGCACAACGTCATATTCGCACCACGATGGGAGAGAATTGGGACGCGATTTTTCTTGTCTCCGTCTCCATCCTCGTCAATTTTCTGCCTCTCTATTCTCTATATTATCGTCTTCTATTATAGGGTACGAACCCATTCTTGGAACAAATTTTTCCAGCCTCATTTTGTAGTCTCCATACTTATAAAATTTTATTAAAATCAAATAAAATTTAGAAAATCAAAACAAGATATTGCTGAAAAGAAATAGTGGGGTCTCTATGGGACGAGAAGCTTGATTCCTGTTCCGTCCTCATATATTTGATAGGAATAATCTATCCTCATTTCCTATGGAATCATTTTGGTAAAAATTTCTACGACTAGGAAAATTTGCAATTATTTCTCTCAAAATAATTTATTCTCTTCTAGTGTCTCATAACATAAAAATTGCTTGTAACTTCTAAAATATCGTATTTCATTAAACACTCTTTTAAAACATGATACGTGGTGAAAAAAGTTGATTGAAGTTTTTTCTTTATTTTACCATTTAAAGATTTTTTTATGTCACAAAAAAAAAAAAATATATATATATATATATATACCCATTTACGTTCTTTGGAAACCGGGATGGAACCCATTCAAAAACTTAGGCCCTATTACGAAATGAGTATCACTAAAAAATTTGTTTAATATGGAGAAAATTAAATATAAAAATAAAAATTGACTTTAACATTTTTATTTTTAATAATAAAATAACAATTAATTAATAACTAAACGATAGATACAAAAAACAAAATAGGGACCACATAAACATTTTTCTTTTCTGACCTATTTTCTCCAATCATTCTAAACATAGCCTTAGCCACTGGGCATCCTGGACTTGAAGCATCCATGTATGCTCACTGGGCCTTTTATCCCTTGCGCAAGGGAAAACATACAACACAAAAGGCTCAAAAAATAAAAGAAATTGATTTATTTAAGGATTGTAACAGTGTTCAATGGAAAGGATATTATTGTTTATATTGAAGATTTATATTTAAGAGATAATTTTTTTTTATTAGATTTTTAAATTTTTAGATTTAAACCATACACATTTGACAAAATTTTATAATGAATGATGTGTTCTTCTTAAGATTTATTGATATAAAATTTGTTTATATAAAATTACAAAAAATAAAATAAATTCTTTTAAACAACTATTAATATAATTCAAAACTTATATAATGCTACTTGAATGATTTTTTTTTAATAATGTAGATTTGGAGTCAAGTAAATTTCATGGATGGCAAATTATAGATATTTTGCCTATCCTCGTAAAAAAGGATCTAATTAAGAAACAGATATTATCATGGATTGAAAAAGTCACTTGGCCCAAATGGCTTGACTCAAAAAAAAAAATATAAGTTTAAAAATAAAATAGGCTTGTTTAATAAAAATTAAATATAAAATAGGTTAAGCTTAGACTTCTTTTTAATTTCAACCTAAAATTTTTTTTATGTTATTATAATATTTTAAAATTTTATCTAAATCTTTTTTACTTCCATTCCACTTTACCTTTTTTCTTTATGAATGAAATTTAAGAATTAATTATTAATATAATTTAAAGAAAAAACACAATTTTTGGTGTCCATATCAGTATAAGTAAAACATATATACTAAGTTATGCACATTAGCATAGACTTGAAATATGAAAAATCAAATAAATATCAATTGCATCTATTAAATAGTAGATAATTATTTTGTTCTTCTGGCAAATATATTTATATATGTGTGTGTGTGTGTGTGTAATGTTTTTGAATAATACAACTAATATATATTGTATTATTTATTGATTAATAGGTTTGGTAGATATAAAAGTAAGATTAATATCAAATGTCACTTTGCAAATTAGTTTAATATTTTTATTTTTAAATTCCTAATAGTTATCCTTTTCTTTATTTTTTTTGTTTTTGAAAAAAGAGTAGTTAATTATTAAAGATTTAAAAAAAAGTAAAGCAAAAAGTGAGTTAGGCGAAGCCCATTAAATTTTTTGAGTTAAACTTATGTTTGAACTTGAACTTGATCTTAATACTAATTTGTATAGGCCTAACTTATTTTTTAATAAATTCAACCTATGATTAGATCTATTAAAAAGACATTCCTTATTTTTAGTCTTTGACTTTTGCCATTTTTCTTTTAGTTTTCACCTTTTTCTGTATAAAGGGAGGACAAATTTCATTCTTGTCTCTCTAGTAGGCCTATATAAATTTTTGAATTTTTATAAAAAAATTGTAAAATAATAATAATATGATTTTAATTAAAAACAATATATGATTCTTAATAGTTAACATTAACCATCGATTGGGGATAATTTTGGGTTGATTTTTCTAGGTATCTAGCTGAATCCATTGTACTACTAACACACCAAAATACTTTAAGATTGATCTTATTACTCAATTTTTTCCTTGTCTTGGTAATCACTTGGATAATCATTACTTGAAAATCTCTTAATTATCAAAATATATACTCACTTCTATTAAACTTGGGTTTAACTAGATAACGCCATGTGTTTCATAGCCATAACCAACCAACCTGATGAAAATATCATTTTTTCTCTCGGATGATGTCTTATAAAAAGCTCAATGGGATTTCAATTACAGATTACATTCCATTAATAATTACTAACTCAAACATCAAATTGTTTACATAAGCATTATTCCCTTCAATTTGTTATGAAAAAAATTATTTCAAAGATTAAGGAACCTGCACATGGATCACTTCTGAAATGTTATTGGTGTCATATATTTCTTACATATTAATTAAATTTTAATCTTAATCCTTTATCAAGTTAATAAGGCTTGTTTGTTAATTTTATGCATTTTTAATAGAAATATGATAAATATTAATTTTTTTTATTACAAGAGGACACACACACCCCGCGGTTTGAACCCACGACCTTCCCTCTGCGAGAAGGATTTTAATGCCACTAGGACAACACGTCCTCGGCAATATGATAAATATTGATGAAAGAAGGAAAATACAAAGAAAACTAATTTCATGCTACTAATTGAAAACCCAATCTGTTTTGTATATATTGCCTAAACTTATCTTGGAGAGAAAAAAAAATTAACATAGAAACTTTTTTGCCAAAAAAGAGAAAAAAACTTCCCAAAGCTAAAAGGAAAGCAAAATAAAAAAGTTAGTACATATTAATAACTATTCAAAAATAGAAAATCCTAGTAATAGGGAATAAAAAAGAAGCAAAGCGAACCAATTAAGGACACATAACACCTAAAGGAGGCATTCTAATCCTCTATGTATCGTGAGGATGCGCAAGCTGTGTGAATAGATAAAACGACTCATTTGCTCCATTTCATCCCATCATAACCATTCATGTAATGCAATTTAGACTGTCCACTGAGAATAACTCAAAATGCATCATTTTAGCAGGTTTCTTATTCCTCTAGTGCTATTTGAACGTGGTGAGAAAGATATTAGTTTTGCCAATGAGAAACTTACATTTTAAGGTAGGCTTTCATAAGTTAGACAATCAAATATTTTCTCTTTTCAAGTGTTTATTGTTTTCTTTCCATTAGCACCTCAAATAAATGTAATTTTTCTTTTTTTAAAGATTGTGTGCCGTTATGCATTAGTTACTGTTGGAGGCCATTAGCACAAGTAATAAATGTCATTCATATGATATTTGAGTGTTTTGAAGTTAAGGTTTTCTTCATTCTACTTATTGATAAATCATAATGCATGTCAAATAGGTTTCACAAAGTTTTTTTGGCACTTTGAAACATTTCAAAGTAGGCAAACTGAATTTCAACCCATTTCTAAAAAAATTTAGCATTACACCTAACATTTTGGCTGTTGTTTGAAAAAAAAGATGAGATATAAGTGCAGATGTTTAGTTTGGACATCTGACCCAGCAACAAAATGGTAATATATTTGCTTCGTTAAGTTAAGGATAATCCAATCAACACAAGATAATATATTTATTTTAAATCTTTTTGGAATGTGAGTGTAGAAAAATTGAAGACAATTCTTTGCATTAGATATGAATTTTCAAGCATGAAATTTATGTTTTTCTTCTTCCCATTTATTCTTTCCAGTTCCAAAATGAACATGAGACAAAACTTACAAGATTTAAGTATATTTTTCCATTGTTGAAACATTGTATATCATAGAATTGGTCAAGCAAGGAAAAAAATAAATTCAAAATCCATTGTATTGATAAACTCACTTTTCACATAACTTTTATCATCACAAGGGGATGACATATAGTGCAGACCAAAATGTTCGTTAGCATCACCTCCCTGATGCAGAGATTCAGCACCAAAATCATTAGCTCTACCACCATTCCTTTGTTTGTGGGGTAAATGCTGCATATTGAAGTCCTGACTATTATCGTAATCTCTATTATTCTGACGTTGAACTTTGATCCTCTACAGAGCTTGGGTTCACCATGAATAGAGCTATGAGTTGAAGATAAATGAACTTATTGCATTTTGAGGGCTGAGAGGAACACGTTCAGATGGGTTTTTAGGCTTTGAAACGGATGACTCATATTACATACAATGAATGGGTGGGATGAGATGGAGCAAATGATGTCACTTTATCTATTTGCACGACTTGCGCATCCTTGCAATAAGCAAAGGATCGAAATGCCTAAAGGAGTCACCTTAGAGCTACTAACCTCATTGGAGATTCAAGAGCTACTTTTTTGAAGAGGTTGTGCTTTCTAATTTAGATTTCTATTTTTCTTTATGTTTTTTGTTAGGACAATTTGCTGGATCTTTGTTTTGATTATATGTGACTAAACCTTTATATAAGGTTTGGATGGATTCAAATGAATATTGAAATTGATTTGGAATGATTGGTGATTTGATTCTTATCATATTAATCTATTGTTTTAGAATTATTTACTTGTGAATGATTAACCATTATTTACATATTTGAGATATTGTATGAATAATTAAGAGGTAAAATATAATATTGGACCATTTGGACAATAGATTTAAGGCATGTACTTTATAGAAATATGAATATCTCTATATGACTTGAATGACTCATGTACATTGAATTATTAAATGATGATTTATATTAAATTCTAAATATCTTAATGAGCTTATGTTAATTCTTATAATCATGAAAGTAAAAATATAATATTAATATAATTACACAAGTGTTATGTCTTATAAAACATAACCTACACACTAAGAGATTGAGTCATTATTATAGGTAAGAATTAATTCACATATTCGTTGTTAATTAATCATAGAAATTTAATTGATGAAATTCAAATTCTGAAGTCTTTAATCATTGAATTGATTAGATTTATTTTAGTTTGCTATGTTTGCAATTAAATTCTTAATTATAGTCAGTTTTAATCCAATTAATTGATCCTTCTAAATAATAAAAATAATCACAATTTTAATAGCTAATAATCCTTCATTGTAAGATGATATCTAAATTCATCCATACTACTTGTTCAATTTGCTCACTTGTAGGTTTCACACTACAGCTATTTACTATTATCTATGTTCATGGTCATTACTATAATTGTTACAATGATTATGGCAGTTGTGATTCCCTATTACAATATTTCAACAAAGTTAAATTTGTTATCCTCAAAATAGGTACCAAACTTTTGGCATGTTTGGTAGATCGTGGAAGAAAGGGAAAAATAAAATAAAAATTTGGCGAAATTATAATGTTACTCTTATAATTATTATTTAATACTATCTATCAATAATTACCTAATAATTAAAAATAAGGATATTATAAGTATTTTTTATTTACAAAATCACATTTTTACTTTTCATTTCTATTTTTATCCATAACTTTTAGTGTACCAAACAAGCCATTCATAAACCAGGCATGACAATAAAACTTAAAAGAGAATAGTGGCAATGATAATTAAACTAAATTCTATAATAGATTTCTTATCCAACCATAGCCTAATTAATTAGAATAGAGGAGCCAAAGCTAATTAGGTAGATTAGGGGTATTTAAATCAGAATTGAATCGATTGCCAGATTGAGCTAAACTAACCACAATTAAACAAAAAATTAAGTTTTATTTGATTTTCTACATGTTAAAATCAATTTAATCCATTTGGTTTTTGATTTGATTTGGTTTGGTTTGGTTAAAATTAAACTAATAATTCAAACATAAAATAGAACTCATCGACTCTTACAATAGGATGTACGACTAATTTATTATTAATGACTATGTTACCTTGAAGTCTAATATAGTAAGCTATGAACAAAATTTGAATTATAGTTAAAGATAAATATATGATTGTTAATTTGTGATATATTTATTTATTACTTATTAAAATTTAGAGTTTACGTAAATTAGTTACTGAACAATTAAATTCAAATTTTATAGATGTATTATTAATTAAATAATTTTGTATTTAATTTGACAATCCAAACTTACACATACACACACATATATATAATTACACGTATATACATGCACACAAATATATATATGAAAAATAAAAATTCAGAAAACAAAAAAAATCATTTTAAAAAAATAACATCAATCAAATCAAACTAAATTTATTATAACCCAAATCGAATAACTCTTTTATTGTGCAAGATGGACTTATTCAATTTGATTTAATTTTAGCCTAAAATTGAATCAAATTAAACTTTTGTACACGGATTTTAGCAAGCATCGATTTATATTTCACGAGATGCATGCATGTGGCCCTGCAACATCATTTCTGTAGACATGTGCATTATTAGATTATTGGCCCCGGCCACGTCTTAGGTTTGTCTACCTTGTTCATGACAAACTATATGCAATTCCAAAAAATAAGTTATTTTACTGAAACATCGTGGGCAATAATGCTACAATGGTTCAATGCTATCAGTTTACTTGAATTATCTTATCCCAACATTTTACAAAAGAAGATAATAGTGTTTAGTGCACTTTAAACCACTCCAATACTAAAGTGAATATCACAAATTTACCACATTTCTTACTACAGCGAAACCTCTGTTGTATTTCAAAAGTTAGCATTTCATCAATGTTGGGTGCTTATAGCTTATTAAGCATTGCTATATCCAAGAGATGTAAGAAAACAACTTGTTTGGATAAGAAATGACAAGTGGGAGGGAATCAAGAGGTGGCACCAAAACCTAGGGGCCGAAGTGTTTTCTGCAATTTGGCCATAAAAAAAAAAAAAACAGTGTTTTCGGCACTGGACACTGTCAGCTTCTTCGCCTTCTTGTAAATTAGGGAAACACGACAGGTTATCAAGTCCCCACATATTATTACATGGGTACGCGCGGCCACTGGAAATATGATTGCATAATACTGTATGTACAATTTTTGTATATTATAATAATAATTGACTTCATTTGAATTCAAATGAATCCGCTTGAAAATGATTTGAATTTGGTAAGCTCAAATTTAGCCACTTTATGATAATTGTAATGGTTATGAGAATGTTTAGTTTGATAAGTAATATGTTTCTTAGTGATTGTGGAAGTTCCAATAAATTTGAGGGTCAAACTTCAGCTAAATTAACCTCTACTTACCCTACATAATTTTTAGAAATTTAATCTTTGGAAGATTGACGTAGTTAGAATTCAATTTGCAACAACAAATCTAGCTACCCGGTGATTAGTCTTCCCATTGCTGATCAATGTGTACTTTTCAAAAGTGCTGTTATGCTATTTTTTGATGCGATTACTTTCATAAACATCCCAATCTCTTACAAGTATTTCGATGTTTAAAATAATTGATGAAAAAATATTTGAAAGTATTAAGAATATAATCTCACTCATCACTACATATTACGTACGCACACCTATACTATTATGCCAATTTTTTAGATATGGTAATTATTAATTCAATTACGTAATGTTAAATTTCAGCTCCATTCCACTTTATTTTTGTTTTTTGTTCAATTATATCCTTGATTTAATAATAATGGTCACTACGCTATTAAGGTCATATCACAAAGGGCCAAATGCAGAGCCAGCTTCCTTTCTAATTGATAATTGATGTTGTTAAACCCAACTAGCCAAATATGACAAATATGTAGGAATAAGCAAAATACTTACGACCAGATAGTAAAAGCTATATTACTTAAAGGAAAGCCGGAGAGAATTTGGAGAGTTAATAAAGAAGGGAAAATTATGTCTAAAGGCTTTAATTTTGTAAAATTGACATTGAAATATTTAAAATAATTTTTTTTGAAGGTTTGAAAGCTTTAAAATCTACCTTATTAGAATAAAAATATTCCTATTGTTCCCAAAGTTATTATTTTTGTTTCTCAAAGTTATTATTCTTATTTCTTAAAGTTACAACATAGAGATTTTCTTAAAGATATAATAATGTTTTCAATTTATTACAATCACTTGATAAAAACATAAAAATTATTATTATTTAGTCACTACTCATGCTGTCCAAAATTATTACTCCTTCTTTTTGAAATTACAATATAGTCTTCATAAAATTACAAAGCATTTTTAATTTGTTACAATAATTAGATAGAAATATGAAAATTAATATCACTTAATTATTATTTATATTTTTTAAAATTAGTAATTATTTTTTAATAGTTACTGCTCATACTTTTTGAAATTACTCTAATAATTCTTTTTCTTTATAAGGTAAATTTTAAGTGCTTTGAGTCAAAATTATTCAGTATCAATTTGCTAGGTTCCTTAGATGTTACTCTCCCGTCAAAGAATTACTACTTTACAGTGCCCCATCCCGCTATAAATGGTAACATGTAAATCCTCATAAAAATCATTGCCAAGAAAAATCAAAGAGAACTTAAAGAAGGAAGCATACCCACCCCAAACACTTTAATCTATCGATCTCCGTTCAAATTAATGGAAAAGGACCTCACAGTGCATCGGTCCTCTTACTTCTCCAGAGGATGCATGACGATGTCTCCGTCGTCGTGCTTTACCATTCACGATGAGTTTCAGTACTCTCGCATCCATTGCTGCAGCAACAACCCCACCAATAATAAGAGAGGAGGAAGATGGAGAAATCTTCTCAGAAGGTTCAGAAGGGAAGGCAAGAGCGTCTGTGGATCTAAACCTTTATCGTTTCAATATGACCCTGTTAGCTATTCCCAGAATTTCGACGATGGTTGCCATCTTCAGGAACCTAGACGCCTTCCCCTGCCCTTCCATGATGTTAGGTGGGTTGTATTAAAAATTTTTGTGATTCAACATAGATTACCACCAAGTGGTTTAAGTTTGTTTTCTAAGGTTGATCTGCTGTTAATTGCTGCTACTTTGTTTAATTTTGTTGTTTGTGTTCTGTATATTGTGTAGTGCTGCTCCAGTACTGGATCGGTTGGAATCTACAGAAAAGCATGAATAGGTTGTTTACCTAAGTCACATCACATAGTGCTCTTACCCTTTGTGGTTGCTGAACTAGTGCAGGTCTAGCTCCTGAGTTTGAAATTCCCATTTCCACTTTCCCAGAAAGACGAAGAGGAGATGCTCGGACATGGACTGTAATCACCATTAACTGCAAAGAATGCATGTTCTGTAGCTGTAGAAATGAATCAATGTTTCTCTCACACAGTGAAGGTCTCAGAAATTACCTTGTGAATATCTGATGCTGTGTTTGAAACTCTGCTTTCCACCGAAATGAATGAAACTGTGAATATTATGATTATTATAACCATTTGCCAAATTAATGGAACATGCTTAGCGTATTTAGCTTTCTCATTTCTCATTTTGATGAACTGTGGCCTGTGGCTGTGGGGTATCCTTAACATGTTCTGATACAACCAACGTGCTATGGTGGTCTCACTCTCTGGAATCATTATTTGAGTTCCTTTTATTATTACAATTATTTTCTCCTTTTTTTTTTCCGTTTTGTAAAGCATAGGTACAATCCACTTCCTCTTATAGTTTATTATTGTGCACGTATAAAGCAACAGCTATTTCATAAATCAGATGCTGTAATCTGGAACCAAGCAAATGTAAAACAGTAAAAGCATAGGGTCTGTTTAAAATTGTTTTTGTTTTAATGTTTTTAAAATATATGTTTTCAAGAACAAGTTTTTAAAAACAAAAAAATTAAAAAATCTGTTTGAATCATTATTCTAAAAAGTAATTATTTTTTGTTTTTTATCTCATTCGGTAAAACAAAAATTTCAGAACACTTAAAAAGTGTTCTGATTTTTTTATTTTTAAAAACAAAATTTTATTTTTTTGTTTTACAAAACACTTCATCAAAAATACATTATAAAATAAGTTTTTTTTTGTTTCTTGGTTCTTAAAAACAACAAAACTGTTGTGCAGAATCAAATCAAACAGGCCCATAGTTTGTAAGGCCTCACTCATTTTTGAATTGAGCAGAGGGAGATGTGAAAGAAATAAAATAAAATAAAATTCTTTAGAAAGTGGGGTTTTTTTTTTACAGTTAAATCTTTTAAAAATTTGTGTGTAACAATTTTTTATTTTTATAAATACAAGTCCTGAAATAGTTTAACGGTAAAAACATTCAACTTAAAAAAAAAAAGATCAAAATTTTCATAACAAAATCCTTAAAAAAAAAAAAAAGAGACCGGCAAGAATTTGACAAAGGGATCACGTGAGACTTTTTCTGTTTCTTTTTCCCAGTAGATTAGATTAGAGCATGGCATTTGGTTACTGGATTTGAGTTGATAAAAAAGGAAAGGGAGAGGCGATTCCTTCAAATAAATTGTTTGGTTGACGGAATGGAATCCCTTCCTACCATGACCCGGAGAAGTCCTTACTCTATCATATAAAGTAATTGGGATTCTTGTAAAAAATCAAATGAAAAGTTAACACTTCTATAAAATCTAATGAAGATAGATAAAAATATTCTCATTTATTATTGTTATCATCATCATTATTATCTAAAAAAAATTATTTTATTATTTTTATATTAAGAATATTATGATCATTTCATTACTTTTCTTTTTTATTGTCATATTATTTTTATTTAACTAAATATAAGAAAAAAAATAAATTATAATACCAAATATAATTACCAGTAATAGAATTTCATTCTATTAAAATTTATTTTTATTGCCATGCTCAACCAAACGGATAAAATTTTCAAATATGCTTTGATTTGATTTGATGATCACATCTTCTCTTTTCCATTTTTTCCATAATAGATATCATGAAAAGGATGAAAAGAGGACAAGTTAGATATCGAACAAATGTAATAAGTCTCGGGCGACGGTGAAAATCTCGCCACCCAAACACATTCAGCCATCCGAAAAACGTAAACAAAGCTAAACGGTCACAATTCACAACTCACAAGGAAAATTGCTTCAGTCCACACCATGCACTCTTCAGAGTTAAAAAAATAAAAAATAAAAAATGCCTTAGCAGTAATTAGTTTATCGAGAAAACAAGGACGGTGATTAGTAAATCTGATTCCGGACTGAATTGTTGAGTTTAATTTAAAATAAAAATAAAAATATTTTATTTTTTTGTGCCACAAATTAATTTTTGTTAAATTTTATGACTTAAACTCCTAATTGTTTTATATAAAGTAAAATTTATAGTTAGCCCGCAATCATTCTTTAAGCTAAACCAGTTAAATTGATTTAAAGACTTAATGTTTTAAAAACGTGTTTGTATAAAGGACTATATTTTCAGACATTGGTTTAAATCGGATTATATAGAAATTTTCAACTTCATGTGGCTGAACCGACCAGCTCCATATATAGCTTTAATGGTCAAAGCAGCTGATGAAAGAATTTTTCGTTAACATGTTATAGGATACTTAGCTGTTGAACATATGTTTTCAATTAGAAAATTAGGAGTGGAAATTGTTTGATAACTCATTTAGTACGTGAAAAATTAGAAATAACAATAAAGAGTGAAACGATAATGTTATAGATAAAAAATAATTATTATATTTTTATTTTTAAAAATTTATAAAATGATAATAATAATAATAATAATAATAATAATAATAATAATAATAATAATAATAATAATAATAATAATAATAATAATAATAATAATAAATGCAAAGCAATAAGGAAATATTTTTTAAAACTTTTTTTTTCTTTTTTTCATCTCTCACCAAATAGTTATTTGGTTAGATAATATAATTGATAAGAAAATATAATTTATGAATTGATAGGATAGAAAATTATTATTATTCTCTTACATAGTTAAAATAATAATTATAAGAATATAATAAAAATCATATAAATAAAATACCTTCACAAAATATCAAACTAAACGAGGTGTTAGTTTCTTCATGTGTTGAACAAGTACAGAGCGTTAAAGCTTGGATTTTTTTTCCCCTTTTAAATGTAATTGTTCCAATAAAAAATTCAGATTTATTTGTTTATTATACAGATCAGAGCAAGTGTTATTATTTTTTATTGTGAGTTCTTAGTTCTGTTTCAATAAATTAAGTTTTAGTCTTGTCCAACAAAAACAAGATTCTGATATGGTATACAAAATGAGGGTGACGGACCAACCTGAGCTAGCCCATCATCGTTACCGTTAATATTACAGTTCAGTTATTGACCTGATCACTTTCATCGATTTAAACAAGTTTAAAATTTTGTTTATATTAATTAAAATATAATAAATATATAATTTTTATGATAAATCTATAATTATTTAATTAAATTATATATCTACCATGTTATTGTCAAAAATTTATTCACATATTATATTTTAATTAAGAAATGTACTTTTAAAATTTATGAATTTATTTAGAACACAGAGTATTTTCAAGATCAATATAAAATATTACACATATTTTTAAAACCAAAATAATGTTTTATTCATTTTAAAATTAAAAATAAATATTATAATTTGTAAATTTAAAAATAAAATTTGATACTCAAAAACTGATTATAAAAATTATATTAATAGTTAAGTATGTACTAAAATGCATGTCAATTTATTTATTTATTTTTAATAAATTATTTAATATAAAATTAAGTTTTAGCATTTTTTAATAGTTTTAAAATAGTAGAAGAAGTAATAACAAGTTAGTTATTTTCTATTCTTTCACATTTATTTATTTATAAATAAATATATATTATTTTAGGATCAATGATAAAAAAGTTTTAAAGTCATATATATATATATATATATAAATAATATATGTTAAACATTTTTTAAATAGTTAGTTTTTAGCAAGTTCATATGTATTTCAAAGAAAAAATGTTCACTAATTTTGAAAAGTATCAAGAGTGTATTTTGTTATAAGAGCTTCATAGCCATAAGAATTTCAATAAGTCAAATTTGATTTAATTTGTTTTTATAAGACTTATGATCAAATTACATATAAAGAACTAATACAATAAATTATCTAAATTATTTTGAACAAAGTAATTTTAGTACAACAAGTCACTTTGATTAAATAGTTTTTATAACTTTATTAAGTCACTATTATTAGTAAACTGCCAAAAGAGATATTCAATACCAAGTTACCAACCAAGGCATGATCATTTCAACAATCCCGAAAACATTGTCATTCACTTTGTTTTACTGTTATATTTCTCTTATTACATCAAAATAAACCCCTTTTGTCCCTTTCTCTCAAAGCTCATTTGTTTTCTTTGTTTAAATCATAATATTTAGAATTGAAACATTTTTAAATTTACACAAATAAAAGAAATAGTCCTTTATACATGAAAACATATTTTTTAAAAAAAAAATTTGTGGTATAATTTTTATTTAAACAATTAAGATGTTTTTCTTATGATAATTAAAGTTAAATTTGTTGGACTGACGTGTAGTATCCAAGTGTTTTCTAATAGTGACCACCTTCTACTTTCGCTTATGATAATTAAAAAATTTGGGTTTGGACGCCAAGTGGGGTCACGAATCTCATTTGGGCCAGTCCCTTCAATTATATAATGTTTTAAAAAATTATTTTGGTATCGGATATTTTCGTTCTCACCGATATTAAATCTCCCACTGCCCTTTGATATTTTCACCCTCGAGAAGGATCACTGTCCAGGTAGGTATGAATGTGTACTTCTTCACTTGTTCATGCACTATTTCTCCTTCATCTTCTTCTCATTTCGTCTATCAATTGCGACAAATTTAACGTGATTCCGTCAACTTCAAATGTTGAGGCATTCTCATTATCCTGCAATAATGAAAATTCATTATTGGAGGACTTGTAACGTGATTTTACTCGCATGATTTTTGTTGAATAGATATCCCAAATAAATCTGTTTTAATACAAGGCCAGGCGGTGACACATAATCCTGGTTGATCAACATGGGTTTGGTCCAATCCGTGTGTATCAAA
Source organism: Erythrophleum ivorense (assembly GCA_026724425.1). NCBI lineage: Eukaryota > Viridiplantae > Streptophyta > Magnoliopsida > Fabales > Fabaceae > Erythrophleum > Erythrophleum ivorense. The sequence continues at coordinate 3,407,951 of JAIUCV010000089.1, forward strand.
TATTATTGGCATATGGTCGTTTCCTTAGATTGCAGTTTCAGTCTGTGCTTCTGCAGCCGCCAATGTTATCAACCTCGTCTGCGTAATTTTAGCCTTAGTTTGTAACTCTTTGGACCTCTATTAATATGAAATCTTCTTAAAATCTTACCACTCTATCTGATGATTTATTTAAAATTTCTTGAAGTCGTATTTTTCTTTTCCCCTTACCTAGCTGTCAGCACTTATGAAGGCATTAAAATATTTGGTTTATTGTCATAAAAGATCAGGTCAGTTTTGATTCACTACTTCCTCCTATCATATTTTTCTAGTGACCAATGGTGGGATCCTGAGCTCATAAGAAGTTTGAAATCTAATGTACTGTAATAGCATGTAAATCCTACTAATCCTATTGTTGATTTTTGCCAATTGTCATCCAGCTTCTGTAATAATCATGTGATCTTTTTTTGGTTTGGGGGGAGGGGGCGCTCTCCTTGATGGTATGCACATTTAGCCCATGCATTCAGAAGGATAGCATAGCTGTTTTATGAATTTAGGTGGGTCACTAGAAGCTTTCACAGCTAAGTATTACCTTCGTATGAATTGCATCCAATAGAGAATTTTTTTTTTTTTTTCTGGTTTTCGTTTTTTTTTTCTTTTAAAGAATGGAGGTACAATATAGCTTATCCAGCTTGTGCTTGGTATTGTTATGGTGTCTATACAAATATGATATACTTCGTTTTTTTCCCCTCCCCCCTTAAACAGATCTTTTGTTGAGGGTTGGCTGATCCTTTCATGCATGTAATTATGCTGTTAATGAATCAGAATGCATTTAGAATCTGTTTAATATTCAGATGTAATTTATGGGAAGTTAGTCTGGACATCTGAAAATCATAGGTAAATTAACTGCAGGGGCTTAAACTTATGAATTTGTCATCTGCAGTTGACAGATTACATTTCTGCAAAGCTATGTGTAATTGGGTAGCAACTTTTGCACGTAATATGAGTTATTATACTCTTCCTTGTATTTTAGTTTTTCAGCAATGCACAAAATATCAATTTGGGGTCGAATGTTTCTTCTAGCAACTGATATTGTGGATGGGCAAAGTCAAACTGAACTTGGAAGATATTGGTGAGAAACATAATGCATACACGCTGTACTTAAACAATATAACTTGGAATGGCATGACGAGAAAGAGAATCAATAGCACAAAGGAAGTGCCAATGATGTTGCTTAACATTTCATTGTTCTGTTTTCTTGAACACTTTTTTTTTTCCTTTTAAAAGATATGCTTCAAAAACAGGCAACTTCACCTGCATAGTTGGATATGTGTCCGTTCCTCTCTCCCTTTTTTCTCTTCTATGCCAATGCTACAAATGCTCTGTCAATTTAAATACTCCAAGAGGTGCTGAACGGTAGTCATGTGCTTCTGAGTCTGGTACAGTATATAAATTCAGATTTTGACTAGAGTGACTCCACTTTATTTTGATTTTTCTTAGAACTCTCGGATCTTGTTAGTTATCTTTAAAGAATAATTGGATACACCAGTTGGAAAATTTTATGTCCATGCTGTATTATTGAAAAATTCCCATAATTGACTTTACATACGTATCTCATTTGAATACTGTCACATACTGATTAGCTTTTATCTAGCTCATCTCATTCGAGTCATACACGTCCCTGCTATTGATTCTTGTTTTGAGTAATCAACTGACATTTTTGCAGGATTCTTCATCTTTTCATACGTGGTTATTATGCTGCAATTCCATAATATCTTTGTTTGTGTCAATGAAGTGCCAAAATATCTTACTAAAGAACTTTTGATCATCATTTGGTGGCACTGCCTGATGTCTCATACGTGTCTTGCTGGGGCTGGCTTAACTGCAGTCGAATCAGTTCTTGTGGATCCTCCCCAGCATTAAATCCGAATGGATTGAATGCATCTCCGCTTGCTGCAGCCACCTCCAATGTGCCATAAACCTGAGATATCAAGCCTCATAGTTAAGCAAGGTGAGCTTTCTGTTGTCATATTTTACAGCCTGAGTGAACATAATCAAATTCTCTTGGAATTTTTGGGGATGCCTTATTAGTGGATTACTAAGCTGGCTACCTTCTATAGTTGTGTGTTTTCTTGTCAAATGAGGTTTACCTTCTTATAGAGTTCCACATTTTCCTGATGGATAATGTTTCCCTGCAAGAAAAATAAGAAAAAAGTCAGTTCATTATTACAAATGCTTTTGAAGGAAACTTTGGTGAATATCATTGCTCAAACAGACCTTTCGATTCAGCTCTCGGATTTCATCTGTTAGAATTTGTTCCTGCAGAGTTTAATGAAGTGTGTTAATTGCATTCAATTACCCAAAGATTGCTTCAAGAGATTAATCAAGCATATTTGTCATCAATACCAAAGTAAAGAAACATTGCTGCTTATTTCAATCTTAAATTTAGTTGACCTTTTTCACGCGAACACCTCGGAGACTCATTTCCAGTTGATTCTCTAGATCTTGTAGGTTTTTCACACTTAAACCATAAAGCCGTTCTCCCATCAATTGCCTGTATCTTCAAAATGTTAGTGTATTCATACATAAAGCTTTATGAGATATATAAAGTCATCCTCTTTATTCAATTACTGGTGGCTATGTGTCAACAAAAGAAGTTTAATGTTACTGTTTGAAAGTATATTGCTTGCTGCATTATGGCGGTGCTTGACTGCATGTGGTAACATGAAGCTGTATGAATTTCCTTGTGTGCATATTCAAGTAATTGGCAAGTGAGTTTTTTTTTTAAATATAATTTTTAATGCAAAAAGCAAGGGAGAAAATAAATAGAAAATAAAGGAAAGTATGAAAACCTTCAGGGATGAGACATATTATTGATTTTGATATTCATTGAACATTGTCTCAGATGCAAAGAAGATTCTAAATGCTGTCTCTGAATAAAGCAATTTTTTATGTTATTATGAAAAATATACTTGCTTGACCAGTTCAGGGCATGGTAAATTTCAATTTACAATTCAAATATATAGGTCTGGGTCTGTTGCATTTAGGTCATATAATTTTATAAGATGATTTTTTTTTTTGGGATAAAGAGCTTATGTCAAGCTTGGGATTTATCATGTTTTGCCTAAATTCCTTCTTGCAGTACCAAAGTATCTTAATTTGAAGTGTCATAGTTCAAAAGTGAAATATGGTAAAGTGAAATTCAGGGCTAGATATTGGTATAGTACAAGTCTTCTCTGAATGCCAATAGACATCGTGAGAAGATTTGGTATGAAGTATGAACCTAGAAGTTAAAATCTTGACTATTCAATCCATGAGTCTAGCAGTGGGCATTCCAGTGGTAATTATGCTTTTGAATTGTAAATCATGTAACATTTGGAAAAGCACAGGCTTGGCAAGGATGGGGGATTTTAAATTTAGTGAGGGCATTTGGGGAAAAAAAAAAGGATGTTATGAAGTGGTAAGCTGCAGTTGAGTTGAAAACTGTTTCCTCATCTAGCATCTAACCACCTGGAATTACCTGCTACAACAAAGATAACACATTGTCTTCTTTTGCTTGTTCAAATCAGAATATTATGTTGCGGAAGGAATGTCTTTCTTTTCATTTTTTATCTTTTTTTTTAATTTTTTTTAATAAAAATAAATCTTTTAGGTTTTCCAATTTTTAGTTGAGAGGCTTATGTGGATTTCACAATGAAGTTTTATTTATCATTTTTTCAGGTCACACCCTACTATATATTTAATAGTAATGTCTGGTATAACTGGCTGTATTACTTTCCACAGTTCATGGGAACTACCAAAGCAACTGAAACTGGGAATAAGCATGATGGAAATGGTGATTTATAAGATGCCTTAGTTTGGAACTTTGGATTAACTTCTTTAATATATTCTTTCTTTCAGGTGATTGCTCATTGATTTGGATTTATACACCAGATATGTTTGTATATTTCTTAGTTTTCTTAATTAGACAGAAAGGTTTTTACTGGTAGCAGGTATTAGAATAGTATTTCTGATGAGTGGAGATTAAGTGAAATTTGCTGTGACAATGAAGTCAGATAATATATAATGGGCATTTTGTAGTCTTGGATGTAGTATACCATGACACTGCCGAATTACTGTAGTATGATAATGCTTTCATGTCTAAGACTGAACTGAAGAGATTCCAGGACCATACCTATTTTAATTACTCAACAACAATATGAAATATTTTGCTGAATAACTAATAGAAAGGCTTGTACCGATGGTTTTCTTGTAGAGTCTGTAGTTGCTGCCTTAATACTTCTGCCTCCCTTTGCCAAAACTATCAAGCATCAAATAAAATTATGCAGTGTTATGAGCAGGAAAAACAAAAAGGAAACTAGATGGCTTTCCTCATTTTTGTTTGGATCCTTACAATATACTGCAATATGCCCTTCAATTCTCTATAAAATAATTGTGATAAAATACAAAAAAACTGATAATGTAATTTATTGTATAGTGGGTCCCCCCCCTCCCCCCGCGGCGGTGGCACGCATGCGCCCTGGGGGGTGTTATACTGATTTTACTGGGCATCTGATGTAGAGTCACTTCAGAGAATAGTCAAGAAAATCGACAAAAATAGTTCTCCTAAAAGCCATTTGTGATTTTTGTGAAGACATATTGGCGTAACTGCCCAAATGCATATTCAGCAAATTCAGGAATAATTCTACAAATTGTGATTGATGGACACCTTATATACTTTGCATGTGGCTATTACTTATGGACTATGGTAGAAAAGGTATTGAGCGTACCTTGACTTCCGATTCTGGATTCATCAGTTGCTGGTGTTCCTCCTTGCATGTGTTATATCTTTCAATCACTGACTTCATGCTGGATATGTAATGGAATCGCACTTTTTAGTTTGTTATGCAAAATTGTTAGGAAGTATGAGGGATCATGAAAATCTGTATCTGGAGAAGTTAGAGACCCTGTGACAACAAATGCAGCATATTTCACCATAGAAAGGGTATATCTATTACTTGGTTTTCATCAGAAAATGTGCAGTTATTTATAAAGGCCATGTATGATCTGAACCAAAGGAAGAGAAATTTTCATATCATAAGATTCACTAATGAAAAAACTGTACAGAAGCATAGATAAAAGGTTCATTACATTATGAGGTGTCTGTTACAAAAGTGTAGCCATTTTGCATTTATTATCTTCCTAGAATTACTAGTGTCTTGTTACTGGCTCCAATCAGTTACTCAAAAGTTCTACAAGTGATTAAGAATTGATTTTTTTATCTGCATGAATTTCTATCAGATAGAATGAGTATCAACCCTTCTGAACATAATAATTTAGGGAGTTTAATTTCAGTATACAGTGAAGAGCATAAGTAGTCACTAGAGGAGTTGATGATTTGACCACCTTCACTCTGAACTTCAATAGCCCAATTTGTTAGGCAATGGAACAAGAATGTAGTAGGGCTTTATATTGATTCTCATCAAGGAAAGGATTAAATCACAGGTAACTATTTTCTATGATGACTCAGGGCTTACTTATTTTGAAGATAAATTTTGTAATTTTTTGGTGTATTTTCTAGATGGTAGAAGTTGCCCTACCAACTTTTGGTTTTGGGTCATTGACCTCTTGACTTTCTAATACAGCACACTATTAGGAAAATATTGGATTTTGTAAACTATTCTGCTTGTTAATTAGGTATGGATTGACTTCTTTCTCTACTAAAAGCTGCAGCTGATTTTGTCATTTCATGAAACCTAGATTTAAGAATCGACTTCTTTTAGTCACTGCATGGATAAACATGAGAACATGGGATGCCTGTTATCTTACTTCGTGGTTGTTCTGTCAATTCATATAATTGAATTGTTGCCCCTTTAATGAGCTTTCTGCTAGCCCTACAAGCAAATTAGCAGTCTTCACATCCAAAACTGGTCTAAAATTCCTTTTTCCGGAGACATGGCACTTGTTCTGCTACTCTGCACTAATATTGTGCTAGAAAAATTGTGGTTTTGTTTGTTTACAATTTACACATCTAACTAGGCTTATTTTGATCTTCCACAGTTTCCCGGTATGATATGACTGCAAAAAAATGACATCTACCTAAAGATGATGATGATGATGATAAGGTGACATACTTTTGATTGAGTTGCAACTCTCGAATAATGTTAACTTCATGAGTATGGTATACTATCATCATTTCTAACGTATTCTATTACTGTGCCTCTAATTCTAATAACAATTCTCCATTGGAATATTACTCCTTTCTTTCCCGCTGTGTTTTCTTGACTGTATTTCCTTAGCTCGGTTGGCCCCTTGCTGCAATATAGGATACATCTGCATGAGAGGTTACAAGATGTGGACAACTACAAGCTCCCCCTCCCCCTCCCCCTCTCCTTTTAGGTTGTGTACCCTTACACTATTGTAGACTTACGTTAAGTTTGGTTTGCATGTCATTTTTCTATAGATACTGCCAAAAGCTATTGCAGTAAGTTACACCATATATCAAACTTCCTATTAGTCGAAGTTGGGAGGACATTGGCATTTTGATCATGGAAATATACCTGTTTTGCGGGTGAATCGTTTGGTAGTGCCCGAGGAGGCAGCATAAACAATGAATTATGCCAGAGTATTCCGATTTGGAAGGGCCCAAAATGAAAGGGCAGAAATGAGGGCTCAGGATCGGACCAACAGGAACAGCATTGGTTTTTTTTTTTTGGGTCAAAGACTAGCTCCACAAGACCAATGTGAAATTGCTTGTGGGCCAAATAAAGGCGTTGCCACCTTTGAAAGGCTTCTGGTAGTCAGATGAAGTGAGTCCATCGGTGATAACATCCGGCCAGCAGGCATGGCACGTTATAAAAGTTAGGTGGGTACTTGCTAGACAGCTGTTAGAGAATCAAAATTCTGAGCTCAACATGCATACATTTTGGATAAGAAAGGTTAACCTGAACCTTGGAGAAACCTTGATACAGCAATTCTGCGATCTTTCTGGACAATATACCTGAGAGTTAGATGATGATGTGGCTTAATTGTTCACGACATGAAACCCGTTTTGGCCAAGAAAATATCTTCAACTTGTTCTATGTTTACACGATAGTTGATTTCATTGTAGTTTTTTAGTTGAAATAAGCTTGAGCAGGGTATGTTGGATAACCATTTTTGGTAAGGGAAGTAAATACAGTTCATTGTTTTCATGGTTCAGCAACATTTGATGACTTATTTCTTGAACGTAAAAACATTAAAGTTATGCGTGGCAAGCATGAAAATGGAAGTTTTGAAAATCATGCTTGGTTGTTAAGTGGGTAAAGAGGATGAAATAAAGATGGAGCAGCTACCATGTTCGTGCATCATTTAAGATTGGTTTTTAATATGCAATTTGGAATAAAGGTTATATTATATATAACCCCTGAATTTTAAGTCATGTAATTTTTTTTTTTAACTTTCAAAGTTTGTAATGAATTTTTTTGAATTTTAAATAATATATAGATAATTCTCTTAAATTTTGGATACATAAAGATGACTTCTTAAATTTTGAATTATTTGTGAATAATTTTTTAAACTTTGAATTATTTGTAAATAATTTTTATCATATGTTATATTTTTTAGCAGGTTATTTACACATTTTTAAAGTTTAGAAGGATTAGCTACTTATATTTAAAATTTAAGAAGTTATTTACATATTATTCAAAGTTTAAGAAAATTTTTTATCAATTTTTAAAGTTGAAAGGGTTATTTGTATATAATTCAAAATTTAAGAGGTTTATATGCAATTTTGTCTGGAATAAATAATAGAATGTAGTATACAAGAGTTCAAAGTTCAAACTAAATAATTTTCACTCACTTGAATTTTCATCCATTCTACTAAGCATCATTAGAACCTTTCTATCACTCTTATCATACTAATTGGATCTTTTGTTTTTCTCTTTAAATTTATCGACTACATTTAGTAACTAAATATATAGGATTCAAGTTGCTTATTAAAATGAAGTTTTTTTTGTTTTTTGTAATTTGATCCATTATAAGTATCAGTTCTCAAAATGGTCCATTATAGATAAAATCATTATCAATTTGGTCCCTTAGTGCGGTAACCATTTAAAATTTTAACCGAAAGCTTGATGCGGGTTGTAGACTCTGACAGGGCGATGTTAAATGACATGCAAGTCTGTTTTTCTTTCCATTTCTTTTTGTTTTATTCTCTCACAAATGAAATTTTTTAATTTGGTCTCTCATAAATATTTGTTCTCAAAATAATTTCTTATAAATAAAATCATTATCAAGCTAGTCTTTTTATGTGTCAATTGCTTAAAGACTTGGTGAAAAGCATGATGTGAACCATTAAAGGCTGATGTGGCAACATAAAATGCCTTGTTAGGCTTTTTTTTTTCCTCCCCTCCTTTTCCTTTCACATACTATGCGGTTTTGGTTGCCCTCTTTCTTTTCAACTCCTCTTAGTACCAAATATGATTCTTACAGAGGATTAAGATATAGACAAAGCTACTTGGTGTTGAAGGGGAAGATTGTGAATGAATTTCATATTTAGAAAATGGTGTAGGAGAAGATTTTCTCAAGACATCAATTTTGGACCAAGAGAAAAAGCCAGCAATGTAAACCACAAAAGAAAAAATATAGGTCAACATGGCATCTAACATTGTCATGTCGGTGTTTTAACAGTCTACATCATGCTTTTCACTAAGTTTTTTAAATGGTTGATGCACGAAGAGATCAAATAGATAACGGTTTCATTTGTGAGAGATTATGTTGATAGCAAATAATTATGAGAGATTAAGTTGAGAAAAAAATCTTAAATGTGAGGGGCTAAAATGAAAGAAAAGCAAATAAAAAAAGGTTGACGCCATGTCAATATTAAAGAGCCCACATTACACTTTTTGTTGCCTTTTTAAATGTCTATGGTTTATGGAGGAACCAAATGGATAATGATTTTATCTATAAGGGATCATTTTAAGAATAAGAGATCAAATTGAAAGAACTCTCATCTATGAGGAATCAAAATAAAATTTTGTCTACCTCAATTTCTGCCTCTCTTAGTGAGCACATCCTTAAAAATTGCGATACATCAGCACCAGCTTCCCCTTAATTTTTTGTTCTGGGTTTACACTACTAGCTCATTTTACCTCTTTACCATTTCCTCCAATCTAATCTTTCCTTTGTAATTCCTGTCATATACAACAATCACCCTAATTTTTATTTATTGAGTAATCCTACTTCCATAATTCCTTTATATAAATTGTCACATCTATAGTGTTGACTGTATACCAAATCAACAATTTGCAAGATATATTATGACATTGTTGCTTAAAAAGAAATGACTGGCATAGCACCAATCTTTCACTATCACATGCCTTAATCCCTCTCATCATTTTGATATTGACCAATAAATTTCATCGAGTAAACGTCTTTACTAATACTATGGTTGCCATTATCGGATATTACCTTTTTTTTTTTTCCATCATCAAGGAGCATCCTCTCAAGTAACTTTTCAATGAATTTTATCTTCATTAGTTTAATTACTTATCTATCTTAAATAAACTAATTATTTCTTCCTATGTGAATTTTTAATTCTTCCATTTTTGTTTTTATGTATTATAAATGCTGGTAAGTGTTGTTGAGTCAGAGGATAAGATTAATATCTGCCATGCTGCGAGCTTTTTTCACTTGAGCTAGATGGTTCCATGGGACCATAAGATTAGTAGCATCAATGTTGTTCTAACTTCTATAACTTCTAAGCGGCCAGGATACTATTTTTTTGGTTTGCTCTATAGGAGACACAGAATTTAATGCTTTTGCTTTGATGGCTACCCCATTTAAGCAAACCTGAAAAGATGACGTTTAACGTATATTTATCGGCGCCATTAGCTATTCTTGGATATGTTCTATGAATCTTTCGAAGCTTTCAAGTGGAATGTGAGTACTAAAACACGTGATACGGGTAGGTTACATAAAAGTTTATACTTTATGTTTTTCTATAACGTTAAACAAGTATAATACTATATAAGCACTATAAAGTACGTTATTTGACAAAAAGTTGCAGGCTTGAGTAGAAAAGCTTGAGGGTGCAATCTACAATATCCTATATAATATTGATTAATATGAAATTTCAAGCATAGGAAGAGGTGTATCTTCCTAAGCTTAAATAAGTTGCAGGCTTAAATAAACTAATTATTTCTTCCTTTCTTCCTATGTGAATTTTTAATTCTTCCATTTTTGTTTTTATGTATTATAAATGCTGGTAAGTGTTGTTGAGTCAGAGGATAAGATTAATATCTGCCATGCTGCGAGCTTTTTCACTTGAGCTAGATAGTTCCATGGGACCATAAGATTAGTAGCATCAATGTTGTTCTAACTTCTATAACTTCTAAGCGGCCAGGATACTGTTTTTTTGGTTTGCTCTATAGGAGACACAGAATTTAATGCTTTTGCTTAGATGGCTACCCCATTTAAGCAAACCTGAAAAGATGACGTTCAACAAATATTTATCAGCACCATTGGCTATTCTTGGATATGTTCTATGAATCTTTCGAAGCTTTCAAGTGGAATGTGAGTACTAAAACACGTCATACGGGTAGGTCACATAAAGCTTATACTTTATGTTTTTCTATAATGTTAGACAAGTATAATACCATACAAGCACTATAAGGTACGTTATTTGACAAAAAGTTGCAGGCTTGAGTAGAAAAGCTTGAGTAGAAAAGCTTGAGGGTGCAATCTACAATATCCTATATAATATTGATTAATTTGAAATTCCAAGCTTAGGAAGAGGTTTATCTAAATCGCTTAGTTAATAATCTTTAATTTTTTAGGATTGAGTTATGTTCTATAATATTAATATAAGGCTGTGTCTATGTGCCACGACTAGTGGCGACAAAACTTTATTTCTGATACGTGCTGTTGCCTATGATAATAATAATCCCTGATGGAACTCAAAAATTTAGCTTTCGGGACAAGTTTTATTAGTGATGTGCTACCTAATACTTCACACATCCTCATTGATTTTCTTCAGACTTGACATCCACTAAAAATGCATGTATCACCATAACTTTAGGGGAGAAACAGCTGTGGGGTATGTAAAGATTCGAATCATGCTTTGTGCTTTTGTTAAATCTTTCTAAAATTGGCAAATATATATATATATCGAGATTGTGAAAGTTATTTAGAAGACAATAGGTGTATAAGATTAACTAATCGAAACCAAACCAAAGGGGATTCGTTTGAAAAGTCTTCAAACCAACGGATCTCTTAGTGTCTTGGATAAGGTGGGAGTTAGTGGTTGTATACAGATAATTAATCTCAGTGAACTGCAGCTATATATATATATATATATATATGTATATATATATATATATCTAGAAAGTCTAGAATAGGTTTGGTGGAGACAATCAATTGAAAACTGTTGGCTAGAATCTACCTACGATTTCTACCTATGAATATATGTCCTTGGACTGCCTATTACAAGTTTAAACCAATATATGTGTGAGAAAGAAGTTTTCATAATTATATATCTTTTCTCAAGATTTTGCCATGAAAAGTTTTATCTCTCAATATATAAGTTTAGTTTTCTATTGGTGAATCACCTTGATATATGCGTATGCGATAATAAAAAATCTTCTACACAAATATAAAAAAAAATTCAACAGCAAAAAAACTTAATTAACAAGTCTAGCTCTTTGTAGCATTTTACGTCTTTCTCAATATTGTGCAAATTTGTTTTACATATATGTCTTCTTGGACCTTTTTGGTCAGCTTTGACCCAAGACCCTGAATGTTGACCATCAGCATCCTCTTGCATTGCCTATTATGCTTTGACGATCCAAAAAAGAAGGTGAATCCTAATTAGTAATTAACCAAATCCCACAAGTCGATCCCTTATCTTCCTAATTTGGATGAGCACCGAGCACCGACAAACTAATTCAAACCGCAGAAAATGATAAAGGACAAACTGAGGAAGCATATACTATATATGATAAGTAGCTAATTAAGCCAGTTAATTTTCTCATAATCAAAAGCCATAAAGTTTATTAATTCAACCATACAGGCTCTAGCTTAGTATATGGTGTCATTTTTATATTCTGTTTACATGATGATCCTCCAAATTCTAAAGCAGGCACCCTAAAGCTGCTTCGAGTTTAACTGTTTCCAGAAATTTTAAGTTGATCACCTGATATGTCATTAATTTAGCTAAGTTCAATATCCTTTCAATGTAATTTCTTTGGACTTATAACCGTGCATTTGTTGCATTACAGTATAAATCTAAGACACACATAGCTAGCAAACATAAATATAGCATAGACTAAAATACATTAAATTTCAGTTAGCCTGATAGAAACTAGTTTATAGATATCAAGTATATCTATGTGCGCATTTTATATGAATATACCAAACTATCAGCTTCAAAGTTCAAACAAACGAACCATTTTATTATGGAATCAAAGAGCAGGAGCAGTATGTATATACACAAAAATAATGATCATCAAACCTGGTGTTTGCATATTCATAAAGCCTTCCAGTGCTGGAGAATATTACAAGTCCAACTTCTGCATCACACAGGATTGCCAGTTCTTTCGCCTTCTTGATCAATCCCTTTCTCCTCTTTGAGAAAGTCACCTGCCTGCTCGTAGAATTGTCGATCCTTCGGATCTCAATCTTCCCTCGTCCCATTCTTTCACCCTTTATTCACCTAGGGTTTCTGAAATAAGATTCTCTGAGCTACCTCTATATGTGGAAAAATAGAACACACAGGACACACACACGCACACACAAACTTCAGTAAAGATAAAATTCTTGAGACAAACAATGAATTCTTACTTGTTATAGAGCCAAAGCAAGACTATGAAGCAGTCAGCGCTTTTGATGGTGCAACAGGTTGTGGTGTGAAGTATGTTGCCTTTCCATTTTCTTTTTAGCAAAAGAGCTTTATGAGAAGAAAAAGTTGATATATTTTTTTTTTTTGGGGCGGGGGTGAAAGAGAGGCCGCTTGATATGGGAAGGTTGAATTACCATGATGTATGTACTTTCTGCATTGAAATTAATTACTCGGGGAAAGAATACTATATAATATCATTTTAAAAATTTTTAGTACTTTTATGGCGCCGTCAGCCGTATAAGTCTCTGACACGTTACAAAGTAGAAATACATATTTATATATATTGGAAATACTGTGTTTTTTAATTATATTTTCTGTTTCAAATGTTGATCTCCATGTCTCATTGTGAAATTTTTAAATATAAGTGCCAGAATCCTATTAATTAATATCACATGTCACGGGTTTCAAACTTGGCTGGTTCACCATGCTCAGTAAATAAATATTGAAAGCTTGCAACGAAATCAAAAGTTTTAATTATTAATCAAGATATAATTTATTTTGTTTACTTCATCAAGTATCATAGTTTTTGGATTATATGAGAAGAGTATATTTTCAGATCAATGAGCTCAACATTGAGACTATATACCTGAATGATTTTAAGGGCGCATATCAACTTAATATATTTAGGCAATGACCCCAAGATTTAAACCCCAACACTTAACACAGGGAATATACCTTTTTGATCTTTAAACCAGGCCTTTAGAATTATCAAGTATTATAGTTTGAACACCAATAAAGTAAATGGACACAATTAAGCTCCAATTAAATGTTTAATAGTATAAAGAATATAATAATTATATTTATATATCTCCATTTCTCTGTTTAATTTATTGGTAAATCTCACAAGCCGATAAGATGGAGTTCTATCTTAATTATTAGGATATTATATTTTCTTTAAAAATAAATATAGGCCAATATGAAAAGAATTATTCTCAACTTAAAGGTTGTACAATTTATCCTTTTCAATTTTAAAAGTTTGACTATAGACCCTCAGACTTTTATTTTTATTCACCATGGTCCCTTTGTTAACTTTTTTGTTCAAAATTCCAATACTAACTTATTTATGTAGGCTGAAAAAGGCTTAAATAACAAAAAAATGCATTTAATCTATCATTTCAAATGACAAACAAAGACTTTTTCTTTTTTTATTTTCTCACTCTTTTTTTTTTTTGTAACAAAAAAGCTTTTGTTTGTTACTTTATAATGACAGTTTAGATGTATTGGTTTTAGCTTGACTCCTCTGGCTTACATAAATAATTGATGTTAGAATTTTAAACGAAAAAGACGGTAAAAATAATATATTGTACACAATTTAAAATTTAAAATGTTTATAAACAACTTTAAAAATCTGAAAAAATAAAATGTACAGTCTCTAATTTGATGGGGTTTTTTTGCACTTTTACCATAAATATTTACTAACATTAAGTTTTCTAAGAGAGGCTTTTGGTAAAAATGCAACGGTGGAGATATGTATGCCAGACCTAAAGTTTACAGAAGTTCACTTTAGACGTCTTAGATTCTATTTTTATCAGAATTATACACACACAATTAATTTTTTGGTTTCCCCTTAGGCTTTGGAGTCTGCAACTTGCAGTTTAATACTGCTATCTTGAAGTTGTAAAGCAGCGCTAGCAGATGGGCAGTACAATCAGAAAGAATTTTGCAGGTATCGCCACGTGTCAGATAGATATTTATATGGTTTCATAAGAGTTTCCAAATCAGGGAATTGTAAATATCATCTTCGAGCAACTCCAAATATAAAGTCCATATGCGTGTAGCGGTCATAACATTTTCTTTTTCATTGTTTTGACTTTTGAAGCCAACTCCACCCTCATATTCCCCCCCCCCCCCCAAAAAAAAATCTACTAATCAATGTATATATGCATCCATGATTTTTGGAACTTGGCAGTAATTGGGACTAGATATTAGTCGAATTATGGATTTAGTTTTTATTAATTTTCAGAGAATTTAAATTTAAAATTGTGATAATTTCCTTTTATGAAATAAAATTTGAAATCCAACTTCAAAAAAAAAAAATCTTGCGCGCACGTATACTTAAGAGTCTTTGATACAATCTGTGGATATACAGGCATTTAATACATGTAAAAAACTTTTCTTGCAAAATATAATGACATCTGCTCACTCTTGAAATTATTAATTGCGTCATTTTGTAAATTAGTAGACACTGAAAAAGATGCTTTCGGTTAAATGTCTTAAAAGACACTTTTTGTTTAAAAAAAATTCATGAGAAGTCTAAAAATTTGGTTTTAAATAGTACTTTTTTTGGTTATATAAGTGTTACGGGATTTGAGTTCGATTTTTACCTTATCCTTTTTTTCATGCTTAATTTTCAAAATCTTATACTTCTTTTATTAAAAAAAATCATGAGTAGCACTAATGATATATATTAGTACAAAAAAGTAAAATCATATATTAATTGAATTACATAATAAGATATAAATAATAAGAGCATGTGAGAGAGCAAGTGAGACTGACGCACATGCGGAGTACACATGTAGAATCAGCATCCGCCAATCGAGGGAGGAACTCGCACGCCTGGGCGGGCGTGGTGAACAGTTCGTACCATCGTTTGCGTGAGCGGCGGAGGATTGGGTCACTGTAAAATACTTGGAAATATACTGATCACTTATAAACCCTAGAAAAAAACTCCATTCCGTTTTCGATATTACAATAGCGGCAAATCGGTAGTCATAAAGTTTAGGCTATTGTCTCTACATTCGGCTTTCTATTGGCTATACCCACGTGAACAAGATTACATAGACCAATAAGATTCGATGGAACTTGAACTTTTGTTAATAATACTAATTATACCGGATTATTTGGTGCACTTTTAGTGCTTCCATCAAGGAGTTTGGCCAGGTGTCAATGATCAGTAAATCATGTGTGTTCAGAAAACAAGCAAAGAGATAGACTTTGCGTACAGTTCCGCATTAGTTTATAGCTTTACATTAATGCCGACTATGGAAAATGCTGCTTCCACTGGTCATTGTGCCAATTGAAAATGACTTCTTTTTCTGGTTTGTGCGATGGAAATAGTGGTGCAAATTAAAAGTAATGGGCGAAGCACATGAGTTTTATCATTATGGCCCCCTCATCCAGTTTATAGCACTCAGCGAAAGAAGGCGTGATTATTTCTTGGAAGTAGGAGATATATGTCCCTTATGCATAGTATGATTCTCCGGGGGTCGATGATAGTGCATGGTTATAAAAAGTTGATTCGCAGAATTAGAAGACGAAGACAGTATCTTTATCTGTCACCCTGTTGATTGCTAGGGTTCATTGGTCTAGCTAGTCTAGACCAAAAACTATTTATGCAACTCATAATATAAAATATAAATGAAAGGAGACATATTTTTTAAAGAAATTATATTTTATATAATTTATCTTATGGGCTAACTTTCTCTATAAGTTGTAAACTAATTTTAAGATTAAAAAATGATAAGATCTATTGATAATAATGATAAAGCAAGACAAATATCAAGTTTATAGATAATAAGAGAATGAAGAATTTTAGAGACAAAACAAATACAAAAAGCAAGTTGAAAAATATTAACTAACAAAGGAGAAAAGTATATCTAAAAACTTGAGAAAGAGCAAATATCAAATAAAATGAAAGAAAGAGAGAACCAAATAAAATAAACAAAAAACTATTGAGAGAAAATCTTTACTCATTCAAAACTTAGTCTACTCATGTATAAGTGTAAAAAGAAATCTTTTTACTTTTAATTACCTAAACTTATATAAGATTCTTGTCTTGTAAAAAGAATCTTGTTAAAAGTAACTCCAATAATTTTTCTTAAAAGTAACTTATTATTCATAAAAAAGTAAGTTACAATACGTGATATTTTGTCATTTAAAGTATGAGATATGTTAAACTAATATGTAAACTATATATTATTATATATATTTTTATACATATGTAAAATTTATTTTTTTAAATTTTTTTTCTCTTTTAACACGGGCCATATAAAAAAAAATTCATATACATATAAATAAAAAGTCAAAATTAAAGGGGACCAGGACTTCCCCCGCTCCGCACCTCCCTCAGCCTTGACTAAATTTGGCCAACCCAGCTAACAAATAAAAAAATCATTGAACAATTCTTGAAGGGTTCTTTATCTTCTTCAGTCACTCTCCGGCGAGGCTATAAGTATCCAAGGACGCTATTGGGTAAAAGGTCTTAATCTACTCAAGTGTTGGAATCCATAACAAAATCCTCGAGACACAATTGTCCGTTCCTTTACCTAAAAGCCTCTCTAATTAATTTTAAGTAGAGATGTGCTTGTGGGGGCCAATATATTTGAGAATATATCAACAGATCGAACATCTTTTTTGTTTTGTTAATCTTGAACCTTTATTAGACTTGGAAATTGTGGTGCCATCTTCAGCATTGGTATCACAAATTTACGATAAATTTGTTTTAGCTGGTTTGACACGCCTGTAGCCAGATTAAATAAATATTATCAAGTTGGAAAACGTATTTCCATTACTTTATGGTTTTACTAAAGCAAATTCATCATGAACGTCCTATCCCCAAAAAACCTGGTATATATTGATATAAAGTAGCTTCTTTATATAGTTAAGTTGGCTTGGTTAATTGGCCATCAAATCAGCGATAGATTTGATTTGCATTAAAATAACCTATGATGTTTTTCTTCTTATTATTTATTTTTTATGAGTTATATTGATTAGTTTTATATTATAATAGATACATAGATAGATAATAGATTTGTGAAGATTATAATTTAATTAGAACTTTTATTAATTCTTTAAAATTTTATGGCATCACAAAAGATCGCGTGAAATATATAGGTAAAACAAATCCTATATGGATTTGACTTAATCTAACAGCTAGTTAGGTACACATAACATTCTTCGCAGTTATGGTAGTGGTTACAGAGAATGTAATTTTATTTGATTGATATGTGTCTTTTTTTTAAAAGGGATAAAAAATTTTAATTATAAAAAAATTACATTTGATATTATAAAATTCATATATCTTTTTATTGTGTACTCACTTTTTTCTTCTATTTTTATTTATTATTGTTCAAAACATGATTTTTGACAATCAATTTTTTTTTTAAAATTACACTTATATGACTATAAGTTGAAATATTTATTGTTAAAATTAGAAATTATTTTAACAGTTTTTGTTTGCACAATTAAATTTTTTTTATAGTTAAAATTTTTTTTCGCAATTAAAATTTTTATCTTTAGAATTAAAATTTTTTATCTATCTAAAAAAAGGACACATATGAACACATATCAAGTAAATAACTTGACTACACCATCTATAATTAATGACCGTAGAAGATCCATGATTGGGTACATTAACTGATATATATAATGGAAAATGATTATTTTGGAAGAGTGAATTAAAAAAAATGGTTTTGAGGATGAAAATGACTCTTGTGCTTGTATTTTAAAAAAAAGATTAAAAAGTAATAAGATACTGTTAAATAATAATTACAAAAGTATAATAAATATTGCATAAGATTAATAGAAAAATATTACCTTTTCTAGAGTCTATCCAAATGGGCTATAATAAGTTTTACTATGTGAGTTTTACTATGTGCAATGTGTTTATCAGAATTCACATTAAAACATGAAAGGAGTTTTTTTACAAGTATGCACTAATATTTACCAACGTTATTCTTGCACAGATAAGACAAACAAAATTTGACTTTATGATTTGAAATATGGTTATTGAGGATGCCTTTTGGTATTTGTAGGCCTTCACTACTTTATACAGTAGAGCTAGTGAATTTCCCCCTCTATCCTTAATATGAACTTTTGAGAAAGTCCATAAAAGACAAAAAGTAGCTTGCATCTTTATATTACACAGACTTATTGGACAAGATGCAACAACATGCTCTTAACTAGAAATTATGCTTACCTTTGGCATACTTTCTTTAATTGGTTTAGCCAATAAGACTAAGCTCTCAAAAATTTAAAAATATTTCTTTGCAAGCTCAATAACTATATTGCCAACCAAAACTCAATCTTTTAAACCTCTCTTAGTCCATTCTTAGGAGAGTTCATAACTAGAGAGCCTAAAATGCTAAAAGTCAATTTGCCAAATATAAAAGTCTTGTCCAAGTCCAAAATGATTACTTTTCTTTAAGGGTTTAGTTCTCAAGCTTAAGACAAACAACCTCAGGCTCAAGACACTTGCATGCAAGATTCCTAAGACCTAAATGAGTTGGAAGATTTTGAAAAAAAATAGAATAATGGATTGAAAATTACTTAGGGAAAAGAAAAATTGAATCTAATAACTCACATAGCATTGAAGATTTGAACTCATCCCTTTCACATGAATTGGTAATAAAGGGATAAGTCCTGTATCATTGTCCTTTTGCATTTATATTCTTGTCCAAAGTAATTTGTTTGTTTGCTTACCTTTGGATATACAACCAAGGCCTTTTTTCCAATTGTAAGCAAGTTTTAAGAATTAAAAACCATTTTAGTGTGTTTCTTATGAATTCTTGTAAAAACCCTTCCACTCTTTTAAAATCCTTTTCTACTATCTTTCTTATGCTTATCTTCGAAAGATACTAATATGCTATACACTTGCCTTTAAGGAGGATCTTGTGAATCAAAATGTATTAAACCATGATCTTAAAGTGTTGAATGTTTGATATCTAGTAAGCATAGAGGAAACGATGATATTTCAATAATGAGTTCACATCTTAATATGGTTACTAAGAAGGTTAAGGAGTTCTTGAACCTTAAAAGGCCTAAAGACCATGAAGGCCTAGAGAAAAGGCTAATTTTCTCAGCATACCAGGAATAGAATTCTCATAATTATGATTGATGATGGATCACCTGTAAAGAGTTTTATGAATTGTGTCACTAAGGTATTAAGCCTATACTAAAATGAAGGCCTTGTTATTGTAACTCTTCCATCAAAATTATTCGTTTTTCTATCCTTATTGTGATATCAATAGCAACCTCGAAATGGTATTAGAGCCTTAATATTCTAATACTTGGAAGTAAAGAAAGTAGAAAGGAAAGTAAAAAGAACAATCCATACCATCATAACTTTTTCAGATGATAGTTTTATTTTAAAACTAGTTAGATTATCTTCTTCTTTGCCCTTTCCTAAATCTATCCCTTCTTCTTGTATCTCTTGCGTATCTAATAAGATAAATAACCTTGTTGAAATCACCCACCTTTCTCTAGACACTCGCTTGGAAGAAACTATTACACCTATCCTTAATCTATATGAGTTATATCACCAAAACAATTACTTTAGCAATTTTATCCAAAAACTCATTTTTCCCAAAAAAAAAAACCTCTTATAAAATAAATTGTTCAAGGCTTAAGGCTAGAACAATGTGGTCTACAATCCACTTAAGATGATGAATATGTCACTTTTGATATCCTTGCAAGTCAACTATTGGCGTGATATTGGTTATACTCACCTCCATTTAAGTGCTATTTGGCCAATACTAACTTTACATAAAAGAAGAGGAATTCCTATTACAGTTCAAGCTTGTCTTTTGGAAACCACTTATAAGACATTCTAGAATGTCTTAATCAGCTCAACACTTGTGACCTTTAATGAAGGAAGTATAGTCCAAACAATCATACTAAACTACAACATTAAACTTTCACATCCCACTCTGCCAACTAGAATTAAAATCCAAGTTCAAATCATAAGTGCTAGATAGATTGCAAGTGCCATCCCAACTACCCTTTATCACCAAATGATCTTTTAATTGTAAAACCATGATATTGATCTTCAGTTTTCCAATTGTACTGATGATGCATTATACATGGTATCTAACAAGTCAAACTCTATAATGATCATACAAATCCTAAGATGGCTCCTAAATGACGAACTCCTTCAATTAATACCTTTAAAATGTGTTACCAACTATAAAAAACCCTTTTATAAAGGGCAAACAATTTTTCACACAACTGTCACTCTTGAAATACATAAAATCAATAATAGTATAGCTAAAACCATCTTTAAGAGACCAAGAGCAGAAGAAAGTTCAATAGCTTTGTCTAGACATCTACTCATCAACCAGTCCATGATAATCACACCTATTGCTTAACAAAACAAAAAAAGGAATCATTCCTATTACTTGTTTTCACAATAATAGTATATATAGTTATATATCTAAGATCAATGAGCATTTCATATGGGATTGTGACCTAGATATGTGGGATCTTGACTATGAATGCCATCTTGATAGTTGAGAAAGACCTAAAAATAATAAATACAAGCTATGTGATTTAATAGCTATAGTAAATTGGAGAAAGAAAAAACCCTATTGTATTTGTAGATTTTATTCTCACTAAAAGAAAGATGATTTTAGCCTAAGACCTTGCATAAGCATCAAAGATCCAAAGCCTAAACCAAGAACTATTCATGAGCTACTCAAATTACTAGGTCACAAAGACCTTCCAAAAAAATAAGCCTGAACCTATTATTGAATTAAGGACATTGCCCAACCAACTCCTTATATGATGTTCTCTTCATTTTTTTAGAACTATGATGCAACTTTCTTACCAAAGGAATGAAGAACCAACTAAGAGACAAGGGTTTCCTATAAGCCTTTTGTTGTCCTTATAAAAGTTTTTTTTTTTTCAAAATGGTGCATTAAGGTAGACTTTACAAACAGAAGAATTCTTAATTGGCATACTTAAAATGCCATAACTCATAATAGAGTTATCCAAAGGATTGATTCCAAACTTGATGATTTAACTAGGTAAACTATTTAAAAGAATGCTCAGATAGATGAACTTTTCACTCAAATCTAACAATTGTATCAAAAACTCACTGAACAAATTGCCAAGCTAGATGTAGAACTCAAGAGTTTTATCACAACAAGATGCTTATGCCCTGCTTTTTCTTGAAAGGAAGAAAAGATCAGAATTTAATCTCAACTTAACTAAATAAAGATAAACATGGCTAGAAATCAGACTACAAGCATTTATGAATTCTATTCCATTTCTTACACTCTAATGAATGCGCCTTTTATAACTGCACCATACTCTTTATACCCATATGAAATAGATTACAAAAATGTTTCAAAATGACCTATGAAGTATTTCAAAAAGTTAACCAACCACCTCTACAATTGCCTTTAAAGAAAAATCTAATTTGACCACCTCAAAGATCTTTTTTTGACAAATTTCATATATGAACCATCACCATCCTGAACTAAAACTTTAGAAAGTCTCACTCTTAAGCCTTTAAAAATACGAATTCTGTTATCTTTGGCCAAATAGTCTACACTCCCACCCTCAAATGGAAAAGATAAACAAAAAATCAATCCAGAAGACCAAAATTATTAAAAAACCTTTAGCATCATAGCCATTGCT
Source organism: Erythrophleum ivorense (assembly GCA_026724425.1). Lineage (NCBI taxonomy): Eukaryota > Viridiplantae > Streptophyta > Magnoliopsida > Fabales > Fabaceae > Erythrophleum > Erythrophleum ivorense. Next base: position 3,430,140 of record JAIUCV010000089.1, read on the forward strand.
TAAAGCTTGCCTTACTTTAAGTTAGATAGCTCATATGAGCATACTAATAACATTAGTCTTGAAGCTGGTTTAGAAAATTCAAATCATGTGGTTGACATCTTTGCTTTCTACATGGTTATTTCACATCTTAAGGAAGTAGAAATATTATTTATAAATAAGCGAGATGAACCAGATCATTATGGATATGATCCTAAATAGGAAGAACATATGGCAACTTCTACAAATCAAACTAGTACCTAGCACGGACCCACTTTTGGTTTATAGTTTACTTTTGATGATATTTCTATTAATAAATAGAGAGATAAGTTGTATGAATTTAAAGCTTGAATTGACTTGTAAATGATAAGGATGAATACAACTTTAAGAACACTTTTTATAGAGTTTGTCTCCAAAGTGATAGGAACTCTTTAAGAATGGTTTAAGAACTGAAGAGATTACAAGCAAATTCAAATCACTTATACTACAAATGCAATTAAAATTCTTGGTATGATATATAAGAAATTCATCGACGATTTCCACCTTATGGATAAAAGGAAAACGACAAGAGTACTTTGAAATGAAATGTTGCTATCTAAAAAGAAGAAAAAAAGATCTTGATTTTTATTATCAAAGAATGATTGAGAGATACTATATGTTAAATGAATCCAATGATGTCACTTTTTGATATATCTTTATTGTCTCATTGCCAACAAAATTACAACTAGAATTGCATAGGTTCATCCTCTTGCTCAGGAGAAAAATGTTAGAAATTCAAACAAGCTATTCAATTCTTTAAAAGAAGAACTTCTAAGGTTCAATAGAAAGACAGGTGCAACACTTGCAAAAAAGTAGGAAATTTTTCCAAGACTTTTCTAAAGAAATCAAGGAAAGATGTCAAAATTCTACAGCGCCTTCATGCTAGTCTTCCTTTGTAGAAAGATAAAGACATTAGAGAACTTTTATCTGAATAGGAAGATGTAGATGAAGATACAGTTTTTGCTTCATCTGCTTTAAATGTAGAAAACTTTACTACTTCACATTCTAAATCAAATAGCTTAAGTGTTTCAAAGGAATATGAATCTTCAATTCAACATGGCTATTATGTGCAACCTTGTCTCCAAGCAAAACAAATTAAAACTTTCTTTCCATTTATCAATAAGTACAATCTTAAGAGCAAATGCCATAAGCCCACTTTTGTTATCGCCCATATGGATATTAGAGCATCTAAGAGTCTTGTGAACCCTTCCATCTTACCATTAAAAGCATGGAAGAAACATTTTCAATATTTCAGTGCAGTAGACAGGAAAATCTTTAAAGTTGGGCTTATCACTAGGAAGAAGATTAGAATTGGATTCTTTTCCCAACTATATTGTTTGGACCAAAATACTAGGTAGTAACCTTTCTAATAAAAACATTTTTATTGAAATAGATGTTTATTGTCAAACAAAAAAAGTTATAAATCCTTCCATGAGGAATAAGATTTAAGAACTCTTTCAAAGTATACATAAATATTCCAAAGTTATTTGAGTTGTAACAAGTTTCTCATGGTTAGGAAGACATCCAAGATAACCTTATGAAGCTAAGTCAAGAAAGTCATCACCAGTTCTAGCGTCCCAATTTGTTATAGAAAAATGAAGACTTCTACATCTAAATTATCTTTTAAACGAATGTAGGATATCAATCTTACAAAAGCTACTTATCTAGGAATGAATCAAAAAGATTTACTTTTTGCCAAAAAAGAATGTGCATCATTGCTAAAACAAAGGGTGATTAAACCAACAAAATCTAATTAGGCATGTCAAGCATTTTATGTGGAGAAAAGGTCAGAACAAAAAAAAAAAAAAAAGGCAAGCAAGGATTAGTGATTGACTATAGGCCTTTTAACTTTTTTCTCTAAGATGACAAATTCCCATTGCTAACAATCAGCTCTCAAGTAACATTACTCAAAGAAGCCAAGGTGTTTTCTAAGTTTAATTTGAAAGTTGGATTCTGTTAGCTAGGCATTGATCATAAAGAATGGTACAAAATGACATTCTGTATTCCATATGCATAATACTAATAAATTATAATGCCACTTGGGCTAAAAGTTGCCCCACCTTTGTTTCAAAAGGCTATGACTAAAATTTATTAGCCCATTCTGAATAATGCTCTCATCTACATAGATGAATCTTACTTTTTTTTTTTATCAAAAGATGACTAAGACCATAAAATACTCCTATAGAAATTTCTAGATATTATGGAAAGATATGGAATCATGCCTTTGACCTAAAAGAGCTAGTTGGGTCATCATCAAGTTGAAGTCCTTAAAATGTAGTTTTCTGATGGCCAAAACCAACCAGGCCCATACATAGCCTAAGAGTTGCTCAAATTTCCTGATGAAGATCTTAGTGTAAAAAATTTAGGATTGTTGATTACATCTAAGACTTTATCCTTCATGTTTCACATAATACAAGCCAGCTATCAAAACTTTTGAAAAAGAAAAATCCTCTCATGTGAGGTCTTTCCCAAATAGCTGTAGTAAAGCATTTCAATAAGATAACGCATAATCCTTTATCATTAAAAATTCTAGAAAAGGGTAGATTATACTCCAAATAGATGCTAGTGATGACTATTGGGGAGCAATTCTTATAAAAGAAATTGAAGGAAAGAAATATCATTATTGACACACTAGTGGCTAAATTCAAAGACTTTGAAAAGTATTATCATACCATCGTTAAAGAAATTTTTGTTGTAAAAAGAAGGATTGAAAATTTTAGCTTTCATCTTAGCCCTTACAACTTTATAATATAGGTGGACAACTCATCGTTTCCAAAAGTGCTAAAGTCCAAGAAGAAAATCTTGCTAGACAAGTAATTAATTCATTAGAAAGATTTGTTTTCCCAGTATAAATTTATGGTTCAACATATTAAAGGGCCAACAAACTTCATTGTAGATCTCATTTCCAAACTAAAAGCTATCCATTTGATAACTGCCCAGGAACCCATCCTTGTTATCTTTATGGCTCATCCTATTCTAGGTTGTCATATTCTCCATCAAACTCATCTTGTAGGCTAACTATAAAATGATTTTTCACCTTATTCCCAGAAACCAACCATTCCTATTGAAGTCAAGTATCTCATTGAAAAATCTCTATTTTATTACCTCAGTTAGTATCTCAAACATTCTTCCTTTCTTAAATACCCCTCCTATTTCAACCCTTGAAACGTCTTTATCATCTTTTTTATGATTCAAACTATGGTTACTGAGGATGCCTTTTAATATCTATGGGCACTCATTGCTTTATACACAGGAGTAATTGAATTTCTACCTTTATTAATATATAATTTCTTTTGCCAAACCGAAAATAAGACCTCTAATTTATGGATCATTCTTAAATGATTTTCCCTTTTCACCTGGTGGCATGAGGAATTGAAAAAAAAAATTATCCTTAATATGAACCCTAGGGAAAAGTTTATGAAAGCCTAGAAAGTGGCTTGCATCTTCATATTACACAAACCTTATTGGACTAGATGCAACAACATGTTTCTAACTAGAGATTATGCTTACCTCTAACATACTTTCTATGATTGGTTAAGCCAACAAGCCCATGCTCTGAAAATTTTTAAAATGTTTCTTTGCAAGTTCAATAACTATACTACCAACCAAAACTTGGTCTTTTGCACCTCTCTCAGTCCATTCCTAAGAGAGTTCATACCTAGAAAGCCCAAAATGCCAAAAATCAATTTGCTAAATATACAAGTTTGGTCCAAGTCTAAAATGATTACTTTTCTTTAAAGGTCTAGTTCTTAACCTAAGACAAACAACCTTAGGCCTAAGACACTTATATGCAAGACTTCTAAGACTTAAATGAATTGGAAGATTTTGAAAAAGTAGAATAGTTCATTGAAAAATACTTTGAGAAAAGGAAAATTGAATCTGATGACTCATACAACACTAAAAATACAAACTTATCTCCTTCACATGAACTGATGATGAATTATTGTACTATAATCACATAGGTGTGTCTATTTTAATGCTTACTTTAGTTAAAGTGTCTATTGTCCAATCTTATTGAAGTAGCTTTGTTAAAAGCTGCTATCATGTTATTGTCCTTTTCCATCTATATTTTAAAGTAGTTTGTTTATTTGCTTGCCTTTGGGCAAATAACTAAGGCCTTTCTCAAGTTGTAAGCAAGTCATAAGCAATAAAAATCATTTCAATGTGTTTCTTATGAATTCTCTATAAAAAAACCTTTTGCTCTTATGAAATTGTTCTTTATTATCTTTCTTATCTTTTAGATATATTAGTATGCTTTGCACTTACTTCTAAGGATGATCCTATGTATTAGAATGTATTAGACCATGATCCTAAAGTGTTCAATATTTGATATTAAGTAAGCAAAGAGAAAATAATGATATTTTAATGATGTGTTCATATCTTAATATGATTATAAAAAAAAGTTAAGGAGTTCTTAAATCTTAAGAGGCTTAGAGACTCAAAGGGTCCAAAGGAAAGGTTAACTGTGTTGATATACGAGGGAGAGAATTCTTTTAATCATAATTGGAACACCCATAAAAAGTTTTATGAACTATGTCATCAAAGTATTAAACTTATACTAGAATGATTGTTTTATTATTGTAAATATTTCATAAAAACTGTTAGTTTCTTGTAGATCTCCTCAACTGTACAATTTTTTAATTTTTTTAAAAAATACAAATTTATAATACAAGCAGACACTCAAAAAATTATATTTCAGTGTTTTTATTTAAACTTGCTTTTGGCCAACTTGAAAGGACACGGCTCTAAGCCACATTAACTTACAAGGTTAGTCCAATTTATCCAACATAGTTCTTAAAAGATTTTAGTGGCGTTATTTAGTCTTTAAAAATTTATTATCATTAACTTAATCATACTGTTTTAACAAATATACATCATTTTAATTTTAACTCCAACTTAGAATTAATTTGACGGCAATAAACTAAATTAATGATATTAAGACTAAATTGACCGCAATAAATTTTTAACCACCAAATTCATAGTGGCAGTAATAAAAATATATATATTAATATGATAATTTATCTTTTTAATTAAGCTTTCTTTTTTACTATTTTTTATATCAAAGAAAACAGGGTATATTAGAAAAGCAAGTAACATTGCAGCGCACATGGGCTAAATCTGTTACTGTTTACTAGTTGAAAGACCATGAAACAGCTTCCTAATGAAGGGATTCTCAACTGAAAAAAGTCAGAATAATTTGAGTGCATATCATCAAATTTTCATCTCTGAATGACAAGATGCAAAGTTCTTCTGTCGGTCATGAAATATTAGAATCTGCGTATTCCAATTTCTCACTGTTATCCAGTTCAATGTCTCCCACTTTCTCCTAATCTTTTTTTTTTTTAATTTGTGGTCAATATTTTCACCTAATTTCAATTCATTCATTGTTAATTCGCAAATTTGGGCTGATTTTTTTTTTTTTTTTTATATATAATGGGTCACAAACTGCTTTTGAGTTCCAATGTTAGGCTTTCTAGTCATGGACTATATATAACATTTGCATTTGTCGGGCTAAAGGCCACAAGCCTCTGATTTTGTGGTCCATTAATTGTGAACTTACCAGTTGACACTCCAGAAAAAATTGAACTGTCTTTCTCCAATGTTCAAACTAGTCCATTTAGATTTAGGTAGTCAACAAGGGGGTTCACTTTTGTTCTCTTGGAGGGAATTTTTATTTTTGATAAATTAGGAAATCAAATTAATTATAGAAAATATATGAGGTTTACAAAAGAGTTTAGAAATATAAAAATATAAAAGATATAAGAGGGCAAAGAAAAAACGAAAATGAGGAGAATTACCAAAAGACAAATTCACTTAGAGTGCAAATTATGCGAAATTGATTTTGGATTGAGAGGAAAGAATTAGTAAGGAGAGAATCTTGCTAAATTATCCTTTTATGAACCTCAAAGAACCTAAGCCTCCATCATCCTTAAATCATTGATTTAACCTCACAACAAAAATTATTCAAACCCTTCAACAAAAAGTCATAAGGCTTGGTTTTGCTTATAGGCATTTATTTTAGTCAATCAATAAAAGGCTACAACCATTAAAAAAGAAAATCCTCCCAAATACATAGTTTTAATTATGTACAAGGAACAAGGAAAAAATAACCATTTAATGTCAACATGTTAGCTCTAATGATCCAAATGGATTTTCAGACTTTGAGTTGTAGCTTTTTGAAGTTTCATTATTTATATCTTTGTTATCTTTTTATTTCCTCATTCGAATCTATATTTTTTTCATTTTCACTACGTAAATCTTGGAAAGACATCAAAATGAGTAGTCATATGTCCAAAATGATCAAGCGGTTACAAATATATAAGTATTTAAAATTTTAAGTCCTTGAGATAAAGAAGAAGAAGAAGAAGAAGCCCAATTAAGCCTAATTAGTTTGACCTAATATGTGACTGAACCATACTTGAGTCAAGCTAGACTGCTAGCTTAAAAATTCAAGCCTAATATAAAATTAGGCTAGACAATAAGTCAAGCATAAACCCAACCTAGTTAGGCCAATGTTTACTTAACTGGCATTGTATAGCCTTGACTTTTTATCTCCTTTTCTCTTTTTTCTTTCTAAAAAGAAAAGCACAAAGGTGGGGATTTGCAACCTTCCATCTTTGGTTTGTGTTATTCTTGTCTATTTTTTGTCCATCAACTATGTGTGGTTTTATTCGTTGATTGTGGTTATCTTTTTTCTCATCTCTATTTATCATAGCAGTCGCTCTAGATCTACCTCACATTGCCATGGAGTCATCACCTTGTCATTGTCTTCTTTCCTTTGACAAGAAAAAGAGATAATAATAAGTTGCATAAATTAATATTATTATAAACTCAAGTTAGGGAAAAAATCTAAATTTTAAGGTAACACATATGAATAATGAACAAAATTACTTAATTGATTATTGACAATAAGTGGTGGGGTTATATAGCCTTGAATTTGAGACTTTACTCTCTCTTCTATTTTTTTCTCTTTCTCAAGGACACAAAGGTAGGGTGTCATCTGCAACCCTCTATATGGAGGGTGTTGTGCTACCAAAGTGTACATGCAAGTATATATCACACAAGTGATGTGAAGAGTAAAATATCATTTTTATGAGGATTTATTATTAGGAAGATTGCTAAGTACTAAAATTGTACATATTAATCTAAATCAAACCAATGACAAAGATCATAGAAGATTAAACTAAACTAAATACATAAAAATAACAAAATAAAGGAGAAACATCATTGTAGACTAAATTAAGAAGTAAAAGGTCATTTGAGATTATGATTTCCCTTAACATTTTATAGGAATATAATTAACCTCTTTTTATATTGCTCTTAGTGATAATTTTTGCTAACTTAAGATTTTAATTTACCTATAAGCATCTTTTGAATTACCTATAAACTTTAACTAATTCATAATTCTGTATATAATTGATTATGAGACTTAATTAAGAATAGGTCTTAATATGACTATATGAGACTGGTAAATATATTCCCATCCTACAAATGAATTAATTTACTCAATACTGCAAGTTTCATGAACCTATATAATCCAATCCATGGCTAGTTTTAAAATCCCTTTTCCAAATTTATTTAGGTTATCCAAATCATTTAATGATTTCCATTCGCTTAGAAGCATGAATGACAAAGATCAAGCAAACAAATCATATCATTGATTGCAAGTAAAGAGAGCAATTTTAACCTATTATAAGCCAATGTTATCATAATTCTAGATTAAGATGTTTAACTTATAAATACAATATAATCCAACATTAAAGTTAGAGGAAATAATAGAAACATCATGAAATACATAGAAAAGAGAAGGAATAGAAAAAAGCAAGGAAATGATTTTTACTTCTTTTCAACTCAAGGCTCTTATCCACTTTTAAGCTATTCCTCAAACCCCTAATGTAGAATGTCAACCTGCCCCTTCAACATGTCAAAAACCCTTTTAAAACTCTTAAATTGTCAATTAAAAATGCTATATTCTTTGAAGTTGCAACTGGCGCTATGACGTCAAGTCTATTTCCATGGAGCTAAAATTCTTTTAGTAGTGCTTTTGAGCAACACTACTTTAAAATTTGGAGTTATGGCACAAGTCCTTTATTTTGCTCAAATAATACAATTTTGTCATGTCTTGACTCTAGGCTTGAGGTTCTAGCTCTAAGATGACTTTGGTTTCAAATTCTTTGTATTTGAAACCTACAAAAATGGTCAAAGAATGAATGATTAATTTTTATTTAAAGAAAAATTAAGTTAAAGCTTGTCAATTATAGTATTAAAACTCAAGTATGAAGCCATACATGGAAGTTATGCATGTTTTTCTTAAAATTAGTTGTTTCAACCTTAAAATTTGTCAACTCACTACAAATCTCTTTAAAGAATGTCCAAAATAACATGAAGAAATGGGAATTAACAGAGGGGCTAAAAAAATGTTTTTTATGAAAATACATTGAAGAGAATTAAATTGAAATTAAAAATATAACCTTATCAATAAAATAATAATAATAATAATAATAATGAATTATAACTTTATTGATAAGGTTATATTTTTAATTACAATTGATGGGATAAAATAAAAGGAATATTTGAAGAATATATAATTATAAGATCATAAAATATATTATATATTTTTTATATAATAAAAATAATATATTACATTTATTTTATATAACATAATAAATATATACTTATTATATATTATATTACTAACTCCCCTCCAGCCTTCCCCCACAAAAAAGAAAAAAAAAAGATTCTTATTATTTTGAATTATGATCCCACATTCATTTTTGTTTTGTTTTGTTTTATCTTGTCTTGTCTTGTTTTGTATTTTTTTAAACTAAACATGGAGGAATTATCTTTGATTTTAATTTTTTTTAAGAAAAGTGAAATGAGAAGAGAGTTTTCTACATTCTTTAAAATTAAAAAAAATTATTTGGAAAAATAATTTTAACAGCTGAATATTTTTGTTAAACATTTTTTTTCAAGGAAACATTGATATCAAAAACCAAACTTATTCTTCGTATAATTTATTTTTTACCCTTGTCTCCGTTCCATATGTATTTAATAGACCAAATAGATGAATTCTTTTTATGTAATTTCATCGTTGGCAAACATGCACTTTTATTTTTATTATTTAATTTTATTTGATTTTAATTTAATCTCTTAACATATTTTAGATTTTATTTTAGTCTTATAAATCTATTTAGTTCTAATTTATTCCCTTAACTTTATTTTAAAATTTATTTTTATCTCTTAATTTCATTTTATTCTAATTTGACCTTTAATTTTTAAAAACTACTCAATTATTTTTTTCCTCTTTTATTTTTTATTTTTTCATTTGTCTATTGATATGTGTAAATATTATGAATATATTCATTTCTATTTAGAGGCTCAATTCTATATTTTATTCTTTTACAAACTAAATTAATTTGATGCTTGGTAGTCAAATTTGTTTTTATCTTTACTTTTCTCATTTTAGTGTTACTAGCCAATTTATTTTCAGTGGTTTCAACTCTTAATTCATACAAAACTTAAATATTTAAAGTATTTTAATATGATGGTGTTTAAAAAAAAAACATTGAGTAATTTTTTAAAGTTAAAGGCTAAGTTGGAATAAAATAAAATTAAAATACCAAAGTAAAACTTGAAATGATAAGGTTAAGGAACTAAAGTGAAAGTAAATAAAATTGAGAGATAATATTGAAATTTAAGATAAAATTAAAAAACTAAATTAAAATTAAGTGAAATTAAAGTATGAAAGTAAAAGTAAATTAAATGATCAACTAAATTGAAATTAAAAGAATATAGGAGATAAAAATAAAATTTCAAATAAAATTAAAGAATAAAAAATACATATTTACTTTTGTTTGTTTTTCAATAACCAAATGTTCCTGCATACGATTCTCCCAATGTTTTTTTTTTCCCAAAATGAAGAGCAATATCTTTTATATATATATATATATATATGTAGAAATGGACAAATATGAAGTTTGTAATAATGATTTCATTTTAAATTACACGAGAATTCCTTTGTTATCTTCACCCGGCAATTTATTCTATATTTTGTGTACTTCTGTGGCCTGCAGAGCGTAAACATAATTTATTTAGCTCCAATCTCCCTGTTCTCAGTATGTGTCACAGCAACAATGACTGTCCTCCCACCTCAAAATCCTATATTTACTCTGATCGTGATCTTCATCTTCTTCCACTTGCCACTCATCAACAATGCGCAGTCAGATTCGCTTTCCTTCATATACTCCTCCAGTTTCAAGCTAAAAAACATAGATTTTTTCGGTGACGCCACTTCATCTGGTGACATTATACAGCTGACTAGAAGAGACAAACTTGGGAATCCACTCCCTCACAGCGTGGGCCGAGCAGTCTATTCGCAACCAGTACACATCTGGGATGCCACCACCGGGATTCAAGCAGACTTCACCACAGTTTTCTACTTCTCCGTGAACCGAAGCGGTCCAGTGCTTCACGGAGACGGGTTTTCCTTTTTCATGGCACCAATGGACTCTGCCATCCCCAACAACTCCACTGGTGGGCTCCTCGGGCTTTTTAGCCTAGAAACTGCCATGGATAATAATTCATCCTCTGAGCCCCAAGTTGTGGCAGTTGAGTTTGATAGCTTTGCAAACGAATGGGATCCCAATCCGTTTTCTGAGTTCCCTCATGTAGGAATCAACGTGAATTCTATAAAGTCGGTGGCAACTGTGGGGTGGACCAGTAATTACTTTGAGCTAGATGGAGCAATTGTGAGGGCACGCATAAGATATGATTCTCGAGATAAAGAGTTATTAGTGATGGTGAGTTATCCTGGTAGCCCTGATGCTAATGCTGATTGCCTTACGCACGTAATTGACTTGAGGAGTGTTGTGCCGGAATGGGTTATAATTGGTTTCTCGGGTTCAACTGGTGATTTGGTTGAAGCACATGACATTCATTTTTGGTCATTTAAATCATCCTTGAGGAACACCACTTTGAACCAGGAGAGAATAAATTAGATATTGTATCAATTTAAGGATTTTGCATTTCCATCCAATTATTCTATATTAAAGACAAGAAAAAGATAATAAGTTGCGTAAATTAAAATTGTGAAGAACCAAAATAAGAAAAAAAAAATCTAAATTTTAGGATACTTCGAATGGATACTGATTATAATTACTTGTTGATTACTTATGATGAAGTGATGGAGCAGTATGGCCCTATCAAAACAGAAACATAATGAAATTGTGAAAATTGTATTTCATTTGTCTAAGAGCAATATGGTTACAATGTACAGCTTTTATGGAGAAAATGTAACAAAATGGGGAACACGTGTTAGCACTAAAGGATAGCACCACAAATTTTAGAATTTTCAATAAGATGAATATAAAGAAATATGCTATAAAATATTTACATAAAGTCTATGGAAATATCTACTTAATACCATATTTTGAGGTGGCCTTAGTTGTTGACTTGTGTGCATTAACATCCTCCCGCAAGCCAAACAAGAGGGGAACCAGAGTGACACTTGATCTGAGAGCTACAAAATGAGGAGATGGTAGAGGTTTGGTGAGACAATCTGCAAATTGATCTTTACTAGAAATGACAGAAACTCTTAACAACTTAAAAGCTAATCGTTCCTTGACAAAATGGAAATCCAGAGCAATGTGCTTGGATCTAACATACATAACAGGATTAGCAGCCAAGTATGTAGCACACACATTGTCACAATAAAGAATTGGAGATTCTGATAAGAAAACACCTAATTCTTTTAGCAGAGATTGCAACCAAATGAGTTTAGATATAGTAATAGCTAGAAACTTATACTCAGCCTTAGTACTGGTGTGAGCAATAGAAGATTGTTCCTTAGGGCTACAAGATATTAGGTTAGAGCTAAAGAAAATAAGGTATGCTCTAGTTGAGCGAGTATCATCAGGACAGCCTCCTTAGTCAGCATCAGTATATGCAGTAAGTTAAGTAGAAGAAGAAGATTGAATAAGTAAACCAAGATTAAGGGTATGTTTAAGGTATCACAGAATGCATTTAACAACCTACCAGTGAACGTCTCTGGGATAATGCATGAATTGACAAACTTTATTGACAACATATGAGATATCTGGTCTAGTAAATAAAAGATACTAAAGGCTACCTACAATATCGCGATATAAAGTGATTTTGGAAAGGAACACCATCAGACATGGATAATTTGGTAGAGGCAGCTATAGGTGTAGAAATGGGTTTGGCATTCATCATATTACTTTTAATAAGCAAATCAAGAATGCAATTTCTTTGAGACAACAATAGACCAGTTGGAGTTCAATGCACTTCAATACCCAGAAAATAGGAGAGTTGACCAAGGTCTTTGACAGGAAAATCAGAGGAAAGGATAGTAATTAAAGTAAAGACAATATCCAGCAATAAACTAGTTATAATAATATCATCAACATAGATTAAAATGTAAACAAAAGCTACAACACACTTAAGAATAAAAAAGGAAGCATCAGACTGAGCAGAGACAAACCTCAGTTGGAGAAGCCGTGAACTGAGATGAGAGAACCAAGCTCTAGGTACCTGTTTTAAACCATAGAGAGCCTTCTGAAGATGACAAACATATTATGGATGATTTGGGTCTACAAAATCAGGTGGCCGCGACATAAAAATATTTTCTTCAACCGAGCCATAGAGAAATGCATTTTGTATATCAATTTGTTAGATGGGCCAATTCTTTGAGACCGCAAGAGCAAGAACGATTATAATAGTAGGGGATTTCACAACAGAGGAGAAGGTGTCATGAAAGTCAATTTCGGGTAATTGATGATAATCTTTCACAACCAATTGAGCCTTCTACCAATCAATAGTGCCATCAACTTTCCTTTTTACTCTGAAGATCCATTTCGAACTGATGAGATTCTGACCTAGGGGGGAGGAATAAGTGTCCAAGTCTTTGTTTCCATTAAAGCATTGAACTTGGTAGTCGTGGCTTGTTGCCATTCAAGGTATTAGAGAGCCTTGGTAACAGAGCTTGGTGCCTCGAGAACTCTTGAGACAGATGCAGAGTAAGCGGAAGGCTAACAAATGGTACCATCAGAGGGAATTTTGGGGCAAAAGATATTGTTGCAAGCTCTGATAGTCATCGGATGGTGTGGTGGTGATGGAGTAAAAGAGATAGGTATTGAAGAAGGTGAGGGTTTAGAGGGTAAAGAAGAAGGGACAGAGAGAGATAGAGAGGGTGAGTCAGATTGAGTATCTGAATGAGCACTTGAATGAGATACAGTTGGTGAGACAAAATTAAGGGATTGAAGGGAAAAGAAGTGGGTTGAGGTCTGACATTGTAGGCCTGAATAGGAAATAATGATTCATCAAAATACACATCATTTGGGATAAATATTTTTCTTATAGACTAATCCAAACATAAATAACCAACATGGGTTGAGCTATAACCGAGAAAGACACACAGACGGGATCGAGGCTAAAGCTTATGGGTCGAATAAGGTCTCAAATGGGGCTAGCAACTACAACTAAAATATTGAGCCTAGAGTAATCGAGTTTTTGATGATGAAATAGTTCAAACGGAGACTTATAAGATAAAATGGAGCTTGGCATCCTGTTGATTAAGAAGATGGCTGTGGAGAAGGCATAATCCCAATAGCATTGAGGAATGGAAGCATGAGCTATGAGAGCCAAACCAATTTCAATAATATGACGATGTTTTCATTCAACTGTACCATTCTAGTAATGAGCATGAGGACAATTGAGGTGATGAGCAATGCCAAGTTATTTTAATTTGGTATTTAAGGATCTAAATTCACCTCTCCAGTCAGTTTATATTTATTTAATTTAAAGATTAAAGAATTTTTTAACATAGGATTGAAAATTAAGAAAAACAGAAAGAACATTAGATTTATTTGTGAGAGAAAATAACCAAGTATATTTGGAATAATCATCTACAAAGGAGATATAATACCGATGACCAGTTCTAGATACTATTGGGGAAGGACCCCATACATCACTAAAAAGTAATTCAAGTGGTGCAGAAGATTTTCTTGAAATAGTAGGATGATGCTGGAAATGGCTTTTGGCTATGGACAATTTTGGATGGTGAGGCAGACAAAGGAAGAAAGTTTGATCGAAGAACATGATAAACAATTTGGTAGGCTGGATGTCTAAGTCTTTGGTGCCATCTAAGGAAAGAAGCTCTTTCACCAACAAATGCATGAGGAGTAGAGGGAGATGGCATTGTGTAGAAGTGGTGATTACTTGGCCCATGAAGAAAAGGAGCCTTCGTGACCTTGTCCTTCATAATAAAAAAAGAATCGTGAAATTCAAAGAAGACATTATTATCTTTGCAAAACTAAGAAACTGATAACAAATTTTTGTTAATATTGGGAACATAAAGTAAGTTATTGAGGAGATATTTGCCATGATTCGTGGAGAGTATGCCAGAGTCTTAATGGGAAATAGATAAAGGTGTTCCGTCATTGATGTAAACTTGATTAGCTCCAGTGTATAGTTCAGCAAACAAGTTAAGATGTGATAAGTTAGAGGTTATGTGATTCGTAGATCCAGAGTCAGGATATCATTTGGAATGTTCTGATGTGCCAAGAGCAAAGTAATTTGTTAAAAAAGAAGTAGGAGGAGAAGCTTGATATGTTTAATTGAACCTGTGATAACAGGTCAAAGTACTATGACTTAGTTTTTCACAAACTTGGCAAATGATTTGAGACTGATGGTTAAAATTGAAGTTGTGTCCTCTTCGTCCATGACGTTCTCCTCCTCGATACATGTTGCGATTGCCATGACCTTTGAAAGAAAGAAGAGGTCGACCACCACGGTTAGTTGAAGTGAAGTTCTTAACAACAACATTAGCAATGATTTCACTAGAATTTATAGAAGGCAAAGTAGTGTTATGTGTTAAGTGTGCTTCAAATAATAGCAAATAGCTTAATAATTCATCAGGACTAGGAGCTAGAATTTTGGTGGTTAGAGATGCCACCATAGGGTCAAATGTAGTACTAAGACCAATAAGAATATATGTGATAAATTGAGCATCTGGTAATGGTTCTCCAATGGCAGCGACTGAATCAGCCAACTGCGTAGCTTTATTGAAATATTCTGCGACTGAATCTCCATCTTTTTTTAGTGTAGCAAGCTCACTATGAATTTGAACATATTTGGCTTGAGTTTTGTTGACAAACAATGTTTTAATGGCTATCCAAACTTCTCGAGATGTTGTGTTTTTGAACTTGCACAATTAATTTGTCAGACAGTGAAGCAATTATTAAGGATAGGATAAGTTGATCTTATTAAAACCAGCAATGATATTCGGTATTAAGTGTTTGGTCAGGCAAATATTTTGATGGCTGGGAAATAGTGCCATCAATATAACCGAAGAGTTGCTGACTATGAAGATAGGGAGTGATTTGTGCTTTCCATATGAGATAATTATCATACGTCAATTTGACGATGACAAAGTGAGGTAAAGAGGTAACAAAGGATGTAGGTGATTGAGTCAGAAAGGAAGGTGATGAATGTGTAGTTGAAGGTTGTGATTGTGTAAAGGGAATGGATGATTATGACGGAGATGAGTTGTTTGCCATTCTTGACACTGTTTTGCCAAGAAGGGCTTTGATACCATATTAGAATAGAAACAGAATGAAATTATGAAAATCATATTCATTTGTCTAAGAGCAATATGGTTATAATGTACAACTTTTATGGAGAAAATGTAATAGAATGGGGAACACGTGTCAGCACTAAAGGATAGTACCACAAATTCTAGAATTTTCAATAAGATGAATATAAAGAAATATGCTATAAAATATTTACAGAAAGCCTATAGAAATATCTACGTAATGTCATATTCTGAGGTGGCCTTAGTAGCTACCTTGTGTGCGTTAACAAGCCCTAAATTTTAGACTCTCTCTCCTTGAGAGCAAAGAGGTGGGGCACCATTTTCGTTCTTGTCCGTTTTCCATCTTCATATGTGGCTTGTGGTTTTGTTTGTTGATTGTGGCCATCTTCTTCCTTATCTACATTCATTGTTATTGCTCTAGATTTGCTACCATCTTGTCGTCATCCCCCTTCCTTTAACTAGCCACGATCCATTTTGCTTTACCTCGGATCTACTTAATTAAAAATCTTTGATTCCTAGTTTTCTTCACCAAATTCAAGATCTAATTGCATATTTCTTCTCTATGAGTCTGTTTGTTGTCCATTCATCCAAGGCTTTCATATCACTGTCGTCTGCTCATCCATCATTCTTCTTTTTATTTTATTTCCTCTAGTTGATTAAGTTCCAATCATCTCAAGCCTAGCAATTTCATTTGAAGAAGAGAAGGAAGAGATTATTTTGGAAAAGGACAAGCATAAGGCAATAGTGCTACACTTAAATCCCTATTAGCTATAACCTAGGCTTTATCTTGTGATCTCCACAATGTGTTTGGAGAAATGTCAAGGAGGATGGAAAAGAAGTGGATTAGTTGTTCTTTGATTTTGGTTTTTGATCTCTCATCTATTTAATCAAAGTTTGGGTTGGGATCCAAATTGCCTTCTATCTGTAAAGGTTGCTGAATTGATTCCCCAATAGTTATTGTTTTGTTGGCTAGATTCTATTAGCATATGTATTTCAATTTTGATTAGATTTGTTTTTTCTTTTTTTTGGCAAGATTTTTTAAAGAATGCACTTAGAGAGGACGAAGAGGTATTTTTGAGAAGATTAAAATGACTAATTGAAAATATAAGCAAGTATGTAAAATTGAAAACTTTGTAAATAAGTGAAGATGTTGTTGATAGGATATTAAAAAGAATAACTAAGCAGATAAAGATTAAGGAGGCAGAATATGACCCTATCTACAAGGTTTTTAAATAAAATGTAATGACAGTAAGTAAAAGCTAAGAGATAAAGGAAATACACCCGATGTATCTTGGTTCAATTCACTTGACTTACATCTAGTTTCTTTGCAAACGTCAAAATATTTTTACTATTTTACCACAGTACATAGCCAAATAAGCTAGATTTTCAAACTTATTTAAAACTTTTACAAATGATTTTACAACTTATATACCAACTAACTTTCCTCTATAAAAAAAGAATTACACAAAAAAATTATGAAGTTTAAAGAACTTTTATAGATTAAGGGATTATAATTATACTCTCAATTAGTGAAATATTTGAATAGGTTTTCGATTGGCCTTCTCCTATTGAAAAAAAAAATATTTTTCTTAAAAATACAAAAATAATTTTAGATTTATGAGTTGAATTCACTCGTTTAGTTCTATTTTATTTTGTTTCTGTGTACGGCTGGCTTCCGAGCAAGGGTCCTCGATCTAAAACGTTGCTGGATTGGATGTGCGGTTGTTTCTATTCTATATATTAACATGCACTGGAGCACATGTAAATTTTTTTTAAAACTATTTTGAACCCTATATTAACAATGTCAATTGTGACTTAAAAGAGTATCCAATAGTCTTGATTCAAGCGTCATTTTCTTAAATTCGATTCTTATCTTGCTTTCCATCCTAAGCTCTTATACTTCCTTTGTAATCCCCCAAAAAATTTAAAGAAAAACAAAAAGAGTGAGAGAGAGGCGTGTGGCCGTAAATGTGTAATTTTTTAATTTTGAAATTAAATTGATGAGAAGGATTTTTAAGGACCATTTTTTTAATATAAAGATTTTTTTTAGGCCAAAAAACACACCAAATAATCCCCAACATATATTAGTAGAGATAGGACCTATTTTTACTCTCTGCCTCTGCAATCGTATCGCTGCACTCCACATGATTGATTAATCAAAGAAGGTTGTTAATATAAATCGATATAAAACACGATTCAACATTTTATGAGAAGTATAGCTGTATCTAATCATTGAAATTATCTATCTTTTGTCAGTAATATCTACCTAATGATTGAAGAAATTCTATCCGAAATTTATATTCCTTGTTGGTAGTAAGAGTTTCCTTCCTCAAGTGAACCGTCGACGTCGGCAAATCTAACTATTCTATTTTTTGTATTTTCTTATATAGCAGGCCAGAGGCCTATATGTATAACTGCAACCTCCTTGTTGTGTATCAAGTACAGTATCACACCCGTCATGGCTATCTGGAAATCAAAATAATACCTTATGATCTTCATCTTCTTCCTCTTGCTAATCAACAAAATCAAATCAGACACAATGTCCTTCAGCTTCTCTGGTTTCCAGCCAGACGACGTATTACCTATAGCCTTCGTAGGCGACGCCCGTCCATCCAGTACGGTTATCTAACTCACAAGAAGAGACAACTCCACGCTCCGACAACACAGCGTTGGGCGAGCAGTGTACTTCATTCCAGTCCACCTTTGGGATAGTGACACTGGCAAAGTTACAGACTTCATCCTCGAATTCTCCTTCGTTGTGGATTCATTCGGTTCAGTCCTTCACGGTGATGGCTTGACCTTCTTCTTAGCATCCTTCAATACTGCTTTTCACATCCCTGTAAATTCATCAGGAGGCTATCTTGGATTGTTCAGTTCAGAAACTGCGTTCAATACCTCCAAGAATCAGATTGTAGCTGTTGAACTAGACAGGTTCGGGAACGTGTGGGACCCGATTTCGCAATCTCTGGCTGCTCACGTGGGAATTAGCATTAACTCTCTTAAGTCCGTGAGAACTGCTGATTCGCCCATCAACCTCGTACCGGAGGGTACTAGAGGGAAGGCGCGCATAGCCTATGACTCTAAGGCCAAAGAACTGAGTGTGCTGATTAGTTATACTGATACTCAACCCAATAGGTTTGTGTCACTCTCCCAATCCGTTGACTTGAAGGCTGTTCTGCCGGAATGGGTCAGAATCGGATTCTCTGCTTCCACTCGTAATTTGGTTGAATCCTATGACATTCTTGCTTGGTCTTTCACTTCATATCTTCCTGACTTTTGATGAAGCAGACAATCCTCTGGTTGTTATGTGGAATCTTTACTTAGATTTATGTTTCCTTGATAACGGCAAGGCGTCAAACCGGGTGATATGGTTACATGTCACTTCTTGTTTTTTTCCACTATTATTTTTTTAGATATATAGGAGGCAAAGGCCTATGAAGTTAGGAGTGAGAAAAGGGGCGACGAGTGGCATTTAAGTTAAAAAAGAAGTGCCACTTAAAGAAAGCCTCTTTGATTACTTCTTCTCGATTTTATTAAAATTTTGTGTATATTTGTCCTCTGGAAAAGCATCTTTGCTACTACTAATGAAGTGTTAATTGCTGTCATTAATCAGTTTGTTCATGTCTTTGTCCCCTCAGCAAATAAATACAAATTATACCATGGTTTTCCCTAATATAGCAAGTGGGGAATGAATCCTAGTGCCCAATACTGACTATGCATCATAACAAAAAAGGGAAGACACCAGGAATTCTGGGTCTGGCACTAGAGATAGACTGATGAAATGATCAAATATTGCAAGTCACGAATTTTTACCATCATAAGAGCTTCATATCAGTCGTTCCACATAAATAGAGGTTAATTAGTAAGTCATTAAGTGTTATCTAATTAATGATGAGTGGTCTAAATAGTTGACAATTTTTTCAGTCCAAATCTCTTATCAATCATGTAACAAGAACAACAAGGCTTATTAATCTTTTATACTAAACAAAATATGCATACATACAAATTAATCTAAATTTAAAAAATGCAATATTTCAGCATAGGAACTAAAATGAAATTTCAAGTAATTTACAAATATTATAATAGTTATTTAGCCATCAAAACAACATTTGCAACCCGCAGCCATGTCAAAGGGTTCAGAACTAGAAATGCCCGTACATAAAAAGATGAGGGTCATTGATATCCCATGTTATTTTTAGTAGGTAATATTCCTGTTTAATGCGGATCTTTTGCTTTCGCATTCAGAATAGAATGGCATTTTTGTGATCACCCATTATGAGTCCATAATCCACGCCAAAGTACAAAGTAAGTCGTCCGGCTTATTGGAACAAATTGATACATTATCTTATTGTTTTGGCCGTCTCCATATTTTAGAACTATGGCTATCTCTTCAACTTAATTGCATTCATTTAGCATTTCTTTTTTATTTCTATTGAAAAAAATTCTGTTTACCAAACAAGTCCTTACTTAATTCCCTCCAAATTCCCAACTTTTGATCGCACCATGGGAAATTAGCAATTTTGGGAACTAATTAATAGCAATTTTGTGAACTTCAACTATCTCTCCTGTGTCTTTGGCCCAAAAAAGGAAAATCTAACTCTCCTTCTGTGTCCTCACGTAAACAAATGTTAAATCGTTTCGTAGGGTAGGGTTACACATAATGTCCAGTAACCTTGCCAATCCAAACACATTGGACCAAGCAAGAAAACAAAAAAAGGAGGATACATCGTGCCAAGCCACTTGACTAGTCTAGATTGGCCATGTTAGCCAATTAGATCAAAATCAACTTGATTTTATAATTTTTTTAAAATTTATTTTATAAAAATTTATATAAAAATTTTATTTTTTTAGGAACAATATATAATTTTATAAAGATTTATATAAAAATATTGTTATTTTTAGATTCATTTTATAAAACCAAAAAATTTTGAAAAAACAAATTATCCCACTAACTAGAAAAACTAGTTTGGCCCTGCTTGATAGTATCAAGTTGATACTAACCTAAATTAACTCGAGTCGACACTAGGTTAGGTCAAAATCTTGCCCTAAAACACCTCAACAGTGGGGCTACACATAGGTTGGACATTTGCTTGGCCCAAGGCTCAGCTCGGATTTGTATCGAGAAGACAAGTTTCCATTTGGAAGGCTGCAACTTCTTAACCGCTGCAGTCTCTACTCCTGCTAATAGTTCAGCACATTCTTTGATGTTCCTATGGAGATTTTACCTGTTGGTGTTAACTAGGTGATCTATGGACTTTTGTTGCTAACATCATGATTTTTGGAGCTTGTCTACTGCTCTTGTTACAAATGTTATCTTTGAATCATGACGATGATTATCTATGATACTTGACTTCAACCGTTACTGTGCAGGGTTGGGAATATCACAGACTTTTCTCTTTAAAATCTTATTTGTATAGTCACGGCAATCCTTCATGGTGATGATGAAAGAAACATACTATATTCATCTGGTCATTGTCAGTCTTGTTCCTGAATTGAGATCTAACGGATGGCATATCGCATATTAATGAAACTGATAAAGAAGATTTTCTATTTGGAATGTTAATTACATATAGAGGCAACTTCGGCATATAGAATTTTAATTACATACATTAATTAAACTTTTTATTGTGAATTGGCCGTGGACATGTAATGTATAATTACATACTAGTTATATTAATTTTTTAGGGTCAAGTTACAAAAAAACTTTTGGTTAAAATAGTAATTTAGTCTTTCAACTTTATTTATAATTTCAAAATAATTTTTCAAATTTAGAATGTTTCAGAATAGTTTCTTAAATTTCTAAATCATTTCATAAAGAATATTTTTAAGTGAAATCCGTTATTACATTAGTGTTCATTGACTTAAATGTTGATGTGGCAGTCACGTATGCTTTTTCTTATATTTTAAGTGATGGGTTGGCATTCAATCAGTGTTTAACCTAAATTTTAAAAACAAAAATAAAAGGAGAGATGATAAGGCTGCATCATGTCTCGCTTCTTGCGCCCTTCCATTCTGCAATAGTGCATTGTGTGCTGGAGTGAGGAGAGAACTTCATCGACGGCAGCGGCGGCTTCAACGGCGGTGGGCGACTTCAATGGCAACGCCCGACGGCGGATTCAACAGCAACAGCTGAACCTGACTTTTTCTATATTGTTTTGTTCTGAGATCGTGTTTGTTTTTCTTTATTTGAGGATTTGTTATCTTCTCTTCTTAATAAAATTTATTGTGACAAGATAACAGACTTTGAAGCGAATGGTGCGGAATTCATTCAGTGATTAGCGAGAAGGATATCCTGATTAAGCAGTTGTAATAAGGTTTGTTTTATTCTTAATCAGTTCAGTACTATCTCAAATTATTAAATTATCATGTATAATACTTTGTAGCGTAAATTATGCACATAAGCTTTCTTTGTTCTTGGAGTACGGACAGATTATTTTTTTAATACTTTTTCAGAGGTTCTTTTAGGATTTAAAGTTTATTGGAGTAGGCACATAAGAAGAGAATGTATTTTATAAATTATTTTCTTATTAACTATTTTGACTATTGTAATGTATTAGGGAAGAAGAGAATGTATTCTCAGCATTATATTGTACTGCTTTAAGAGATGCCCCTAATAAAAGCTCACTCACTCTTCGAACGGTAATATTATTTAACTATTTTGTTTTTTATGTTCTCTTTTCACCATAATGCAATCCTAGTTCTATACTTAATAGTTTGACTCTTGCTCTGTTTTTTATATGAAGCATAGGATGTGCGGATGTTTCTTATTTTGATGGTTTCTAACAATCCCATCCACATGATGGAAATGCAGGTCAATGGAAATCTTGTTTCTCCCTCACATGTAATTGGCACCCAGCTCCACCAGTGCACCATCTCTGTTTAGTGCTTAACTTTGCTTTCGATATCTTAGCTCATAAGTGGTTTCAGTGGATTGCTCTTGTAGATGTTAGTTGATTTTTAATTTTTGTCCTGTTTCCTAATCACACTTCTGAATTTCCAAAAGCAATCTAGATCACAAGAAAGAAGTAGTGGAACTAACTCCCCAAGAGAATAAAAAGTATGCTCTAGAATCACAGAACAGGAGCCTCATTTTGTGTTATGCTTTTAAGCTTGCCTGGATGCCAAAGGATAATTCCAATATTTAAAGTTGTAATAATAGGGAATTATTCATGTATAGTTTTGTAGGACTTTTATTTGTATTCAAAGAACTTGTATTCCAGTATTTGTATTCAATGCACCAATCTAAAGACTATTATTTTGTCTTTCACTTGTTTTCCATCGAGTACTGCTATCTCTACTTTCCATTTAACAAATCCTCTTATTTATTGGCTTCCTCACTCTCTATTGAACAGTAATTTAAGGAAGTAAGATACGAAGAGGCCGGACCAAATACCGCTGCAATGCATATGCAATACACAGCACTCCACTCAGCTATATAGAATCATGTTGCAAAGGTTATTTTTCTCCACATGCAGTCTGAACGCTTTCTACACAAAATTTTGACTTTAGCGTGGTCCCATGCCATTCCCATGTCTACTGTGGTGCGGTCACTTTCTGGATAGTGGTCCTTGTCAAAAATTACTTTCTGATCAAGTGAGTCATAAAAGTTCAAAACTTTTCTACAAAATCCATTATTGAATGATATCAAAATTTTTCCATTGGGAAGACCAATGCTTCTATTTCCTAAACATAAAATAAACAGCAAAACATTGGGAACCACACAATTTTCATAAAATGATTCCATCTACAAAACTCCCAAATTACAAAAAAAACCACTAATTCAGTAAAAATTTTCATAAAAGGATTCTATTGCCCTCCTTGCATTGGGTAAGTCCTTGTTGGTGGCCAACCCTTTGCTCTTGGCAGTCTAACATTCTGTTAAAATTCATAAATAATATGAAATTATTTTTCTAAAACATAAAAGAATTAAATGTAATAGTAAAATATTAAAATATTTTACTAAAAAGATTCAATTTAGTGACCACTAATAACAAATAATTAAACATTAACTTACGGTTCAAGTTGAGGTGGTTGACACTTGTTGATTTAGCTTTTGTTGGCTTGCCACATGATCATTTGATCACTAACTAGCAAAGATTTAAAAATCGGATTGGACTATCTAGTTCGATCGGAAACCAGTCCTTAGTTCAGTTTGGTTAGTTCAAAAAATCAACTAACTAACAAATCAGTCAAGAAATTATTTTTCTTATATAACAAAATAATTTATCCTAAATAAATTTAACAAATTAAAAATAAAAGACAATAAAAAAGGAGGGAGTTAATATATATATATATATATATATAATAGAGAATATAAAAGAAGTAAAATATGTATACTTTGTTATTTTTTATACTTGGTCTCTATTATGTTTATATTTAATTTCCTAATAATATTTCTTTCAAATATAAATGTATTTAGCCAAAATTACTATTTAGTTTTTAATAATAAGTAGAATCTTAATATAATTTAAAAACTCTAAAATAATTTTTGTAATATCTTAAGAAATATTAAATTAATAATCAAATATTTAAAATTTACTAATATTTATTTTTTACATTAAATTTGTAATATATAAAATTTTAAAAAAATATAATTAATTATTATCGATTCAACTACGATTCAATCATAGTTTAACCAATGAATCATAAATCAATATTTTCACTGGTTCAATAACCGGTCCAATTTTAAAAACATTGTTAACTAGTGTTTCCTTCTCTCAGGTCAGCTTTACACTGCCTATTATTATGGCTCACATTTTTACATTTGCTATACTTCACCTTAAGCCCTCTTTTAGCTATCATGCTTGTGTTTTGACTATAGTTTTCATTGGGTTCCCTCCTTCTTTGCTTCTTTGGCCTACTTATAGGTTTTTTATAGTAAGGAGGTAACACATCATCAAGAACTATGTTTGGCCACTAGTTCAAACCATTTGTTGGGTATATGAGGGGTTGGTGGCATATAAGCATATTGCTTTTTTCTGTAAATAATCGGGATGTAATCTTAAGAATTGTAATGCATATAATTTATGCAATATCAACATCCATCACTTGCCACTGCATTGTTTTGCATTTAACTCAACCACAAAATTTTCATCATAAATTGCAATCTATTGGACTTCAGACATGTGATCATCTAACCACATTGGTAACCACTTTCTTGTTGGCCTTTGTTCCTTTTTCAATTTTTTCTTATCTTGGGAAGCATCGAGCCTATACATGTTTCTACCCATCCTATTGCCAATCCATCTACCCATGATATACAATCAAATTTCCTCAATGATAGTAATAATAGGTTTTTCTCTTGCAGAAACAAGATACTATTAAAATGCACTGACATGTTATTCAGTAATCCATTACATTATGGTTCAAATTTGAAACTTGACTTACTCCAAAACCTTGGGGGTATGTTAATAAGGTACAAAAATGCATCATTGTCTCCTTTTGCATCTCTTTCATACATCTTTCCCATTTTTGTGGATAGGTAGCCTTTATGGCCATCCAAAGTAGCTTCTTCAACTTCATGCCTGGAAACCTCTTTTTAAAGTTATTGTATAAGTGTCTCACATAGAATTTTTGGTCTACGTCTTGTAGTAGTTCTTCCAAAGCTGATAACTGACCTTACAATTAACATTTACAATAAATTGTTTAACAAAAAGATTACACATAAATTATTTGACATTAATAAAAAAATTACACAATAAAATTTTAATAATAATAACGGACAATAAGTTTATTTTATTTTGTCCGTTACATTAATAAAAAAACACCATTACATAATCCACTCTAAACTAATTATCCCTGAAATGCTTAAACATTATATTATTTTATTTTGACCCCCAATATATATGAATATCTCAAGCTCTTCACTGGGAGCTAACGCTTCATTAATAAAAGCTTGAGCTGACGAAATTCCAAGAAAGAATTTTGTGAAGCTCAACCAACTGTCCAGCGGTGCCAGAAAACCCAACCCTAAACCATCCAGGCAGAACAGTCCTCAAATCAACTGCAAATGATAGGTTACTGTCAGTCCCATTCACTTTACTTTCAGGATATCTCACAAAAATACTTAAATTTTTCACAGTTGGGTCATAGCTTATAGTGGCAATTTCTGTTAACCCATTCACAACATCCCAAGACGCTGTTCTGACTGAGGCAATACAGTTTATAAATCAATTCCTATATGAGTAGAGTTTAGGTCCCAAGGATTCCCAAAAGAGTCAAACTCAATAGCAACCATTTGATCGGTTTAGGCATTCAATGCAGAGGCAGCATTGAAGAGTCCGAGGAATCCACTGCTTGAATTGAAAGGGATGTTAGAATTGAAGGGAGCAATGAAGAAGGAGATTCCATCTCTGAAGAGACCAAAAGAAGCAGGTGCCACAATAAAAGAGAAAGAGGTGGTGAAAGCTGCGAGATTGCCTATTTTGGCATCCTAGAGGCAAACGGGTGATGAATATGAGGCTCTGCTAGCACTATTGGGTTGGGGGATGCCATTTATGGTTTTTGTGAGTTGGACGTAGCCTTGAGATGTAGAGGCATCGCCTTGGAAGGTTATGGCATTATTATGAGGGTCGAAAGTGGGGAATTGGAAGGAAAGCGAATTCACATAGTCTGATAAAAAGAGGAGGGAAATGAAGATGGTGAGAGCAAAGATGATGTTTTGAGGCTTTGAATTGGGGATTGCCGTGGTTGTGATTAAGAGGTGAGGAAGGAAGGTAAGGTATGGAGCTATATATATGGAGTTTTCAGCCTACCAAGAAGATTAAATAAGATCAATTTATAAGAAGCCAAACGAAAGTGCGTGGCACGGTGTTTGGAGACTTATGAAGGGTGGTCAATTTTTTACTTTTCATATGGCCAAGTTCCAAACTTTTATCCTCAAGTTGTTTGTCGTGTACAAAGGAACATGGCAAGTAAAAGTTTAGCCTACGGGTGGATGAGGGATGTCACCAGCTGGTTCACTTTTTAAGATCAAGGAAAGTTTTATGTCTTCAGTATTATTTTTATTTTTTTATATATCCTCTTTTTTCAAGTCATAAACTTTTCTTATATGTGTAGAGATATTATTAGATAGATTTATTATATAAAAAAATATATATAATTATAGATAAATATTGCATGTGATAGATTTATATTTCTCTTTTTAAATAATTTTTTTAATAGATATATAAGAGTAAACATTAAACCATTTATCCATGAACATCACATCAATTTAACTAATGCCATATGAATTACTAACTTATTGGCCTCTTTATAATCAATTGTGTTCTTACCTTTTGTAGGACCTCCATCTAAAATTTTTTTCCCCACGTAATGAACTTAAAGAAAAAAAAAACCCCTTTGAATGCATTCTGTGCATATATGATGTACTTCCCAATGAAAGTATAGAGAATAAAACATTAGTATAACATGTTGACAGAAATTTATTATTATCAACCTAATTACCTCACTATGAATTTGACTATGGATGCATGTTACTCCATCTTCATAAGTTGCTTGAGGGTGAGAAAATCAAACATTGTAATGGGAAAATTTGGCAATTACTGCAATATATATTTGGACAAAAATTAGTTTCTTTTACAAGGTTTGTCGTGTTGAGAGTAAGACCCTTCTTATATTGTTAAATATTCCTTAACAATTCCCAAATACGCATAAAGTTATATTCAAATTAAATGAAAAAGGCAAATATCCAGTCTAAAATCAGTTACTCACAGAATTAATTAGCTGTTAAGAAGGGTCCATGTTCTATAAAAAAGTCGTCACATGGCCGTGCATGGTTCAGCCCTTTACAACAAGTGGAATTTTAAGGAGTATTTGTTCATTTTAGCGCCTTACTATTACACACACACACATATACAACATTTGAAATTTAAATAAAAGAAATTATATAGACTTATATGAAAAATTTATTTATTTTCAAAAGAAAAATGTAATTTTACACA
Source organism: Erythrophleum ivorense (assembly GCA_026724425.1). NCBI lineage: Eukaryota > Viridiplantae > Streptophyta > Magnoliopsida > Fabales > Fabaceae > Erythrophleum > Erythrophleum ivorense. Next base: position 3,457,707 of record JAIUCV010000089.1, read on the forward strand.
CACACACACACACACAAAATAATTGAAATTTTTTTTTCAAAGGCAAAATGTAAATTAACAAAAAAAAAACACCTTTTTGTAGTGTTTAATGTCTATTTATTTTTATTTAAATTTGATTATGTCTACATAATACATTAATTACTAAATATCACGTCTATTCATAAATTTTTATTACAAAAACCAAAATATATTCATCCTAAATTTGCCTTATACATGAATTTGCAAAATTAGTTTGATGTCTTCTATCAATGTTCATTGTTATACATATTTAAAACCTGATTATGTTTGAAATATGGTTTCAATTAAAAGTGATGACAAAGGATTTATTGATATAAAAATCTATACATTTTTAAACTCTTTGTTGTGTTATATACTCTTCACAACTTTGTTATTTTCTTTAGGAATTTGATTTCTTCTCAATATTACAAATATAAATTTCTAACATATTATTCTTATATGCAAACATATTTGTCATGTCATACGTAATCCAATAAAATATACAGCAATGCAACTAATTTTCGACAGAAGCATATAATAGAATTCTGAAAAAAAGTAATTTTTCTTTTTAAACTCTTACATTCTAAAATGTATTCAAAAACATTGAAAACAATAAAAAGCTGACAAATATTTGCAACATAATAACTAAACAAAGCAGAAAAAAAGATTGGATCGACCAAAATATTATTGCATAAAGAATAACGACAAACATATTTTTGGTTTTAACTAATCAAGTTGTTGTCGCTATTTTTAGCAACAACATAATATATATATATATATATTATAAATTAAGTAATATAAACTAAATCTATATTCAATTTAGATTATAAGTATATTATAAGTTATATTATTTATATTTATTATAGTTATTAATGGATCAAATATTATATCATTTAATAAATATATAAATACATGTAAATGGTAAAATAAATAATAAAATTTTTTATTAAAAAGTTGATAAATGGAAAATATACTGGCAATAGCTAACATAGATAATAATATAGTGTTATTGCTATAGATAAATGGAAAATATGCTAGCAACAGCTAACATAAATAAATGAAAAATTTTTATTAAAATATGGTTTTTGCCAACTATAGCGTTATTGCTGACAGAGATAATAATATTATATAGTATAACAATATATCATATTACATATATAATAATATGTATATTTAAAATATTTAATATAAATAAAAGAAAATTAAATTTTTAATTAATTAAAATATGATAAATTAGAAATAATATAATCTAAATATTTTTTATATTATAAGTTATATTATTTATATTTATTGTTAAATAAAAAATTTTTACTTAATAAATCCATTATTATATTACTAAAAAATATATAAATTAGTATACAAAATGTAATAAAAAATAAAATTTTTATTGAAATTATTGATAAATTTAAAATATATTTATCTTTTCTCCTACATTTTGTACTAAAAAACAAATAGCTATAATATATATATATATATATATAATACAACATTTGTAGTTTAAAAAGTTTAAATTTAAATTAATTAATATATAAGAAATTTAAAATAATATAATCTAAATATTTACTTAATTATGATTATAATTTATATTATTTATATTTATTATTAAATGGTAAACATTTGTTTAAAAAATCAATTATTATATTATTTAATAAATATATAAATAACATAAATAAAATAATAAAATAAAAATTTTATTAGAAATATGAATAAATTGAAAAAATATTTATTTTTATTAAAAAATTATGACTAATTAGCTTTGACATGTTGGGTGGCTATTTTCTTTTTACCATTAAAAATAGTCATAAAGAAAAGCCATCACATTGAATAAAATAGCCATTGGATGCATCATACTTGTATATGTAATATTTTCACATTGTCTCATCTTCTCCAATGTTTTTTCTTTTTCATAATTTTATTTTTTTCTCTTCACAATTCTTAGTCTTTTATAGATTATTATAGTTGTTTTATTTTTTTAATTTAACTATATTGATTTATAAATTTTGCTAGTAATATTTGTTTCATTATTTCAATGGTTAGAACTGTTTATTTAAATAATGTCTTCAAGAGGTAAGAGATAAATACATATAAGTGATTAATTATGTCTGCATGAAATAATTTTTTCCTTTATTAATTATAAATAATTACTTTATAATATTAATTATTTTTTTCGTGATAATATAATAGAGAAATATTCTTAGGTAAGATTAATACATTAATATCAAAAATTTTGGTGGTGATAATAATTTAGCTCATGCAAAAAATGACTTATTTATTTGATAATGTTTGTAAGATAAATTATTTTAACTAGAATTGTAAAATGATTTTTAAATTATATATTATAATAAAAAATAGAAATTCCTAGTAATCAAAGATAAATGTATAATACATTGAATCTTGAGCATAAAGGATATACTAATAAATTTTTATAAGAAATGTAAGTGTTTATTAATTTTGTTTGTAAAAAATAACCAAATTCAGGAAAAGAAAAAAATTAAATATATTTATTTTAAACATGAAAATACAACATATCTTACAACTAATAAAGTGAAAATTGATTTTTATGAAAGAAGGTTTCTACTTGAATATTAGTATTAAACATGTCATGATGAGATTGAACTATCTTTAATAAATAACACACATGTTAGTACATGTAGCACATCATGATGAATAAATAAAGATTCAATTTTTTTTTTTTTTGGAATGCTTACTATCAATCACTTTTTATATACTTTTTGAACAAATATGAAAGTCTATAACTGAGTGGAGTTAATTTTTTAAGAAATTATATTCAACGACGATCAAAGTTGATGATGTAAAACAAATATTTATGTATTGTTAATTAATTACATGTTTTTAAATTTTGTATAAATATAAAATTATATTTATACAATTTTATATTCAATAAATATAATAGAAGTATAATTTTATATTTGTAAAATATAATTTTATGTTTATAGATAGACTTGTCACTATGTTGAGGTCAATTTTTGTTTGTGTTCTAACATTTAAGTCGTCTTGTAGAACCTTTGAGCAAAAGTTAAGCAGATTAAATCTATACAATAGCTTTAAAGAAATTAACTTTGATATTGAGCATAATTTTGTTATCTGGTTTAAATCCTATGTATATGGTGATGTCATTATTTATTTATTTACTTGCATAATTACAACCTAATTTTGTTGTTAAATAGGTTTTTAATCAATTAAGATTTAGTGACAATATATATTTGAAGAATTTAGTTTAGTGACCACATAAATAAGTGTAAACATGGCTAGGATATTTTGTGAATAGATATAAGTTTCACATTAATAATTGAAGCATTAGTAAAAAGATAATAAACAATGGAGTTTGCATGCAAAAAACAAGATAAAATAGAGAAAATGACTATTTCAGTATCCTTAAAAAAGTGGTACAATTACAATATTTAGAAGAACCTACAAAAAAATTAGTACTTTTATATTATGACTATTTTGATTTTATTATGAATCATAAGATGAAAATATATAGAGAATATGGAATTACTAAAATTAAACATTACCATGAGGTATGAAAAGTTTAATCTATTCAAGTCTATTATGTGTCATATCCTAGAAGAAGTAGGGATAAAGTATATTATTGGGTTGTCATCAAAACTAAAGCAAAGAATGTGGAGAATGATAATAATGCATTAGAACTTACTTATCAACATGACGAGGCTCATGTTAGTACAATAAATAATGAAATGTTATTTAATACTTTACAAGATGAGAGGAAAATAGTAGAGGTGAATTTTGAGATAGATTTGCTAGTTAAAAATATGGATTTATAAATAGATGTGTAAGATAAAGACGAAGAAGAACAGGATGAAAATGAAGATGAAGATAAAGACAAAGATGAAAAAAAGAAGATGATGAATAGGATGAAGACGTTACCGATGATAATGATGATTAATTATTATATTAAAAGTAATTTAATTATTTATATTTCATTTTTTTCATTATTAATATTAGTTACTATAATAATAAATTAAATATTAAAAGTCATAAAGTATTTATCTTTTTTGTTATTAATATTAATTATTATAGATCATATTTCTTCAAATAGAGATGGACGATAAAGATGAAGATGATGAACGTAATGCATAAGGAGATAAGTTTTATTATTTATTAAGTGATTTTATTATTTATTAAATATAACCTAAAAATATAAATATAATTTTATTATTTATTATTACAATTATTAATTATATAATTATTATTTATATTTGGTAGAAAAGTAAATAAGTAACAACTGAGCTTCATTATCTTATCTATCATAAGGATAATTGCCAAATTGATACAAAATTAGAAGCCATTTTGTAAGTGCAATTTTGTGTTTAATTTATATTTGGCATTGCAATACAAATCCACATGTTATATCTTTTGTTCAAAATGAATATCTCAACCTTCAAGGTGTGGACCAAAACATTGTACATAGTGCTCTTTCATAACAATTATCATTGCAACAGTTATTTGAAAAAATAGATATCTAGATAAATGCAACTAGAGGAATAAATAATTATGCAAGCCATACAAAGCTAATTTGATATGTAAAAAAGTTATTATGATGCTCATCATGAGGAGGAAGAGGTTGATGATCATGATACACTACAAAAAAATAAGCTTTTAGTGGCGACAAAAGTTGCCACTAAAAGTTAAAAAGACGCCACTAATTAGTTTTAGTGGCGACCAAATGTCGCCACTAAGTCGAGACTAATACTCCCGTAACAAAAGATTTTTAGTGGCGACATAAATGTCGCCACTGAAAAATGTCATTTAGTGGCGACAAATGCCTCCACTAAAGCCTTTGTCGCCACTAAAACTCTATCTAGTTGTTTATTATAGGGGTCGCCACTAAAGTGGACTTTTAGTGGCGACAATAGTTGCCACTGAAGGTGACTTCTTTAGTGACAACACATGAAGTCGTCACAAAAATGGATATTTTAGTGTGCCAACTTTTAGTGGCGACTTTAGTCGCCGCTAAAAGTTTTTTTAATTTAAAAAAAATTTATTGGCAAATGTGATTGCCACTAAAAAGTTTTTTAAAAATTTGTTTCATATTTTTAATTGCTCATATTGAGTTTAATCTAAGTTCATACTTTCCACTATCAAATTCAAATACAAATTTATTAAGATATCCAACAAAGTAACATATATGCTTTATCTTTACAAAAACAAAAAAAAAAGATAATTTAAACTTGATCAATTCTATAACACTATAAATTTTACCTATTGCCACACAAATCTAAGATGAAACAAAAGGTAGACACATTAGAATCTATCAAAATAGCCACTTCTTTAATTTTTCTTTTACAAAAGGCAAAGTAAAGTAAATTACAGAAGAGTTTCAAAATTAATAATGCTCTTATTGGCTCCTAAAAGCATAAAAGTAACACAATAATAAACAACTTTGAATAACAATTTCATTATCCCATTTCTATTAAACATTCCATTAATAATGTATAGAATAAATAATAACTAAAGTAAATTTTTAAAATTTAACGTGTTGATCACTTATATTTATTTGGATCAATTCTAAACTGAGGCAAATTTATCTCACTTTTCTAATCTATAGAAAAAAAATGATAATACTCATTAAAAAATGATAATAATGCTGAATCATGTATAATCTACAAGCAAAAAAGCAAAGCTAAAACTATTCAAATATCAAGCCAATTTTTTTCAACAAAATAAACATATAAAAGAACTCTTATGCCAAATTGTATCTCAAAATTCCATAAGAACTAATATAGAAAAATTAAGCAAAAGACCATTACCCATGATTCAACGACAATTTTTAAATTTCCTTTTTTGGGAAAGCAACAATTTTTATTTTTTTATTTTGCTAACTTTCTTTTCATCACCTTTTTATTTTTTCATTCCTAGATAAGTCTGGTTGCTCATAAGGAATTCATCTATAAATGAACGCAAACATTGATCAATGCTTTGCTTCAGTAATGGTAATGGGTGAGTACTCTATTAAATTTTGTATATCTAAATTCAAAATATATGTCCAATATCTGAAACATATTCAATATATCCAATAAAATTCTATATTTTCATCACTTGCACCCCAAACACCCCATATTCAAAATTTATTGAGTGTCCGAAATACTTGAATAATCTGACAAAAATTAAGATATCGGATATCAAATAAAAATATCTAAAATATCCAATTCTTATATTTATTTTATTATATGTAATTTATAAAGTTTATTTTTTAAATTTTAAACTCTTGTAATTATTAACTACTTTAAAAAAGAATTAATTATCAAACAAATAAATTGGTAATAAATAAAGTTTGTAGTATATAATGTAATTTTTTTTATGTATAAGTATGAAAAAAAATTAGCCTAATTATTATGTATGATACACTGATATTAGATATTAAGTATCAAGTACTATTTCCATCTATCAATGTAATTTTTTCTGCTTTAGTTTTATGCTTAATTAGAACCCAAGTTACATTTTTCTCTAACTGGTGGTCCTTTCTTCCACACTTCTCAATATATTAGGTCACGATAATTAATGTTATTGTTGGCACTCTTTAAGAAAACTATATATGCCCTTCGTTTAAGAAACCAATGAAATTAATAAATAAATTATGACATTATTTTCAAAATAATTAATGGCAACCTACTTTAAACAGTTACAATGTTACCAAAGGAAACATTTAATGACCACATATTAACAAATAAAATAATTAAAAGTAAAACTTGAAAGTTTGAAACTCTATAGCCCCACATGGTCATTCCTTAGGAATCTCCCTTGTATAAATTACTTTTCCCTTATTTTAAAATAAATTGACACTTATAAAGATGATCATTTTCCATACGCATGCTTGGGTAAAGATAAAGAGATGTTTTGTAGTATAATACACCTTAACTAACCTGATATTTCTAAATTTTACAAGACATATTTATGGCAAGAATCGACACTTCAGTGTTAAACTACAAAATGGGCTTGAGCAGATTTAATAAATCACCCATTTGTGATGGGGTAAGTGAGAGAAGAGCTAGATGATGTAATTAGAAGAGTAAGATAGTAGTAGAATCAGACATTCATAACCTTCCCTTCCTATGTTGTGTGTTAAACACAGTAGTGGAATAGAATATTCATCTTCTTTACATTAAGTTATATAATATGATACATTAGTTTATATATTGTCAATCCTAGATATAAAAGATCAAACTTAACCAGCATAAGAAACTTGATTAATTAATTCATCTTATTTTATAATTTTTTCAAATATAAAAATCTTAGAGTATGGGACCTCCATATAAATGAGATCGAATTGATGGAATTGGAATGCATGATTATTGTTTGAATATGTAATTAATTGACTATTTCTAATATATATTCCATAATAACTCATAATTATAAGAATATTTTTTAACAAAAGTATTAAATTCAAATGTGAATGTTCTTGTATATATACCTAAAAAAGAGTTGATTTTTTGAAAATGAGAAAAATGTTCAACATACAACAAATAGGAGAGGTATTCCTGCTTTAGGTAATACAAGATCTTTGGTAAGAACATTCAACTCCATGAAAAAATAATATGAAAAAAAATTAGATAAGTTTTTAATTATCATATCCAAAGCTATACAGGAAAAGTAAGCATTGTGGAAAGAACATAAAAGAAAGGCATAGAAGCACAAAATACAATAAGGGTAGGGATAACAGTATAGAAGAGTAGTTTTCTACAGAAAAGTTTTGTGGCAAAATCTTAGAATAGTATAGAAGCCTCCTGATGGTGCTATAAGTAGAATAATGAAAGGTAGAAAAGGTCCTATGAGATCCATTTATCAACTTTTATCACTTGGTTGTTGGCATTCAACAATAATTTTTAATCAGTCTTTCATCTTATCTAACTTGGTTATGCATATTATTTTCTATATATATATATATATCATCATTAATTTTGGATTAAAATCTTTTTGTAAAGTAATGCCAGCATTACTAAAGAACTCCAACAATGTCATAGTTCAGATCATATAAATAAAACAAGCCAAAGTTCATATCATATAAAAAAAAAACAAGCCAAAGACTTTAGGCAATGTACCTTTCTTGAAACATTTTGCTTCCTGAAAAATCTTTTAGAAAGCAATGTTGCAGTTGTTGAATAAGTTATGAATCTTTAAAGCATATTGACTTAAAGATTGAATAATAAAAAAAGAAAATATATGAATGAAAAGTAAATAAAACCCCTATCATAAGTAAATAGAAGAGGCAAAGAAAGAACAAATGCAAATAAGCCAACACACTTGAAGTAACATGAGGACATGTTCAAAACCATAAATGATTTCAACAATTGATATGAGGACAAATCACTAATAAAGAGACTAAAAAATGGAATTTCTCTTGGTTTTCCCTTTCATATTTACCAGACATGTTTCTAATCTGTTCTCTATCAACATTAGTGTGTAGTAAATGAGCCACCAAATGCCATTGCCAACTCCAAAACACATGGTAACTCATTTACAATTGTTGTGACAAATAAACAGCAAATAAAAGGAATAGATTCTATAAACTAAACTTGAGCACCAAAGCATCATTGAATTGGGAATATATATATATACACACACACGTATGTATGTATGTTAAAAACAATCAATTTGACAATGAACAAATAAAGTCCAAAATTTAAAGGAGAATTTCATTAGAGATACACAATCACAAGACATTGTCATATCTTACTTCATAAAGGATAAGACAAGTGAATTGCAGACCTACCTTTGAGTTGTACGTTAAAAAAAAAAACATTAAAATAGCTAGATTACTAAGGAGGGTATTAATTAAAAGGAAAACAAGTATCATATTAGAATCAATAACAGATGGACTATATACAACAAGTTAAACAGAATGCTAATACTTCTAAAAGATTGTATACAATTATCATGTGCTAGTTTCATCAACAAATTGATAAGGAATATTGACATTTTAGTAAATTGATTGAATAATATAAAGGAAAACTAGTACCCAAGCTAAAACTTCCTCTTCCCCTGTTTTCACGTCAAAAGAAGAAGACCCACAGAGCAAATAGTTTTGGGGGGGAAAGCTTTTCTAGAGAAATCAGTTTAATAGCAAAAATGGAAGAAGAAATTGTTAGATTACTTGAGATTGAAAGGAAGAAGAGTAATGGAAGGAAGGAGTAGCTAAACTTGCAAAATTGGAGACCTTACTTGAAGAGACAAAGCTAAAATGAAGGGAACAAGGAAGATAAGCTTTGGAGGAAAGGCCATCTCTCGACGAAAGCTCGTGACGGTGAGAGGGAGGAAGGGAGCACAGCTAGGGCGTGAAGGAATGAAGTAGGAGAGGAACATCGACGTTTTGGATTTGAAACCATCTGGCGATACGAACAAAAAAGGAATTAGGGATTGAGAAGGGATGACGTCTTTAGGTAGGAAAATATATGTAAATTTTAAGTTTTAAAATTTGGAATTTAAAAAAACTAACAAGATATATACTATATATACTTTCTTTTGTTTTATTTATCTTGTCTTTTTTAATTTGATACTAAAGAAATATACATTATATAAATAATATAATTACATATACTATATAGGATTGTATAATATAAATAATATAATTAATTAATATTAATAACAGATAATAATCTATTGACAAATTTTTTATTTATTTAATTTAGTTCATTTTATTTTTTTATCTTTTCTTTTAATTTTAGGTGCTATTATCTTTATTAGATAGTTATCTAAATCTATTAGAATTATGTTATCTAGGTTAATTAATATAAGGAAAAGACTAACTAATATCTCAACTATATATCTTAATTATATATAACATTTATAATTATATAATATGTATAAATATAACTAATATAATTATTTAATATTAATAATAGAAAATAATTTATTTACATATAATTTTTTTAGTTATTTTTTATTTGTCTTAATTATTTAATTTAGTCAACTTTATATATTTTTTAATTTTTTTATTTAGGATTTGTTATCTATATTAAATCTTTAACCTTAACCCCAGACCAAACAAGATAGTTATATCATTTTTATGAGATAATTTAAATTTTAAGGGTCAAAGTGAGACTAAGAGATGAGAGTTTTTGAAGTTCAAATATGATATCATTTTTGAGATAATGATTTAAATTTTAATAAATATTAAACATATTTATTTACTAAATTGTTAATTATCTTGATAATTAATAATTAAATAACTATACCTACATTCACTGAAAAAAATAATTAAATAACTATAATAAAATTATCTAGTTGATTTACTTTTTTATTATAGATTAATGATTAGATAATTATTAAAATTGGATAAATAATAATTAAAAAGAAACTACCAATAAATATTATATAAAAAATAATTTATGTGATAAATTTATTCTTTGAGATTATTTAAACTAAAGTAATATTAATTGTCAAAAGATAATTATTAAAATTCTAATAAATGTTGAACAAATGTATTTCATAAATTTGTAATTATTTTTGTGAATTAACAATTAAATATTTAACTCTTAATTTAAATTTTGTAATTTAATGCCTATGAAATAAATTATTTTTAAGCTAAGAAACTGGTCAATTAAGGATATGGATTAAAAGAGAAGGACACATAAATATTTTTTTATTAAAATTTGTTTGGGTTATGCTAATAATTAAGCTATTCATTTTTCTTATTAAGGATATAAGTAAAATATATATATATATATATAATGACTTGAGATATAGATGAAATGATTTGACATTAAACCAAAGTTTAAGAATATTATCTCTGGTGCTTTACACTGTTAAGTAAATTAAAGTAAGTATTTATAATTATAATTAAATTCATGTTTTATTGGAATTTCAAGAATGAAATAATTCGTTGAGCATTTGTAGTTAAAGTTGCCTGTGGCTTCTCTCTAGTCTTCTCTTTCCTTCCAATCCATCCAATCCTACATCTGCTCCTTCTTGTTGTTCTATTTTTAAATTTTTAAAAAGCAAAAATCAAAGAAAAGAAAACTGAATCTTTGAGACTGGATGACTGGAGAAAGGCTGGACTGCAGAGAATCTAAACCCGTTAAAGTTTGCCCATGTTGCCTCTGCCTTACTTGTTTTACAAGTTTTGTTGATTAGTGTTTGATGTTTGAAAGAGAAAGAAATTCATTGATAAATATATAATTGACTATTGAATATAATTGGATAAACAATTTGTATTGGACATATAATTGATTTTTTTAAAATAGCCTTAGGACAAATTTTAAATAAAATATTTATGCAATCATTAATAACTAGTGTGGACCTTGTTTAGTTGCATAGGAACTTATGCTTATCATTTTAAAATTAAAAAAAAAAAAGAAAAAATAAAAGAAAAATATCTACTCGTAGCTAGAGATAAAAATTGCATTCTTCACTATTTTCAGATAGTGCAACTTCCTCTAATTTTATAAGATACAAAGACAATATATCCCATTTTTCCTTGCAATAAATATAGGAGAGACTTGAAAAATATATCTATCACTGGTCCTTTGTATCAAATATCTCACCTAACATAACACTAAACAAAATAAAAAGGAATGAAAAAAAAACAATATATCCCATTTTTGTATTATTTTTAAATTATGAAATTATTATTAAAAAGAATATTTACCTATTTTTTAATAAGTAGTATTGTTTAATTTTTTTAAATTAATTGAACCTAATAATAGTGATATCTATCTTTCAAATATTTAATTTTTAAATATTCTTTAACTCTTAATTTGAATTTTTTAATTTAATTTCTATTATATCTATCTTGCAATAATTATCTTTTTAATTAAAATTAAAAATTAAATAAAATTATGTATTTTTTTATTTTTTATTTACTAATGATTAGCGTATAGGCAAACTCAATGATAGTAATCAATCTTATCTTAGATTGTTGTAAACTGCAACACCTATGCTAATTTTGCTAATTCCCTTCCCCTTGGTTTTAAATGTTTTTCATCATTGATTAATGATTAGATTACTCATAAAACTAGATAAAAATAAATGAAAAAACAATTGATAATTGATATATAAGTAGAGATACTACTTAATAATAAATATATTCTTTGAGATTATTTAAATTACATTAATATTATTTTTATAAGATAATTATTAAATTTTAATCAATGATGTACACATTTATTTCATGCATTTGTAATTATCTTTTAAATTAGAAATTACATAATGATAACAAAATTATCTATTTGGTTTATCATTTAATTTTAATTAATGATTAGATAGCTCCAAAAACTAAATAAAGAATAATTAAAAAGTAATTTTTAAAAGCTTCATTATTAAGATCTTTCACCTACTTCATTATGTCTACTAGAAAAAATAGAGCATTCTTCCTTAAGTCCTTTAAGGAAAATACCATAACATGCAAATCTATACATTGAAGAAGAAGAAAAAGAGTTGAATGAATCAAGAAGATGGGAGTTTGGGTGTGAGTAGGTACTGAAGAAGAGAATGCAAATATGATTTACACTTGGAAGAAAAGGGAAAGATGACATTTAGGATTAAATTAAGTGTTTTTTTATATTTTTTATAAAATTTTTTTTCTAAAAAATATGATATAGATATATAATTTTTTTTAAAAAAATTATCATATAATATTAAATTATAAATAAATAAATATTAAATATGCAAAGATTTTAAAACTATATTAGTTATTAAACTAGTAAAAACACTAGTTTAGTATTTATTAATCTCACTATGGTTGAACTATGATCAAATTGATGATAATTAAATATGTTTCTTAAATTTTATATATTAAAAAATAATAAAATACATAAATTTTAATAAATTTTAAATATTTAATTATTAATTGTATGCTTTTTAAAAATATTTTAAAAGTTATTTTTAATTAAAAATAAAAATTACCTATAATTAAAATTTTAAGTTTTTCTTATTTATTATTTCTAAGCCTTTTGTCCTTTTTTAAAATTTTTAATGATAGTAAAATCTTAATATATTTTAAGAAGTTAAGAAAAACACTAAATGTTGCCACTAAAAGAGACTTTTAGTGGCAACCTACAATAGTTGTCACTGAAAATTTTGGTACAAAAATTTTTTAATCTAACAAAAAAAAATGCCAAACTTTTAGTGGCGATTTATAGGAGTTGCTACTAAAAATTATTTTTAGTAGCGACCTATCATCGCCACTAAAGGTCTTGGCACACAAATTTTTAGATAAATTTTTTTTTAACTTTTAGTGGTGACTAAATATTGCTACAAATAGTCATTTTTAGTAACAATCATATTCATGTCGTCACTAAAAACTATTTTGTGACGACAATCTTGTCGCTACAAAAAAAATTTAGTGGCAACTTTTTATGTCGCCACTAAAGATTTTGCCAAAAATAAAAAATAATATTTTTAGTGATTACTTTTGGTGACAACTTAATAAAGTCGCCACTAAAAATATATTTTTAGTGACAAAATTTTTTAGTCGTCACTAAAAGTTGCAACTAAAAATCTATTTTTTTGTAGTGATAATAATGAATAAATTTTTATGTTTAATTTGTATTAAATTTTATAATAATAATAATAATAATAATGAATAATTTTTATGTTATTATGATGATGATAATAATAATACTATTGTGTTGATGTGACTTTTCATGCTATTCATATCATTGTATGGATGAATGTGCAAAATGGAGTAGATGAAATAGATTGACTTGCCCATATTCAAGGATTTTTTTTTCCTCTAGTATATATATGTCTTTCAATCCACGCTTCTCACCTCACATACCATGCATAGCATTTCTCATTAATCTCCTCTCTCAATCTATCATTCATATTAGAAGAACCAAGGCAAGGCAAGTTGGTAAAAATTTATCTATACTAATTTATTTAATTATTTTGATTTTATATTTAAAAAAAATTATCCAGATGTAATTTTTTTTATCTAGATGTCTCAATAGGAAATATCATCGAGGGTTGATTATACTCCAAAATAACTCTTGGTAGAATCCAAAAACAAATGAGTGAATATTATAATGATGAGTTATTACTTAGTTTTTTTTATATTTTTTAACTTCATTAGACATTTTCATTATTTATGAATTTAATTAAAAAATATTTAAGTTATGTAGATTTACACCAAATAACAACCTAATTCGTTTGTATATTGTAAATATTTTTGAAAGTAAACACAAGGAGCATTAGAATAGTTGAAAAGATGTTTCTCTAAAATATGAAGAATCATGGTTTACTAAGTTTCAGATGAATTTTTGAAATTATTTTTATACAATTATAGTATTGTGTGTTTTATCTTATTAGCAATTGAAACCTATATTTCATTTAGAAATACTATTGTTGAAGTCTTGATCATCACCAATGGATTTCGCTTAATCAAAAATAAAAAGTAATTAGATATTTAAGGGATCTAATTGGTGATATTTAAAAAGATGGATAAACAACTTAAATGGATTGGAGAATCCATTTAGGATCAGTTCTAGGTAAAGTGGGGCACTTCATATTACTAATCACTACATGAGTAAATAAATAGGAATAAAGCCTCCATCTTTGAGTTTGGTTCATTTTTACATACAAGATATTCTATTTCAATGTTTAAGCATACTAAAACATTGGTAACTAATTTTATTTCTCTAGATATTTAGTTATTATTTTAAATATATATTTGATTATTAGTATTTTATTTTGTGAGTATGAGAACTAAGAAGACAACCTACATATTCTAAAATTTTCTTTAAAATCTATAAAAATGATATAGACGTTTAGGTTGACAAAAAAATATCAAGCTATATTTATAAGTGTAGTTTTATATTTAATTTATATATGTAATTACAATATTATAATTTTGACCTCTTTTATTTACTTTTAGGATGAACATACTCACTTAACACCATATGTGGCAAGAATTAGATGAAGAGTTTTTTATAACACCATTTACAGTCACAACATCAAGACGATATTGGCCCAAATTCTTTATATAGGCCAAATATGACTCAATTAAATAATTATAAGAGATAATGTGGATGATGAAGATGAAAACAAGTGAGTAATTGTTGATTTATTTTGAATTCTATGTAATTTAATTTATGTAATTAAATTAATGTAAATTTTTTATTAAATTATCTTGTATTAGAATCTTTTTATTTCTTATTTTGTTTAAATTTAATGTTTTTACTTCATAATTTTATATATTATATATTTGGTTAATAAATTTATATATAATAACTTGTAATATATTACAAAACACAAAATTTTATCATAAAAAATTAAAATCCTTGTACGATACTAGAGGGCATATATGGGTATGTGCAAATCTAAAAAAGGATCATGAAACAAAAATGACATCCCACGTACATAGGCAGAGGTAGAGGCGTGAATCTAAAAGAAAAAGTGAAAGTAATTTTCAACTTGCCAAATTTTCATTCTTCCTGTCTATAAATTTGCAAGTTTTTTTTTTTCAATTTGTTGTCTGTTTTCATCATTTTCATTTTGTTTTTGAAGTTGTTCAACTCTATATATGTTTAACTCTTTTTTTTTTTTTCTTATTTATCTGGTTCCAGTCTTTGCTTCTCTGCTCTTTTTGTCTCTCTAGTCCATTGTCATCTCTATTTTTGCTCTTATACTCTTTTTTATTTGGTGTAGCTGCTTATTTTTTCTTCATTGAAATTATCTTTTCTATCATTTCATTTTGATTAAACTATTTATTTTCTCTTTATTTCATATCTAATTCATCCCTCTTCTCTCCTTTTAATTTTTCATTTTGGGTTATTGATAGATTTGATGTTTCTTTTTTTTTTTAACAGGAGAAAATTTAAAATTTTGTCATTAAAAATTGAAAATTTTTAGATCTAGTTAAAAAATGTTTAGTTAAAGTATTGATTTGATTTATTTGATTATTGATGTATCTAGATGCAACAAAACTTAGAATAATAGAAGAATAAAGTGAAAAATCAAGAAGAACACGAAGAAGACACCATAAAAGAAAAACACTAACCGTCTATCCAAAAAAAAAAGAAACCAACCAAATAAACATCATGCGTAAAATGCAAGAAGAATATGATGAAGAATCCAAGGAATAACAAACCCAGAAAATATGAAAAACATGAATAATAATATATTGTAAAATCAAAATATTATTAATTATAAAGAGTGATAATATAAAATTTATAAATATTAGTAATATCTTTAGTTTATTGTAATATATATTAATTATTTATATATACAACAAATTTAGTGTATTTAATAAAAATATTAGAAACTTATAATAAAAAATATTTGTATCCCTTAAAAAGAATATTTGATATCTCTAACCATAATTCTTTCGGAAAGATTTCCCAAAGATGTATGGTTGGATTATTTTTGAAATTTTTACTAATTATCTATATCAATTAAATTAATTATCATCAATTTTTATTAATATTATTTAATAATGAAGTTTTTAGTTCTATTTTTTATAACATTATATTTATATTAATTAAAATTTTTATTGATAATGATGAGTTAAAAAGTTACAGAAATAATGTAATAAGTTTTAAAGGGTTTCAAATTGAAAGAAAGCATACTGTTAGATGACAATTAGCCTGTCTAAACAAAATACTGACAATTAAAAAAGTATTGAATTATTCGATTAAATATTATGAGAAAAATAAGATTTCTAACTAAAATTTATATTTTTCAGACTGAAGTTTTAGTGGAAATTTTTTGTTTTTATTGTGGTGAAACTTCACTCATAAGTGTTTTGTTACTATGTGAAGCATCCGCCCATAGGCTAATTTTTTACTTTTACTTCAGGATAACTTTAGGATAAAAAGCTTTGAACTGCTACTCTGGATCTTTTACATTTCTCATCTAATTGCACAGTATAAATTTAAAAAAAAAGACAAAGAGAAAGAAATAAGGAGGGAATGAAAAACCCGTATCCTGAAAATTTTTTGCAATATTATACAGTGAGTAATAATAGATAGAATGATAGTGTGTATAATTTTTTTTTAACTTATCTCTTTTTTATATTTTTTAATGATACATCATATATTTATGACACAAAAATTCTAGATACAAAATTCACCCATATCTCTCTTTCTCTCTCTATCTTTCTCTTAGGACACATCGCCCGCTGCAAGGAATCAAGTTCATTCAACTTGTCAGAATTTCATTGTCGTGATCGCCCCTCGTAACTCGTCGTTGCTCCAAATTCATCGTAGCTGTCATTTGGCTTTTTCGTATGATTGGATCTATTAATAAATAAATTTCTCTATTTACAATGTTCGATCTTTTCGCATGGAAGCCGCTTCGGGATATAGACTTCAAAAGTCCTAAGAAGGGTAAAATTTCTTTGCTCAAAACCCCATTTATTATTCAAACACACGGGAAAGTGGAAAAGAAATATGCAATTTTAAACTTCTAATTTAAAAAAAATATTTTTTTAAATTTTATTTGATTATGATTAATCTCTTAATTTTATGTTGATCTTTTAATTTTATTTATTTTAATTTGACTATTTAACTTTATATTTCATATTTGTAATTTTATTTTATTTTAATATTTTAATTTTAAAACATTATCAAAAATTTTTTCAAATATAATCAAATTTTACTTAATAAAAAAGTTATATATAACTTTATGGTTACTTAACTCTGATAATTTTTTTATTAAACAACATTATCGTGTTAGAAAAAAAGATAGATTTGAATATTTTTGTAAGTTAAAAAGTTAAATTAAAATAAAATCATGTTAGAGGACAAAAACAAAAATAAAGATAAAATGAAGGACCATATTGTAATAAAATAAAATTAAGAAATAAAAGTGAAATCTAAAACAAGTTTAAAAGATAAAATTACAATAAAATGAAATTAAAAAAAAAAAATAAAGTTAAATGATGACAAATGTACGTATTTTAGCCATCTTCGTTTTGTTTTTAAAATTTAGAGTATCCTTTTATTATATATATTTATTATTTATATTTTGTAAATAATTTCTTATTTCATTTTAATGATTATCTCCGTTACAATAATAACGAAAAAATATTGATATGACAAAATAGAATTTCATGTGACATATTCAAAATGATTTCACCCACCACCATATCATCCCGCTACCTCATTATCTTGACCAAAAAAAATAATTCTAGCAATGTGTGTGTATATATATATACATATATAATACCTATTCTTCAGTAGGATAAGATTATGATTACGAAAAATAAACTTCAACGGAGAGTGAAGACAAGGGAAATTTTGGCAGTAGATCCTTGATTGATGAAGCGATTAAATTTTCGCCACATTTTGCCAGAATAAAAGCTTTATTTTAACTACTAGATATTGATGATCGTTCCGCATAAATAGAGCTTAATGCTTGTAATGGTATAAGTGATAATTTACAATGTTGGAGTCACATATGGCAGTGGATTAAAATTTGGTTGAGAAAAGATTGGCAGGTGAAGGTGATTCATACTCACAGGGAAAGAAACAAATGTGCAGATTTGATTGCTTCTCAGAGCCTGTCCCAAGAGGTTGGCTTGGTTATCTTAGAAATTCCTCCCCTTGACCTTAAGCTTCTCATATGGGGTGATATCAATAGCATTGGTGAAACCAAGATGCTTTGGGCTTGTTTTCCATCAATCATTGAATTGAATTTCTCAATCTCTCTTTTTACAGCAAAAATCTATTTATAGATTGTATGATAATATTTTTCAAAGTTTTTAAATTGTTTGCTAGCTTGACCACAGTAATATTTCTTTTCATCAATCTCTTCAAGTAGAACAACACTTTAGAATTTTTTACTAGCATTTATCTAGAGGATCTTTTTACCCTTATCAAAAATTTTTAAAGGTAAAAATACTTGAGATATTCTTTTGAGGTGTCATATTGCTGCTATTTGTGCTAGTCCCCAAGGAGGAGGTTTTTTTTTAGAAACTTGAACAGTTGGTTTGTATGATTAGACACTTTTGAAATAAAATTTTTAATAAAATTAACCATACCAAGAAATTGTTAGATTTCTTTTATGGAGAGATTTTTATCCAGAAAAGTGAGCAATTCTTGGGTTATGTGTGAGCTTGGGTGGTAATGTCTATTAGAGATGTGCATCCCAAGAAACTTTATCTGGGTTTAGCCCAACTGACTCTTTTTGGACGAAAACATTATCCCATATTGTTGTACAAGGCCTAAAAATGGTTGGTGGAGTTATTTGTGATCTGCTTCATTTTTGGAGTAAGACAAAATATCATCAATGTAGATTAGTATGCTGTGGAGGATGGGCTCAAAAATCTTATTCATGACTTTTTGGAACAAGGATGAGGCTACCTTCAAACCAAATGACATTATAGTCTATTAGTATTAGCATTAGGTATACAAAAAGTTGTCTTATACCTCTCTATTGGATCAATTCCAAGTTGCTAGAAAACCCGCTTTAAAATCAAATTTGGAGAAAACCCTAGCATCTTTGAGTAGGCTAAGTCGTGAATTGATCTTAGGTAATGGAAACTTATCATCTTATAGGAACATATTGAGAGGCTTGTAGTCAATGACTAGTCCTTTTTTGCCACGCCTTTGTTTAGCACGTTTTTTCACATAAAAGGCTTAACAAGTCCAATAAGACTTTATAGGTATAATTAAACCTTGTTGGAGGAGGGCTGCACATTCTTCTCGAACAAGTTTCAAATCTTCAGGATTTATGTCAGGATGAGCTGCCTTTGTGGGATTGATATCTTCATTTCTTTTGAAAAAAAGCTGGATGAAGAAGTCTTTATTTTTCCAGAAAGGAGAGGAATAGGAAAAATGATCATGCGACTCTGGGTAATATGGTATAAATTGGTCATTGAGTTCTTCATAACCAATAAAAATTTGGGAAAACTCAAACACCTTAGAGATAAAGGTATAGGGCTTAAACTGTTGTTTAAAATGAATTCCTTGAGGAAGGATTTGAAGTCTCTTTGCTTGATAATAAATGTCAATTCCAATGAGGATGTCTTTATCTAAAAGACTACTGCCAAGTATTTTAATCCAAATAATACAATTGGAAAAGATCCTAATACAAATTCTTTTCTTGGTAATAAGATCAACTTTAAAGATTTTTTCTTCAACAACACTGAAGTATTCAGAATGAGTAGTCTATGCCTGTGGAGAAAGAACTGCAGGATTCATGAGGCTCTTTGAGGCACTAGTATCCATATAAGTAATGATAGGAATGGGCTTTATGATACTTGTTTTGTAGAATTTGCATATGAATATAAAGCATTGGTGACTCTTTCTGTTATGCTTGATTACACAACTGTACGGAGTAGTTGTAATAAATGTTGTCATCAGAATGATCTGAGTAGTTTGAATCAGAGAATTCTGAATTTGAAAGTTGGAGACCAAGCAAAGCAAAGACGGTGTTGTCATCAGCATCTTCTTATTCAGCTCATGTCCAATAAAAAAGAAATCTCATTACAAGCATGTTTATATTAAACTTACAAGCCTTCCAAAAAAAAAAAGAGACATAAAAAATTAATACGATTTTTTAAAAGGAGACTAACTCAATATGACAAAAAGGATTGCTGTTACATTTGTGGCAAGAAAGACCATTTTGCTAAACAATATCCTAAACAAACCAAGAAATAAGTGAAACTCTTTCAACAAATTCAGGCTAGCATTCCTTTTATAGACCACCAAGATATTGAGGAAAAGTTACAAAATATCTAAAAAATGTTTTAATTTTTTTGTTTTTAAAAATATAATTATATTTTTTATTTTACAAAACAACTCATTAAAAACACATTATTAAACAAATTTTTTTATTTTTTTGTTCTTAAAAACAAAATTGTTCTAAAAACAAGAAATCAAACAAATCATTTTTTTGTAATGTTTCTTTTTTGTTTTTTTAGGTCTTTGCCCCTGCTGTGACACTAAATATATATATGTAAGTTTGTATATATTTTTTAATTAAAATATAATAAATATATAATTTTTAATAAATAATATGATATATATATATGTATGTATGTGTGTGTATAAATTTTTTTATATATAAACGTACGGTTTTTTATTAAATTATACACTTACTAGCCCACATGTTAAAACACTAAATAATAAAAGTAAAATAAAATAGAGCCAATCTTTTATTTGGCTCTGTTCCCCTGCAAATCGGAAACTTCATGCTGAATTGGAATGCGAACCTAAATGGGAAAGAATCCATGGAAGGATCAAAAGAAGAAGGAATTAAAGGATGTGTGAGGGACTTCCTGAAATGGGTAAGAGAGGCTTTGGCCAATTTGGATTCCTGGGTTATGATGGGTTCAAGGGAGAAAATTTTCTGGCCATGAGAAGTTTCAACGTTGACGATCTGGAAATTTTAGTTCTGAGGAAGAGAGAGAGTGTTTCGGAAGAGCTAGAATGAGCAAAAGGAAAGAAGAATATTGGTGGAGAGAAATTTCTTTTAAAGTTAAATCTATATTTAAAAAAAAAAAGGTAAAAATATATAAGACATGGTCTTATAATGAATTATCTATTATATACATATGCATATATATATATATATATGTATATAAAAGCTCCATTCTTTTAGCTGACTTATTTATTGGTGTGATTTTTTAATTTATCTTTTTATTGCTCTTACTTTATTTTTTTTTATTTTTGACTCTTATACACTTATATGAGTTTCACTCTAATTAGTGCATGTTTGGATAAACATTTTCATCCTTTAAATCATGTTTCGGATAAAGTAATAATTTATTATTTTTACATAACCATGGTTGACAAACAAGATTTTTAAACTTTTCAACGCTCATCCAAATACGCTCTTAATATAATTGTTTAACAAGTTGATATTAAAAAATTATTTAAAATATTTTAAAACTTTATAAATATCTTTAAAATAAAAATATTTTTAAATTCATATAAAATATCCATTATAATTTTAATATAAGAAATTCAAATAAAATTTTAACCAAGGCCAATTAAAAAAATTATATATAATTTGTTATACTCTTACTATTAATTTTTTTTAATTAAAACATAACAAATATAAAAATATTTATAATAATATGACAATTATATAATTTTATAAGTAACTATATAATTTATCAATTAAATTATTTATTTATCATATTATTAATACAAAATTATTTATTTATTATATTTTAATTAAAGAATTTAATAATAAAATTTGATAAATTATGACTAATTCTAGTGTTAGAAAGAAACCGTCTGAACCCAATGGGGATAAACAGTTTCATCCAACTTGCCGACCGAGGGCAGAGGCTGTTAGAACATGCTGGTAGTCTGTCACTGTCATACAATGATGAAATAAAAAGCGGACAAATGGAGTTTCCATGCCGACGGTATCTCTCTCAAACAAATACCTACAAGTCTACAACCTTAGGAAATTTATTTTTGAACAATGTATGGATATCCGCGATGGCCTTGTTTTGTCCTTCCCATCCCCTTCATATCCTCTTGTAATAATAATAATAATAATAATAATTAATAAATGTACTGTCAAAAGAAAAGTATGCTTAATGGACATACATAGAGCGATTTCACGATTTCAATTTTATCTACCCTTGTGTGCGCACTGTGCAAATTAATTTTGAAACGTGTGTGTATATATATATATATATGTATCCCAAAAAAGTTTCTTATGGAAAAACTATACGTACTGTTTGCTTACCTTAACTCTTGAATTGAAAATTGTAAGTGTCTATTGTATATATAGATATAATAATTAAAAAATAAAAATTATAACCATGAAATAAATATTTTTAATTGTAAAAAAATTTACACTTTAAAAATTTTAACTATACAACTATTAAAATTTTTAAAGTATAACTTTTTTACATTAAAATTTTTTAAATTAATTTTTATTCCCCAAAAACAAAAATTAAAAATTATTAAAGGAACCCCTGTAGGGATCTATCCTCTATCTATTAATTGAAACTAAGATTGATAGACCCGTATATAGGGCTTGAGAAAATAAAAAAAAATTGTAAATTTAACAAAAATATATTATATCTTAAATTACTTGAAAACAATAAATCTATAATAATCCAACAGGAAAAAGAAACCCTCTTTTCATATCTATCATAGAAGACAGATAATAGATTATCTATGACCTTTTGTTGGTAGCAAGAATTTTCCTTGCTTTTTCCCCTTTTGGGTTAATCCAACGTGGCAAAACTAGGTCTGGCAATTTAATTATTCTTTTTTTTAATATTCCTATACTGCAGGCCAAGAGGCCTATATATAGCTGCATTAAACTCCTCCTTGTCCAAACACATACCATCAACCATGGCTATTTGGAAGCCAAAACATTACCTTATGATCTTCGTCTTCTTCTTCTTGCTACTCCACAAAATCAAGTCAGAATCAGTTTCCTTCACCTTCGATATTTTCGAGCCAGATGTATTACCTATAGCCTTAGTAGGCGATGCCATTTCTTATGGTGGGGCTATCTTACTCACGAGAAGAGATCAGATAGGAGAGAACCTCACGATGCGCCAACACAGCGTTGGGCGAGCAGTTTACTTCACACCCATCCACCTTTGGGATAGTGACACTGGGAATGTTGCAGACTTCACCACCGAATTCTCCTTCGTTGTGGATTCGGGTTCGGATGGTTTAACCCCTCACGGTGATGGCTTGGCCTTCTTCATAGCGCCCGTCGAAGCCGCCCTTCACATCCCTCTAAATTCATCTGGAGGCTATCTTGGCTTGTTCGGTCCTGAAAAGGCCTTAATCCCAACTCACAATCAAATCGTGGCCGTTGAACTAGACAGCTTCGGGAACGAGTGGGACCCCCTTCCGCAAACTCTAGCAGCTCACGTAGGGATTGACGTTAACTCTCTAAGGTCTTTGAAGACTGCTGATTGGCCTATCAATCTCGTACCGGAAGGTTCTATAGGGAAGGCGCGCATAAGTTATGACTCTAATGCCACAGAACTGAGTGTGGCCATAAGTTACAGTGGTACTCACCCTGATAGGACTGTTTTACTATCGCAAACCGTTGACTTGAAGGCTGTTCTGCCGGAATGGGTTAGAATTGGATTCTCCGCCGCCACTGGTGATTTGGTTGAATCCCATGACATTGTTTCCTGGTCTTTCACTTCATTTCTTCCAATAGAAAGCACCTGATGAAGATGAGAATCAAGTCTAAAGTTTTTCTGTGGAATCAAGGCAAGTCTATAGTTTTTCTGTGGAATCAAGTCTGGTCATTACATTTATGAACATGAGCAAGCCACCAAGCTTTGTGTTTTGCTTATGAGTTACTTCTTGTTTTCTTATTAAACCCTGGTGTATGTTTGCGTACTTTGGATTTTGCATCTTTACTATCATTAATAAAGTAATTAATTGTTGTCATTAACTTGTTTGTTCACGCCTGTCACTCTCACTAAATTTTGCCCTGCGGTGAGCTTAAATTTCGAAGTTTATGGACTTAATCATAGTCATACTATGGTATTTCTAGTTAATTTAGCACTTCGCTAGGGGAATGGACACTGATGCTAACTACTAATTGAGCTTTTTGGCACTTGGGAGTTTAATATATTGACGAAATCATCAAGATAACCTGGACTTGATTTTACCTTAATAAAAACTTTAGTTAATATAAATAAAATTAATCTTTTTGTAATAAATAAAATAATCTTAATAAAAACTTTAGTTAATATAAATAGAACTTAATCTTTTCGTAATAAATAAAATAATCTTTTTTAGTTAAGTTTTAAACTACAATTTCTCAGCACGAATTAAAAATTAACAAAGTGAAACAAACTTATGAATTTTCAGGTAATTTACAAGGATATTATATCAGTAATTTGGCCAACGAAACATAAATATATAAAATTATTTTTTTAAAAAAATATAATTATTTATTATTTTTTTAAAATAAAAATGCTGACTATTTTATTACCTCAAAATTACTGGGCTAAATAAATCCAAACTAATTAATCCAATTCCAGTCAAACTAGTCAATGCAATCTAACCAGGATCCATTTATCCATTGGATATTGGATGAAAATTATACAAAAGTAATTAAATTGATTCCATTATTGAATGTGTATATTAATTAGACATTCAACACAAACCGACCACAAATACATAATATTTAAAATTTTAAATTATATATACGTTGTATTGAATTTTTATTTCATGAATTTTGTTTTTAGTATGAATTTTGACTTATTTGTAATTGAATTAAATTTGAAGTGGTATTGAAATACCGTTTATGTTAATTTTATTATTAAAAAATGTTTATTCTCATAGTTTAGACTTTAGATTGAAGAAATATTTAATGTTGATTTAAAAAAATTTACAAGTTTTTTTCAAGAATCAACCATTTTATTAAATCTAAACCAATTAAGATTGGTTTTGGATTTGTTTTGACCAATTTTATTAGATTAATTTGATAGAATTTTCAGTCATCTAATTAGATTAATTTAATCAATTGAATTAACCAAATCAAATTAATTCAAACTAATGAACACTCTTATGTGCTTGTTTAGATGTCTTCAACCCCTAAAAAAATAATATTTTGTATCAAAGCTCGATTGATCAGTGCATCAAAGGGTTTTCAAATGTTTCTCTTAGAAATTATTTTAATTAGGATAAAATGTTTAGGAAATTGAATTAAAAGATTTTACTTTTGAAATATCAAATTAAGAAAGGAGTGATATTTTAAAAATAAAATAAAATGACCTTATTTTTTAAAAACAAAATTAAAATGAGAATAAATTTTTAAAAACTAAATCATTAATTAACTTTTAATAAAATCTATAAAAAGAGTTTTCTCATCTGGATAAAGCTGAGTTTCAAAAAACATTTTAATTAAATCACAAAAGCTAACATCGAGGGTTGATTTATGTTAGGTAGGACTGTTCATAGAGAGGGTTTATTCAAACATTTAGTAGGCTCGATATACAATTCAATTAAGATATTGAGTTTATTTTTATCTCTGTGACCTGACCCAATTTGAATAAATCCCGTTTTATGTTGAGATAGAGAGCGTTAGGACCTTCAGGCCATTTTTTTAATAAATTATACTTACAATATAAAAATATCTTTTTACATACTTATAAGCATATATTTCAGAATAATGAACTTCTAGAACTCTTAGAGTTTTTTCAATAAAATAATTTTAATAAAAAAATAATTTGATATTATCAAACAAAATACAAGCTATATTAGTATAATTAGCTTTAAATAAATATATATTTTTATTATTTAATAAAAGAAATGTCAGTAAATATGCATATCAATAATAAAAATAATTAAGAAGTAAGGAGAGTTTTGATAAGTAATAAAAGTTGTAATATTTAGAGAAAGTCAAATAAAAAAAATATAATATGACAATATATTAATAATTAAAAAAATAAGTATTAGATGAAATAGAGTATAATATATTTTTATTTATGATCCAATATAATTATATTTAAAATTCCGTCTATTTTCTTCCTTGACCCGACTGGGGCGAGGACAGGCTTGAAGGTGTGACACGGCTAGTGAGAAGCATTTTCTATCTTAATTATCAACACTCACGGCATTCTTCTGCTGACATGGCATCCAATCATCTTCTTCCCTACCTATTCTCTCAATATCTGCGCAGGTGACCACAGAGAAAAACCCCGAAAACGACGACATCGGCTTCCGTTCATGGCAATAGCCCCTCAAATTTTCACTCCCCGAAAACAATGACCATCGACAGGGTCATTTATGCCGAGACCCACAGAACTGAACCCCCTTTACTCTCTGCTTCACCTAACGCATGCGTTTCCCCCCAAATCGGTCATGCTCTGTTTTGAAGAAATGTACAAAGTTTTACTGAGTTCGTGTCTTCGATGACCAGCATGAAACACGAATTGCACAGGAACAGAAGGGAGGCTCAGGCTCAAGATGATGGGTATAATGGTATTAATTTTTCTCGGCTATACAAAGAAATTGGGCATAAAGTTCTCATTCTACTATTTTCTCTGCTATACAAAGAAAAAGGGTGTAAAGGTATTAATTTTTCGTTATCATCATTTTCTCAAATTGTCCAATTCCTAATTAGTTTGAAATTAATTAAACTGATGCAAATTGTTGTTGAGAGTTTTTCTTCACCTTGCTCCCTCATATCACGATTTGTCTTGAAGATGTTTCAAGGATACAGCAAAACTTGCACAATGAGTGTCTTTGATTTGGTTCTGTTCCTCTGCAGATCGGAACTTCATGCTGAATTGGAATTCGAACCTAAGTGGGAACAATAAGTGCTGTGCTGATTCACAAGCCATGCAAGGATCAAAAGAAGAAGGACTTTCAGAATGTGTGAGGGATTTCCTGAAATGGGTAAGAGGTTTTGGCCGATTTGGGTTTCTGGGTTTTGATGGGTTCAGGAGAGAGAGAGAGAGAGACAAACTCCTGGGTTTCAAGAGGAGGGTGAAAGAAATATTCAGAGTTGAGATATGAGAAAGTTCAGTTGACGATCTGGAAATTTGAGTTGTGAGGATGAGAGAGCCACAGTTTTGGAAGAGAGAAAATGAGGAAAGAAGGAAGATAATGAATTGGCGGAGAACAACATTAAAATAATAAATAAATAGAAAGGAGAAAAAGAAAGAAAGAAAGGCATTCAGCATTTTTGAAGAAAAATAAAAGAAAAAAGCTACTTAAGATCTTAACATACAAAATCAAATCAAATTAATTAAACTAAATTAAATCAAATTAAATTATTAAAAATTGATTTGATTAGATTTTTATAATTTTAAAATCGATTAGGTCAGTTCAGTTATTATTATATTTGGTTCGATTAATTAAATCAAAATAAATCGTTAAATTTATAATTAATTAAAATTTAATATATATTTTTTAGATTAATAAGATCTTTTATCAATTAAATTTGTATCAAAATTATATTTTTTATATGATTCAAGAAATATATAAATTATTTATATTATTTTATTATAAGTTGTTGCTCTTTTTTTTTTTCACTTTTTACAACTTTTTTGTGAATGTATGAAATTTTTTTAAATAAAAAAAAGATCAAAATAATAATTATTCTAAAATTATTATTGGTCAAAAGATGCAAAATATTAGAAGTTAAATTTTACATATTACAATGAACAAAAACTTTTAAAAAAATTATTTTTAGGTAAAAAAAAAACTAAACCGAACCAAATCGAATTAAAATAAAATCAAATTAATTAAAATTTAAAACTAATAAGGTCCAACAAAATGTTAAATCGATTGGGTTGGTTTAGTTTGATTTTGACTTAAAACCAAACCAAACCAAATATTTGAACACCCCTGCAAAATAGTTTAATAGATTTGGGTTCTGGAATTTTTTTGAACGTATAAATTTATTTAAAATAATTTTTTTAAAAAGATTAATACTAAATATTAAATATATTTTAAGATTAAAATAAAATATTGACATCTAAAATTAGTCAGATTTTAAATGTTTAAAAAAATAAAAAAAATTATGTGCACTTATTTATTTAATTGTTATTCAATTTTTAATTAAAATATAACAAGCATTTGATTTTATAATTATTTATAAAAATTATATACTTATCATAATATTACTAAAAAATTATATAATTTTTATATTTTAATTAAAAATTTTAGTAATAAAAATATATACAACTTTATATAATTCTAATTCTTAAAAGAATATGGTAAGTATATAATTTTTTTATAATAATACATAATAAGCTAATAATTTTTACAGATAGATATATAATTTTTATAAGTCAATGTTATATAATTATATATTTTTTAAATAAATATATATATATATATATTATAATTTTATTAAAAAATAATAACAAATAAAAAAATGTTCCTGTTAGTCTACATCAAAGACCCCCAGGATTCTCGTCCAACCGCAGTAGAAGTTGCTGCTGCCTTGCTGGCGTGTAGATCAGAAAGAGGATTACTCCACACCTGTCTTGTAATGCTTATACTCAATTGTTAAAGTATAATTTTTTTATAATTAAAATTTTTATCTATAAATTTATAATTTATAATTTTTTATAATTAAAATTTTTATCTTTAAATTTATAATTTTTATTTTTTATATTCAATCTTAAACTAAAAAAAAATTCAAAACACTTATTGTGCAGTTACAAGAGGTACCCCTGCCGTTTCGGCCTTGCCGGTGGTAGTCTGTCATGCAATCATAAAAAGCGACTTTTTGTTGAAATAGAAACTGGACAAACGGAGTTTCCATACGGCGGTAGCTCTCTGTAACAGGTTTAAAATGTAAATCATTTAAAAAAAATTTTAATTTAAAATATAAGTCACTTAATAATAATAATTATTATTATTATTTTATAATATTTTTTATTTAATGATAACAGTTATATTAAAAATTTTTTATTTATAGCAACTGTTTTATTGATTACAAGAATAAGATTAAAAAAAATATAATAATATTTAAAAAATTTAAAAATATAATTAATTTTTTTTAAAAAACGTAAATCTATTAAAAATAACTTATATTTTAGAATGAAAGGAACACTTATAACCTTCGAAAATTTATTCTTTGAGTGCTATATGGATATCCTCGACGACCTACAATCATATAATTATTTTGAATTTCCTAAATACTGTGGGCTTCATTTAGTCCTTCCCATTCTCTTATAATAATATAATGTACTACTTAATCTATATATAATATATAGAGCGATCTCAATTTTATATACCCATGTGCGCGTTGTGCAAATCCATTTTGAAACGTATATCCGAAAAGTTTTCCTTGCGGAAAGAATACGTACTTTTTACTTACCTTGAATTGAATGTGGGTGTGTCGATTCACTCTATTGTATGTATAGATATGAGATTCAATGTTTTAAAAATCAAATTTGTTATTCAATCGATGTGAGGAATAATTCATAGTTTAATAGATTAATTGTAAATGAATTTGCATCGAGTGGTGTTATATATGTCTCTCTCTCTCTATATATATATATAATAAAATTGGATTAATTATTAAATTGAGATAAAAATAATTCATAGTATATAGATATTATAAAATAATATTTAAAAATCTAAAATTAAATTAAAATGTTTTGTATATAACAACAAACTTATATAAAATGAAGTGAGTGGAATTTCTTATATATATAAATTTTTATCACAAGATATCGATACTTTATTTTACACAAAAAATGAAAAACTAGCACAAAATTGGTTCAATGCCAACCTTATCAATTGAAAAATATCATGTTATTTATATACTATTTAATAAAATAAAGACAAATCACATATAAATGGATTTCATACAACACTTTATTTATATAATATAGTAAATAATATAGTGTTATAATGAGTCTCATATTCTATTATTTATTATTATTTGAATAGAATGTTGCGTGGATTTGCATTACAGTACTATCACATAAATGAAATATTGTGTGAAATCCAATAATGTTATTTAATTTTATTTTATTAGATAATGTATAAATAACATAGTACAATAGATATAAATAAAATTTTCTTTTATTAATTTAGTCATTTATCAATTTTTTAATCAATTTTAAACGTTAAATGGATTATAACCATTGATTCACTAATCAATAGGACCAATTTTTTTGGTCATTGTTAAGACCTATCTCTTCTCCGGACGCTGCAATAATTTTTGCCGCACACTATAACAAATTTTGGTCAAAGAAGGTTGTTAATATAGCTTACAGTGAACAAGATTAAACATTTTGTGAGAAGTATAGTTGTATCTATTCATTGAAATCAACTATAATCTTTAATTTGTTGGTTTATTTTTGTTGGTAGTCAGAATTTTCCTTGCATTTCCCCTATTGTCCAACGGGGCACTACTCGTTCTGGCAATTTAATCATTCTATGTTTTTTTTTAATTTTATTTTCTTATATTAGCAGGCCAGGAGGCCTATAAATAATGCATTAATCTCCTTGTCTAAGTACATATATCATCAACTGTAACATATACTCTAATAATCATTGGGTTAGAGACTCCGTCCTCTAAATATATGTCAAGTATCTATACAATTATAAATCATTGAGACTTCGCCTCACACTAGTTAATACTCACTTAGAAGGGCTCAACCCTATTAAGCAATAATACATGCTCAAGTTATTGTATAATAACAAGTGTTTCACCCATTTTATTCAATTCAAAATATAGAGACTCACAGTCCACATATCGAGCATATATTAGAATATTTTAGAAAATTAAATTCAAAATTCCATAAGTATCAAATTGCTAGCTAAACAATATTTTAAGGTTCAAAAACAGTAAAACCAAATAACAATGTCCTGTGGTCATGGTAAAAGATAAATATTAACCCAGTATGAGCTCGAGGAGTACAATAGCCAATAGCTTACTCATCTGGTAACTTCCCTTATCTTCTATTCAATCCTTCACCTGAAAATATTAAGAGAATAGGGTGAGCATTAACGTCTCAGTAACCCAGAGTCTTACCATGTACATATAAACTAACAATCATACCCAAGTAACATACAATAGGCCTCCATACAAATCCAACATCACTATTATTAATTATTAACATAAAAGATCATAAGGTATATTTCGAAACAGTTATATGTACAACATGATAAATTACAATATATGTAACCTCATTTATTGCTCTATCCAGCCTTATACCGTTGACTGAAGCCACAGATTTATCCACAATCTGGCCCACACATTGGACCAACTAAAGCTATTTTGGTGCTTGAAATATACCAGGCCAAAGGTACAGAACCCAAGCCTAGATTATGGCTCCCCTCCTTAAAAGATTAAACCAGGAGGTATCACTGTTCCACGTTCCCCCTTTACAAATCCGACCAGGTAAGTATTGAGGAACGGGGTCCTACAAAAAGCCAATCACTGTGTGCGAGGTGAAGGCAAACCACGTAGTCATCGTATCATATATATCTCACCAACATCTCCTTAACACATCATTTATGTATGTCATATTTATCCAAAATTCATACGAACATGCTTGAAAAATAAAGAACCCTATATAGTATATCAAATAAGACTAACAAGCATGCTTGAAAGAAATATAATACTCTAAAATTTCACATCAATAATTTGAGCTCACAAGCATGTTTGAAAATGAAACACTACGTTAGAATTTTATTATATCTGCAAGCATGCTTAATAGGATTCTAGCAATTCCATTAATTTCACAATCATTTACTTTTATCGTTTCATAATCCAATACATTTTATTTACCTATACCACGCTCAACAAGATAAACTTATTTATTTAATTAAAATTACAATAATAAACTAGTTTGTACACACATTAAAAAACCTCGAATTACCTGTTCTCTTTTGGCTAAATAGTCACACGGCAAGAACATCAAAACAGTAAGAGCTCTTAATAAAATTCTACAAAAGTCACACATATACAAAAATATCAATATATAATTCAAAACTACTTATCTATTATCCTAAACTACTTTAAGGTTATTCTAAAACTACTTTAAAAACTTAAAAGCTATCATAAAGAACCTAAAATTCTCTTTTAAATCCATATTTCTTTATACTTTAATTAATTCATTAGAGTAGTCAATTTTATATTAACTTAAATTTACAAAAGTTTTCAAATTCTTAAATCTTGATTTTCTCATCTAAAATTTATAATTTACGTATATATATATATATATACGAATTAAATTTATATTACCAAATTCACACACACACATATATCTATGTATAAAAAATTATATTAAATTTATATTCATAAATTCATATTATATACATATATACAAATATATATATATATATATAATTAAATATATGTATATGTATATTCATTTCAAAAAAATAAAGGGATGAAATGATGTGTTTCTGCATAGGAATATATAATTATGTATATATTGCAATTACATATATATATTTAATCTACAAAAGGATGAAAATGTGCATATTACATATCACTTTAATTAAATAGTGTGTGGGGTGTGTTTATACTTACATATATATAGTCATATGAGACAAAGAACAAAAGCTATTCTCGTATTTGGTATGGAGATGTAAGTTCGAAAAGGGATTGAAAGAACAAATTGAAATTACTTGAAGAAAGACTTCTGGCAGCGTAAGAAAGAGCAGTCAGATGGAGGAGTGAAAAATAAGAAATAAATTTAAATTTTTCATAATTAGATTATTAAATATATATATATATATATCTTATTAGTTTTTATTATTATTATATTTTAAAATTCTATTGGCTATTAAAACTAACTTTAAGTTATCTCTCGGATAGTTTGAAATATTTTAAAATTAACTAAAGATATATATCTTATTAGTTATTTTTATTATTATATTTTAAAATTTTATTAGCTATTAAAACTAACTTTAAGTTAACTCGGATAATTTGAAATATTTTAAAATTAACTAAAGATATATATCTTATTAGTTTTTTTTTTACTTTTAAATCTTTGGCTCCTTAAATTATATATATATTAATAAATTTTTAAATAGCTGATAATTTGACTTTTTCCATATTCCATCCTGTACCATACTCTTTAGACTTAATATTTAATCTTATGTCTTTTTTTAAAGTCACTAGCACTATAAATTTCAAAAATTTTTGAGATGTTACATCAACCATGACAATCTGGAACCCAAAACCTTACTTTATGATCTTCGTCTTCTTTCTCTTGTTACTTCACAAAATAAGTCAGAATCAATTTCCTTCAGCTTCTGTCATTTCGAGCCAGACGTATTACCTATAGCCTTAGTGGGCGATGCCATTTCATATGGTGGAGTTATGCTACTCACGGGAAGAGAGATAG
The DNA here is from genome assembly GCA_026724425.1 of Erythrophleum ivorense. Lineage (NCBI taxonomy): Eukaryota > Viridiplantae > Streptophyta > Magnoliopsida > Fabales > Fabaceae > Erythrophleum > Erythrophleum ivorense. The sequence continues at coordinate 3,491,407 of JAIUCV010000089.1, forward strand.
CAGAGAACCTCACGATGCGCCGACACAGCGTTGGGCAAGCAGTGTACTCCACACCGATCCACCTTACTACTATTAATAAGTAGTTAATTGTTGTCACTAATTTGTTTGTTCACGCCTTTTAATTTGCTGCTTCCGGGCTTAAATTTCGAGTTTATGGACTAGATCCTAGTCATACTATATCGTATATCTAATTAATTTTGCACGTAGGGAAATGGACGTTAATGCCAAATGCTAGCTGAGCATAACCCCGCAACGCATTTTGGCACTTGGGGAGTTTGATTGACGAAATGATCGATGTGTCCCGAACTTAAATTTGCCTTAATAAAAACTTCATTTTACTGGATTTCGTCGTGAATATAAATATAGCTTCATGTTTCTGTAATAAATAAAACAATTAAGATATTTAATACACCAAATTGAGTTAAATTTCAAATTACAATTTCTCAGCATGAATTAAACTTTAATTGCATTAAAAATTAACAAACTGAAACGAACTATAAATTAATAATGAAATTTCATGTGATTCAAAAGGATTATATCAGTAATTTGGCCAACGAAACATTATTTAACGTCATGCAGCCATTTTCAAATGTTCAAAACTAGAAGTGTCCATACATAAAAAAGATATGGAGATCATTACTATTTTAGCTTTTTTCCTCCATTGGTAATATTAATGTAGTCCTAATTATCTATTTACACATGATTTCAGTTCTTTTACACTCTTACCCAGCTGTTCAGTTTAATCCTGATAATTAATTGCACTTACAAGTAGATGTTCCTGGAGAATCTATGCATGTCTGTCGCTTTCTGGTCAACCTCAATTTTCATTGTAGAATCTCATTGTTGTAATCACCAATTATGAGTCTAAAACCCATAACAAAGTAAGTCTTTTGGCTTCTTTGAACAATTAGACGTATTCTATTTTCCTGTTTTTACGGGTCTCCAATCTCCATATTTCAGAACTATGGCTGTGTCCGCAACTCAGGGTCTCAATGCCCCTTATTTGTTCACCTTTGAATTGTGATCCTTTCCTTAGACAATGTTTTGTCATCATTTCTTGTTATAAACTTATAAAGAAGTCCTGTCACGTTCACTCATACCTTATTTTTTTTCTGAGGTTAGTCTCAGTTCAAATATGATTTTAACATTTTTTTAATATCTTTTTTTTTAATTACGGACGACAAGTGATAAATTTTTAGAGATATTTCCTTTTAGACAGAATGTGAATTGGTATAATTTTTGCCATCCCATATCAGAGTAGAACGTTGTGCTCAGTTCAATGAAATTGCAGAGTAGGGAAATGCGTTCGATTATTCTCCCTCATTTTCTCCTCTCTCTCTCTCTCTCTCTCTCTCTCACACACACACACACACACACAATCCCCTATTTTTTTTAATAATAATATATAATATATAACTGATAAATATATATATATATATGTATATGTTTAAAGAAGAATAAAAAATTATAACAATAAAAGTTTAATTAAAATAATAATAATAACTAACAATAACTCCTACAGGAGGAGTTTTAGAAAAAGTAAGTTTTATAAAAAAAAATTTTTTAAAAAAATGTGTGAATAAACAGTATAATACAGTATAATAAATTATGATGCGACATTATAAACAGTAATTATAAACAGTGCCAAAATAAATAATAACAAATCACGACTTTTAATATATAAAGAAGATAACATAATTAAAAAATGTACATGAGAACATAAATAATATCATCATATTGTTAAAAATTATTTAATTCTAATGCCGTATATATTATCACGATAGGATGAATTCAAACTTATGAAACCATTGTTATAATTAATTGATGTGAACTTTCAAATACTTCTATATATTTGTATAACAAAATGATAATGCAATGCAATAATAATAATATATTCCTGTAATAATATGTATTAATGTTATTTACTTCAACTAGCAGTACTGCCCCTGTATTCACGGGCAACTTAAAAAATTTTTGTGGGATTCATATTAAAAAAAGGTTTCAGAAAGGAATTTTTTTTAAAAAAAAAGAAGCATCAGTACAAATAAAGATTAGACATTGTGAACAGTGTTAAAAACAGTAATAAACAGTAAATGTTCCACGGATTTATATACAAAGAAGATTTTTTCTTCTCATATCAGTTCTTTTAAATTAAAGAAAGAAGTTTGAGTAAATTAAGTAAAAATATATAATGGCATATAATTGGTGCACAACCGTGAGAAAGTAGACTATGTGAATATATATAATTAAGCACGGGCCAAAGAACTCAAACGCGTAATGAGATATTTTATATATGCTAGATCAATATCTGAATTAATTTGGCATTGTTTTTGCTCTCCAAAAATTGTCGTAAAAAAAATTAAAAATTTCTCTCAACTGTTTTAAAAACTAACATTAACAGTTATGTGTCAAACAACTTTTTTTGAATTGAGTTTATTGAATCGGACGGACTTTAGGGTTCATGATTATGTTTAATTTTATATGAAATATTTAATTTTTATTTTTACTTATTAAAAAAATTAATTATTGAGACTGATATAAATATGTCATACATGACATTAACCCAAAAAAAAACAAAATATAAATAATAATTAACAATATATAAATAATACTAACATGGATTGCTGTTGGAATAGCCAAAATGAACTCCTCTGCCACCTGTAGGCTAAATTTTAACTTCCACTTGCCATGTTGGATAGATTGTACCCTGCGAGCAGCTTCAGGATACAAAGCTTTGAACTTGGCCATATTCAAAGTCACAGTTTCATTGTCTTGATCACCATTCGTAAGTCCAAACACCGTACCACTCATTTTAGGTTGTCCAATTGGCTTCTTCCTATTATTTGACCTTATTTTATTTTCTTGGCAAGCGATAAACTCTTTACATATAGCCTGAAAGTGAAGTAATTTTAAGTAAAGTGAAGAGAGAAAAAAAAGAAAGAGAGATCTATTTGTATGGAATTTATAATAAAAGATGTGAATCTTATATCTCTCTTTTTCTCTCTCTTTCCTCCCCTCCCCACACTTCATCGGAGCCCAATCCTCTGCGAATAGCAAACATATACAGCTAATGCGTAGTGACAAAACGACACCATCTAGGAGATTTTATTAGCCAAAACTTGAAGTGATCCTAGTCATCTATTTCACACCATCTTGACCTTTCGTCAAAGAACCTAAACCATCATCATTTTTTGATGCTCATATCCAGAATGTAAAAATGCATCTCCAAAATGCAGCCATCTTCCTCCTCTTTTGTAGCTATTCCACCTGTGCAAAATCTAAAACTTGTTGATCTGTTAGGGAAAAGGCAAAAAATTTCATCAAAAAAATCCATAAAAATGGAACTAACAATAAAGAATACAATGCAGTAGCTCAAAGATACTAAAGAAAAGCAAACTAACACACAAATCATCCTATCTGACCCCTCTTCTCAAATGACAGTACATAGTTCATTATTCTATATAAACCAAAAACCAAAAATACTATCAAGCTGACCTCATGAGGAAGTGGTACTGGATCGTAAAACTGTAATTGAAATTTTAAGTATTGATATGCATTGTTCCACTTCCACAAGCCTTTTAAGCATCTAGGATATAGCACCTCAATAACATTGGTGCCAATATCACAAAGTAATTGTATGATAATATATAACGGAGTAACAAAATCAAGGTTAAGCAAAAATGAGATGCTAGAAAAGTGGAACCTCATCAACAAAACATCCAAACAAAGCTGAGCAGTTCGCTCTATTTGAGCTTAGAGACGTTAGAGAAGCTTATCAAAATTATGGCCATTTACATGACAAGAACAATATAGAAAAAAGTAGTAGTGTCTTGAATTTGTGGAGAATGAGGATCAAAATCACGTTAGATGCTTCTTGAGGAATTGAGTATCTCCATAGCTACACAATTCCACCAATAATTCACAGAGACATCAAGTCTTCCAACATTCTTTTAGATACGAATTAGATAGCAAGAGTGTCCAATTTCATATTGTCATTAATGGGTCCAGAATTTGACCACGATCACCATTCGATGAAAGTAGCAGCAACTATTGGATACATCGATCTTGAGTATTACAATATGAATGTATGGGTTTAAGGTGGCTCTGCAAAAACTTTCGACAGGAAAGAGAGCTGTATTCAGAAACAGTGAAAATGAAGGTGCAGGTGTGAGCGTGGTGGAGTTTGCAGTGCTAGTGATTATGGCCAGAGAATTGCAGAGAGTGTTGGACAAGAAGGTTGGAGCACAGGAGATGAATGAAGCAGAGGTGGTGGAGTTTTGACCCAATGCATTTTAGGAGGTTAAAAGGATGGCTAAGATCGCAAACTATGGATAACCACGATTGACTGAGGGCAAAATACGATATCATTTTGTCACTGCACACTCAATAAGCATCCTTTGATTCCCACTTCATCATTCTTCCTCACCTGTCAATCACAAGTCACAACCATGGCAATCCCCACCTTAAAGTCTTTAAAGCACCTTCATCTATTCTTTCACCATTGTCATATCCCTCCTTTTTCTATACAATGTGAACTTGCTTTCCTTCAATTTCTCCACTTTCAACTTTGACAATGATAACATAACCTTCCAAGGCAATATTTTACATCTTAAGGCTCCTTCAACTCACAGAGACGAAAAAAGTCATCTCCTAACCCAATAGTATGCCCAGATACATAAGCTTTGCAGCCTTCATCGCTTTGTCTTATATAGTTTGTAATATAAAGTAGGATTTAAAGTCTCATATTAAATAAAAAAAGATTATTTAGAGATATATAAAGATAAATTCATTTAGTATGTTTAAAATTAATTATATATATATATTAAAGGAAATATATTAATAATTAATATATATGTATATCAAAGGAAATATATTAATTATATTAAAAGTTTGACATTTTAATTTATTTATTTTAATTTTTGAATTTAAAATTAAATAAATAGATGTATCTGTTAAATTAGACAACTGTTAATAAAAAATAAACATATCTGTTAGTAAAGAGCATACATATTTATTAAATGACAATTGTTAAAAAAAAGTATTTTTGTTAAAAGAAAATAGATATATCTATTAATAAAATAAATAGACATAATTATTAAAAAATGACTATTTAAAATCTAAAAATAACCTTATTTCAAAACAAAATGCTAATTTGTTTTAAAATTTTTTTAAAGGTTTTGTTATATTTTTAAAAAGTATTGTCAATAACTCTTTGTATATAAGCAATCATTCTTTAAAAATAATAAATTTTTATGCCTCAAAGTCTATTTTTAATTTTCTATTCTTGTTATTTTTCTAACACTTTTCTTCTCTTTTTTTTGTGGCACCTACTTCTGCTGCCCGCGTCTGAGATGGAATCTCCTTCTTTATTGCCCCTTCAATTCTAACATCTCTTCCAATTTAAGCGTTGGATTCCTTGGACTCGCCAGTGCTGCCTCTGCTTTGAATACCTACGCTAATCAAATTGCTGTTGAGTCTGACACTTTCGAGAATCCTGGGACCCAAACTGTTCACATATAGGAATTGATATGAACTCTACTGATTCGGTCAAAACAGCGTTTTGGTTTGTTTTAAATGGGTTAACCGCAATTGCCAATGTAAGCTATGACCCAGTTGTGAAAAATTTAAGTGCTCATGTGAGTTACCCTGAAAGCTTCGTGAGTGGGACTACTAACGCTAGCCTCTCATTTGCTGTTGATGTGATGACTGTTCTTCCAAAATGGGTTAGAGTTGGCTTCTCTGGTGCCATGAGGCAGTTAATCAAGCTTCACAAAATTCTTTCTCGGAATTTTGTCAGTTCAAGCTTTTATTGATGTATTTGTCAGTTAATCAAGCTTCACAAAATGGCGAACTCTCGTAGTTGTGATCTCATAATAAAAAATGATGTTTCACTGACGGAGGTTAACTTGTTTAGAGTGGATTACGTGGTCGTAATAAAAATTTATCGAAACTGGAAATTGTTTATGTATTTCTCAAACACTGTAATATCCTATTGTGAAAACTACTAGGGTATAAAAAGTACAGGTAATGTCAGTAAGTCTAAATCAACCGAAATAAACTTGTTTTTCAATATGAACCGAATTGATCTATAGTTAGACCTCGACTCTAGATTAGCATGAGCCCTCATCAGTCATCATAGTTTAGTTCTGCTTCTATTTTCATTTAAACAGAGATGAATATTATACAGCAGCACTTTGGGGCAGATAGAGACGGGATGGACGTCGCATCTGATGAAGATGGATCAGGGATTATAACCAATCAAGGGCCCAGAATTCCATTAACAAGCATTGCCTCATCAGATTTTATCTTTTGTCTTATATAATTATATATTTTCCTTTTCTATCGTCATTTTGTAAGCTAAATTTTGATGAGAATCTAATGAATTATTCTCTATGCCTGAAGGAGAGTTCCGTTATCGTCTCTATTACGTTTTTCTTCTCAGGTGAAGAACCTAACGTACTTATGGAAACATGAGGGGCTTCAAAATAAAAATTTATGAAACAAAGCTTAAATTGCATCTTATTGAAACTGAATAAGAAGTTTCTCCGTTTAGAATGTGGGGACTTCCATTTCGAAGCAGCATTTGGGATATTGACATATGCTGCAGTCTTGGTGGTGTGAAGAGTAAAGTTAATTTGCATCCAAGGCCCAAAGTAGAACTCCAAATCCACATCTGCTCGGCCCATTCTAGATCCAAGGCCCAATGTTCATTTGTCACTAACGGACCCAACAAAAGGATGCATATTGTCTTTGAAACTTGCAATTCTCGTCAGAAAAAAATAGTAATTTTTATTTTTATTTTATTTTTTGTATGTACGTGGATCGTATATCAAATCAAAGATTGATTTTCAAAAATTAATGACCATAAATTGAAGTTCAACCTCTTTTACAACAAGGAAGTTTCAAGAAAATTGGCACACTACTACATTTTAAAATTTGTTTATAACTTATTATATTAATTTATCATCTAGACAAAAAAATATATAAATGGTTGATGTTATCGCAATAATCTTCGTTGCCAATTTGCCACCTCGCAGTGATTTTTCAGCTAGACTTGATCAAATTATAAAATAGTTATAACAACTCAATGTATATTGTAAGTAATCTTAATTTTTTAAAAAAATTCCAATGCTGGAGATACATTATTTTATTTTATAAAAGTAGAATAAATTAAATTTATTAGTTTGTATCATGAAATATTAAGAGACTCCTGTGTAATTTAAAATTAAGTAGACTAATTTATTTCTCTATTTTAATATTTACAATTAATTAGAATATATTGGAGTTTTACTCAAAATTGAATTCTCTTTCTTTTCCTATTTTAGATAAATCATCTTCTACTTTGCACTACAAAATTCATGGAGAACAGTTATATGCTTTTATGAGGTTGATGTTTAAGGTAAAATCTTCATGTGACAAACTCCACTTCGTGGAAAATTCATAAGGGGCTTTTGCTGCCGGCGTGTGTGTGTGTGTGTGTATATATATATGTACATACATAAGCAGTCGCTTTTGAAAATAAAAAAAAAAACATATTATATTAAGGTAACGTAAGGAAAAAAAAAATCAAAATCTCTATGAGAATTGATGTAGATATTCACATGTATTCTATTGCTTGCTGTATCTGTCTTACTCTAGTTGATACCTCATTTTCATTGTTCTGGAGTAATGGGTAGACGGAGCTTTGAATTCTCAGACATGCACAAATAGGAGTTTCATAAATTATACGCATCGTTTAGTCCTTGACTCTTCCTGGAAGGTACAGTACTCCAGCTCTTTTCTCTCTCGTTCTCTGCCTATAATGTGTTTTCTTCTTTTATTTTCTATTATTGCTTCTATGATTGGTTCAAAGTTCAATATCATTTTGGCAACATAAGGAGCAGTGAAACCCGCAGAAATTGGAGGACATAAATTAATATTTTTTTGCAACATGTTTATCTCGTTTAATCTAAAATTCAAAAGAGGAAGAGTTTTTTCCTCTTTCTAGAAATTGAAATAAAAAAAATCGGAATTCTCTTATTTGTTGGTAGGGTACAATACGAACGTCGTGTATAATTTTTCTGCCCAACCTTACGACTTAGCTATGTGCCTTAGATATATATTTTCTAGAAAAAAATTAAATCACTCAACTTTGGCTGAAAGTATATCATTTTTCTTTTACTTGTTTGGTAAACATGATTTTAACTAATGTATATATGTAGAGTAAAAACAAAAAATTAGATATTTGACTTTTAAACACATGAGCAGTAGCAGAGCTTTTCATATTTATTAAAATGAACAGATATGGAGAGGCCTCTCAACCATTTAATCGTATTTTGATATATGTATAAAATATTATTATTACAGATTCTAAGATAATTACACAAGTTTCAAAATAATTACATGGTTGAGAAGTGAAACTCTCCATAACTAAACCTCTATTAAATTATACACGGTGAATAGACTTTTCAAACAAGAGAGTTAGAGAAAGATGTAAAAGGATTTTTGAATTCCAAATTTGGACCAACGATATTGAAGTCTCAATTCTCGAATTCAACAGAATACTGCCGCAAGCTTCCTTTGAAACTTGGCATATCTTCTAAATAAGGTCGTGTAATTATTATCTAGAAAATGGAAACGAATTAACAGATCGAGTAGATGTGTTTCTGTAATTTCCTATTTGTTTATTGTTTTAATTGAAGTCAATAGTACTAGTTCTTAAAATTTTGGCTAATTTTACTGTCAATGCAATTGGTTAATTGCCACATGTGCAAGAAGAAGAACAACGATTAGTTATTTTGCTTAAACTGTTTTTCTGATGAAGAAAATGGTCAGAAGAAGAGAAATAGACTTTTTTCCTTAAAACAATTAATTAAACTAACAGTCCACCAAATTTTGTTAGACAAGTACAAATCGAAAGCACTATATAATGTTGTCAAAGATATTACTAAAGATTTGTCTAATACACTATAGCATTTTATATGTCATACAACTGAAGACTATCATGTTTAGGTGATAATAGAAATTAATAAAATAAAAATAATACAATTACTATTTTAAAAAAATGTTAATAATATTTTAAGACGTTAAATTTTCATAAGGTGCTATCCCGAACAAAATACTTTTAAGATATTTATAAGCTCAATCAATGACTCTTTTGACTTAGGCATGGCCAATTGTCTGAAATTTGTGTTGTTGGGCGTTCATTTTTCCAACAAAGAATATTTAACGAATTGCCCTCTTTTTTTTCAGGCGAATTGTAACGGATGCATTGTTCAACTTCAAAAAGGTTGACCCATCAGTCCATTATCTCCGAAATTTGAAAGAGAACTATTAAAAGGAATAAATTTTTTTAAAAAAATAATAGAGGAAAAAGCATTTAAGGTGATACAACAGCTGAATTTGGCTTCATTATGTCCAAATTTACGTTGATCAATGGAAGGTTAACTTCAAACTCATTGAATTTGAATTTAATATACTGAATATGGAACCATGAGTTTCGATTTTAACTTGAATTCCAAACTATAAGTTTTGAATCCTACAACTTTGAATTTGAAACTATAGGTTAGAAAAGCTACTATCTAACTCTGTTAGCTTGTAGCTTTGTCGCAACGTAACTATTGATCAATCACATAGAACAACAATAAATTTTTTATTATGTTATCATGACATGTGACAAGTTATGATTGGTGAATACAAAGTCCTAAGCACTTTAATTGGTCCAAAAAAGAACATAGTAGATAATAAAATACCAAAATTACCAAAATACCCTTGAACTATTTTCCTATAAATTGGGCAAGACAACAATGAAAGGAACACATTTGTTTCACCTCCCTCAATCAAAATTATCTATCTTCCACCAAAATTACTTTCTTTCGACTCTTATACTGAGATTATGCTACTAATTTGGAGTATTAGTAAAAAAGAAAATGCTACAAAATCCATTAATTAAAGGTCTATTTTTTAGCAAAAGCTTAAATAAGTTTGATATAGTATCTAAAATATATTTGTAACATATTTTTGTATATAGTATCTTATTTGTATTATGACTAAAATATGTGTATTTTGGAATATTTGTGTAATAGTAATAATAATAATTTTTATTGATGTCATGCGTGAATATTTAGTTTTAGAATGTATTTGTTTGTTTTATGATAAATTTTGATTTTAATTGTTATTTTAGATATACATTACTAATAAACAAAAAGAAAAAAAATTAAAAATCAGTATAACATTTTGAAGGAAGATATAAATAAAAGAGAAACTTGAGGAAAATAAAAAGGGAATTTTCAAATTTGGAAAAAAATAAAGGAAGGAAAAATAGTTATAGGACATTGAAAAATGAAAATTTTTTAAAATTTGTTAAATGAATAGATAATGTAAAAAATGTGAAATAATTAAGTGAATAAAAAATTAAAAAAATTATGAAATATGTATATTTATAACTAAAAAGATATAAAAAAATAGGGTAGGAGAAAGAAATAATATTTGTAAAAAGTAGAAAGTAATTATTAGAACTAAAAAAATTATTTAGAGAAAGAAAATATGTATTAACTATGTGTGAATAAAAATTAGTTAAAATAATTTAAATGAGAAAAAAATGTTAAAAAATTTGAAATAAAAAGAAGACAAAGAATTGTCCATAATTATGAAATATTTCATATTAATAGTAAAAGATATAAAAAAAATTAGGGTTGGAGAAGAAATTTTTGAAAAAAATTAAGAGGTAATTATTATTGCAAAAAATTATTTAAAAGAAGATAAAATATGTATCGGATATGTGTAAATTAGAATTAATTAAAATTCAAAGAATGATAAAGAAAAATATGAATTAGATAAGTAAATAAAAAAGTCAAAAATAGTGAAATATATATATATGAAAAAAATAGTTGAAAAAAAATCAAGGTATGCAAAATAATTTAGTTTAAAAAAATGTAGCAAATCTGAAGATTTAAAACAATTATTTATAGAAAAAAATGTATAGGACATGTATAAATAAAACTTAATTGAAATTAATTGACAAAACAAATGATGTGAAAGATTTATTTAACAAAATACGAAGTAAATAAATAGTACAGCTTAAAATATATTTGCAAAAGAAAAAGCACATATGGAAAATGTGTCAATTAAAATTAGCTAAAATCATTTAAATGAGAAAGAAATAAAGTTAAAAAAATTGAAATAAAAAACTTAAAAAAGGTATATAGTTTGAAAATATTTTATATTAACAGAAAAATATAAACAAAATTAAGGTAGAAGACATAAATTTGTTGAAGAAGTAAAAGGTAATTATTATAATTGTGAAAAATACTATAAAGAATAAAGAATTTACAAGATAATTGTAAATTACAATTATGTATAATTTTAAAAAATAATGAACAAAAATTTGGAATAATTAACTAAGTAAAAAATATCTACAATTGTGAAAAATTTATGTAAACAAAAAAATTAATGGAAAAATTATGTAAATAAAAAATTATTTAAAAATAAAGAAAAAATAATGGCAAACATTTTGATATAATTATGTAAATAAAAAATATTTAAAATTTCAAGATATTAATATTTGTATGAAAAAAATATGTTACAAATTAGGGTATGAGAAATAATGTTTGTAAAAAAATGGAAAATAATTCTATGTACCAAAAAATTTATGTGATGAAAGAAAAACATGTATAAGATATGTGGAAATAAAAAATATACAAAATTATATAAATAAGTTCAAGATTTGAAATAATTATGTAATAAAACATTTTTACAATTTTGAGATATTTAAATGATTAATTAACAGTGAATTGAAAAGTATTTTACAATTATAATTATTTGGAGTATGTTTGTAACTAGAACATTCAAAGGGAAAGAAATGGCTAGAAGAAATGAGATTATTTGCATTTATATAAATGAAAGTATTTATGAAAGTATCTAGAGTACAACATTTTAGTGTGCAATGTCGAGATTAATAACAATTAGTACTGATATTATTTTAAAAGAGTTAAAACAAACAGTTAGTTAAAAACTACAATTTCTCCACAACCATGTTATATGATTTGATATATAGGCTCTCAATAATAGTAAATCTAACATGGTACTGAGCGATTATACTAAAATATGATTGTGATATGCAGATAATATGACAATCATACTGGTGTTTCCTATCATAGTTGAATGCAATTGAGTCATATGCAAACACCTCATGTATTGACCTATATTTTAGCATTGAATTTTAGCCAAACTCAATGAACGAAGTGTTGCCTTTACTTAATTTGTTCTATCAACTACCAACTTAAACTTAACATTATCAAATCATACCAATAGAAGGCAATTTGCAATTAAGTTTCTCCTACCTAACAATTGGCTTTGTTAAACCTCCTTCTCCACATGGCTTAGAAGAAAATATATTGAAAGACTTTGAAAATGAAAATGAGTACAATGCAAAATTTGACCTTGATTATGACAATGATGATGACGACGATGATGCATATAATAGTAGAAATGACGATGATAAGGCCTTTCATATTGAACCAGTATCCCAATATATTAACCTTACCGTTGCTTTCTTTCAACAAGTTAATTAGGCCTTAGTAGGGGTGATTGATTTGAGAAAGTGGGAAATCAAATGCAGATAAACAATCAAAAATTATATGTCAAATTAAAGTATCCAAATCAAAAGAGGCACCTTGCTATAAAACTATATTCTGTGAGGGCATATTACATTTTTAATAAATACTTGACAAGTAAAAAGTATGAAGATTTAGGTGTATGAATTATGACAACAATTGTAGATAGTGGGTTAGAGCATGCAAAAAAAGTAAAAGAAAGGAATCATTCTGGCATATTACAAGATATAGAGGTCCACACATATGTTTATCTACGACATTATCATAAGATCATCTGAAATTAGACTCTTACATCATCTTATCATATATCGTGGCAATAGTAATTGAGACACCTGATGTTCTAAGCAACCAGATCATTAAGTAAATGAAGAGCCTGTTCGTTTACACTATATCATACAAAAATATGTGGAGAGCAAAATACAAAACTGTTGTTATTACTTTTGGTAATTATGAGAGTTTGTATTTTGCTTGGCTCGTACTTTGATGGCTAGCTATAGTAAAACATTTTATGCTTGGCTAGTACATCGAGTTTGTAATAAAATAATGCCCCCAAAGCGCCTTTACTACTAAGTGAGTATCAGTGTTCAAGTGCATATTTTAAGTGTTCAAGCTCTGTGTAGACGTATTTAAGCACCTAAAACTGATGATTCGAGTTAATAGGATATTTCTTTATAATAAATATAAAGAGACGTTATTAATGGTGATAGCATAAAATGGTAACCAATAGATTATCCCCCTTTGCCTTTGCTATTGTGAAAATACAATCAATATGGACATGGTTCTTGTTCAACCTGCACAAGCGAGTAGTTCCTAGGAGATGTAGTATTTGTTTAATATCAGACAGACATCCATTAATTATATCTACCATTGTTAATCCATAGACTAGTTGTTAGCCACTATATGGCTATCATGTTTTTCGTCTTCGTCATGTAGCAAACAACCTTTACACTTATTAAATATCATCAAATCTAAAGAAAAAGTTAAAACACATTAGTATGCTCCTCCTCTCTACCTTATTATATATATCGTAGATGATTAGTAACTAATAGCAAAGCCATTGATTATATTACATATGTTATGCATACAAGTGTTAGTATATTGATGAGAAATTGGCCAAGATAGCTACTATACATAAAGAAGTAGGTAGGTAGATTTTAGAAACCTCGAAGGAATAATGACCCGAGCATATAATGTGAAGGTCGTTGTCATGGCCATATGACAATGAACCTAGCAAAGTGCATGAATGAAATCTTAAGAGAGGTTAGGTCTTTGCCTATAACAAGCATAACCAAGACAATATATTACCGGAACAGCTATTACTTCATGAAACATGCCGACCAAATCAATGCTCACATAGTAGTGAGTTAGGTTTACTTTCAAACCCTGATAAAAAGGGTGGTGATAAATGTGTAGCACTCCTATTCATGTATTGTATAGATGTTCAATAGGCAAGTTACATTGCTTGAGATCGATTACCTTATAACTAAATGAATCACCAATATAGTTGTTGCCGCAAAGTTAACTTGATCTAGCATATATGTGATTGTAATGAATTCTAGGTGGAGAAGTGCCCATACTAGCATATTCTTGCAACATGTGTAGCAACATCTCTTAAGCAATTTTAACTTATAGATCTTGTATTTTGCTTGGACACCGTATATGATGTATACAACGATATGTTTCAACCTATTGGAGGACAGGAACATTAATTGTAACTAAGTGGTCTAAAGTTGGTCACAGATCCGTCAATGCTTCACGAGCTAGGTCGACCTCATTCGACATATTATTGGAATAAAATGGATTTTAAAACCTTAGGACAATCAAATAGGTGCAGCCTCCATAGACAAATCGGGCATAACTGCACCTCCTACCTACATTGCAATTCTAACACTCAGTAGTATATTAATAGAAGTTGTAAATATTTAAAAACTAGTTATGTTATTTATTCTCTATAATTTGTGAATGGATGATAGTTTGATATGTTATTTATGCTTTTCAATTTTAAATGAATAATAGCACGTTATGTCATTTATGCTTGTCACTTTTAAATGAACAATAGTTCGTTATGATTTTCAAATTAACTACTATTGCATTATGTTAATTAAACATGTCAATATTAAAGGAATAATAACATATATGTTATTTATATATCTCCATTTTAAATGAATAATATTATATTGTATTATTTTAGCCATAGATCCTATGGCTGAAGTCGAATAGCCTATTTATTTAGGCCTAGAAGACGAGTCACTTCATGCCTATAGGGCATCTAAGATGATGAGGCAAGATAAATTTTTTAATGTTTTTTTTCCTATTTCATTAGGCTAATTTGTTATGTGATTTATCCTTATTTACAGAATGATTAGATACTCCGACCACAATGAGTCCTACATGATATTCGTTTAGGTAGTCCTTTGCCAACCACTATTGATTATTTGATGTAGCATGATTTTTATGGTGTTGCATGAGTTAGCTAATTCGTGTACGATACATTGTTGGTTAGTGCATTAGTATAACAGTGGCACTCAAAAATACATACATTTCATATCACTCGAGGAGAGTGTATGATCACCCTAAAAAACATAGCGATGTAGTTAGGCATACTGATCGAAGAGGACCCTGTTATGGGTCGGACAAGTTTCAATCGGTTCAAGGTGCGTCAGTGGCTCTTAAGGATTATACCATTGGCTGATTGGATCAATGGGTAGCAACTTTCCATTGTTTAGTTGATCCAAAACTTTGCATATCTTTCAAATGATGTAGAGAATGAGATTATGCTCTAGTTCACTTGTGCATATATTCTTCATATAATTGGGGGTTGGTTAATGCTAGATAAATCCAATTACAATTTTTACTTAATATATCTACGCTTGGTAGATGATTTTGAACAAGCTAATTGTTTTAATTGGGGATCAGTAATGTTGACTTTTTTTTATTGCGAGCTTTGCAACTCAACTTGCAAGAATGATTGTAGTGTAGCTAGATGCTTGACACTATTGTATTTTTAGGTATGAGATCAATTCCCTATACTTGTCTCTAAGAGATTATCTACCTTAACCCTCGCATTGAGGAGTATTTTATGCTTACACCTCTAAGTTTCAAGTATAAAATAGAATTAAAATTTTCACATCTTTAATTTAATCATATTGACTCTATTTATTACCCATTTTTTAGCGAATGTGTTTGCTCATTATAATAAATAAAATAATGTTAAATGACCTTCTCGTCTGAGTATTAAAGCCCTTTGTCCATACATAACTTTATTAGATGCAATGAGGGATGATGAAGTATGTACTTAATTTTAATTTACGATATGCATCATTATTTTACTATTTTGTAATTATTTACTTTTCATTTAATGTTGTCCACAAATTGTATGATGCTTATATAAGCTATAGATAATGTGTAAACTAATTCGAGGGTACTACTTAACTTCTCTAGATATTTGGATTGCATTAGTGCCATTTATATATTTTTGGATCATAGAGTAACATTATCCAAATCATGTCCTATGACAATTTGGTCATCATCAATTAATTTTTCAAAAGCCAATCATATTCCCTTTATAATCTACAATTTCAAAGAATAACCCATATCAAATAGATATCTGAATATAGTATTTTTATCCATCAATGGCATGAATGGTGAGATAGTATGTCCTAGTCTCTTATCATTGATAAGCCTTTTAATCGCATATCTGAGCATATACAATGGTACTGGCAATGCATTTGTTTATGGATTTAGAGATCGAGTGCTATTACTAGATATGCAATACATTTGTTAACAGTTTGTCACCTTTGTTATTATTGTTTTTTTAATATATTGTACATTAAAATTTAACTTTTCATCTTTTTTTTGGTTAGGCTGATTTGATATAGGAATTTTATAAGATGCACTTGTATGATCTTTTACCTATAAATTTTCATGATATCATAGGTTGAGACTCTAGTAATATATTACATGCTCTTGGTGAATAATAGTTTTCACTCTTTTCCTAACCTACTGAACAACCAGTGGATTTACCTAAGCCTCAGATTCTAATAGGCTGTACGGGAAAGAGATGTCAAGAATACTTATCAACCTAATAGCCTATTGTTGGAAGAAGTGACCAACAACAATTGGGGCCAATATAGTAGTACATTACATTGACATTCTCGATGCATTTTTATACATTCCAACTCCAGTGCAATAAGATATTGGCATAGCTAGTTCATCTTATTCTATATTGACTAGCCAGTTTGGTGATTTTGATAGAGCAGACCCCTTTTTTTATATACTGCCCTTGCCTTCATCTCATTTTGAAACCTCTTAGTAAATGTCTGGCTCCCTCGGATCATTCGTAGAACTTCTATTTGATATATTTGTGTTTAATGTTATGTATGCTAGTTACTACTTTGAACCTGGAAGATCGTCGTAATAAGGATTTATGATATTGTATGAGTTGATTCCTTCAATTAAGTCCCCATTCTTAGATTTAAACTATCATCCTAATAAGAACTAGAAGAATTATGGCCATAACAATTATAGCATGAAAGGAAAAGACCTCATTATAGCATTGGAAGTCATTTACTATAGTTATTTTTATAATATTTGTATTGATGTAGTTTTATATTAAATATTACATCATTTTTTCATTTATTGTTGTTTTTCATTCAATTTCTTTTTTTATTATAATTTTCCTCTTTCACATAATTAAATTAAACAAACTTAAAAAAAAGTAAAGGGAATTCAAATTGGTTAAATTCGAATTCCCTTGAAATTTGAAAACAAAAAAAAATTAAAGCATATGGAATTAAAATTTAACTAATATGAATTCCATGTAAATTCGACCAAATTCAAATTTGGCCATTTTATGACCTTTAGGTAATTACATTTTCTTATATTACTTTCTTATTATTCCTTAGTTCATTTACTCCTTTTTTTGTGAAGAAGCCCCATTATCTCCCATAAGTTGTAACAACACATAAAAATTTCCTTAGTTTCTCATTTCTCTACGCTGATTGAATAAATTGTTTTACCTTCCTGGAATGTTCCCTTCAGTAATCAAAACTGAGTAGCAAACAAAAGCATAAGAGAAAAAAAACTAATGATATTAAATAAATAAATTAGCAACTTTTGACAAACAGTGAGCTAGTTGTACATGCACACAAATTTTAGCTACTAACAAAACATGTTACTTGGTGCTATATGGCCTAAAGTTAGTCCATAATGTTACCAATGCCATAGATGTGGTGTTCCCAACTACTTTTTGGCCATTTTTTTTAGAGAAAAAAATTATATATAATTTTTTATATATTTATTATTAGATTTTTCAATTAAAATATAACAAGTATATAGTTCTTCAATAATAATATGACAGATATATAGTTTTTGCTAATAACTATATTATTCTTAATTAAATATACACTTATTATATTATTATTAGAGAATTATAAATTTACCATAATTTAATTTTGAGAACTAGATACTAAAAATATAAAAAAAAGGGATAATAAATTTAGTGATTTTCATATTCTTCATCTTCTTCCTAGATATATA
Source organism: Erythrophleum ivorense (assembly GCA_026724425.1). Taxonomy (NCBI): domain Eukaryota; kingdom Viridiplantae; phylum Streptophyta; class Magnoliopsida; order Fabales; family Fabaceae; genus Erythrophleum; species Erythrophleum ivorense. The sequence goes on from JAIUCV010000089.1 coordinate 3,509,538, forward strand.
TTGTAATAAAAGTACAATCTCCTATATAAAGTAGTGAGGTATATAGTAGGAGATGGGATATGAATATGATTATTATGTTTTTATGAATATTTATTTATGATGCAACTATAAGGAACTAAAATTTATAATTCGGGGATTATAGTTTGAGTTTAATAAGTTGCATCATATTTCTATTTCTATAATTACTTTCCTATTTTTAAATTTCTCATTTGGGTGTTTAATTAGTTTCTAGGATGATTCTATTTTCTTGATTTATATCTTCTTCCTAGATACATACTGTATTTAATAGAACTACAATACCTTAAATAAAGAAGAAAGTAGTAAGGTGGTAGGACCATAGGAGATGGGATGTGAATATGATTATTATATCATTTGAATATTTATTTATGATGCAACCATAAATTAAGAGTTAAAATTTATAATTTGGGTATTACAAATTGAGTTTAAAAAGGATTGTATTTTTATTTCTATTTTATTTTTCTATTTTTAAATTTATTGTTTAGGTATTTAGTTTTTAGGATGACTTTATCTTCTCCTATATCATCATTTTCTAGTGAGCTATAAAACACCCTTCTTGTCTTCTCTCGTAGCATAAGGTATAAACTAGTAGTTTAGAATCAGAGTTCATGGATTAAATTTTGCTAAGTAAGGAATAGTAGTGACATACACCCACAGAAAAAAGTATGGCCTTATCAATTGATATCATGAGGGTGGAATTTGGCTGCCAACTTTTGTAGGAGATAATTCCACTTTTGAGTTCACAAAGAATTTGTCATGACCAAAAATTTTTTATGATGACTGGCATGTAAATTAAGCTAATTTACTCAAATGTAGTCTAACAAATCTATAAAAACACCTTTACTAAACCACAATAAATTCAAGAAAATTACCAAAAATTAGACCACACTTTCAAAATATATGATTTATTTCACTAAAAAAATTATTTAAGGGTTGCCAAAAATTTAACCAACCTCCAATACAAATGCTTTATAATCTATACAAACAATCTCAATCCAATAGTTAATTTTTTTTAAACAAAAAGGATGAAAAGAAAAAAGACAAATAAAATAAGCAACGTAAACAAATACAACTACCATACTATATTATTCGAGTTGACACGTAATAGCTACGACATCATAAGGTTTGACATCATCCAACATCTAAAAAAAAATCCTATCCAACATGTCTAAAAAAGTCGGCTAATTAACATCTCATTTGACTACCTGTTAATTTGAGAAATCCAAGTATAAGGAGTGAGTTGAGTTATTAACTCAATGAATGCATAAATAACAAAGTTTGTAAAAGAGAAACATGGCATGCACATTATTTTTTCACAAATGATTTAAGTAGGAAAAAATAATTAAAATAAAATAATATATGTATAAGTTTATAAATATTTTGAAAGTTAAATAAATTTTATTTAAGCAATAATTAACTTTAGAAAATAATATTTTTAAAGATATAAAAATAACACATGTAAGTAAATAAAACTCATTAGATAAATATTGTGTGAGAGGGATATATCTTGTTACCATTCATAATGTTATTATACTTTACTTATTTTTCATCTTAATGCCACCATATTTTTCACATCTGTGTATCACTATATTTTTTTTTAATTTCACATCTTAATATCATTGCACTTTCACATTTGAGTGGCACCACATTTTCATATTTAAGTGCCACCACACTTTTTTTTTTAATTCATATCTCAATACTATTACATTTTTAAATTTTAGTGTCACTACACTTTTTTTATTTTACATCTCAATATCATCTTATTTTTCTCAACACGTCGTTACTCTCGCTAACAGTTATGAGATTCATACTATATCATATCTATTATTTTTTAAATATATATAGTATAGATTAACAATAGGATCCAAGAAAGTATAGATAATCTATCTTTAAAAGCGCTATAAAAAAATTGTCTTTATAAGTATTACACTAAGCATCCTATTTCAATCTTCATAAGTAATACACTAAACATCTCATACTACTTAGTATGAGACTTAAGTTTTTATAGTATGGTTAAAAAGAAAGAACTACTCTCCTTAAATTCTACACCAAACATACATAATTTAAAAGAAATAGTACAAAAATCCAATTATAATGATAATTTCAAATTTAATTAAAGGAGTGATTTAAAAATAAACTAAAAACATAAATTTAATATAATTTTTACAAATAAATCTTATCATGAAAATAAAGATATTTCAATAGAAATCTAAGAGAACAAAATAAAAATTCACCATCACTTTACTCATAAAAATATCATTACTTTGCAAATAATGCAAATAAATATTATATCAAAAATAAAACTAAAAATAATTCATATATATATTATAATTATCAATTAATTAGAAATGAATCAACTTTAAGAATATTATATAAAAAATTAGAATAAGAGAAATAATATATAAAATACATAAAGAAATTTTTTTAAAAAGTTTCTCATAGTATAAAAAGAAAAATAATACTCCCTCCTGTCCTATTTATTAGAAACAAAAAATTGTTTCACTGGTATTAAGAAAAACAGTTAATATTAGTTTAACTCATTAATTAGGTTCAAATTTGATAATTGTTTCCTATTTTACCCATCTTTATTTTGCATGGGAAAACGTTATGCATTGTTAAGTGTATTAGATGTAACAATAAATGAAGGGTAAAAAAAAATTTATTATTTAGTGAAATAAAAAAATATACCATGTTTCTTATATTTTGGAACTAAAAAAATCTCTTCAAATTTTCTTATAAACAGGACCGGAGGGAGTAATATATTAGGAGTTTTACTATCATCTACACTTTACACCTATGATAACATCAATATTTTCATATTACATATACATAAATTTTACCATTTATTTACAATATATTTTATAATTTAAGATTTTCAAAAGTTTAATTTGTTTTCTCATAACACAACAGAATAAATATTATTAAAGTAATATTTGAGACAAGAAAAATATAATCAATATACAAATAAAAGATGATAGTATTATTTATATATTCACTAATAAGAATCAATCCCTTTTCTTACCATTTCAAAATACAACTTTAATTAATAGGATATTATCAGCAATATACATGGAATTATTAGCTAATTATTTAATTGATATCCTATAATATTAATTTGATTAAATATAAATTATAATAACTAAAGTCTCAAATTTAGTCTTATTTTATTATTATTATTAATCTTAGATCTAAATTTGCTCAAATTAAGTTTTTTAAATTCAAATTAAATTTAGAAGTTACTTCGTGGAACTTGTCAAAGGAAGATGGGAGTGTGGTTGCACACCTTAATGACACTATTCATGAATCCCCAAATTTTGAAACTCACTTTCGGCCATTAATGGTAGGAGGAAGAACCTAAAACTTTCAGACTTTTAATGCAATCAAGGGGCAACAAAATTTGTTGAAAAATGAAAGGAGGAAATCATCTATTTAAAAGGAAAAGAAAAGAGGTGGGAGAGAGAGAGGGGAAAATTCACCAACCACGGCCTCCACATGAACATCCACTGCATGAGGACTGTGTAGCACGGCTGGCAGCGGTGGCTGGAGCAAAACGTGGTGGTGGCTGCAAGGTGGAGGAAGGTTTTGTTAATGAAGCAAGAAGGCGTTACAAATGGAGGAAGAACGCTGAAGGAAGAAGATGGAGAACGTTACAACAGTCTCAGCCCAATGAAGAGATGGCGTCGTCCAGAGTGAGGAAGGGAGAAGAGAAAAGAAAAGGAGGAAAAGGAGAAAGGAAAAAAAGGATATAGGATTTTCTATTATTGGAATAAGGTAGTCAGTAAATTTTTTTTTTAGTCTAAAAATTTAAATAGTGTCTTCTAAATATTTGAGTCTGAGAAGGATAAGTTATTTGAAAAGTTTGAGATAAACAAAAAATCCTATTAAGCATAAAATAGATATTCAAATAAATTTATAATATAATTTTTAAGTTTTAAAATTTAATTCAAATTAATTAGCTAATATTTTTTATCATAAGATAATTTATTTAGTATTATTAAATTAGTTATAATTTTTATATTATTATTATTATTATTATTATTATTATTATTATTATTATTTCTTTTAGGTTATTACAGAATTTTAGTTCGTTTCTGCCCAATTTTCCGAAACTCATCAGGAGCTTCAACTTGTACGCTCTTACCCATCCCTCACGCAGAGGAATACTGAAAATTTTGATTCATTCAGAATTTGTCTAACAAGGTAGGTATGTATGGTAAAGTAATTAATTCTGCCGCATACCATGTAGGCTTAAGAAGTTAGGCGTTTAATTAATATTCTAATAATTATTTGTAGATGATTTTTCTAACTAGGATTGTAAATTAGGTATACACCAAACGCCCTCTTGACAAGTTGGATATATACCATCAATTAGACTACAAGTTATTCGGGGCAAGTTTTTATGCCAATCACAAGTCTCATATTAATCATGTCAACCTTTGGTATAACGGCACAAGCAACATCATTAACAAAAACATGTGGTCTTTATTGAGACCAAGAAAAAAGAAATCAAAGTCAAATTTTTCGTTAATTTGAATTTTAGTCCTTACCAAACTTTGACTTTGTTTCTCAAAATTTGTCAAAAATTAAAATATCGATGCATCGTATATTTCCTAATTCCTATGGTTTTACTTATGCGTGTGATACATATATCCTTGTGCCAAATTTGTCCTTGAATACTCCTTTTAAAGACTAATATATTAATGAGATTTGTTGACTATTGCCTAGTGAAATCACAGAAGGGGCAAAAGGGTTCCTGGCACATTCCACCTATGCCTCAAGTAAAAATATATTAATTAAATAATAATTTAAAAAAAGTGTTAGCATCACAGAGAAGCTGGAAGGATCTGAAGCTATATAAGGCCATTCACTTAGCATTGTGTAAATGGCTGAAACTTTTTCGGGAGCACCTGAATGTTAAAGTTCCGAAGAGAATTTACTGACGAAGAGAAAGAGAGCCAAAGGGAAACTCATTGACACAAACTTGGTCAGTTGGTCTTTCCATCTTCTTTATATGGTTTCGTTTAACTGTTAGAAACTGCATGTTCGTCTTTTTTTTTCCCCCCTTACTAGAAACCAGCAGGAGGGTTTGAGAATAAAAACCGAAAAAAAGGACCAAAAAGGTATTGAATGTACATCAAGATCTCTTGATGTACTTAATTATGTTTAAAGGAGGGTGCCCCTTGAATTAAGCTTCAAAAGTAATTAGTTCATGTCCATGTTTGCTTAACACTCTTTCCTCCTTCAAGGTTACCCAAGCCTTGCCTCTCACTCTTTCAGAGCTAAAACTGTTATATATATATATATATATATATCAATTTGTTTGCATGCAGGTTGGTGTTGGTAAAAGATGAAGAAAGTAGGACATATGAAGAAAAGTAATTCCTTCCTGTGGTGGTTTGGAATGACTGTGCAGCTCTGCTTCTTGCTTAGTGGTTGTTCTGAGACGACCTCAACTAGGTATTTCTGCTTCATCTTTTTAGTTACATAGGAATGTTGCTTTCGCTTTTGTCTTATCTTTACGTGACTTCAGATGGAACAAAAAAGGCTAGAGAGAGAGAGAGAGAGAGAGAGAGAGAAGTCTAAGAGGTTTAAAAAGGCAAACAGTCTATAATCTACAGTGAAATTTTATGTTACAAATTTATGTTTTATGTGCACTGGTGTAATTGTTGGTAATTTTTTTAATGTGTTGTTGGTAACGCTTTTTTAATATGTTGGTAACCAACTACTAGCTTCTTTAGCACCCTGCTTGGTGTTGTTAACATCTTCTCAGTGTGCTACAAACATTTTTTCAAGATGTCGGTAAGGTCTTTTCAATTAACATGTTGCTAACCAGCTATTAACTTCTTAAATACCCAATAACTAACCCAAAAAAAAAATAGTGTTGGTAATCTTCTATCTTGGTACCAGGAGGATGCTTTAAGTACCTCAAAAGTTGACAACTTCTCAATGTGTTGGTAATGTGAATCTACCTTTAAATGTTACAAGCCCATTAAAAAAATGTTACGAACATCTTAAAAAGATACTCCCAACAACTGTACCAGTACACATAGAACATAAATTTGCAAAATAAAGTCCACCCTAATATAGAGTTATGCAGATTATATAATTTTTATTCTATCATGAAAATAATTACGAGTGTTAGAAAAATTGGATCGGACTAGACTACTTGATTCAATCGAAAAATTAGTTCATTATCGAGTTTAGAATGGACATAAAATCAATGGGTTAATGGATTAGTCGAACTTAATAAAAAACTGAGCTGGACCGAGACGTTTTTGTTGAACTGGGTTTGGGCTCAATTAGAATGTAATTGCAAAACTTCACCCAAAAATCCACCAGAAAAGATAGTTCAATATAGATTATATTGTTTTTATTCATTCTTGAAAAGTACTTGTTAGTGTTAAGAAAATTAAACTAGACTAGACTGATTAATTTGATTTAAAAATCAACCAATTCAACCAAAAAAGTGGCCCATTGTCCAATTTGGAATCAACTAACTAATAAACCGGTCAAATTTGCTCAAAAACCAAAATTAAACTAGGCCATTTTGTTGAATCAGGCTTGGGTTTAATGTAAATGCAATTGCAAAGCTTCACTACAAAATCCATCAAGACATATAGTTGGATAAATATTATATTGCTTTTATTTTTTCATGAGAAATAATTATCACTGTTGAAAAAACTGAGCGGGACCGATCAATAACCAAAGAAACAGTTTATTGTTTCGTTTGGAATTAGCAGAGTCCGTGGGCTAATGAACCTACACCACCTTAAAAGCATTACCCATGCCAAACCAAGCTACCGCGATTGCTATCCTAATATATTAGTGCAAACTTTTATATACAAAATCATATAAATTAAAATAATATTTATATTATACTATCCATAACCGTATAATTCTTAAATTTAATCAATTTAATTTTTATAAAAAAGTTATATTAATATATTCAAAATAAATTAATTTTTAATCATTAGATCATGAATTAATTCCTTCTCTAATTCAATGGTTGATTCAATTTTTAAAACATGAGTAATTATATTAAAAAAGAAAGTAAAAGAGCCTTTCAATGTTCCAAATATAAAAAAGTCATATGCTAATTTTATGGATTCTACCTCACTGTTCCCATTCTCATCTTCGTGTTTCTGTTCCATTAGCATACCATCCTTTCTCATCGTGTTTCTGTTCCATTGTCATACTCTTACTATCTATTAACTTGTCCATCTTCATCTTTGAAGAAAAGACTTTTTCCGAGTTAACCAATATTGAGGCAACGAAGAATGGAAATTTGAGATGCCTTGGTTCTGAAGTCTCTGTCTTCAACAACCTATTTCATCTTTCTCTATCTCTTTACTTGATGGGGATTGAAAAAATTAGACTTTCCGTTCATCTCCTATAAGGCATCAAAAACGACTTTTGGGAGTAGGGGGAAGAAATTTAAGCACTCCCTATATGACAAAGAAAAGAAAAATGATCCTTTTACCAGGACTTGACCATTAATTTATTCCTGTCTTTTATTCAAATATTTGCTCTAATGCAGCTTCATTATTCTTTAAAACTGAACATGAATGTTTGACAATGCCCTATTGACATGATGACGGAATAAATACTCCAATGGCAGAAGAGCTTTGCGGAAGAATAACATTCCACACTCGTCACCTTCTCCTGCTGTCAATCTGGATGTTGAAAATCATAACCAGGTGAGAAAAGATACTTGGGTTCAAGTGTAAAGTAACTCATTGGTTATATTTTATTTTTTCATGTAAAAACAAATATTTCGTTTTTGACCATGACCAAAATGGATTCAATTTTCAGGTCGTGATAGATAATGGACTCGTCCGCGTCACTTTGTCAAGACCAGAGGGCTACGTTCTTGGAATATCGTATAATGGAATTGAGAATGTACTCGAACCTCACAATGAGCATGATGATAGAGGGTACGTACCTACTTCGTTACATCACTCTCTTCTATCTTTCCTTTTCATCCTTCTTTTTCTTTCTTTCCCATTAAACCAAGAAACGGTTCAATTGAAACTTACATAATCAACCCTTTCATATCTGCAGGTATCTAGACGTCGTTTGGAATGAAGGTTTTCAGAGGTACCATTGATTGAGAAAAAAAAAAACTTAAGATTAGTTGTGACGTTGATAAAAATTACTCAACGCATGCTTTTTCCACACTGAAATAATCTAAGAAACTGATTTATATCTGTATTGCAGAATCCACGGGACCAATTTCTCAGTTATAGAAGAGAACGAAAATCAAGTGGAAGTTTCATTTTTAAGAAAATGGACATCTTCCATGAAAGGATCTGTCCCTTTAAAAGTAGACATGAGGTGAATGGCATATTTTTGTTTCACCGTTAAAATTTAAGAACAAACAGACGTACGTGTTCATATGCTAATTAGTGCGAACTAAACTTAACATCGCAGGTTTATAATGCGAAAAGGCGATTCAGGATATTACTCGTACGCAATATTTGAGCGGTCACAAGGATTTCCAGCAGCGGAGATTGATCAAATTAGGATAGTTTACAAGCTCCAAAAAAACATGTAATTACAAAATAAAAACTAACATTTGTGAGAGTAATTTCTCATATTTAAGAAATTTTATTGTGAAGTTAATAAATAATGGAAAATGAATCTGCACAGGTTCCACTATATGGCTATATCAGGGAAGAGGCAAAGAACAATGCCAACAGCTGAAGATAGAGAGAGTGGGCAGCAACTTGCCTATCCTGAAGCTGTTCTCTTGACCAATGCTGAGAACCCAGAAATTAGAGGAGAGGTATCTCTTTCCTCTTCTCAGATTTTACTTTGTGTATTCTGTTTGGTTTGACTTGGTCAGCAATACTTAACTACGAAGTAGATCTTCTAAAATATTACATGGAGGTGTAATTGGAGAAAGACGGAGGGTGTGCGGGGTCTAGTGAAACTTAGCTGGATACATCTTACACCTTTAGTCTCTCTTCAACTACACTCATTCAATAATGCAAGAATTTGCCTTCAGATTAAATTTGAAACTTATATATGTCCGAATTCAATAAGATAGCAAGAATTTCCTTACTTGGCTTGGGCCTTGGGGTTAAAAAGTTTGTGTTGGGCTTAGGTGGATGACAAATATCAGTACTCGTCTGAGAACAAAGACAACTGTGTTCATGGATGGATAAGCTCTAATTCTAAAGCACATGTGGGCTTCTGGGTTATAACACCCAGTAATGAATTTCGCAATGCTGGGCCCATCAAGCAAGACCTCACCTCCCATGTTGGCCCCACCACTCTTGCTGTAAGTCCATGTCCTCCGGTCCCCACAATCCCTCTATGAAGGACCTTTTTATTTTTGGTGTGTGTAACTCACGTCATTCTTAAATTTCATTATTAAATTAATGAGTTTGAATAATAAAAAAATAAAAATAATTTAGATGTAGCTTTTCTAATTTTGTTTAATCTTTCAATGAATTAGAGTGAGACTTTTAATCTTTAAAGATATATTTTATCTCAATTTATTTTTTTAAAATTAAATATTTTAATTAATTTTTAAATTAGTTTCTGTTTTAAAATAATCCGGCAAGTTCATTAAAAAATAATTAAAAATATTATATACATATATGTAACTTGTAAGAAATCAAATTAAGAGAATGTGTATTTTTTCAAGCATGATGACTCAAAAACAGTGTCCTGTTGTCAATGATGTAATATTGAATTGAAAATATATTCATATGCACTTTTTTATTAGAATATCCGGTAATAAATGCATAAAAAAAATTTTACTTTAGTTTTATCTTAAAAAATAACAACTTTAAAACAAACATTGTTTTTGAACCATTGTGACAAACGCAAGAATGCCTCTCCTGACAAACCAATAATGGCAAAAAGAAGATCATTACTGATAGTCAACGTGGTATATATATATTTTTTACTGTAATTGCTAAGATTAATGAATGTGCAGATGTTTGTTAGCACCCACTATGCTGGGAAGGATGTGACGATGAATTTTGAAGAAGGGGAGACTTACAAGAAGGTTTTTGGCCCTGTATTTGTCTATCTTAACTCTGCTTCAAGCAAAGAGGACTTAAATACGCTCTGGTCAGATGCTGTTCGACAGGTACTAAGATACCCTTTAAACTGTAAGCACCTGTGATTGTCCTCGATTACACAGTATTCTTAGGGAGTTTATAGCACTAAACTTCATTTCTTCTTGCTCTTTACTCCAATAGTTCTATAAGGAAGTCAGAAGCTGGCCCTATGATTTCCCTCGATCTCCAGATTTCATTCTACCCATTCAACGGGGAACAGTAACTGGACGATTACTAGTCCGAGATTGGTATATGTTCATGCATCGTTATTTGCATTTGTTCTGTAATAAACTCATTTATATATGAAGACGAGCTCAAGTTGCTTGCTTTACCAGGTACATGAAGGGATGGGGAATTTTAAAAGCTAAGTTTGCATATGTTGGTCTAGCTCTGCCTGGAGAAAATGGATCATGGCAGACAGAGAGCAAGGTATTTCTGTTGCCACTTGAACTTAAGTTTCTTGAACTGAGCAGCAGAAAGTAAATGAATTTTATGCTTTTGTTTATAGGGTTATCAATTCTGGACTCGTGCTGAGAGGAATGGCTACTTCGCAATAAAAAATGTTGTACCAGGGGACTATAATTTGTATGCTTGGGTTCCTGGCTTTATTGGCGATTACAAATATAACGCTACAGTCACCATTACACCAGGTACAAGATACATACATACAATATTACACTTTAACTTACATGTAAACATTATGTTGTATCTTATATCTTCATCAGCATCGGTGTTTCTTAGCTTTATCTTTAGACTCAAAAATGAAAATTGCTCAATGAATTGTTTGTTCTTGTAGGCGGTGTCATTAAATTGGGTTCACTTGTATATAGTCCTCCAAGAAATGGTCCCACCATTTGGGAAATTGGTATTCCAGATCGCTCAGCTGCAGAGTTATACATACCAGACCCTTACCCTACGCTCTTGAACAGATTATACCTGAGGGATCCAAAAGACAAGTTAGACCAAAAGCCTTAGACAACCATAGCTGCTGCTATATTGCACTCTCTCTTCTCTTTTAACTAATGCAGTTCATTTTCTACTTTTGACAGGTATAGACAATATGGGCTGTGGGAACGTTATACTAATTTATACCCAGAGAATGATCTCATTTACAATGTTGGTGTTGATAAGTATGACAGGAATTGGTTTTTCGCTCATGTTGCCAGGTCACTGTCTTGGTCTTTTAATTAATCTAATGTAGTTCTCCATTGTTAAGTTTTGTTGGGTTTTGATTCTAATTTGCTTTGTGTGCAGAGGCATAGGAAATCAGACATACCAACCAACAACATGGCAGATTAAATTTGAACTTGAAAATGACCCATTATCAGGAAACTACACACTTCAAGTGGCCTTGGCATCAGCCAATGAAGCTAATTTGCAGGTATACCTCATTTCATCTCTTCCGCATTGACCTTGTGTTCTGTGGTGGTATTTATATTCAAATAGTGAGTCTATTATGGGTTTGAATATGAACTTTTATTATAGAGTTAAATTCAAATGAGTTTAAGTTTGACTAAAAACTCAACACTCGAAAAGTATAGTTGTGTGCTATGACAAGATGGGTTCTTGAAATTTCACTAACATATAATGAGATGGGTGATTATTAGGTTTGGTTCAATGATGCAAGCGATGTTGACCCCCACTATGGGACAGGGACGATAGGAAGAGACAATGCAATAGCGAGGCATGGCATTCATGGATTGTATAGACTGTTTAGCATTGAGGTAGCAAGTGACCGATTTAAGAAGGGACACAATACTATCTATCTGAAACAGTCAAAAGCCACAAACCCTTTCCAAGGTGTTCTGTATGATTATCTACGTTTAGAAAGACCACCAACTCCAAAGATTTGATTCTCTCTTTGTAGTGAATATTGTTTATATACAGGGATGATTTTTCAGATAGAAAACATAAATTAATTTGTCTATTTTTTTGTTTTTTATAAAAAAGACACAAGACATTGAGAATCTTGATAATCAAAGGAATCAAGTAGAAATTAAATTAATTAAGATCTTAAATTTACGCTTATCTTCAGAAGCTTACTTCGGATGCTACCTAAGACTTTGGATATAATTTATTTAATCATTTTCATTCTTTAATTTTTTTTTATCTCTTTTCTTTTGATATATAATACAACATTTGAACCTAAAACACATTGTAAACTAAATATATAGCTCTTACCACTAAATCAAACATAATAATTTCTTGTATATATTTTTAAATAATAAATTTAATAATTCAAGTGATATCTGACATTTAATTAAATTGCCAATTTGCCACCGTTTGCAAGTAGAACATTCGGGATGCTTATTGGTCAAGTATTAGAAAATTTTGACTATCCGAAATTGGAATTGAAATAAATTAAACTATTAAAGTAGAGGATCATGGCTAAAGGATTATATATACATCGATGGAGTATAAACCCTTGATAATATATTTATGTCCACCCACCACACAACACTCTTATTATGGACTCAGATCCTTTCAAGTTATTTTTTATTTTGAAGTTGGTGAAATTCCTTACAAATGAGATCTCTCTCTCTCTCTTAACATAAAAAAAAAAAAAGAAAATTATGTTTAAAAAAAAAAGATGATGAAATGTGAGAGACTTTAGCAAACTTCAAAGAGATAAAACTTTAGGGATCCATTCTCCTCTTATTATAGTCTTATTTGTTGAACCCAAAAAAAAAATCATCTTCAAAACCATAACAATCTCAAATCCAATTTATTTTCCTATTGAATTATTAAATCTTTGAACCTATACTCATTTATTTATGTAAAATTTATTCATTTAAAATTGCAATGAAAAATAGAATGTCTGAAATAAACAACCATTAATATAATTCAAAACACACAAAATGCCTTTTAGATGATTTTTTTTATTTGTTTAAATTATATATATATATATATATATACACACACACACTACTTGTTTGAAAGCGGTGGATATCATATTTTTTAGACTCAAACGTAAACTCTTCAAAAATTTTCTAAACTCAAAGGCAAACTCAATTTTATTCTTATACTTAAATCTAAATAAGTAAGTTTTACAATGTGAATGTATTTTACACATGTATAGATGTTAGGCTTTGACTTCGAACATAAATAAGATGCTAAAGTTATCAATTTTATGTTATTAAAATACATTTAAAAAAAAAACATATATTTCAAGTTTTAGATATTGTTGAGAATCTTAAACAATTTGGGTTTGGAATTTGATGAGGGCTGTTAAACAAGTTTAGGTGTAGGCACAAAAAGAGCTAGTTTATATATGCCAAATAAAGGGTTTAGATTTTGGTTGTCAAATTGGATAATTTTTATTCTTCAATGAGAGGTGTATATATACATATGTTCTATTCAAAAAACGCAGAACAAAAAACAAACTCATCTTTGTGGATATACTTTCTATGGTTTACATAGATTACAATATAAACAAATTAACAAATAATTCTTATATTATGCTAACACTCTCCCTCAAGTTGGAGTATAGTGTTTCATTTGGTTGGAAGATGTAATGGTAAAGGAAATATAAAATATGGATAACTGGGATAGTTGATAGAAAATGACTATTTTGTCCCTACTTTTAAAAAAGTAATTTGATGGATAAAATAATAAGTATAAAGTATAATAGACATTATACAAATTATATAAAAGGAATACTTTCATGACGCACCCAACCCAATGGAACTTGGATGTCTATCATGTCCAACTTGTCAATTGTATCATGGAAGGCTTCTATAGATACTAACTTTGTGAGAACATTAGCCAATTGGTTATCAGATCGAACAAATGGGAACCCCATTACTCCTTGATCAACTTTTTCTCTCATGAAGTGTCAATCAACTTTAATATGTTTTGTGCTGTCATTTTATACATGATTTTATACAATCTCAATGGTTGCCTTATTATCACAATGAAGATTCATAGGTCTTGTATATTTAATTCCCAAATCCATCAAAACACTTTTAATCCATAATAATTCACAAACTCCATGAGCCATATCTCGAAATTCTACTTTTACACTTGATCTAGCCACAACCTTTTATTTCTTACTTCTCTAAGTGACAAGATTTCCTTCCACGAACATGAAATACCTAGATGTAGATCTCCTTGTAGTTTGGTCACTTACCCAATCAGAGTCCATGTATCCTTCAATGCTTAAGGCATTATTCTTTGAAAACAATAAGTCTTTTCCTAGTATGCCTTTAAGATATCTTAGGATATGAGTTGCTTAGTGTATGGATAAACTAGCTTATGATACTTACTGCATATGTAATATCTGGTCTTGTATGTGAAAGATAAATTAATCTTCCAACCAAACGTTAATATTGACCTTTTTTTGTTGGAATTTGGTCAGGATAAATTCCAAGTTTATGATTAATTTCAATCGGTGTGTTTGTTAGTTTGCAGTTGAGCATTCCTGTCTCCATAAGAAGATCTAGTATATACTTTCTTTTTGATAGAAAGATTCCTTAGCTTGATCTAACCACTTCAATCCCCAAAAAATATTTAAGTTGTTCTAAATCCTTCATATCAAACTTGGTAGTTAAGTATTCCTTTAGTGCTTGTATTTCACCTTGATCATCTCCAATTAAGATCATGTCGTTGATGTATGTAATTAGAGCTACGACCTTTCCTTCCTTTCATTTGATGAATAAAGTGTGGTCAATGACTCTACTTATAGCTGAAGTCCTTTATTGCTGTGGTAAATTTTACAAACCAAGCATGTGGAGATTGCTTTAAACCATAAAAAGATTTTTCAAGTTTATAAACCTTATTTTCACATGAAGGACTATACTTAACTCCATGTGGCAATTCCATATAGACTCTTTCTTCTAAGTCTCCATTGAGAAAGATGTTTTTTATATCAAATTGTTATAGGGTCCAATCTCGATTTGCTGCTAATGATAATAGGATTTGAATGGTGTTAATCTTGGCTATTAGTGCGAACATTTCCTTGGTAATCCAACTCGTATCTTTTTGTATATTCCTTAGCCTCCAACCTTGATTTATTTTTATCAATATTGCCATCTACTTAAAGTTTGATTGTAAACACCCACTTACATCTAGTGGTCTTTTTTCCTTTAGGTAACAAGACCAAATCCCATATATTGTTTTTTTTTGCAAGGCTTCTAGTTCTTCATTCATGGCCTTTGTCTATTTTGAATCCACCAATGCTTCATGTACATCATTAGGAATAGAAACATCAGAAAGTTGATTAATAGTAAAAGCATAAGATTCTGCCAATCTATGGGAGGATGTGTAATTTACCTTAAGATCCGATTCATATTGTTTCTTTGGAACTCCCTTTGTTGATCTTTAGGAAGTTCTTTGCATTTCATGATCTGTAGTATGCATTTCATAAAAAACTTCAGGCATAGGATTTGAATCTACATAAGGTAGAACATTCTAAATTGATTCTTTAATTAATGGTGTAGGTGTAGTCATAGGCAATTCTATGAGTTCTCTATTAACCGAGTCTTGTAAGGCATCATTATGTTCACTAAAAATATGACTACTTTTTTTATTATGTACACCTTTTGCTTTAAGATGGTCATGCAAGCTTTCAAGTTTTATAATTTCCTTTCCAATATCAATGGCGTGCATCTCTTTTCATAGGACAACATCTCCCCCTAAAGAGAAGAGTCATTGATGTAATAGTATGGTTTATATTCAAAGAAGGAAACATCAAGATTAGTGTATAATTTACGAGTTTGGGGATCATAACATTGGTATCCTTTCTAAAATTCAGCATAGCCAACAAAGACACATTTTTTTGCACAAGGATAAAGTTTGCTATGTAAGGCTTAAGGGACATGAACATACATAATGCAACCAAAAACTCAAAGTTCCAAATTGGGAAGATGTGGTATTGTTAGCAATGATTGCATCTTTTCTTATGGCATTTGGAAGTTAAGGACACTTGATGATGTCTAATTAATGAGATATGCAATAAATTTCACTACCTCTCTCCAATATATTTGTGGCATATTCATACCAAAAAGGGAGGCACGAACTACTTCTAGAAGTTTCCAGTTCCTTCATTCTACGAGCCCATTCTATTAGGGGTATAGGTGCAATATATTTGATGTCAAATCCCATTAAACTTTAAAAACTCACTAAGTGAGGAATTCATAAATCCAGTGCCATTATCTGATTAGAGAACTTGAATGTTTTTCTGGTATTATATCTGAACCATCTTATAGAACTCCTGAAAAACTTGACAAACATCACTCTTGTTTTAAAGTAAAGAAACCCAAATCATCTTAATGCATTCATCAATAAAAGTTACAAAGTAACGGACATTCAAAAAAAAGGAACCTTTGTAGGATCCTAAATTTCATAGTGTATAACCATAAAAGGTTCAAAGCTTTTATTCAAACTTGGCAAATAAGACACATGATGGTTTTTTACATATTCACAAATTTCATAACGAAAGTTAGAAACATTTAATACTAAAAATAACTGAGGTTTTAGTTTTTGAAGATATCCAAATGAAAGTTGTCCAAGTCACCTATGCCATAACCAAATATCTATTTTGGCTTTTTCTTTCTTACTAACATGGTTTACACAACCTTTTCCTTACCCTACGAAATTTGGTAACTCCAAGTAATAGAGTTTGCCCAACCTAACACTATACCTAATAATCTTCCAAGTTAGAATGTATTGAAATACACAAAATGAAGGCCAGAATGTTACTATGTAGACAAGTGATGACATGAGCTAACTAATTGATAACATATTAAATTCAAGTGATGGAATAAGTAGAATTGTATCAAGTATGAGAGTCTTAGATAATGAACATGGTCCTTCTCCCATAATATGAGAGACATTATCATTTGCCATATTTCAAATTTTTTATGTTGTTTGTCATGTGGTCAGATGCACTTATATCAATAATCCATGTATTGTTAGTATGAGGTTCAGAAAGCATCTTACCACAATGACTTTGGAGTATAATATTTGTAGTGGGATTCAATGGCTTTGTTTGTGAATAACTATTGCTCTATTTTATGTCGGGCTTAGTTGTGGATTTTGATTTTTTCTTCACCAGTTGGTATTGCCACAGCTTTTCCTACAAGGCTTTTCCTTGGTTAGAGTGACTTGTTTTACCACAATAAGTACACACAAGTGATCTCATAGTATCATTGCTTAGACTGACTTGTTTTCACCACAATGAGTACACACAAGTGAGTCAGATTTACAGTTGTAATTTTTTGAAGCACCTAATGTCAGTCCTTGCTAAGCTAGATGCGTCAACATTGTTGAGCTTTCTAGGATAGGCCATTAGCTTCCCATAACTTGTCACTATTGATATTCTCGCCAAACGTATACATACGTGCTTTCTAGATCAAGTTTAGGGTCCTTCCTTAATATCTCACTGTGAACACTATCAAATTTTGAATCAAGTCCACTTAAGAATATGTGAACTCAAAGTCGAGCCATGATCAAATGCAGCTGAACTACTCTTATAACTCTATCTACTTAAAAGTTTGTCTAGTAATCTAGTTCTTAAAAAATAGCAACAATTTCATTTTAATAAGTAGATAAAGGCTTGATGTTCTATTTCGTCATAAATGGCCTCTAGTTTAGTTCACAAATCACTGCTTCATTAGACCCATCATAAAAAGTTCAAGCTAGTTCCTCTTAAATCTCCTTTGCAATAAGTAGCTGAATGAAGCATTGCATAAGCGTTGGGCTCATAGAATTAGTGAGCTAACTTTTCACCCTGTGATTTTAGTTGATCCATGTTCCAAGGGATGGATCTTTAGGTTTTGGTTGCTTCACATCTTAGGTAAATATCCATCAGTCGAGACCATAATAAGAATTTCATTTCATTAAAAATAAGAGTTACAAGGAAGGATGAGGTGTCGTGACTGACAATAATGGATGGTGAAGGGTTACTAGGTTAAGTCATGGTAATGGAGGGAGTGTTTTGGTTATTAGCCATTGAATGCAGCATAAAGGAAGAGAATTTCGAATGATGTAATATGAGAAGGTATGTATGAGGGATTAGGAACCAGGCTCTGGTACCATGTCAAATAAAGGGATTTAGATTTTGACGATTAAATTGGATAATTTTTATTCTTCAATGATAAGTGTATATATACATATGTTTTATCCAAAAAACTAGGAATAGGAAACAAACTCATCTTTGTGGATATACTTTCTATAGTTTATATAGATCACAATATAAACAAAGTAACAAATACTCCTTATTTTATGATAACAATATGGAACTGTACAATAAGAGTAGTAATTTAGAGACCAGAAATAGGATTTTTTGAATGATGGCCAGAAGCATTCCATGGCCTAAAAAAAGTCTAGAAACATTTGGTAATAGATTTTGCGACTAAAAGCCCACAAGCACGAGATGTTTATTATTCATTATAGCTTGGATGTGAGCCCAAATGCAATTTTATAAGCATATACACAACATTTCTATATAAGGATATGTTTGATACATAGAATATAAGTATAAAAATAAAAAAATAAATAAAAATGAATAAAATGGATAAAAATTGACACTCATATCTCAACTTTAAAAAAATAATAAAAAATAATGATAATAATAAGAATAACATAATAGATATTACAAAAAATTCTCTCTCCCTCTCTTCTTTTCTATCACCATACCAAACATAATCTTATTACATTTGGTACACAAAATATTAAGTACAGAAATAAAAACAAAACAAAATAAATAAATAGAATGGATAAGAAATAACTTTTGTACTTTTACTTAACAAAATACTATTAAATATGATATAAAAAATATAAAAAATATTTTAAAAAAATACTTCTACCTTTTCTTTTTTATCATGCAAACAAATAATGTTTAGAGCGTTAAGAACTTGTCATGCCACGTATAATCATGAGCACAACTCACAAGAAATAACTCCTATGATAGATAGGTTTCAACTCGAGGGAATTTTGTAATATCATATTAAAGCCAAATAAAAAATACTTATTGGGAGAAATAACTTTAATACTCTGATTAAGATTAACCCCATGGTTAAAGGGAATAAGACTATCTATGGAAAACCAAATATGCACAAGGAAAATTTATTAAATAAGCAATGTATAATAGACATATGAATGTGATGGGAGTTTTATCATATTAAAATTATTTGCTATTTTTTTATAAAAATTATATAATTTATTATTAACTCTCATTTATTTTTTTATTCATAATATGTTAAATATGATTTACTTGAAGAAAATTTTAAAAAAATATATACTTTTTGGTGATTTTAAAAAGTATGACTCAACTATTTAGCTTATAAATCTTTTTTTTTTTAATACTATTGTAGTTTTGAATTTTTTTGACTTGTTACTTATCAATCCTTGAACTATGTATATTTTTATTTTTATTGATAGAAAAGTTAAGGTAGCACGTTAAAAATTGCTATATGAAAAATAAAATTATATAATTAAAACATGTATATTAAAAAAGTAAATTTTATAATAAAAAAATAAAGAGGCAAATGTATACTTTAAGTTTATGAAGTTTTACTCGAGTTTTATTTTAGTCTTTGAAGTTAATTTTGGCATGATATGATTGTCAAAGTTTTAACAATAATTTAATATCCTTTTTTTTTCCCAAATGCCATCAACTTTATTTAATGCTAATAAATTTGTCCGCATGGCATTACACGTGACTTAAAGGGTTAAACAAAGCATTGACGCAAAAGTTTCGACCCAATTTAAAAAACTACATTGTTTTACACATGAAGGCAAGAACAAAAATGATGATAGATGTATTTTTTATAATTCGAATGATGTTCTAAGCAAAACGGTATAGACTTGGATCAAAGTTACTGTATTAATGTCTTATTAAGCTGGTAAAATCATGTGTGGTACCACGATGAATATTTCCATAGATAAAGTTAACAGCATTAAAAAAATAATAATTAAGAAATTTAATTTGAAAGACAAAAAGTGATTTTTTATGGGGGGAAAAAATCATATACAGGATAAGATGAAGTAGTTGGATCCTCTTCCCCTCTAATTAAAGAGGGGAAAGATGTGGACGGGATAACCTGAAATCTACAGTAGCAAATATCACACATTATCTTTTTCTTACGAATCTTTTTATAATAGGAGATAATCCTGTTCATGAATGACAGATCACCCTCAAAACCCGTGGTACGTCATTGTAAATTTGTCATTACTCCACTTCCTAAGCCCTAAGGTAATATACGTGGGACAAAAGCATCTAAGGTGCGTTTGAATTCACAGTCAAAAATCATATTTGTGTAAAAATAATAATTTGTTGATGTAAGAAACGTAATTTTAGAGAAATTACCATCTTTCTAAACATACACTCAGCCTTGTGTGATCTTCATACAAAATTGGGTGATATTTGACATTTTTAAGTATAATTTTTATAATATAATAGCAAAACATATTAAAAACTCAGGTTGCTGAGCGTGAACTGTATATTGGGAAATTTTATTCGACTCTCCCCATTTTGTCACTGTTTTTTCTCATATGATAAGACAAGAAAATATTTAAATGGATAATTTTTTCAACTTTTAAGACTTTGAAATAAACTTTCTAAACTCAATTTTTTATACAAATAACTTTTGTTATGCTTAAATTCATTAATTTATTAATAGAAAGATAAGATATTTAATTAAAAATTTTTAAAAATTTATTTTTTATCTAAATAATCCCTATCTTAAGTCATATATAGATGATTTTTTAAATGCGTTATATTTTTTAAAATATAATAACAAACTTATTGATGATAAGAAATTACTTACACATAATTTTAAACTTAAAATTTTTTTTAAGTTTTAAAATTTAAAAAATTATATCAATATGATTTAAAATTTAACAATTTTTGTGTATTTTGACATAAATAAAATATTAAAAAAAAAGTTATTAACACGGATAACTCTCAAGCCACTAATATACACCTATTCCGATTTAATTCTGGTCCCGTCCCGTACTTACAAAACTAATATTCAAATTAATTTAGACCGTTATATATATACACAAAAATTGCTCAATTTCTATTATTTGGACGAAAAATTGTTTCTCCACACCCACCCACATGGCTGAGTACTTGTTTAATTTTCTATTATTTAGACTAAAAATGATTGTTTTTACAGCACTCATTCACATGGCCATTAATGGACGTGTTTCTTAAGAAAATTTAAAGAGAGAATTACAAATAAAGATTAAAATTAAAAAAAATTATTCTATGAAATTTATTATTACTGAGTACTATTGATTTTAATTAAAATTAGTGATAATTTATTTTAAAATAATAATAATAAGTTTTGTAAAATAATTTTTTTTAATTTTAAGTTCTTATTTGTGATTCTCTTAAATTTAAAACTTCTAGATCGTGATGAATGTCTGGTTGAACAACAATGGAGGCTGATTTATTACACCCCACCAGTTCGCTTCAATATCCCACCGAATTTACGGTAAATGTTTGATCCACGTCAAAGGGTGGGGACGGAAGAGGAAAAGATGGAAGAAAAAATTTTAAGCTCCTTTGGTATATTTGATTTTTTTTTTAAAAAATTGGAAGAATGGAAAGTGAGATCCCGAAGCACTTTGAACTACCGCTTTCTTTCTTTCTTTTTTTAAATTTTTTTATATTTTTAGAAAATGAAACTGAAGTGGCACTTCCATTTTAGAGCATCTGTTTTGCTTATGGAATGGTCTGTTTTAATCTATTAGGCGCTTTTAAATTTGCCATCAACAGATATTATTTAGATGAGAGAGATAAAAAGAGTATTTTACCTTTATTTACAATAAAAAAATTATTGTATAAATTCATCTGTAATTTTTAAAAGTTAATATTTTAATATTTATTAGTATCAAAATATTTTAGTTATTTTGTCTACTTTTTATTTTTATATTATTTTTATTTTACTAAATATATAAATAAAAAGTATTTTTTCTTTTTTTCATATTTTGTAAGATTACAAATTTCATGTTATTTTTATTTTTATTTTCACTTTTATTTCCTTAAAAATATTTCCTCGATTTCCTTCAGTATATTTCCAGCCTACGAATATCAATGTCAATGTAGCCTATCATTCAAGTCACTCACCACCTCATAAATAGCACATCCACTTTCATGCTATGCTCCACATCTTAATTCTCCCCCGTCTTCACTTAGTTTGTTTGCAGGTGAAACGGAAGAGATTCAAATGGCGGTGCAACCAGAGGCTGAGCATCCCAAGAAGGCTTTCGGATGGGCAGCCAGGGATCCATCTGGCATTCTCTCCCCTTTCAACTTCTCTAGAAGGTGTTCCATCCGATTTATGCTTTCATGAAATCAGTCTCGATTTTACTATAACAGGAGTATGAAAATTTCCACCAGATCTTCTATGTTTATTTCTTTATTTACTAATACCATATGGTCCAGATCGATAGCTGCCTGACCAAATATTAGGAGTTAGTGACACCGTACTAATGGTTTTGTCGGGTACTGGTTAATTTTAAGCGGGGTTTGTTACTATGAACCATTTTTGCAGGGAGACAGGAGAGAAAGATGTGGCATTCAAAGTGTTGTACTGTGGAATATGCCATTCTGACCTCCACATGGTGAAGAACGAATGGGGCGTTACCACCTATCCGCTTGTTCCTGGGTACGCTTTGTACTAACAATTATTTTATATAGGATCCTAATGATCATTTGCTCTAAATCTCATAGACGATTAAAAAATTTAGATCCCAATATGACCGACAGCAAGAGTCCAAGCCCTGTTATTTAAAAGCGGATTTCAACATGTTTTCCATTAAAAAATAAATAATTTATGTTGCTGAACTTTCCATGTTTAATTTAACCAAAATTCATTGGATTTGCCAACTTTATTAGAAAATTCTGTTCAATGTGGAATAAAATACTCCAGCCAATCCTGTAGATTGCTGTTCTTTTCATGTATCCTGAACAATTGTCTGAACTAGACTTTGACTGCCCTGTTTCGTGGCTTAGTGTCCACAGTTACGCGTTTGTTTATTATCACTGAAGTATTTGTAAAAATGTGTGATAGAATCATCAGGGGTGATGTTCATCTGATTCTAATTTGAGTATCAAACACAGGCACGAGATTGTTGGCATAGTGACAGAGGTGGGAAGCAAGGTACAAAAATTCAAAGTTGGAGACAGGGTTGGTGTGGGGTGCATGATTGGGTCCTGCCAATCCTGTGAAAGCTGCGCCGACAATCTCGAGAACTATTGCCCAAAAATGATCCTCACATACGGTGTCAAGTATGTTGATGGCACCGCCGCATATGGAGGCTACTCTGACTTGATGGTTGCAGATGAGCACTTTGTGGTTCGAATCCCAGATGCTTTACCTCTTGATGCTGCTGCTCCTCTGCTTTGTGCTGGGATCACCGTGTATAGCCCTCTCAGATATTTTGGTCTTGACAAGCCGGGCCTTCATGTGGGTGTGGTTGGTCTTGGTGGCCTTGGCCATGTGGCTATCAAATTTGCTAAAGCTTTTGGGACTAAGGTCACAGTAATCAGTACATCTCCTAACAAAAAGAAGGAAGCCATTGAACATCTAGGGGCTGACTCCTTTGTGGTCAGCCGTGAGCCAGATCAGATGAAGGTGTGACTATTAGAAACTTGTCTGTTACATAGTTCTAAAAAATATCAGATGACCCTCTTCTAATTAATGTTATGCTCATCTGTGTCTATGTAGGCAGTAGTAGGCACTTTGGACGGAATCATTGATACAGTTTCTGCAGTCCATCCACTCCTGCCTTTGATTGGTTTGTTGAAGTCTCATGGGAAACTTGTAATGGTTGGTATACCAGGGAAGCCTCTGGAGCTGCCAGTCTTCCCTTTACTTATGGGTAATTAGCATATTACACAAGCGTAACGTTTATAGTAATTAAAGAGCCTCAAGCAACTTGAGATAACTTACCATTGATGCTGAATTCACCTTTATTATTGGTATACTAATTTGTTGTATTGTATTAAAGCAAGACGGTGGATGTTATAGTGCGAAAATAAAATGCTGCAGAATGGTTTAAAGATTAAAATAGAAAACTGAAGCTTACAAGTGTTGGAATATTTTGACAGGGAGAAAGATAATTGCTGGTAGTTCCATTGGAGGGATTAAGGAGACACAAGATATGATTGATTTTGCTTCTGAACACAATGTGAAACCTGACATTGAGGTTATTCCTGTGGATTATGTGAATGCTGCAATGGAGCGCCTTGTCAAAACAGATGTCAAATATCGGTTTGTGATTGACATTGGGAACACACTGAAGCCAACCTCTTAGTTTTGCATAATTCAAGATTTCACAGGATGACCGCAGGATGCTGCTGAAAGTTGATTAAGTTATATATCATCTGTGTCTTGTCTGTTGAGCTTGTTAGATTTGATGATTTTTACGTTCCTTTTTTGACTTTAAAGGGGTAACGTTTAAGAGTTGACACGAGTTGAATAAGTAAATGTATTTAGTTTAATGTAATAGGGGGATTAAAGTTCCCTAGTTGTCTACAGATTTGGTATCTCAGGAAAATGAGAAACCCTAGGCGCATAACGACTTTGACAAGACAAGAAGCGAAGGAGTGCTTCTATGGCCATTTAAATTTGGATTTTCTGTAATATTATGCAGTTGGTTATAATGTTAGAAGTTCTCAAATTTTTTCTCTTCAACTATATTCTTTTTTTTTTTTTTTCTAAAACTACATCTGTTAATTTCTTATTCCAATTGCAGAGGATCTGTACTGATTTAAGTTGTTGCTGCGTTGACTCACTGCGCCGAATGTTCTGCAAGTAAAATTATGTGAATATGAAACTAAGAAATTATGTGCCTCGCAATGGTTGCACTCTCTTAGCATCAATAATATTCATCCATTTATGCTTGATTTATGTTATTTGCAGAAATTTTAAAATTTGACAACTAAATTCGTGAGGAAATGTGAATAAAATTAAACGAATTTAAATCTGATTTGTTACAAGGATATGTTAAGGGATTTTGAAGCTGGATAAGTAATTATTTTCTGAATATATGCTCCAACTAGAGTGACACGGTATTATCTGTCTTTTCCAAATCTATCTCATATAATTGTGGGTAGGGATCTATTGTTCATCAGTGAAATTTAGTCAAACTTTAAAAAATTTTAGTGTAATTCACTCTTTTAAGTTAATTACAATTGTTCTTTTTTCTGTTGTTGCACTCAAAGGTTTCTTTTATTAATTTCAATTGTTAAATATTTTTGTTTTTGAATTCAATTTTTAATTGTCATAGCAATACAAAAAAATTATCTTAGAGAAGAATGAGTATTTAACGAAATTTAAATTTAGATATAGATGAGAAGCTTTTAACTTTTAAAAGCTACTCATTTAAATTTTGAGCGGTACTATATCTATCTATTATATACATTTTAGTTGTAATAAATCACTATAAAACTTCTAAACGCTTTTCACTCTTACTTTCCTTTGCAATAATTATGAAGTAACAAAATAAAGCAAAACAAACTTAAAATAATACAAATATTAAACCAAAAGATGCATTACAACTAAATGCACATTCTCTTTTTGTCATTTACAAAATTTGTATTAGATTATTTACTTCTCATTTATTTATTTTTAATTTCTGATCTGAAGATTTTATGCATTAATTTATTGTGTGGTAAAATACTCTCTTCTTCCCTTACTTATTAGAAGTATTAGGCCAAAAGATACATTATAACAAAATCCATTTGACCCTCTAAAAATAAATTCAATATCATTAGGGGGTAAAGAAATAAAATTTTAAGTATTAAAATGATACCCAATAAAATCTTTATTAAGTCAACTAATATTAGGTAATCTTTGGATTAAAAAAATGAAATTTTATTCAATTAAATTCTAGTTATCTTAAAAATGCCAAAATATAATCTTAGATTCAAATAGAAATAAGTAACTTTTAAAATTTTAATTTTTTAAATTTTTGAAAAATATTTAAATTGTTGAGTTTAAAACAACGTAAATTTTGTCAAATAAATACTACTTCAGTATCATTTAAGGGTTAAAAGAACTTTCAGTTGTAAAGTAATTTAAAAATAAAATCATTGAATGAGTCAAATGATATTGAGTTATCTTTGAAAGACTAAAATTAATTTACTCATTTAAATTGAATAGTATTCTATCTATTATTTAAATTTCAGTAAACTTCTTTTTTTGATAATTTCTGAAATACTTTCAAATGCTTCCTCTCACTCCTAAGTTGCTTTGGAATGATTATCAAGCAATGGGTTAAAAAAAATAAATTTAAAACAATACAACAAGTATTAATGAGTTTTGTCTGAGTGATACTATAGTCTTTTTCATAATTGAAAGATTTGAGTTCAAATTCCATTGTATTACACCAAAAGATATATAATAAAATTTATTTAGTATTTTAGATTAATATTATATCAGTATCATTATTTGGGATAAAAAAAATTTCAGTAATAAAATAACACAAAAAAATATTTAACTGAATCAATTAATAGTAAATTATTTTTGAATGACCAACATGAAATTTTATTTATGTAAAATTTAATGATCTTAAAATCACCAAAATTGAACTTTAGACTCAAATAAAAATAAGTATCTTTTAAAATTTTAAAATTTTCAAAAAAAATTATTGTGTTCAAAATTTATATTAAATTATTTATTTCACATTATTTTGTTTATAATACAAAGACTTTGTATATTAATTTTTTTAGTAATAAAATATTCTTTCCTCACTTTACATTTATAATATTAAAAAATTAAATTAAAAGATGTATTAAAACATAAAATACTATATCTATTTATAGCTTATCTATACATCTATATATGTTATCTATCTATCTATTATCTGAAATATTGAAACAGTTTCTGTTCAAAAATAAAATCCCTCTTCTTAAATAGTCATTTTTCTATTGTTATTCAAGTTATTGGTAATATTTTGTTGACTTCTAAATTAAGATCAATAGCCTTAACAATTTTTTTTTCATGACATTGATAATTCCATTATTATATATAACTCTATGATTACTTCTTTATACATCTTTTCTATTCAATATACTGTTGGGTAAGGAAATGTAACATTTGTATTTGAAGAGAATAAAATGATTAATTAAAAGGATTCAATGCAAAACTATAATGTGTAGGGCATAAAGCTTGCCTATGACAAATATTTGCATTTATGATTTATACTAAACTATATCTACATGCCCATACATCAAGTTTTTTTTTTTCCATAGATTGGTTCGCTTTTACTTCTATTACAGGATTTATGACATCTCTAGCTTTATTATCCTTTTTCCTTAAACTAATTATGTGATTTTTTAAAGTAAATTGTTTGAAAAATAATCTAAAAAATTACCTTTATATGCTATTTATTCTAATTAAAAAGACAAAAATCTAAATTAGGTTAAAGATAATCACGTGACTTCTAACATGTAATTATTATTAGAAGAAATAAAATTTTAAAGGCAAATGGCATATAGAGTAAGTCAAAAGACATCTTTTGATTGTCATTACGTACATTGTCATTAGCATTACATACTTGTTAATTGGAGAGATTTAGAGATATATATCCCATTATATATTTATAGACAAAAATGTGGGAGACCTTTTTTCAAAGAAGTTACAAAAAGGTTTCTCCCCCCCCCCCTACATTGATATAGCCAATAGTTACATCAAGCCTAATCTATGACTTACCAAGTAATAAGTTACAAATCATGGATCATTAGGACGATAAATGGTATATCTAAACATATAACCACTACCTCAAAAGTGAGCTAAAGGTAGTTATTCTAATCATAAAATATTATGAAAAATAGTAAAAATTTACATTCCCAACAAATAATAATAACAACAAAATCTCATGATGGTGCTATAGCTGTATAAGGCTACATAATTTTATCTCAAGATTATAATACCCCTATAATAACAATATAAATATATAGTAGCAATTAAATATTTCATAATCATTCTAAAAATAATATGACATATTAATAGTTAAAAAATAAATCTTATCTCTAACATTTTTTAAACTTGCTTTTAAGGTTTCATTGTCATTATAAGTGAAACAAAATTGGGCATGACAAGTGCTTTCTCTAGCTAGGTTGTCTCCAATAATAGATCTATAATGAAAAAACAATGTAATTAGAGGTCACCTTATCTACTGAGGATCATATCTCATTTTATGGAAATTACCTTTCTTATTAAGGATCATTTTTTGTGATATCATCTCCCTTTATAATTTTCTTTTTGGTGGATCATTTCTCCCTAAATTTTTTTTGGATCACCTCCCTTATTTAGAATTATTTCCTATAACTTGTATAGATAGTCATGAAAATATTTGCAATAGTTTGGAATGTGAAAATCATCATCAAGTTGAAACATAATATGGATCTATAATCTGAATTCATAATTAAATTGAAACAAAAATTGTGACAATGATACTTTCTTATGTAGAATATAAGTCTAACATTACACAAATTATATGATAAACTAAAAAATAATTTAAAATGAATTTTGCATAGAAACTTAAAATTTCTCAACATAAGTGATGAACCTAATTTAACTTAATTTTATGGGTATAATTATTGTTAATTTAGGCATTTACAATACTAGTATAATTACTATAATGGCATTATTAATCATTGATAATAAAATATTAAAAAAATAAATTGCTAAAAGAAGGAACATTGTTCTTTTTATCTCAATTTAAAAGTTTTCCTAAAAATAGCTTCTTTTTCTCTCATCTTTCACTTTTTTGGGATGAAATCCTCTAAATTCATATGGTTGACTCTCATCTAGCGGTCAAGTAGGTGACACATAAATATACTATTTTTTTCTATTAAAACTATACATTAGAGCACTAAAATGTTATATTTTGGATGGAAAAGTTAGCTGTTCAAGGAGTAAGACCATTTGATCTAAGAGTTTTGCAATGAAGGATTAGACCCACTCATAAACATATTATCCCCTAAGCTATTTCAACCTACCAAAATGAGTAATGAATTCTAGGAGGTTTCTAGAAAATTTTGTTCTTGCCCAAATCAAGAATTAACAAATTCTTACAAGAACAATTTAGCAATGCCAATTATGAAATAGAACATAAAGTAAATTTTCATGGAGTTTGAGAGAAAAATGCCTATTGCACAAATTCCAAATTGATGGACGTAAAGCTCCACTAAAAAAATGTTCACCCAAATTGATTTCAAAAAGGGAGGAACTATAGCCAAGTTCAAGAGGGATCGTACCATTCAACAAATTGAAGTTGAGATAGAGGCTTTGAAGCATAGGGAACTCAAAGATTTCCGTAGGTAGAGAACCAAAGAGATTAGCCAAAGGAAGTTAAAGAAAGAGCAAATGAAGATAAGGGTCTTTGAAGAGTGAAAGATTGGTCCAATGAGGTGAGGAAAAGATAGTGCATGAGAGAGAAGAGGTATTGGAGAAGATCCATTTGAGACCCCTCCATTGGCAAAGAGGTACAGAGGAGTTCCAAGAAGACAAAACAATAATTTTGGTGTTACCTTGTAAAAATGCTTTTGATTTCCCCTAAGAAAAGCCTTGTGTTAGAGGAGGTAGAGTAAGAGAAAGATTTAGTGTAGTAAAAGAAAAAAGAAAAAGACATGAAAATGTAGATAGAGAAAAGCTTTATGACTGCCATTAGTTAGTGAACATGATACATGGAGATGAAGAAAAACAAAATTGGCCAAAATGGTGCATTTGGGTTATGTTCTAAGAGGGAAAAAATTGCCACGTGTCATGCACTTGATGATCCAATTAGTTGAACAGTTTGAATATGTTGATTGCATTACATGCAGTGAGTTTCTAATTATAAATGACCTAAATCTCACTTTTCTCTCTCTTCTTTTTAATTATCGTGCATTTGTTTGATACAAATTGTTTGATACAAATTGGTGGGGCCTTGGATATTTACTGTGAGAGGTTAGCTTTCAAATTTGTGCCAAAAGTTATTTATTCCTAACATATGTTACCAAGCATATGTGTTAACGATTTCTTACCTTAAATGCTTTGCATTATGTTGAAGCAAAGAGGAAGTAACATGTAAGTCACTTGGCTTTGTCATTTTGCTTTGGTCATCTTGCTTAAGTGTTATTTAATCATTCTTTGCATTAAATTTCTTAGACACACAAGAGTGTGCTGTATAAATAATTATTTAACTAGGTGGAAGATAACATAAAGTGGCATGTGGTGCTTCTTCCTTCTTACACATCTAACACTATCCATTATGACACTTGTTTATTTTAAAATTTTGGACATGTGATCTCTTAGCTTATTTAGCTAAATTTCAATTATTTTGTTAAATTTTAATTATATAGTTAATTTGTAACTAAATTTTTAATTGAGTTTTTAATCCTTTTGGTTCCATTTTAACTAGATAATTAGGCTAAGCCAATTTTTATAAATAATGACTTGTAGCAAAAATTATTTGTAATATATTTTTTAAAATACCTAAGTAAAATATTATTCTCATGGAATTTTTATTATAAATATTTTCTATAAAAATTCCATTAACAATTTTGACTTATGTAACATATTTTTCAAACATTTCTTAAGTGAATTATTATTATTTTCACGTAAAATTTTGCCCAACCTTATTTTTGCTAGAAAACAATTAATTTTTTAATTTTATTAAATAATTAGTATTTCATTAAATAATTAAATAAGTTGCATGGCATGTATATGCTTCATAGGCAATGTCCCGAGCTCTGTGTTGAGATTTTTTGACAAAGTGGTCAAAATAGAAGATTTTCTTGTTTGCTCACGTGTGGAAATAATAAAAGAAAAAAAATCATATTCAAGAATTCAAATCTCATAAAATTTACAATAAAAAATTTTTAAAATCATAATTATCCTTAAGAATTATAATTACTATCAAATTTGAAAGGATTCATTATTAAGTTTAAAAACATTGCTATTGGGTTTGAAAAGTGATAAACTTTTCTAAACTTAATAGTAATTTTTCTAAATCTAATAATAAATTCTTTAAAATTTGATAGTAATTATGATTCTTAAAAATAATTTTATTTTTTAAGATATTTTGTTGTAAATTTTACAATATTGGAGTTATTGGATGTAATTTTTTCATAATAAAACATATTATAAAATTTAAAACATAAAAATATCAATTTGATTAATATTCCTTCCCTTTATTACGGAGGGAACAAAAATAAATGTTATAAAGAGGAATGAATGAAAAGAGTTTTTCTTCTTTTTCATTTCTTTCATTTATTTTTAAAATTTTCAAACCAAGAAAAAGTTTTATTTTCTTCGCTTCTCATTTTGTTTAAATTCCATTCATCCAAACATGTTGTTAGAGCCAATGCTCCATGTCAATCTAAAAAAAATAAGATAATAATTTAATATTTATTTGTTCAGAAAATTGGTAAAAATATAAAGTATGGATTTAGTACAATTTTTAGGCACAAAGACATGTTTTGTGTAAAAGTGGTAAAAATAAATTGTAAGTGAATTTGGTTACTATAAAATGTAAGGGTGTTTTAGTCTTATCAGATTCTTTTTCCATCAAGTATTATACAATTCATTAATTATACCTTTTTTTTTAATAGAAAGGGAAGCAAATTTGAAATGCGACCAGATCGTCTATAATAAATGAGTTTGCCGTAGACCACAGTGTAAGGGCCATCGTAATTGTGTAGTGCATTGCGCCACTGTACGCTTGCCACATCGGCATCCTACATATCAAAACAGTTCATTTTGCGCAGGAACCCCTAAACAAAGCAACACAAGCAAACCTTCGGTAGTCTTTCCTCCATACCACATTTCACCATGGCTAAAGGTCACACTCCAAATCCCAGCTCCCTCTTCATTTTCTCCGTCTTCAAATCCTAGACTTGAGAGTTCCTTTGATCTTCTCTTTGATTCTCTTTGAAGAATATAAATATGTTGGCCAATACCCACATGCCTAATTCATTAATAAAATGGAAAAACAATGTATGATGGAACAAAGAACTGGAGAAGCAGTTAAGCAGAGGATAGTATTTGAGATTACCTTAATTCCAAGTGAGGAAAAAAGCCCCCAACATGCGCGTGATTAAAGACTTAACCAACTTAAAGACGCAACTCAAAAGGGGAAGTTACATTGTTGAAAGCTTAAGGAAAGAATCATTCATTCATTTTCAAGCATTCCCCTAACTCCCATTTCAACAACTTTGCACAGCTTCATAGTAAAAGGACATTTACAAAGTTTTTTCTAACACAGTAAATAAAAAATTACGATAATGTATGCGAGAAACACAACGTAAGGCAGAACATTGAGAAGTACACTATTTGAAAAAAAAATTTTCCCTTGTTGGTGAGAGGTCGTACCCCTCATTTTCCAATATTTGCATTGTAATTTTGTAAAGTTTATTCTCAAAGAAGAAAATGGACAGTGTCCCCCATGTTAATGTCGATTAAATAACTATGGTCAAGTGGCTCCTCAAGTGGATTTCGCCGTCAATAGTGAAACATGTGTATGAAACTAGTTACTTTAAGTTTATGAAAATGATTGTTTCATACTTCAATTTTCCTTAATCCTCAAATCCCTCTTATTTTCACCAGCTCCTTCATGATGACTGCATATCTATATAACTTTGAGTTGATGACCTTTAACCATAGCGGAATGTGGGATGGAAAAGAGACTACTAAAGGTTCGCTTGTGCCACTGCATTTAGGGGTTCCTTCATAAATCGAACCATTTTGATAAGTGGGATGCTGATGTGGCAAGCGCACACTAACGCGATGTACTGGACGACCACGATAGCCCTTATAGTTTGATTTGCAGTAAACCTACTCCATGCAGACAACCCGACTGCATTTGAAACTCTTTATCCAAACTTTTATTTACTTAAACTTGTCTTAAGTGACTAATCTATTAATTATACGATTACGTTAAATAGTTTCATTTGTTTATATATATGCTGATATAAAGAATCCAAAGATTAAAAAAAATAGTATTAGACTGAAGTATGGTTGCTTATATTTTTGTTATTAAATTTTTTAAATAAAATATAATAAGTACATATTTTTTTAATAATACATAAAAATTTTTTAATTTAATTAAAAAATTATATAATTATCTACAAAAATTATATATTTATTATAATATTATTACAAAATCATATATTTATAATGTTTTAATTAAACAGTTTAATAATAAAAATATAAAAAAGTGTTAAATTTTTTGATAAAAAAAATTCATAAATGTCGGACGTGGTGACAGCGAACTTACCGGTTGGTCAAAATTCGACCGCAAGAGAAACCTTGGCTGAGTCATCGTGGTCCACTTGCACTTCAATCACAGCACAACGCCGTATTAATTATTAATACTAATTCCATTTGAACCTTAATTGTGTGTTTGCCAAGGAACGGTAAGAAAAAAACAACTGTTACACAGAAAAGTCCGAACAATGAACCTCACCAGTGTCCTGTGGTTGTGGACGTCATCGAATGCGTCAAGACTGCCCCTCTCCTTGTCCCTTATAAATAGCACGTCCTTCACTCCACATACCTCATTCACCTCTGCTTTCTCATACTCCTCCATCTCTCTCTCACTTATTCCCTTGCAGTGTTACTGTCTGTTCATTTCTCTTTCTCTACCTTTTTGTAGCTGTGAGTGATATAGAAATAGAGCAGATTCAAATGGCAGTACAACCTGAGTTTGAACATCCAAGGAGGGCCTTCGGATGGGCAGCCAGGGATCCATCTGGGGTTCTCTTCCCTTTCAACTTCTCTCGAAGGTATATTACTCCCATTAATTTGTCCATTAATGGAATCCAAACGTACTTAATCATAATGTTCGCTTTTGGTCCATTCCATCATTTTTCTTGTTAAAAGAAACCATTTTATTTTTACAGGGAAACCGGAGAGAAAGATGTGACATTCAAAGTATTGTATTGTGGAATATGCCACTCCGACCTCCACATGGTCAAGAACGAATGGGGCTCTTCCATCTATCCACTTGTACCTGGGTACTTACGCTCTATATATGTTCAAATAAAGTTTATAACACTAATGGGAATGTCAAGGTTGAAAATAAAATTCATTTCATTCTAACTAGTACCGCACCTGGCTAACGCAGGCACGAGATTGCTGGTGTAGTGACGGAAGTGGGAAGGAAGGTAACCAAATTCAAAGTTGGAGACAAGGTTGGTGTGGGATGCTTGGTTGGGTCCTGCCGCTCCTGTCAAAGCTGTTCCGACGACCTTGAGAACCAATGCTCAAATTATATTCTCACATATGGTGCTCAGTACGTTGATGGCACTATCACATATGGAGGCTACTCTGACCTTATGGTTGCGGACGAGCACTTTGTGGTCCGCATTCCAGATGCTTTACCTCTTGATGCTGCAGCTCCTCTGCTTTGTGCTGGAATCACAGTGTATAGCCCTTTGAGATATTTTGGCCTTGACAAACCTGGCCTTAATGTGGGTGTGGTTGGTCTAGGTGGCCTTGGCCATATGGCTGTCAAGTTTGCAAAAGCCTTTGGGGCTAAGGTCACAGTCATCAGTACTTCTCCTAGCAAGAAGAAGGAAGCAATTGAACATTTAGGAGCTGATTCCTTTGTTGTCAGCCGTGAACAAGATCAGATGCAGGTGCCTATCACAAATGCGCTTGTATATTAGTAGTACATAGTTATAAGAAATACCAGACCTTCTTCTAATGTTATGTTCATCTGTATACTATGTAGGCTGCAATGGGCACCTTGGATGGCATCATTGACACAGTGTCTGCACTGCATCCTCTCTTGCCTTTGATTGGTCTATTGAAGTCTAATGGGAAGCTTGTATTGGTTGGTGCACCTGAAAAGCCTCTGGAGCTGCCAGTGTTCCCTTTACTTATGGGTAAGCCTATGAAAAATATTACCATAGCTAATTACGTTTCTAGTGATACATATTTTAGTGCAGAAATAATAAAATGCACTGCGGAATTATTTCAAGATTAAAATAGAAATGAGACTTACAAGTGTTCCAACAATATATATTGGCAGCGAGAAAGATAATAGCTGGTAGTGGCATTGGAGGGCTGAAGGAGACACAAGAAATGGTTGATTTTGCTGCTGACCACAACGTAAAACCTGACATAGAAGTTATTCCAATGGATTATGTGAATACTGCAATGGAGCGCCTCCTCAAAGCTGATGTCAAATATCGTTTTGTGATTGACATTGGGAACACATTGAAGCCAACCTCTTAGGTTTGCTTGATTCAAGATTTCGGAGAATGGCTGGATGGCGAGAGCCTATACTACTTAAAGTTGATCTAGGGCTATAATAAAATCATGTGTGTCTTGTATCAATTTTGAGCTTGTTATATTGATTTACGTACATTCCTTCTTGGCTCTTATGAGGGATCCTATGTTTTAGATGTCGCACTCTGTATAAATAAATGCATGAAGGTCTAGTTGTCCAAGAAAAGAGATTCTCTATTTCACGGAAATAAGAAAATGTACGTGAGGAGATTTTGCCACCGGATCGAGTTGCTGTTTTCGTTTTGATTGGTTAGAAAAATAAATAAATAAATAAAGGATCCCCTGCCACTTGAATTAAAATATACATTTGGGTGTATATATTTGATACAGTCGGACAAGCTTCTCATGAAACTGAAGAAATAACTCTCAAATACCAATACTGAAAAAGAAGTCACTACTAGAAAATCAAAAATTACTAGCGGATAATTTGTGACCGTTTCAAAAAATTGCCGGAAACACTTCAGTTGTAAGCGGTTTTATGGGCTGATTAAGAACCGCCGGAAATTGATTACAATTTCCGCTGTCAAGAGAGTTGTTCGCTATTTCATTGATACCATTAATCATAGTCTATTTTCAGTTGAGATTCTCCTCTTCTTCTTCATGCCTTTTCTCATGCTGATTGGGAAGGCAACAAAGATGACAGGTCCTCTTCGAGTGCATACACTGTTTATCTTGGGAAGAATCCAATTTCTTGGTCCTCTGAAAAGCAGCGGCATGTGGCGAAATGTTCTACTGAAGCAGAGTATAGATCCGTGGCTTCTTCTACTGCTGCAGAGTTGTGGTGGGTGCAGAATTTGTCGAAAGAAATCCTTGTTTGTTTGTGCCACCTATTATTTATTGTGACAACTTCGATGCTACATATTTGTCAGCTAACCCAGTTTTCCATTCTTGGATGAAGCATCTCAAAATAGACTATCACTTTTGTCCCATCTATGGTTTAGAAAGGGCAGTTTCAGGTCTCTCATATCTCCCCGAAGGATCAATTGGTAGATTTACGCACCAAAGCTTTAGTTATTTTAACCTTGAACGATTACGGCTCAAGATTGGCGTAAAATATCGACCACCATCCTAAAGGGGCCTATCAAGGATAATGTCAGGGTTCCTTTCAGGGAAAATTCGGATTAAAGATCAAGATTAAAAATATTTATTTTAAAAAATCTATTCCCACTAAATTTAAGAAATTTTGTTTAAAATTAGTAATAATTTATTTTAAAAAAATAATAATAGGTCTTTATAAATAAATGTTTTTAATTTCTGGTCCTTAATTCTAATTTTTCCTTCTTTCTATTCTAATATTTGTTATCTTTAGTAAATTTTTCTTTGCATATATTTAGCCGTTGATATATTTATTATGTAATATCAATTAGCTTTATCTATTGCCCATTGATTTTCCGCCTTTTAGTATTAAGCCAAAAGCTTTATATATAGGCATTATTATTATCAATAAAATATGTTTTTAAATTTTATCTAGACCAAGGTTGTTAAATTTACGAGCCTAGATGAATTCATAAAAAGAAAGTAAATTTGTAACATAAGTTTATATCATAAATTCATAAAATTTTATATTTATTAATAATTATATATAAAAACATAATATATAAAAAAATTCATTTGAATAAAATTTAAATTATATTAATTTTAAAAAATATTATTTATATTTCATAATTTATACTTTTCAATATAAAAATTTTAATTAAATTCATATATAAATATTATTTTTATATCCTTCTTCGTTAGATTGGGCTAAATCTAACAATTTTATTTTTTTTAAATTTAATTTAACTCAATTATATGGTAGCTCATTAATTTTAATTAAAAAAATAGTGAGTTAAATCAATTTATTTGAATCAAAAGTGAATTATACAAGATTTATACTGAATTCGAGTTTACAAAAAAATTGATCCCATTGTCTGGGTTTAAAAAATTCACTCTCTTAGATATATCAAATCCACGTGAGAGGTATGTCTCAAAAATTTTTTAAGGAAAATCTAATCTCAATTGAGCATGGATTAATGCAAGTTGCTACTTGAAATTCAAATGGATGACTTATGCTCTCCCTTAATTTGTTTACTAATGTATAAACAAATTGCGAAAAATAAATATTTCCTTTCATGAGTTCATCATAAAATACTTTCTCAATTATATCAAACGTTCAATATCCAAATACTGATATAAGCAATTCTTCATCATGTTCTAATATGAATACCGTATATTATTCAAATTAATTTTGTAAAAAGTCACAAAAAATATATAAAAGTAACAAAAATAAAAAATATAATAAAAGAAAATTTGAATGTTTAATGAATTAATCCAAGATTCATAAAATTAAAATCAAAAGAAAATTGAATCCAAACCAATTTATAACCCAGCTCAACTCAAGCCCACTTATTTAAATTAAAGCCGAACGAATGGAAGCATTAGATTGGTTAAATGCGAAGCCAGATTTGCGTATTGGATTAGGCCGATCTCCGTTGATGACGCATAGAATCACGCTCGAAAGGGACTCCCAACGGCTTTCTTGTGTGCTGGCATCGGGAGAAGGAAGAAGAAGCATCTGGAGAAACGAGGACGCTGATTCACTCCTAACAGATTGTGCGAGGGTCGAATAGAAACGGAAGAGAAAGAGAAAATGGGAAACGGAGAAAGGGGAAGCGGGAGAAAGAAGCAGAAGAGAAATCGCGTAGAAAGAAGAGAAAAACCGAGGAGAGAAACAGAGGAGAGGTTCACTCATGCTCACAAAACGCAGGGGCCAACGGGGAGCCTTCGGGGTGAATGCATAAGGTAGAAGAGTGAGCTATATTTTGAGATTCTGGTTCTTCGGCTACCGCGTTACAGCAGCATCAAGCAATCTTGGGTTATGGGATTTTGGGTTCTCGTGCGAAGCTCATCATCAGGTATTAATCCGATTATCAGTCGTCGGATGTTGTCCTTGTAAGTTAGATAATCAATTTTGGTTTTATTTCCCTGGGATCATCTAATTCGTATTTTGAGTTGGGATTTGCTGAATAATTCCATATTGAGTTTTGGTTTTTATTAGATTTTGAACTATACATCCTGTGCGTCTTGAACTTGAATATTTTTGGTTGATAAACTTCTGATTGCATATTTCGGTTGAGTTCGGACTCTATATGCTTGATTACTTTTTCTGGGTTATTAATTCTACTGTGACTGTGATGAACTGATGATTTACTATGAAACACATGGTTTTGGTAGTGAAGAATAGGAAATTTGATTTACTTGTTGACACTGGAACATGCTAAAATTCCGGTGTGTCGATTTGAGGAATATTTTTATTGGCTTCCTTTGATCTCAGTATGAGCTTTTTTTAAATCTGTATAATACTTGTTGCGATTGTATTTACTTGTGGCAAGATGACTGAACAGCTTATAGCTCTGAGTGGTTATTGGCAAGTGATGTGGATTTGGTGCTAAGATCGAAATTCTCTTGATAACCTTGTCTTTCTTTCCTTACCTTTTCATTTTAATGATTTTGTAATCCAAGATAATTGTGATTTTCTGATTTTTGGGTTCCAAACGTAATATTGAAATTTGAGCTTATTAGGTTATGTTGAGGAATTCAGATTCTTGGGTTTGAAAGGGTATATGAATTTGTGTATCTATGTTATCCAATTCTACGATTCCTCTGTTGTGGTTTTCCATAGAATTTCTTTGTGTCTTTGAGATAATCTCGGTTCATGTAAATCTGGGATGTGTCGTTATTTTATATATATATATATATTTGGAAAGTTCTGACTTGCTGGGTTTTTAGGATTTTATATAATGCTGGTGTGTTGAAATCTGGAGAATGTGCATTTGATAGAATTTTTCAGATTTTACCATCAACCGAAATTTTTAGATGGGTTCCCTTGCTGCCATTTTCCGTATTTAGTCCTATTCTTGCTAATTTTCATTAATAAAATCCTAGTTAAGCTGCGTTCCTTTAGGATTTGTTGATGGTCTAACAAAAATAGGCTTCAATAGGAGCATCATATGATGTGGATGGTATTTTATGATCTGTCACGGTTTTCTCTTGCTCATTTAACACTATGAATTGCTCAAGATTACGTTTTCTCTCGGTAAAATAAAATGAATTTCTCATTGCGGATGCTGCTTTGGATTATCAATGATTTTTTCTCCATATTTCATTTTCTAACACTCATGATATTGTTGGCCAAAATGAATTTCCTTTTGGGTATTGCTTCGTGGTCCACTTGTTCACGTTTTAAAAATAAAACATATCTTCATTGTTACTTTTATGTTTTGTGTGTGTTTAGTCAGAGGATGTGAAGAGAATGTAAAAAGTAAGTGTGGTAAGTAAGATAAAAAATAATTATTTTATTTTTATTTTTAAAAAGAAAATTTAATAAATAGAATAATAAATATAAAAATAGAATAATCATTATATTAGTTAAATAAACAGAATACATTTACGATACTGGAAAGCAAGCGGAGCTTAGAGTTGTCACGTAAGGTTTTTAAGTTTCTGCTTGTATATCAGATATTAATTGACGAGTCATGTGTGATATCACCACAAGTACTAATATGACTTAGGTGGCACAATCATAGTGCAATAAAGTATTCAAGTTTCAATTGTCTGTCTAATTTTTTTTAATGCAATCTGAAAAATGAAAAATTAAAAAAAATTAAAAATTAATGAATTACTTTTCTTTTAATATTAAAAATTTTTCTTATTCAATAGTCTAATCCTTTCTTTTTCTTTATTTTCCTTCCTTTAATGGGAATGAAATACAAAAATAAAAATAAAAATTTCTTTATCTAAAAAGAAAAATACTACTTTGAGAAATTCAAAAAATAGAAAAATTAATTCTTTAGTAAATTAAATATATTACTTTTCCATACACTGAGGAATTTCTCTCAAATTTTTTTAATAAAAATTCAAATTAAAAAGTTAAAAATCTCTTCAAATTCCCAAAAATCCTTTTTCGTTAACCATTTGAAAACCCTTTTTTAGAAATTTCTTACTTCTATCAAAAATTAAAAAAATAATTAAAAAATTTTATTTCCAAAAAAATTAAAAGACCAACAAAAGGGGAAAAGAAAAGAGAGAGAGAGAGAGAGAGAGAGAGCAAGAGAGATCACTTGGATTTTATAAATTAAAACATATTAATCAATTTCAAATTCATTTTGTTTGTGAAATCAAACTTGTTTTTATTATCTTTTTCTTTTTACAAAAAATAATTGAAAGCTACCAATCTATACATTTTTTTTCACAATACAAATTATGTCAACTTTGGTTTCTTCTAATGAATGTATAGGTTCTAGGTCATCATAAGTTTGTTTTTGTAAATATTTTATTTTCTCTATTTATTTTCTTTTAGTAGTACTTGTTGTAATTAGTTTTTTCTCTTTTCTTTTTTCTTTTTCTTTGCATATATTTATTTTCTCTTAGTAGTAGTTGTCAATGTATTTTACATAATTAACTTAAAAGTTATAATTCTTAGAAATAGATGTTGTGAGGAGTGTAATATTTTTAATTTGTAAACTATCAACTAACTCAAATCCATTTTTAATTTGTAAACTATCCCTTCTTTTTTTTTTTTAAATTCAAAATTAACTTTTAATAACTCCATTTAAATTGATTTTTGAAGCATTTTTTTATTATTTTTAAATCAACTAATTTGTTTTCTTTTTCCACTCCATTGGCGTTGCATTTTTGGTTGTTACACCTACTAATTAAAATTAAAACATATACGTGACATTCTCTTTTTCCTGAATCCTGATATTCAAAATCTGTTTTCCTTGAACAACGGAATTT
Source organism: Erythrophleum ivorense (assembly GCA_026724425.1). Taxonomy (NCBI): domain Eukaryota; kingdom Viridiplantae; phylum Streptophyta; class Magnoliopsida; order Fabales; family Fabaceae; genus Erythrophleum; species Erythrophleum ivorense. The sequence goes on from JAIUCV010000089.1 coordinate 3,550,642, forward strand.
TAACCCCAGATTGCATGACCTACATGTATTTATTTATTCAAAGTGCGACTTCTAAATTGTTACCTCTCCTAAGAATCGAGTAGGATCATGCAAAACTAGGAACTTGGCTTTAGTGTATTCCCCATGTGAATCACAAATTGATATTTCACACTTGCTTTGAGGAGGCCCTTCATTGCAGTGTTCACATAATCCATAGGAATAACTTCTATGTCTGGTTTTACATTATGTTCAGCAGCAAAATGGTTGATTTCTTGTGTCTTCTTCAACCCTTCAATGTTATTTCTGGCTACTATCTTTTTCCCTGCCAATAACATGGTACACTTGTGAGCTTCAAATTTTAATTTTAATCTTTAAATCATTCTACAGTGCATTTTATTATTGAAATGAACATCATTATCATGCTTCAAAACAACAAATTAGTATAATAGTAATTACTGATGGTGGCCTCTCGATTAATTATGTCAAGTTTGGGTTGCATGAAGCTATTTACTAAAAACATGAAAAAAATATATGTAATAGTCTCCATATACTTGCCCAAAAGAAAACGGAGAAATGGCAACTCTAGAGGCCTCTTTTAGTGTGTGTTTGGATTGGTGGTGACTAAAATTGATTTTAGTAAATTTGATTTTGTAAAAATGATTCTGTATAAAACTGGGTTTTACATGAACGTGATTTATGCTTAAAAATTTTAGTTGAAAAGTGATTCTGATAAAATTGATTTTGTTTGGATATTATATACCAGAATCACTTTTAGGTGTGAAATTATTAGAAAGGGTAGTTATATTACTTTGTTTGAGTTATTTCTATAACATTACTTTTTTTTAATAGCGTTTAACAAATGATATAATAGAATATATGTTTTTATTTTTGTTGATACTAGAACTAAAGGTGGATTGAGACAGGAAATGTAAAAGCTGGAAAGTAGAGGAGCAGACGGACTGCTTAAAACATAAATAACTGAAATAGATATGCTAAGGGATTAACAAATAGAAAAGAACTGAGAGCGCGGTAGTCCAACAGGACTCAGTTCTTCAAAGAGGAAGAGTGTATGCAGATGCAAGACATAATTAAATACTGAATCATAAAGTTTATTGCAACATAAAAGCTTACAAGAGAAAGCAGAAGAAATAGAAGAGAGGCCTGGGAAAGGAGAGAAGGCTAGAGAGTAGTGGTAAGAGGGTGGTAGAGAGAGAATGGTTTTTTAGAGTGTGGTTCGAGCTCTCCCCATCCCTTGTTATGGCTGGGATTTTAAAGACCCGAAAACCACTGTTTCAAAAGTAAGGTGACCTGTAACCTAATAGTAACTTGTACTATTACAACAGTTCCGGTCAGGTTATTGTTTCTACAGAAATTTTGACTTTTGTTACAGTGCTGTTGACCTACCGACACTTTGGTAAAACAATTTTACAGAGAGAGTAAAACTATAGTGTCAGGTGAATACAACAGTGTTTTGAAAATAAATAGTTGATGGCGTCAAGTTGGCATCATGCTGACTAATCTTCGTTTAAGTCAACAATGAGATCTAATTCATCTTCTTTGTCTGAGTTTGCAGATGAACTTTGTCCTGAGGCTTGACTTGAAGCTTCCTCATCATTCAGCTGCTTGATCATGAAATTCAATTATCTGATGAGGTCTGCTTTGTTTTCTACAGCAACGAGCTTAGACTGTATCCTTGCTCTCTGGTTTAAGAAAATACTTTGTTCTGAGAAGCATAAGTATTCTGGGTTCTTTTTAAACCATAGGGCTACTGCATTTGAGTCAATGTTGTTGGTTTTGAATTTGTCCCACCATCTAACAAATGGAACTCTTTGTAATTGTGGTAGGAGAACAGAATTTGGATTATTATGAGAAAATCTGTATTGTCAGGAAAATATCCAGGCAGTAGATAATTTTGAAAAATAGTGTAGTTCTATTGGAACAGCAGGTTCTATACTTGAATTAAATTTTTGTTTAAAAATCTCAAAGGCATTTTGAATCAGTGGGGGAAATATCTCTGGTAATGATCCAAAGAAATCCCACCAAAGCAAAAACCATTGAGGGAAATTATACTTGGTATCCTTTTTGAAATAAATAAACCAAGTATGTTTGTAATCTTTATTTTGATCCTAAAAAATATTGTACCAGGCCTTTTGATAGTCCCAGTAAGTATATCCATTAGGTTCAAAATTAATATCCCAAAAACGAGGTTTATGTAAATCAGGTCCTCATTGGGATGGAGTGAGGACTTTTAAAATTTGAAGTTGAGAATGAGTTATTATTGAGTCATTGGTTGGATCCGTCTTTCTTGATAAAGAAATAGAGCCAGAATGAATCAATATTACCTCATAATATTCTTTGGGTTTTCTTGGGTCAGTAGGAATGAAATGTTTTCCGGGGGAAAATAATTTCAGGGCTGTCAAATTTGGAGTCTGAGCCAAGAATTCTGGTTCAATTTGGATGATTGTCAGAAATCGGCCAGGTTTTTGGAGATAAGGGGTTGTGATTTTCTTTGTTTGATTGGCAATTGCTTGAGAAGATGCAACTACTAATTGATTAGAAGGGGTAGCCGCAGGTTTTTTCTGGGCTAATTGAAGATTATACTTTAAATTGGTAAGATCATATTCTTGTTTGGAGATTGCCTCAAGGGCAAGGGATTTTTCATCTTTTTTTGCCAGGGTTTGGCTCCAAGTTTAGGATGGAAGTTTTTGGTTGTAAGATTGAAGGGTCTTTTTATCATAATTTTGGGCCGAAGACCCGGTTTGAGATTTTTGGGTTGAAGACCCAATTTGGGGATCCTGGGCTGGTGACCCAGAAGTTTGTTGAGTCGAGGACCCTGTTGGTTGATTTTGCTGGGATCTTGTCCCTGTGATTTGATACAGCAGCTCTTGGAGTTCTGCTAAAGAGATTGGAGGTTGGGCCCCAATTAAGGGCTCCGGCTCTTTTACTTTTTCTTCACCTGGTTTCTTTTTTCGAGGCATTTTGGGAGATTGGGTAAGATCACACAATCACTCGTTTATTTTCTCTGTAAATACTCACGGGTCAGAAAGTCTGGAAGGGAATTTGAAGATCCTTTTATAAATTTAATATCAAAATCAAAAATACTTAATAAAGCTTGCCATCTGGCAAAAATCTGTTTTGATGCAAGATTTTTAACATCTTTTTACAAAACATCTTTTGCAGATTTGCAATCAATACGAACCAGAAATTTTTGATTTAACAGATCAGATTGAAATTTGGTAATGCATAAAACAATTGCTAAAATTTCTTTTTTGATTGTAGAGTAATTTTGCTGAGCAGGATTCCAGTGTTTAGAAGTGAAGGAAATTATACTTTATTTTTCTTCTAACCTTTGTTTAAGAATGCCACCATAACCAAGGTCAGAAGCATCAGTTTCGACAATTTTTAAAGCAGAAGGATTCGGAAGGCTAAGGCAAGGAAGCTCCTTGACTTGGAGTTTGATTTGTTTGACAATATTAGAATGAATATCCGTCCATGGAGGAGGATTATTCTGGAGACGTTGATAAAGAGGTTTTATAAAATTACTAAGCTGAGGAATAAAATCAGCAACGTAATTTAAGCAACCGAAAAATCTTTGAAGTTGGGTTTTGTCGATTATTTGGTCTGGGAATTTATCAATAAATTGAATTGCGTGATCGATTGGAGTTATAGTTCCTTGATGGATCCAATGTCCAAGGAATCGAACCTTAGTTTGAAAAAGAGAGATTTTTGGTTTAGAGACAACTAAACCATTTGTTTTAGCGATTTTGATAAACGAAAAAATATGTTTGAAGTGTTGATCTATTGAATGAGAAAATATTAGTACATCATCAATATAGACAATAATAAATTGGCTATAATTGTTAAATATCTCATTCATGATTCTCTGAAATTCGGAAGGAGCATTTTTTAAACCAAAAGGCATAACGTTCCACTCATACTGACCAAAAGGCACAGTAAAGGCAGTTTTATATCTATCTTTTTCAGAAATTTGGATTTGCCAAAATCTTAATTTTAGATCAAATTTAGAAAACAGTTTTGCAGAATATAACCTTTTAAGAAGGTCAGATTTATTAGGTATGGGATATCTAATCCATTGCAAGGCTGTGTTTAGTGGTTTGTAATTTATTACAAGGCGAGGAGCTCCACGTTCTATTTCTGCATTTTTATTTACATAAAAGGCAGCACAAGACCATGGGCTACGGCTTTTTCTAATTAATTTTTTGTCTAAAAGATCTTGAATTTCTTTTTGACAAACTTCAAGAAGATCTTGAGACATTTGTATTGGTCTGGCTTTAGTTGGTATTTGTTTTTCAGAAAAGGTTTTTTCATATGGTAAATCTACCATATGTCTTTTTCTATTCCAAAAGGCGTTTGGTAAATCAGCACAGATTATAGAATGAATCTTCTCTAAACAGCTTTGAATTTTTTGCTGAAGAGGGTTTTGAGAAATTAATTGATCAATTTTCTGGAAAGAAATTTCTTCTTTTAGGAAATTAATTTGCTGTTGTTTAAAGAGAATAGGATTCAGATTTTTTATTTTTACAGATTGGGTCCAAGGAAACAAAATGGTTTCACCCATATACTGCTTTGAAATTCCTTCAGTATTTGTTTCGTAAGGAAATAATAATGTGTCAAAAGGGGCACCAAGAATTATTTGTTCTGGCATATCTTTTACTAAAATAAATGGAATTTTTATTTTTAAAGATTTGTTTTTAATTATAACATTCGAAATTTTATAACTAACGTCTAATCGCGTTTTAGTAATTCTGCGAAAACGCTCAGTTGTTTTTTCAAAATATTTTGTAGGAACGATTCCTTCCAAAATACAATTGCAATCGGCACGAGTGTCGAATAAAACAGTTTGGTCTAGAACTAAATCATGGTGAATAATTATTTTTGCGTTAATATAAAATTTCTGGTACCTAACTTTTGAAATCAGATTTAAAAAGGGTTCATTAATGTTTTTTTGAATATCTTCATGATTTTCTGGAGAAATAGTTTGGGTTTCCAAAGGAGTTTGAGGGTTTATAATCTGGGAAACTAGGAGATCATTGTTGTTTTGCCTAAGTTTAAGCAATCTCACTTCTGTTTTAAGATTATTAATTTTAAACTGGAGGTCTTGGATAGTTGTTTGTCTTACATAATGTTTAAATTTATCAAGGGTTTGAGTTAAATAATATTTATTAATTGGAACAGAAGGTTTACGAGTAGTAGATGAAGATGGCTAACTCAGAATATTTCTAAATTTATTGAGATATTCACTTTTCAGGGTTTCTGGTAATTGATTAATAGTTTCAAAAAGGAGATCATGTTCTTGGCTGATCATGTTTATGGCAGGGGAGGAATTATCAGAAGAGTTAGAAAATTCATTTTCTTGAATTTGGTTGAGATCTTCGGAAGAAGTATTAAATTTTGGGATAGATTATTGGTCTGATTCAGAGTCTAATATGAGTTTATTGATTTGGTTAAGAACTGATTCTTCTAATTGAATAGCCCTAAGTTTTCTGGTAAACCTACAATATTTATAAATATGACCAGGTTTTCCACATTTAAAGCAAACAACTTTTGTTTGTTTTGGGAGATCAATAGGGGGTTTTGTCCTAAATTATTTTTTTATTTTTCTAGGTGGAGTATTATCTTTATATTTTTTATAAGGAGCTTTGGATTTTTTATATTTTTTAGTGGAAGGAGTAAAATGGTGTTTGTATTTATGTTTAGGTTTCTGACAACCAGGAAAGTCGAATTGTTCACAGAAGGATCCTAATTCTTTTTTGGTTGCAGCCTTTTCTTTTGCCAGCTGATATTGGATTTTATCATCTTGACAAATTTTAAGGGTCGTTTTTTGAACATAAGAGATTAATTGGCCATACGTCAAATGTTCATAGGGAATGATGCCATCATTTAAACTTCTAAGTTTTTCTCTAACCTTATCACCAAACGTGGTTGGTAATCCGACTAGGAACTTTTCTTTCCAAAAATGTTGATTTGCATCATCTCTAGTAAACACTCTAGTAAGGAAAGTGTCTCTATATCATCTAAAATCAGACAATGTTCGGCACTTAAGATTTACAAGAAGTTCAGCAGATCTATCTTTCCATAAAGATGGATCGCCAATAAAATGTTTAATTATTGTAAAAATTAAAGTATTAACAGAATCAAGTATAGGTTCGCCATTATTGGTAATTGGTGTACCATTGGATTTAGTTTTAATTGCTGTGAATATTGTTTCTTTATCTCTTGGGGAAATAGAATGATCCCACCATCCTTTTAACTGTCCAGTAAAACCGGCAATTAAAAGATTAGTGATTTCCTCATCAGAATAATTATGCTGAGTTTGATATGCTGTACATACCATACTCATATGTTGGAGGAGATTAAGAATTTGTCTCTCATTTTGACCGTCTATGTTCCATTCATAGATATGGTCAACGTTAAAGGATTTAAGTTGTGGGGGAGTTTCTTTAATTAGCACATCTGGAGGAGTAGCTCGAGGATAATAGGCTTTGGAAGATTTTTTCCAATGTTGATGGTTTATTTGAAAGGAATGTACTGAATTATTAGAGTTTTCAGATTCAGAGCTAGTTTCTCCAATTTGTAGGACAGTTGGTTCCTGATTTGTAGAACCCGAAGATTGGGGTGTTTCAGGAACAGTTGTATTTTTAAGACCAAGTTGTTGTTCAATTTTTTGAATCAACTCAGCCTTTTTGTTCTGAAGACTTGTTTTAATTCTAGAATTAAGATTAAAAGGTTTAAACAGAGGAGGTTGTATTTCAGGCGTTGTTTGGGAAATCAAAAGTGTTTTGTCCTGAAAACTTGAAGTTGAAGGAGTCTGAATTAAGTGATTTCCAATAATTTAAAGATATTGATTTGTATAATTATTTTGTTCTACAAGTTTTTTAACATCTTTTGGATTTAGAGGTTCATCTAAATGTTTAAATTGAAAAGGTGAAGCAAGAATTTGTTGATTTTTATCATCAATCAGATGAGGAATTTGAAAAGATTTTGGAGGAGGTAATTCAGAAGAAGTTATTTCTCCTTTAGAAGTTGTCCAATCTTTTTTAGCAACATTTATGGTTTGCGAATAAGGATAGTTCAAATGATGTGTTTGAGTATAAACTTCAAACCATTCAAAAAATGGAATATTAACCTGAAATTTTTTCAGGAATTTATAAAATTCTTCTTGAATTTGTTTTCGGGATGTTCCTGTAAATTGATTAAAAAATCAATTTCTTTTTAAAGTGTTTTCTGAAGAATAGAATTCTTTTTGAAGAGCGGGTTTATCAATTGTGAATTGTTTTTTAATAGTCTGAACATATTGGGGTTCATCTATTATATCAGATTTTGTGGGTGAAAGATTAGGTTGTAAGTCATCTTCTTTTTGATAGCTTGTTTGAGGAATATTTGGGGTATTATCTATCCCATGGATTGAAATGTTAGTAGGCAAAGGTTCTTGTATTATGGTTTCAGGAGGAAGATGAGCATATATAATAGAAGGATGTGTTTGGTGAGATACCGAAGAACAGAAACTTCTTGGTAACTCAGTATTGACAGACCTAAAATCATCATATCTTGAAGAAATAGATCTCGAAATTTGGCTCATAGAACTCCTAGATCTATCAAAGGATAATCTAACAGTCCCAGTTTGTGTTTGAGAAATGGAACTAATTTGAGGCATGGGTCTAGGTATAGGCTGAACAGCCTTTTCTATAACCCATTCTTTTGGTAGATTAACATCTTTCCACATAATTGTTTGGGGAATTGTTATATTTGTGTTTGTGTGATCCGTAAGGAAGACAATAGTTTGGCCTTCATCTCCCGTCCCTTGGTATCAGAGCCTGAGGGGATAGTAGAGATGTTTTAATTAGATCTGAGTTAGGTTTTATGTCAGTAAAAGTTTTGTTGATCGTTTAATTTAGTTCAAAAGGTCTATACTTGATAGCACGCTGGTGATTTATCATCCTTGTATATGATTCTTCCATATGATGTTTGAGTCCTTCCGGAGATGGTAAGGCGTAAGTCCCGACGGTTAAGGCAGCGATTGATCTCCGCAGTAGGATATCATGTGTGAGAGATCATATACACTTAATATGCGGTGGCTAGAGTTAGATCTGATAAACTATGTTAAAATTTCAACAAAATATTTTAATCCATAAAATCTAACCAATTTTTAATTATTATACCTCTATGACACCTGACAGTGACGATACTAAGCTAAGGGAGACAGTACCTTCCTTTACTCTTTCGAGCTTTTATCTTTTGCCTTTTACCAAATAATCGACAAAACCCAATTTCAAAGATTTTTAGGTTGCTTAAATTACGTTGCTGATTTTATTCCTCAGCTTAGTAATTTTATAAAAACTCTTCATCAACGTCTCCAGAATAATCCTCCTCCATGGACGGATATTCATTCTAATATTGTCAAACAAATCAAACTCCAAGTCAAGGAGCTTCCTTGCCTTAGCCTTCCGAATCCTTCTGCTTTAAAAAGTGTCGAAACTGATGCTTCTGACATTGGTTATGGTGGCATTCTTAAACAAAGGTTAGAAGGAAAAGAAAGTATAATTTCCTTCACTTCTAAACACTGGAATCCTGCTCAGCAGAATTATCCTACAATCAAAAAAAAAAATTTTAGCAATTGTTTTATGCATTACCAAATTTCAATCTGATCTGTTAAATCAAAAATTTCTGGTTCGTATTGATTACAAATCTGCAAAAGATGTTTTGCAAAAAGATGTTAAAAATCTTGCTTCAAAACAGATTTTTGCCAAATGGCAAGCTTTATTAAGTATTTTTGATTTTGATATTGAATTTATAAAAGGATCTTCAAATTCCCTTCCAGACTTTCTGACCCGTGAGTATTTACAGGGAAAATAAACGAGTGACTGTGTGATCTTACCCAATCTCCCAAAATGCCTCGAAAAAAGAAATCAGGTGAAGAAAAAATAAAAGAGCCGGAGCCCTTAATTGGGGCCCAACCTCCAATCTCTTCAACAGAACTCCAAGAGTTGCTGTATCAAATCACAGGACAAGATCCCAGCAAAATCAACCAACAGGGTCCTCGACTCAACAAACTTCTGGGTCACCAGCCCAGGATCCCCAAATTGGGTCTTCAACCCAAACATCTCAAACCGGGTCTTTGGCCCAAAATTCTGATAAAAAGACCCTTCAATCTTACAACCAAAAACTTCCATCCCAAACTTGGAGCCAAACCTTGGCCAAAAAAGATGAAAAATCCCTTGCCCTTGAGGCAATCTCCAAACAAGAATATGATCTTACCAATTTAAAGTATAATCTTCAATTAGCCCAGAAAAAACCTGTGGCTACCCCTTCTAATCAATTAGTAGTTGCATTTTCTCAAGCAATTGCTAATCAAACAAAGAAAATCACAATCCCTTATCTCCAAAAACCTGGCCGATTTCTGACAATCATCCAAATTGAACCAGAATTCTTGGCTCAGACTCCAAATTTGACAGCCCTGAAATTATTTCCCCCTGGAAAACGTTTCATTCCTACTGACCCAAGAAAACCCAGAGAATATTATAAGGTAATATTGATTCATTCTGGCTTTATTTCTTTATCAAGAAAGACGGATCCAACCAATGACTCAATAATAACTCATTCTCAACTTCAAATTTTGAAAGTCCTCACTCCATCCCAATGGGGACCCGATTTACATAAACTCCGTTTTTGGGATATTAATTTTGAACCTAATGGATATACTTACTGGGACTATCAAAAGGTCTGGTATAATATTTTTTGGGATCAAAATAAAGATTACAAATATACTTGGTTTATTTATTTCAAAAAGGATACCAAGTATAATTTCCCTCAATGATTTTTGCTTTAGTGGGATTTCTTTGGACTATTACCAGAGATATTTCCCCCACTGATTCAAAGTGTCTTTGAGATTTTTAAACAAAAATTTAATTTAAGTGTAGAACCTACTGTTCCAGTAGAACTACACTATTTTTCAAAATTATTTGCTGCCTGGATATTTTCCTGACAATATAGATTTTCTCATAATAATCCAAATTCTGTTCTCCTACCACAATTACAAAGAGTTCCATTTGTTAGATGGTGGGACAAATTCAAAACCAACAACATTGACTCAAATGCAGTAGCCCTATGGTTTAAAAAGAACCCAGAATACTTATACTTCTCAGAACAAAGTATTTTCTTAAACCAGAGAGCAATGATACAATCTAAGCTCGCTGCTGTAGAAAACAAAACAGACCTCATCAGACAATTGAATTTCATGATCAAACAGCTGAATGATGAGGAAGCTTCAAGTCAAGCCTCAGGACAAAGTTCGTCTGCAAACTCAGATAAAGAAGATGAATTAGACCTCATTGTTGACTTAAACGAAGATTAGTCAGCATGATGCCAGCTTGACGCCATCAACTATTTATTTTCAAAAAACTGTTGTATTCACTTGACACTATAGTTTTACTCTCTCTGTAAAATTGTTTTACCAAAGTGTCGGCAGGTCAACAGCACTGTAACAAAAGTCAAAATTTCTGTAGAAACAGTAATCTGACCGGAACTGTTGTAATAGTACAAGTTACTATTAGGTTACAGGTCACCTTACTTTTGAAACAGTGGTTTTCGGGTCTTTAAAATCCCAGCCATAACAAGGGATGGGGAGAGCTCAAACCACACTCTAAAAAACCATTCTCTCTCTACCACTACTCTCTAGCATTCTCTCCTTTCCCAAGCCTCTCTTCTATTTCTTCTGCTTTCTCTTGTAAGCTTTTATGTTGTAATAAACTTTATGATTCAGTATTTAATTATGTCTTGCATCTGCATACACTCTTCCTCTTTGAAGAACTGAGTCCTGTTGGACTACCGCGCTCTCAGTTCTTTTCTATTTGTTAATCCCTTAGCATATCTATTTCAGTTATTTATGTTTTAAGCAGTCCGTCTGCTCTTCTACTTTCTAGCTTTTACATTTCTTGTCTCAATCCACCTCCCCGGGGCCTCTCCCGTCCCTTGGTTATATTTTAGTTAAGTCTACAAATATACATAGCATAAAAATAAAGCATTACAATTGATTAGTGTTTATTCAGGATTTTTAAGTGTTTAATCAAATTAAGAAATTCATGACTTATTGTTTACTAAAATTTAACTTATTATGATATTAATGTAAAAATATTAGGAGCATATAATCTATAGAATATTATTTTCTTGCAGGTATAACATGTGGATTTACCCCCAAAGCATTCTTTACCGTATCTGGATCTAGAAAAATTTTAAAATTTTAACACCATTTAAAAAGTGTTGTGAATTTGTGGTATTAAGAAAGTAGAGAGAAAAGAAAGAATGACACAGAAAATTAACATGATTCGGCTAATGTGACCTACGTCCATAGATAGGGAAAACAAATTTTATACTATTGAGACTGAATGATATAAGGTACAAGGTATAGATGTAGAAACTTTTTTTATATATACAAACAATTCCACTCCCAACTCAATTCTATTCGATGTGGGACTTGTCCTCTCTTTTATATATGAGGAATTCCCTTTCCATTTGAGTTATATTCGATGTAGGACTTGGGTTTTGAGATTTGAAGGCATCATCACAATTCTCTACCTTGATTTAAAATCTTCAGATGTCTGATTCGATCATCTCCCTACCATTACGCCTTGTAGGGTCTCATGATGCTCATACTCATACCAAGTCCAAGCTATACCTAAACTTGTCAACAGGTAATGGCTTTGTCAACATGTCTGTTGGATTCTTTGCTGTTGGTATCTTCTTTATGGTCACCACCTTATTTTCTAAGGTATCTCTGATAAAATTCAATCTCACATTTATGTACTTGGACCTTTCATGGTAGATTGGGTTCTTTACTAGGCTCAACGCAGTTTGACTGTCACAATACACCTTAGTCATATAAACCTTCAATCTCAGGCTTCCAATCAAGCCATATAACCACATTGCTTCCTTCACTTCTTCAATCAAGGACATGTATTGTATTTCAATGGTCGACAAAGCAACTGTAGACTGTAAAGTTGCTTTTCAACTAACAGCACATTCATATATGATGAAGATATAACATGTCAACAATCTCTGCCTCATAAGGTCTCCACCATAATCTAAATCTGTATAATCTACCAATTCACCAGCAAATCCATCAGTACCATAAACTAGACAAATATCAATTGTACCTCTCAAGTATCGCATGATCCATTTTACTATTTTTTAGTGAGTCTTCTCTAGATTTCTCATGAACCTACTCACAACATTGACTACATGGGTTAAGTCCGTTCTTGTGTATACCATCACATACATCATACTCCTAACTACACTAGCACAAGGGACCTCACTCATGTAGTCTTTCTCCTCATCTGTGCTCGATAGTGTATTAGCATCCAATCTGAAATGTGCTACTAATGGGATACTCATAGGCTGGACTTGATCTATCTGAAAAGATCGCAACACTTTCTCAATGTATTTCTATTGTGACATATACAATTGGCGTGCTTTTCGATCCTTTCAGATTTTCATACCTAAGATTTTTTTTACTGCACCCAAATCTTTCATCTCAAGTTCATTACTCAGTAACCTTTTTAACTTATTGATTTCAACCTTGTTCTTTACTGCTATCAACATATCATCCACGTACAACAACAAGTAGATTCAAGAATCATCTGACAATTTTTTAGAATACATATAGTTATTGAACATGTTAGGAGTAAATTCTTTAAAAACCATAAAAGTATCAAACATCTTGTATTACTGTCTGGGTGACTGCTTTAAGTCATACAAAGACTTCTTTAATAGGTAAACATACTCTTTTTTTTTTAGGGTCTTGAAACCCCTCAGACTGAGTCATGTAGATGTCCTCTTCTAGATTCCGATGTAAGAACGCCGTTTTCACATCAAGTTGCTCCAACTTTAAATCAAGCGCACTTACTATGACTAGAAGAACCCGAATGGTTTCATACTTTACAACTGGAGAGAATACTTTATGGTAATCTATGTCTTCCTTTTGTGAAAACCCTTTCGCTATAAATCTCGCCTTGAACTTTGCCGGTTTAATTTCAAGAATTCCTTCCTTCTTCTTGTACAGCTACTTGCATCTTACAGATTTTACACTATTTGGTAGAGATACCAGCTCCCAAGTTTCATTTTTTGATAGGGACTGCATTTTCTCATTCATAGCTAGTAACTAGTCAGTTGCCTCCTTACTTTGGACCGTCTCCTTGTAGGACTGCAGAATTGCGGCTCCTCAGCATCAATGCAACAGGGTTAGTATTAACGAAATTCACATAGTTTACATACTTGACATGTTTCTTATTTTCTCTTCTTCCTCTCCTTGTTGCTATACTCTGCTACTCTTCCTGCAAATCTTTAAGTTGGTTTACAAAGCTCTTGTTTGTCCTTGAAATCTCTACTTAAAACTCCACCTTTTGATTAACACCCAGATTTTTTCCTACAAGATCATTAAGTTCTTCCTTCTGGTTGAACATAGCAGATTTATCAAACATCACATCTTTACTAATAATGAATTTCAGGGCCCTATCATATTCTGTACACCACAGTCTATACATTTTCACACCAGTTGCATACCTTAAAAATATGCATTTCATTACCCTTGTTTTCAATTTTCCATCATTCACATGAGCGTATGTCGGACACTCAAATATCTTCAAACCATAATAGTCCGAAGGTATACCGCTCATGTTGAGTTTTCAAATCAATTGCAGTTGATAGAGATTTATTCATTAAATAGGTTGTAGTATTAACTACTTCAGCCCAAAATTGCTTATGAAGATTAGCACTCAGTTGCAAACATTTTGCGCGCTGCAAAAATATTTGGTTCATTCGCTCTGTTACACCATTTTATTATGATGTGTACCGTACAGTGTGGTGTCTCACTATATCTTCTTTCTTATAGAATTCATTAAAGGGTGTATTACAGAATTTCAACCCGTTATTAGTTCTAAATGTCTTGACTTGCTTCCCAATACGCTTCTCAAAGTCTTCCACTTCTTGAACTTTTCAAATACTTCATCCTTCATCTGCAAAAAATACACTCATACTTTTTTGGAGTAGTCATCAATAAATATCACAAAGTATTTGCACCCTCTATGAGACTCAATTGGAGGACCCAACAAGTCTAAATGTATATATTCAAAGATATTAGTGGAGGTATGCTTTCCCGATCTAAATTTGACTCTGCGTTGCTTACCCTTAACATAAGTTTTACAGAATTTCAACTTTTCAGTTTTCACGCCTTCCACCAACTCCTACTTTCGCAACACTGCTAGTCTTTTCTCGCTCATGTATCCCAATCATCAATGCTATAACTCTATTTGATCATTGTTCTTCTCCAAAAAATTAGAAACTGTCACAGTGTTCATTACCGAGTTTTCAATGAGAATATAGATCCCATGTTAAAGTCTATCTTTCATCACTACCAAAACACCTCTAGAAACCTTAACATGTCCACCATCGCCTGAAAAATTGTATCCTTACTTGTCCAAGACACCCAAAGAAATCAAATTTTTTTGTAGCCCAAGAACATACCATACATCAAATGTTCTAACCATACCATTAGACATTTTTATCTGTACTAACCTATTGTTTTCAATACTAAGCTTCTGATCATCTCCCAACTTCACACTGCATTTCCACTCCTTAAAATAAATAAACAGTTCCTTTGTGAAAGTCATGTGATAAGAAGTTTCAGTATCCATGATTTAGGTATTTACAAAATTTAAGGTACCAACTGTCAGAACATCTCCACCATCACTCTCATCTGAACTGTCCTAAATCATTGAGGCACTTGCCTTACAATTTGATTTCTTCTGATTGTTTTCCTTTTTTCATTATGGATAATCTTTTTTGAAATGCCCATTTTTCTTACACTTAAAGCACCATAGTTGCTCCTTGGACCTTGACTTCGAACGAGACTTACTTCGATTACCTTTATCCTTCTCCTTACTCCTGCCTTTATTCACTACCAAACCCATATCTGATACTTCTTCACCGGACTCAGACACCCTCCTCTTCAATTTCTTTTATTATAAAGTATCTTTTACATCACCAACCAAGATAGTGTCTTTTCCATAAAGCATCGTGTCAACAAAGTTTTCATATGAATTAGGCAACGAGCATAAAAGAATTATTGCTTGGTCATCTTCTTCAATTTTAACCCCGACATTAAAATTGTCAATATGATCTCTTACCGGTGTACTTTCTGACATTCTGATGGTATATAACCGCTGCTTCTGATATAATCAATTCGTTACGGATTCCTTTTGGTACTTGCTTTCTAATGTCTTCCATAACGAAATCGTAGAAGTCTTGTTTATAACCTTCCTTAAAATATCATCTGTCAAACTCAATAAAATGCTGTTATGAGCCTTCGCCAAAATTTTCACTCTTTCCTCCGCCTTTAAACTCTTGGGTACCTTTCCCTCTTCATTTATCACCGCCGTGCACCCTTGCTGAATCAGAATTGCCTGCATCTTCACTTTCCATAATGTAAAATCATTCGACCTATTGAATTTTTCAATATCGAATTTGCTGAATCAGAATTGCCTGCATCTTCACCTTCCATAATGTAAAATCATTCGACCCATTAAATTTCTCAATATCGAATTTATGAGACATCATCTTCTTTTAGCAAAAAAAAAAAAAAATTAAGCCAAAAGCCTAACCAAGTATCCTGGATCTGAACCAAAGACCCTAGCTAAGGAACCAGGCTCTGATACCAATTGTTATGAATTGGCGGTATTAACAAAAGTAGAGAAAAAAGAAAGAATGACACAAAAAATTAACGTGGTTCGACTAATGTGACCTACGTCTACGGGCAGAGAGAAAAAATTTTTATACTATTGAGATTGAATGATACAAGGTACAAGGTAGAGATGTAGAAACCCTCTTTATATATATAAATAATCTCACTCCCAACTCAATTCTACTTGATGTGGGACTTGTTCTCTTTTTTATATATGAGGAATTCCCTTCCCATCTAAGTTCTATCCGATGTGGACTTGGATTTTGAGATTTGAAGGCATCATCACAAAAAGAATAGCAAGTTATTAAAATATCTTTTCTCATTAATTAAACTAACCTCCGCAAACATTTTTTAAAAAAAGTGAAAACTTATGATAAACACACACATATATAATGTCTCGTTCGGTATAAATATAAAAATAAAAGGGGAATCAACATATATTTATAACGTTTCATTTGGTACATGAAATTTGTAAGTATCAAAATAAAAAGAGAATAAATATATAAATAGAATAAAATGATTATATTCAATATAATATAGGAAATAAAAATAAAAATATCATTTTATTTGTATATTTAGTTGAATAAAAATAAATCAAAAATAGAAAAAATGATAAGAAAGTAATTCTCATATTCTCACTTAAAATAGTGTTGAAATAAATAATAATAATAACAAAGGCATAATAATCTTTATATAAATTAAGTATAATAATTATTTTTAATTTGCATATTTATGAAATAAAAATAGTTTTTTTATCAAATTTTATAAAATACATATTAAATAAAATTATTCAATAAAATTTTTATTCTGTTTCTTTTATATCCTTCTATCAAGTCCATTCTCTGCTTTTTAACGGAGGGATGGTGTGGATCCCACTGATGGAATACTCTGCACCCCTCTCTTTCTTCCATCTCTCACCTCCTCCTTCCTCTATTGTTATTATTATACCCATCACCTTCATTGTGAGGATTAAGGCATAAACCCTTCATTCTACATTTCTTCTCTCTCCCAAAACGATTCGTTTTCTTTCATACATACTCCATGAACAATCTCCGCCTCTTTTTCTTCTTCTTCCTTTTTCCTCAATTCTCTCTTTCACTCTCCTCCGACAGCCTCGCGCTTCTTTCTCTTAAATCCACCTTTGATCAACCTGCTGGAGCCTCGGCTTTCTCCAACTGAAACGACGGTGACTGCATTCTTTGCTAATGGTTCGGCATTTCCTACATGAACATCTCTAGACTCCTGGAGCCTCGCGTTGTCGGGATCACGGTTGGCAAAAAGCAAGTATGCATTGTTTCATCTCAACGCGATTTTCGGATGTCCAAAACCATGGTGCATTATGCATAATGCGGATCCAAACAACTTCTACACAGGTTTTTTCTGTGCAAACCAAGGTTTGGGCCGAAATGCGGGTGAATTAACGCTATTCCAAACGCATCCTTATGCACCAACCATTACAAGCTTTCCATGAGACTTAAAGGGACCAATCAAAGGCAGTAGAGGATGCAGCGCGGAAACTGTCATCTCAAGTGCCCATAGCAGCCTAAATGGATAGACATGAACAACTTTGAAATTTTGTGCTTTGCTTCCTACCTGTGTCACTACAACATTCTCGTGCTAGTAAATGTTTTTTCTAATAATTAAAATTCTTATTCTCACAAATAAAATTTTTAGGGTGTAAGTTAAATTTTTTGTCTATTAAGTTATTTTTTTTTCTCATATCTAAAATTTTGATCATTACAATAAAATTTTTTATTTCTTTACAAAATTTCTTTTTAAATTAAATTCCACCCAAACTTGATCAATCTGTTGAAAAATGGGTTAGATGGATTGAAGGGTTGAAAAAGGCTAGAAATGAGAGATGAGATGCAGTCAGCCCTTCAAATGGAGACAATCTGTTTCCAAAGAACAGCGTTCAACAGGACTGGCTGGGGCTGGAATTTTTTATGCCACATCGAAACAGCATCGAGAAATCCCAAACAAAAATGGAATGGGCTTAGGCTGACGTATTCGGCGAGCTAATGAAGTGAGCAGGTGGGAGTGAGATCATGAATCAGGCCTACTTGTTCAATCAAATGTGTGTTTTCCAATTTTCTTGCAAACAAGTTCCTAGCAGCCACGCGGGGAGTATTGTGGAGAAATCATTTTCCGGCCATCTAATTGAAAAGTAGTGCAGCCAAAGTCATACGAGAAGAAGACGACACAAAAACTGGTGGCTGGTAAAGAAGCCCCACTGTCATTGTTAGCCCCGCTTTTTCTTTTTACACTTTTCCTAGAAGGTTAAAGCTGAAAGGATGTAATTCCTTGAACAGGAATTCTCTGTTGCATGTTCCTCAAGAAGAATAATAGATCTGAACTGTCCATAGATTTAGAGTGTTCACATTTCAAATTTTTTCAACTTTTTATTTTCTTTTCCAATTTAACTCTCTATTTTCTTATTTTAATTTTTTTCTATTTTAAAAGAAGCAAAACAAATGATGAAAATAATCCTTTAACCTTTATCAAATAGACACAGTTTGTTTGAAAGAAGTTAGAATACTGTGTCTACAGATAAGTTAAAAGATTATTTTTATCTTGTGTTCTACTTCTTTTAAAATAAAAATATATATATCAAAATGAAAAAATAAATGGTTGGATTGAATAAAAAAAAATTGAAATGTGAACCATCCATTTCTGCCACTCCTCTTGAGCAATGCGTTGTGCTACTTTAGGGAAGGATCCATATTTGTATTTCCTACCCTTGGATTGGAGTGATCAAGAGACAATGACTCTGAGCGTAACTAGGGCTTTGGGGGTTTTGTTTGTGATGATCTTGTGCGTATGGCAAGTATTGTTTTCTGGTCAATGCATGACGATCGGCGAGTCCTTTTTTCTTTTTTTGTTTTCTCAAAATTGGCAAGTCTTGTATGTATCATATCCAGCCCCATTAAATTAATTTCAATAGGCTCTTTTAAGTATTGGTAAAAGAAGAAAGAGTGCATATTAATATACAGCAGCACCAATTGTTGCTCGCCGGTCTTGGGGTAACTTGTTCGGGCCTTTCTGGTATAATCTGTTCAGATTAATTAGTGGCAGCAAATTTCATGTTATAGGTGAGGAAATCTAATATTGTTATTATAGTTATTGTAATCCTGGAGAACCATTGTCTTGGATCAGTTTAATTTATTGTGAGTGTGAACACAGATTTTCTTTAATTGTTCCTTTACAGACCTAAGGTATAATTGATTAAGGTAAAATTTTGTGAATACTTCCATCTCTTTTTAATACCTGGCTAAATATGCATTGATTGAGCCAATGGACTGGTATATACTAGTCTGAGTTTATTAAAGTGAATTTGTTGTTGTTGGATTTCATTCTTATCCTTTTCATTAATTTTAGCTCTCAAGTTGTGTATCTTTTATTTAATAAAATAATTTTTTTTCAGCTACGTAAATAATTAATTTTTTTCCCTATTTATGTAAAAATGAAGAGTAATTGATAGAAAAAGAAGGGGGGGGGGGGGGGGGGAGGATAGAATAAATTGAATGGAAGGGAATAAGCGTTGAATGATAATTTGCTTTCTGATTGTTTAGATGTTTATAATAAGTCTCCGAATAATAACATAGATGGTTGCATGAAATGTCTTATAGTATTAAGTTTTATAGATCTAAATATTCTATTAAAATGATTATATTTAACTTTTAGATTTTATATTATAGTTCAGGAAAAAAAATCCCAACATTAAAGTAATGAATTATTATTATTTATTCTGAAACACTTCAAAAACCCCAATAGACATAAAATTTCAATGGAAATATTTCATACCATATATATTGCAATTTTGTTTAATTAAGATTAGACTTAAGTACAGTGTTTTATATTTTTATTATGAGATTCTCTAATAAAATTATAACATGTAAAATAACTTTTAAATAATTTAATCATGTGATATTAAGTTATAAGAATTATATATTTATTAGCAAAAAGTATACATTTATTATATTATTATTGAAAAATTATATATTTATCATATTTTAATTAAAATACATAATAACAAAAATATTCTTAATTGATAAAGTTTATTTTTGAGAAAATTAGATTAAATGAGCAGTTGCTTAGGTGCTTGGATCATCCTATTTTGTTAATTATAGTTGTCTAATTAGCAGAGAAATTTTTCTCATTGCTTTGGTTTTGCTAGCCGAGAAATCACAAGAATGTTCTTCTTCAGTTTTTCTAGCTTGGTGAATTCAGAGCAAGGAACCCTAGTCCTCAACTACAGCCTCGTATTGGATTCATGACTGTCATCAAATACGTCTAACACAGCATCACCCCTGTCACCTATAAAGAGCACGTCATCCTCCACTGGGCATACCTCCTCATTCGCTTCTGCTTAATTTCTCATACTCTTCGAAATTCCTCTGTATAATCAGTTATATAGAAAAGATTCAAATGGCTGTCCAACCAGAGTTGGAGCATCCCAGGAAGGCCGTCGGATGGGCAGCTAGAGATCCATCTGATGTTCTTTCCCCTTTCAATTTCTCCAGAAGGTTCTCCATCCCTGCATTTTTCTGTTTGATTATTAAAAGATTTTCAAGATCTTCCATCTTCTCTAGTTCACTAATTAATGCCTTGTTCATGTAAATGATTCCATGTCTGGGATTGTTGCACAATAAATATAAACTACAATATTGCTAATGATAAAATGTTAATTACTGATTTATTTCACTTAGCTTCATTCAATGATTCATTAATTTTTCAGGGAGACGGGAGAGAAAGATGTGTCATTCAAAGTGTTATATTGTGGGATATGCCACTCCGACCTCCACATGATGAAGAACGAACTCGGAATGCCCACTTATCCACTTGTCCCTGGGTACCCTTTCTTCTACTTAATCTCTAACAAACCTTTATTCATAAATTGTATACTGTGTAGTGACAGAGGTAAAAAAATACAGTCATGAGATAGTTGGTGTAGTGACAGAGGTGGGAAGCAAGGTAGAAAAGTTTAAAGTTGGAGACAGGGTTGGTGTGGGAGGCATGGTTGGATCCTGCCTCTCATGCCAAGACTGTTCCAACCACCTTGAGAATCACTGCCCAAAGATGATCTTCGCATACTGTGGCAAGTACGTTGATGGCACCGCCACCTACGGAGGCTTCTCTGACTTGATGGTTGTGGAAGAGCACTTTGTGTTCCACATTCCAGATGCTTTACCTCTTGATTCTGCAGCTCCTCTGCTTTGTGCTGGGATCACAGTTTATAGCCCTCTCAGATATTTTGGTCTTGACAAGCCTAATCTTCATGTGGGTGTGGTTGGTCTTGGTGGGCTTGGCCATATGGCTGTCAAATTTGCAAAGGCTTTTGGGGCTAAGGTCACTGTAATCAGTACGTCTCCTAACAAAAAGAAGGAAGCCATTGAACGTCTAGGAGCTGACTCCTTTTTGATCAGCCATGAGCAAGATCAGATGCAGGTGCCCATTAGAAATCTGCATATTACATAGTATATATTGTTCTGAGAATTATTCTTATTAATGTTATGTTCATCTGCTTCTATGTAGGCTGCAATGGGCACTCTGGATGGTATTATTGACACAGTTTCAGTAGTGCATCCTCTCTTGCCTTTGATAGGTCTGTTGAAGACTCGTTGCAAACTGGTATTGGTTGGTGCACCAGAGAAGCCTCTGGAGCTTCCAATCCTCCCTTTGCTTATGGGTAAGGATAAGAAAATATTACTTGGCTTATGGTTTTAGCAAAGAGCTTTTTGGAGCTCAGAATGATGCTTTGCTGTAAATTAAGTGCACTAGTGTAACATCATTTGAAAAGTTTCATAGAGATTTAAGCTTATAGGAATTTCGTACTATTTGGCAGGGGGGAAGACAGTGGCTGGGAGCGTCGCTGGAGGGGTGAAGGAGACACAAGAAATGCTTGAATTTGCCGCTAAGCACAATATAAAAGCAGACAGAGGTTATTCCTATGAATTATGTGAACACAGCAATGGAGCGTCTCCTCAAAGCAGATGTCAAATACCGATTTGTCATTGATATTGGAAACACATTGAAGCCAAGCTCTTAGTTTTTGCATGATTTGGATTTCAGACAATAAATGCTGGGCAAGAGGATACTACTCCAAGTTTATTGTTTTCGCATCGTTGTTTCTTATTGTCTATCAAGTTTGTGGATTTTATGAGTTACTTTCCTTCTAGGATGGGTAACATTTTAGTGGTCGCACGTATGTTAAATTAATTAAATGAATGTGGATGGGCCATGTAATCTGGGGCAAAAATTCCCTCGTTGTCAAAGCATAAATATATATATATATATATATATATATTGTATTTGAGAAAAATGAGAAACTCTTAGTGCATGAGCAAAATTTAGCAAGATTGGTGTTTCTATTATGAGGTGGAAGAAAACAAATGAAAGACTGCTTCTGATTAATAGAATACTTGGATATTGATCGATATGATTTAAATTGCTATTGGTGAAACTTGAAAGTGCTTCAAAATTTAATGATTGTTCAATGTGAGACATTTCAGTTTAAAAAATTAGTGGCCGCTATTTACTCTTATTAACTTTTACTCTAGTGATTCCTTAATCTCTTTGAACACTAACTAATCTTTTTTCAAATTACTTATTCTTAAATTGTCCTTCCGGGGTCATTCGATTAAGTGAGAGTGTAATAACTTGGATTCACATGAATATATATATATATGTATGTATGTAAAAGAAAAGAAAATTACATCTTATTCAAGAAAGAAATTGAAATTCTAATTAAAAAAGGTTACAAATAAATTTACTAATGCCTTCTAGCCTCCTATTCTATTATTTACATGCTAACTGACATGCCATTGCTGCTCTAACCTAACAAAATAGAAAAACTAACAAGATACCTACTTTAGCCCACGTGTATCTTTCTTCTGACTTTTTTTTTTTTTAAATGACCAGTTTGATTTCCTTCTCTTTCCTTCCCCTCACGGTGCACCCGTAATATTTCTTTCCCTCTAAACATGTTCCTATCACCCTACTTATTGGTTCGTTAATATTAATGTTTGAATAGGTTGTTTATCATAATGTTAAATGACTAGATTTATAAAATTGTTCTTATTTTCTTAAGCCCCAAAAATAATATGATGTCCATAGGCCAGTAGCCCACAACATATGAACAGATGCTGAAGTGCTTTAGCCCATCATATTGTAGCTTCGTTCGGTTTGCAGTTTGCCCTAACGGCTATAGTACGAGCCCGTCTATACCCAACCCAAAATAATTATGACCAGCGAGCCACTTAATTTTCCAAATAAATTATTAATTTAGTATCTAAAAATTTATTATTTATTATTTTTTTAAGTAAAGTTTCTTAATTTGATTTTTGAACAATAATCTCCTTTCAATCTGAATTTTTAAAAATAATCTTTCTCAATTTTGTTCTCCAAACATTTTTTTCAAACCAAAATAATTATTTTAAGTAGTATTTGTGACTCCTTAGTACATTAAAATCTAATTTTGATATTTTTCTTAAGGTTGAAGACACAGTCAAATCTATATTATTAGTTAACAGTTTTACTTTTGCCTAATAAGAGAAACATTTTATTTGAAAATATATTTGAGGAATTTAATTGAAATATTTTAAAAGACTAAATTAAGATGAGAGTAGCTTTTCAAGTATTGAATTAAAATATTTTATCTTTCAATAATTAAACCAAAAAAATAATTTTAAATAACTAAGTTATTAATTTATTCTAATATTGTTGTCTATTTGTTGATTACATAAATTATGAAAAAGAAAGAGATATAAATCTAACTTAATCTAAAAAAATTAAAGACCTATTTGGTTTATAATGTAGTTTATGATATTTTTTTTGGGTAATATTTATTATATCCTTACAATTATTACTTAATAGTATTTGTTATTTTTTATTACTTTTTCAAAAATAAAAACATGAGTATTGTTTCTTATCTCCTTTACTTTTTTTTTTTTTAACATAACATTCATCTAACTAAATGGTTCTTTCAATATATAGTTATTTAAAAATAAAAATAAAAGCTGACTGAATATTTAAAATTAGTGGCTTGGCATGTATTAAAGCATATCTAATTTTTTTGATTTATTTTTAAATAAAAATAATTTTTCTTATCTTAAAAGAATAAATAATTTAGTCTTTTTTCAAATGAAATAGTAAAATATTAAATATATAACTTTTAACTCTCCTATTATATCAATAATTATACACACACACACTAATATATATAAAATTTTGAGACAATGATTAAAAGACTGAAAAACTATATATACTAATATAGATAATTATGTAAGTATGTAAATAGGAATGCTAACTTCCACGATAATTTAGCAATCCTTACGTAGAGTTTTTATTCATAAGTTTTCATCTTTTTTTAAGAATAAATGTAAAAACATTTAGATCATTTTATTATAACTTTGTATTTATCGTAATGTTGACAAATAACTTAAATGTTCTTAAATGAGAAAAGTCGTTGTAAAATCTGATTTATATATTTTATTATATTTTAATTAAAAAATAACTACATTTTATTGAAACAATTTACATGTGGGCTTGATTAATCTCTAGATAATTAATTTGGAGATTTTTTTTTTCCTGTTTTTTAAATGGGAGGGGAATGGGGGTTGTTCGTATAAATAATGATTGTTTTATTCTCCCACGGTTGTGGAGAATCGTAAAATAGAAGTATTGGCTTAGAAGAATGTATGCTTTCAATTTTGTCTTTTAATATTTTAATTTATTTTGATTAAAATAAATTACTATAATAAAAATTTAAAAGGTTTGATAATGACTACTAATTTATTTAAAATTAGACTGAAATATAAAATAATTTTTATTATTAGAGGAGACTTGTCTATATTTTAAAAATAATCAAGATGTATAGTTTACTTTTAAGATTAAGATGAAAAATAAAAGAAAAAAATTTTATTTCTACTTGTTTCTATTTTATTATAATGTTAAATGATTATATTTATAGAATGAATAAATTTAAATACTGTAACACATTTTTTTATTATCAAATTTTCTAATCAAAATATAATAAATATATAATTTTTTAATAAAAATATTAATAAATGTATGGTTTAATTAAATAATTATATAATTATCTATAAAAATTATAGTATTGTTATGTTTCGATTTAAAAATTCTAATAACAAAGTTATTAATAAAATGTATATAAGTTTTTTTTTTATAAAATTACTTCAATTTTCTTAAGCCCATAAACAGAAAACGCTATCCATGGGCGGCCCACTACTCCACATCACATGAAAAATCGTAGAGGGTCGGTTTTCAATTGGGTTATAGTGTAGGGCCTGGCGCTGCGCAACCCACAATAATCGTTCATACAAAGAATTTGAAAATTATAACCACGCAGCAACTTTTCTTTTGTCGGTTACAAAAGAGGCCTATATGACTAGGAAAATTGGAAAAGAGGATTGGGTATGAATTCACCCCAACTTCACAAAATTAAGCTTGTAGTTTATAATTTTAAATATTGCTGCTGAATTATTTAAAATAAATATGTATTTATATACTTTTTTGTGTGAAATACTCTAATCTCTTATATTTTACACAAATCTCTCCCTCTTTCTCTCTCTTGCACAAACCTCTCTTTCTATATTTTAAAATGAACTACAAATAGCATTAAAAAAAAAAGGTGCCTTAGTGACAATGTCTTAGCCATGATTATATTAACCGTGTTTAAGACATGTCATATATAATCATGGTTATTATAACTATGGTTAGAACAATGTCTAACTACAATTAGGGTCCAACTATGATTAGAACTAATTATGTTTTAACCAAGGTTATGCACAAATTGTGGTTGAGGCAAGTCACAGTTAAACTATGGTTTTGCCACAGATTTACTAATTGTTAGTTTTAATTGAGGTTAAAATCTTTATAACCAACGATTTGATTAAAAATGTTGTAATCATTACTAAATCATTTAGTCATGATTAAAACCGTTGTTAAATCTACTAAAAAGCTATAACTAAAACTATAGTTTTTGTACTATAATTTAATAAATTTTAACATAATTGTCAAAATTCAATGGTTAACTTTTTTTATATATTCATAAACTCCAAAATATTCCTAAATGAGATCTCTTCTATTTTAAAACCTACTATAACTTTTTTTTAAAAAGTATACATATATCTCTGTTTTAAACAAATAATAATATAATAATTTTACCTGGATTAACATACCATCACAAAATTTATAAATTGCATTTAAAATTTATTGACCTTAAAAGAGATAAATTTAAAACTAACATATTAGTTATGTTAATGCAGATAAAAGTATTATGCTTGTAGAATATTAATGTAATTAATTTTATTATCATTTCTTGAAATAGAGACTTTTATTTTTAAAAATAATAGAAAATTTATTGTAAATTATGAAATAGAGTTAACTATTGACTATTAACAATCATGCTAAAACTTTTGAAATTGGAATTATGTATAGTTTATTTTGAAAATTAAAAAAAGTGTGTTTAATGTTTAAATATAAAAGATAAATCAGTTAAGATTATATATGAAAATAGAAAAATGCTAGAGTATTTTGTTTATTTATTATTATTTTTCTTTAATGTGGGCAGGGATGTGTTCGAATGAAAAATGGTTATTTACCTCTCCCACTGTTATGATTTGCGAAGAAACATAAAATTACAAGGAGGAGCCAGCTTTTCGCAGAAACCAAGAATTAGATTTCGATGAACTAAAGTTAGAAAAGTCATGGATTTTCTCGTAATAATGGAGTTGAGAGAGCAGGGCAGCTACGTAGGTAAGGGATTGTTAATAAAGTGAGAGCAGAAGGAAGAGTAGGGGACAGAGGCGCAGAACAGAAAGCACGCTTGTCATCCGTACTCTTGCACAAACTGATTCTCATTCAATGCAAACTCAGCCTCCTTCACCTTCACCTTCACCTTCACCTTCTTCCTCACCACGATCACCATCCATTCACATTTGAGATTGCTGGATCATCTTCTGTACCACTCCCACTTGGACATAGCAGAACTAGCAGTAGCCACCCAGACCCACAGCATCAATAAAAAGTACATGCCGATAGTTTTCTAAAAATCTTCCTATTCTTTTTTGATTATTATGCTTTTTATTTTCATTACAATCAGTCAATCTCACGTGAAAGCGATTGTTCATTTGACGCACCTTAATTGTTGGATATGGCCTAGAAAGTTGTATGCTTTGTATTTTGTCTTTTAACATTTTGATTTATTTCGATTATAATAAATGACTGGAATAAAAATTTAAAAGGATTGAAAATGGCTCGTAATTTATTTACTTCTCCCTGCAAATATTTGTACCTTTATCGTAGTAAAGTTAAATGGAAGTGGGGCTTCTGTCCTTCTTCTGTCTTTGGATTGCTTACACTGTCGCCTTATACATGCCTCATTGCTTGTTCTTTTTCTATGTCTAAACCCTAACCATGTCAACTCAGCTAAGAGGCCTGTCTATTCTGTGTGTCTTTCTTTACCTTTTCCAATTTCTTAATCTTTCAATCAATACGATTTAAAATCTAGAAGAGAAAAAAAAAAAAAACTGTAAGAAGAATCACTATTCAATACATTTATTCTTATTTTGGGGCATTTTTATTTTAGCTGAATTTTTATAGACTTATCAATTAGTGTTTATTAACATATATGTTATTTAAATGTTTTTTATCATATTCAAATTTTAATTTTCTTTTATTAATTCCTAATCGTGAATGAGTGAGGTATAAAAATGATGTGAGATATGAGTTTAAATAAATCAATCTATCACAACCATCAAATTTAAACATACATGTAATATAAAGTAGTTTAGCCTTTGGATAAATTTGATCTCAGAGAATTTGAAAATGAGAATTTAAGTTAACTTTTCTAATACCAAATAATTTATATGTAATTATAAATTATCAGCAAAAGAATTTTATAACCTACTTAAAAACCTTGGGTGACACTTTCTTTGAACTTCAACGTGAACAGGTCTTGATACATATAAGTTTGTTTTTCCACTACCTCCTTCCTTCACATCTCATTTGGTAGTATGAGGTAGAGAGACAAGGAGAAGAAATCTTTTTTTTTTTCTTCTTAATATCCTATTTAGCAACTAGATTTTATCCTAATGTCAGAAAGAAAGAAAGAATTCATTTTTTTCATATAACTATAGGAATTGAGAATAATTATTATACTTAATTTATACAAAGTTTATTATATCTTGGTTATTATTATTTTTATTACTTTTTTTAAATAAAGGTATGAGGGTTATTTTTATTTTTTATTTCAATATTTTTTATACAATTAAATATACAAATAGAATAATATTATCATTTTATATTATAATAAATATAATTATTTTATTTTATTCATATCTTTATTCTTTTTTTTATATTTTTATACTTGACAATTTTATATACCAAATAAAGTCTAAGCTTCCACTGGATCAGTCTCTTACTAAAAAGGAAAAAAAGAAGAAAAAGAAAAACAATAACCCATTTTCGTTTTCAAACAGAAAACCACCCCCCTTTGGTTTTATTAAAATCACAAAATTACTTATTGTCAACTTTTTTTCATGCTTTTTGAAAACACTCTCATTGGACAAATCTAAAGACATCTCCAACCGTAATTGAAAAAAAAAAAAAAAGAAACAATCCGTCTTCTGGGTACAATGCATATAATAAATTATTATGAAAGTTGAAGAAGAAGTAGAAGTTGATAAAAGTGGTTAGAGAAGGGGGATGAGGGAGAGGATAGCTCGTGAGATGTAACGTTCGAGGACACCTTGTTGTTATGTAATGCATGAGGCGAGGGGTATTGTTTCTTATGGTTTGGTCTCACGGGAATCCAGCCACCCCTCTCACGTGTTCCTCCCTCTCTCTCTCGGCTGGAACTGTCTGTTTTCACCCTATAACTTGCACTTACGGTGTTCCACGTTTCTTCATAATCATACAACAAGCTTAGTTTGTCGGTGGTGGTTCCATGCCTACCTTGCTATATGTCCGGTAGAATATTAGATATATGCAAGAAACTCTTTTTTTTTTGGGCTGGTAATTAAGCATTCTATGATCGATGAAAATCTTAATCAGTGAAGTTTAAAACTTTACTACTAACGTTGATCAATTTTTCCTTCTTCCTCTTCTGGGTATAGGCCGAAATTAAGCAGAGACCTCTCCAGTACTGTCCACAGTTCTCTTTCTCTCTGCTGTATATAGCTTGGCAGCTGTTCATGCATCGTGATCTCAAAGTAACTATCTTTTTCTTTTACACGTTATACTATATCTCCTGGTTCCCAGAAAGGTTTTCTATCAACTAAAGCTACAAGAAGACAAACAACTCAACGCTTGATCATGACCGTTAAAGTCCTGTTATGGATTTATGGGTAGGGTATCTTTGCAGTTATAAGGTTTATTTTTTCCCCTCTACTGTACTTATTCCTTCTCTCTCTCTCTCTCTCTCTCTCTCTTTTGGCCATAACTTCCTTCTACATGTCAGACTCAAATATATAGAATAAGAAGAAATAAAGGTTTCTTTCCCTCCTTTTTTTTGGTTGGGGGGAAGAAAAGTGTTTGCTTTGGTCTATTCTTTTTGTACAACTAAAGCTTCAGCTTTAGTATTTGTATGATTGCCCACTTAAGAACATAACCTGCGTCTATGAGTTTAAACCTTTAAATGTTTAATAGATCACCTTCCACTTGTAGCTGAGCAAAACTTTTAGAAGGACTCGTACTCTTCTATCAAACTTTAGTTCAATTGAGTGACAAAGCAAAGGGTAGTGGCACGCCCCATACTATTATCATATTATGTAGCGGTGCCCAAAGAGACCACACCACCAGTTCATTGCAATTAACGAAAGTTAATGATGAGAGACAAGCCAGATTAGAGGGATAGGGAATGCCACGCGTGTAAACTTTTATTTGGGCTCTTCAAAGTTCAAAGTAAAGTGGGCTTAATCTTTTAGTTCAACAGGGACGTTTCAAAGAAAAAATATAGACATGATGGTTAAAACAAAAGAGAAAGAGAAATATACAAATCAAATAATAGACAAACTGTTGGGCGTGACAGACCAGACTACCCAGTGCTGCTGTTCACTGCTACCACCCTCTCTCTTCCATGGCTCCTATCATTTGTTGATCTGCTTCCACTTGTAGCCTTTATTCTATTGCTACTACATATTACTGTAGCCCTTGTACTGCCTAATCAAAATGTAATTTTTCAAGCCTTGGTAGAGTACTCTCGTAGTCATATTTACGCATTGGTTGCTTCCTTCTTCATCGTTCACCGACTATGACCCAGAAGAGAAGCGAATATTATATCTTTTGAAGTTAAGAAATTAACTGCTTATTGGTAATTAATTAGTAATTCCAAAGAACTGAATGCAACAATGTTTTTTTAAGGCAGATGCTTTAATTTTTTTGAATTAACATATTTATGACATAAAAGAAAAGCTCTGCATGTATGACGAAAAAGTTTGTTAAAGATGTCTGAGCTGAGAAAGGAAAGTTATGTTACTAATTACGTCAACCAAAATTGCTAGTATATATATTTTCACTTTGCAGTAGATGATGACGAGATTTAAATTGTAATTGTCATTCATCAAACTCCAATACATTTCCCATCATTATCAACTACATTTAAAGGAGTTTCTGTGTCTAATAGTTTTTGTTTGTAGACTTGTAGTAGTGGGGGTAGTGAATCTCCCTCTACTGTCTTAACAGTTTTGGATCATTTACTTTTCTTCTGTGTCCTCTCTCTCTCTCTCTAGTATATATAATACCGAGTCCTTTTTCTAGTGAGATCTGCGCCTCCTCTCTCTCTCTCTCTCTCTCTCTCTGCCCTTCTCTCTCTGCGTCTCTCGATATCACTATTGTACACTTATGTGTACATATAGCTATCTTTATTCCCTTAGATCTGAAAAAGTTCACTAATTTCCAATCACCCTCTTTGATGAAGATCACAGGCACCCATCAAAAGACTCTCCCTTCCCACTTCTCTCTTCCTTCACCATGCATGAACTCATTCAATTGATCAGATAATTAAGCATGTTTGCCTCTGCAAAAGGAAACTGAAAAACTAAATCTTTTCTCAACTCACAAGACTCCTCCCTTCACCTCTTTTTCCTCCTGATGATGTCAGCTCCGCCGACGACGAAAGACGAGAACCAGGGCTCCGGCGGCAGGAAAAGCACGTCGGCGGCGAGGCAGGTAGAGCAAGGGCTAAAGTGCCCAAGATGTGACTCACCCAACACCAAATTCTGCTACTACAATAATTACAGCCTGACTCAGCCTAGGCATTTCTGCAAGACTTGTCGTAGATACTGGACAAAAGGCGGAGCCTTGCGTAACGTTCCGATAGGCGGTGGGTGCCGGAAGAACAAGAAACTGAAATCATCATCAACACCATCATCCTCAAGACTCTCAAATGATGGGGGCTTTTCCCCTTCTTCTGTGGATTTTCACCTCGGTGGTACTGCTGCTGGCTTCTTACCCTTTCCTCGGCTGAACCATCACCCTCCATCTTTTAACCTTGAAGGTACCTCAAGTTCTTTCAATATTGGCTTTAATTACCCATTTAATGGTGGTGTAATTCAGGGCATGAGCTCTATGAACGTTCAGAGTAGCCTTGCTTCTTCGATTGAGTCCCTGAGCTCTATAAACCAAGACTTGCACTGGAAGCTGCAGCAGCAGAGACTAGCGATGCTGTTTGGAGGGGATAGTGCCAGTAGTCTAAAAGATAACGGCGCCGTTTCAGCAATTAATCTTGAGAGCCAGAGTCAGAAATTACCACACCCTATTTTGTTTCAGAATCTTGAGATTTCGAAGCCTGAAGAGATCTGTCCCGTTAGTGGGAATTCGAGAAGAGATACGCCCACCGAGTGGTTCTTTGGAAGTTCTTATGCTTCAGGGACACCTACACCAACTACTTGTGGTGGTGGTGGGAATGGGAATGATAATGGAAGCAATAACTGGAGTGTTCAAGGTTGGGGTGATGTGCAGCAGCAATACAGTGCTTTGCCCTAGATGATAAGGAAGAGGACTGAGAGAGGTAGACCTTTTTTTTTTCTTTTTTCTTTTTAAATCTTGGAAGGAACGGAAGAAATAGACCAAATCGTCTAATAATAATCTCGAGTCTCAATTCTAAAACCCCTTCTAGGTATAAGGTACTGATAGTATATGTATGTTGCTATTTTATGTTGGCTTCAAATTAATCAAGATATATATATATATATATTTGTGTAACATAAGAGAAAATCTTGACGTTTTTTTTCATAAATCTCATTTGTACATACTCATCGATTTCAGCTAGACATAATTCAATTGTCTAAAATCTCACTTCTTTATATTGATGGCTGTGCATTCCCTCAATTAATTAGTATTATTTTGTTCAATTAAATCCACAATTGCTGCTCCTTAGTGATAATTATAATCCAATACATGAAATGGAAAGCAATGGGTGCTTTCCTCACACTCCATATGTCAGATATATGTAGGGGAAAGATTCGGAGATCTCCAGCTGTTGGATCACATGCTTCAAGATTCAAGCATAGTAATAAAATATAACTTATCACGAACTTGAAAGTGATCCAACAAGAACTAGCTGATATATGTATACGATTTTGTGAAAAATTTATTGGCTAACTGACTTTTATTTTTTTTTTCTTACGAATGTTCATATATTGATAACTAGGGATCTTGTGCACGTCAAGGCTTTGGTAATAATTTTACGCCTTTCCCTTCAATGCCTTTGGGATTTGTGATGGATTTTTGGATTGTTGTTATCTGCAATGGGGAACTTTAGTGGCATATCTTTGATTTGTTTTATGTAGTTAATTGATATCCAAAAGGACCAGAACACATAACTATCTCAACCAGTTAACCTCTATATGTCTATGTAAGAAACTGAGGTCTCATGCTCTCCAGAAACTGATCTTTGCAGCAATATACAAAACTCAGTGGCTGAGCGTAGCTTTCGCTGCTTGGCCTTTTGTTAGCCCTGCATTTGCAAGGCCCTCTTTCTCTCTCTATGTTTGCTAAGGCTCTTTGTAATAATTAGTAGCAGTGTGGAGTGATTTGGTGGTGTCTGAAAAAGTGAAGTTCTGAAAGTGAATTGAATGAGAGAGAGAGAGATTAAAGAAATCACTAATAAGGCATCTAAAGCTTAGGGTTCGTTTTTTGGTGTACCAAACAAAAAATGTTATGTTTAGCTTTTTAGTGTGTTGGAGAGTGAGCCCTCTATTAATCCCATCTAATTTCCACTGATGAGAATCACTCTCTTTGCAATTCTGTCCTGTATTATGGCAGAGAGAGGGAAAGCAGGAAGCTAGCATTGCTTTTCCTTAGTTGCCTTTGTCACCTTTATTCCTCACTTTCACTAGTTGTGCCAAAAACTCAGACCCCACAATAATGAAATGATTAGAATTAGAATTAAACTCCTTCTTTACCTTTCACAATTAACCAACAAAATATGTGTGCACGCAAAGTCTTCCCAATCATGTAAAATTAAACCTGGTGGAAATCTCATATATATATGTGTGTGTGTGTGTGTGCGCGCGCCAGCGTGTGAACCCAATTTCTTCAAATCAAGTGGTGTAATGAGGTGTCTCTTGTTCATAAATAAGCTTCACTCCTCACTGCAACAACTTAAAAACCTGCAATACCTTTCAGAATACATGTTATAGCAACATTCCTTTGCCACTTTAGTTGCAAACACTAGGCCCCAATCGAGCAACCTTCTCTATATAGAGGTCCTCTCCAGCTATAGCTCCTCCCCAAAAGCTTGACAATAATTTATGTAAGTTTGGTCTAATATTTTCCTAAAGATTATTTTCTGTATATTTTTAGGCAATTTTTTCTTCTTCCTCTTCTTTTCTTTCTGAACGTATGCAACACCGCTTCATTTTCTGATACAGCGCTCTCTCCTTTTTCCAAATGAAATATAACGTGCATGAACGTAAGAAATACCGAGTCATTTCCTTCTGTCCAAAGTAAACTATTAACTGTGTTTTTATATGTGTAGGGTCTATGTATAGTTCATGAATGTGTGAGTTTTGTGGAGAGAGAAGGAGAAGAGAAGAGAACAGGAAGCTGCGTGATTAACGTGATAGAGTTGGAGAAAGAACTTTTTTTTTTTTTTCATTTTGTTGGTTGAACCTGCTGGTGTTGCGTCAAACTTTCGATTATACAGCTTAGAAAGCAAGAAGCTCATGACATATTGAAGCTCTGATGTATCTTCCCTTATCATCATCTCCGGCTTATCCTACAGCGAAACTTCTGGCCCACTATGTATGATCACTTGATACTTCCCCCACCATCCAATCTGCAATAATGCACGTATGACCCCATATATATGAAGACCAAATATTATACAAATAATTGCCACATTCTACTCCTCTTCATTATTATTATTATTATTTTACAAAGGAGTCGCAAGACAGACATTTGAATTAAGATTGAGAAAAAGGATAAGGTGAGAATCTAATTCGGCTGGTTCATCCAGTCCTTCTAATATTTAAATTCAAAAGAGATTTCATTTGATTTTGAGCCGAAAATCTCGAACTTGTATAATGTTATACGGTGATGTAACACTGTTTTTATGTGGTCTAGTTTTCCATAAGATTCACCGTTATCCATATCCTGGTTAGTTCTTCGTTAATTTTTAGATATATTTATGGAGCACAAAATAATCGTTAGATTGATGCAAATTTTTATGAACATGTACATAATATTCGTTAAAAAATTAATATAATGATAAACTTTTGTTTTAAGAAAAAATTCTAAGAAACTATCTAACAGTATAAATTTGATTTGATTCATATAACTGACAAGCGCGCTATCAATTATAAAAGATGCGACATAAACAATATTAGTCATGATTCAATTAATAACTATTTCGTTGCAATAGAAATGAAAACCATTTATGATTGATCTCGTTTGTCAATTCGATGCACTACATAATGTTGCATGAAAACCAAAATTTGAAACCTAATGAATGATTTTTTTTTAATAAATAATTTACTACTTTTCATTACATTTGTCACACATAAATTTCATTATTGAGATGAAAACCTAAAACTATATATTATGTAATTTTACGAGGATGAATTTCTTCCTTCATTACAACACCAATATTTCAGCCCAGAAAACGTTGACATTTACCCAAATGATTATTATTAATTATAAATAAAGTAAAGTAACTAAATTTTAAAGAAATAATAAATTTTGACTCAGTGTATTGGAGCCATCTCCATACTTAAAAATTTAAATTCGAATTTCACTCTGAACCAAATTTTACAAATCCTATGAATTACTTTGTCCTGGATAATAATATAAGTAGATAACAACCCTTCCTTTGGGTGCGAAGATATTGTTCGTTGTATTATTGTATATGACGTGGGAATAGAATGACGTGTTTGGTGGCGGAAACAAGGAGGGACCAAAGGCCTTCCCATCCCTTAATTTTTATGCTCATCCTCCAAGCTCCAATGAAAACAACGATTTCTTTTCCGTCACCTTTTTTGTCTTCTTCCTCTCTTCGGGACAATGGACCAGCCCACCCTCGTTATTTCTCTTCTTCATCTCTTTTGTCCACGTGCTTCTTTTCATTTTCAGTTTCTTAATTTCACTTTGTCTTTTTCTTAACCACTCACTTTATAATTCAGTCATCTGGTACTAGTTCAAATGCTTCTTAAAGCGTGAGAAATTAAAACAACAATAAATTTGTTTTCTTCCTTAAATATAAAAAGTTTAATTGGATCAAGAAATTATAATATATTAAACTGAATTTCACCGAATTTTTTGAGTAAACAGATAGATAGGTTACCAGGAGGTCTTCCCTATGTATATTGTTCAATGAAACCTTCAAAATAGAGTTTTCATTCATATAACCATGCAATCTAACATGCAAAAGTGCGTAATGTTTCTTCAGACAAAAACAGTTGAAAATCGCTAGTGTTTGTGTTGTAAATTGAGGAGCGAATAATAAGATAAATAAATAATAATAATATAGTGACAAAGATAATGAATGGAAGGATTAACGTTATTTGACTTTAACCCTATGTGTTAGTTCCAAGGTTTTAATTATTTTGATGATAACAAAATTTTTAAGTTAAAATTTATATAAGCATTAAAGTTAAATCATTTGTTAAGAAAAACAAAAAGATGGTAGCAATAAAGATGATCGTGAAAGAGACAAAGCCACAGATAGCAATAGCCGAAGAAAAGTATATGCAACAGCTCATATCTAAAGCATCAGAACTACTCCTAAGAGAAGAATGGAAGGAGTCCATCGAAGCTTATTCACTCTTCAGCACTCTCTGCAAAAACCAAATCCTTCAGACCCAAAACCATTCAAACAGAGCCAAAGCAAGATCGAGATTGAAAGAGTTTCATTCTGCATTGGAAGATTGCGATTTAGCTTTGGAAATCGATGGTACCCATTTGAAGACTCTGATCTGCAAAGAATATTAAATGAAGCTGGAAAGTAAAAACAGAAAATAAAACTTTGACAAGTCCAGAAAAGTTCCCCGAAAAAGAAGAAAACAAAAGCCATATCAAAGAAGAAGAGAAGAGCAAGAAAGATGAAAAGAGCAAGAGAAATAAAGAGGCAAACAAAAACCATTGTTGGAGAAGAAGGAGTATGGGAAACCACATACAGTCAGATTGCTGCATGAAAGAAAGAAGAAAAGGGAAGAGAGATAAAGAGGGAAAGTTGCAGAAGCAAATCGGTGAAAAACAGAGCAAAAAAACAGAGGATCGTTTAAAAGTTCTTTTAGACGCGTTAGGGAGGAAAAGCAAAAGATAAAGACAGAGAATGAGAAAGAGGGAAGCTAAAACATCTTGCCTCAACAGTCATTGTATTTTATGTTAATATTCTGATCTTTAAAGAAGCCAAACGCACAGACTCACCAAAGCTGAAAGCTGTCCTTGTTTTGGGATTATACTTTTATCAAGCTCCAAAGTCAACTACTCCCTTTTCTGTTCAGTCATAGAAAACATAAAAATTACCTACTCTCTGACTTGCTGAACGAAAGAAGAAAGATGAAAAGAAACTCTGAGCTAATTGATTAAATCTACCCACTCCTCTATACGTGTTGACCAAAGGAAAAGATTGGTGAGAGATATTCTGAACTGGCATCACTGATCTTCCACTGAAATGCTCAAATACCACTCAACCATTCATCTACTGTATTCCAACGGATACCTCTCAGCTACCACTCAAGCTCTACTGTACTTCAACGGATATATTTCGTTTAGAGCCACTATATAACAGTAGGATGAAGAACTGAAGCAGATAGAGGGAACCGAAAACAAAGAAAGCAAAGTTAAGTTATATTATTCATTGTTCTCTTCATCTTAAATATTCTGAGCTTAGTTTCTGGGTAAATCTAGCTTGTGAGAGTTTTTGAAAGTGAGCTTATTGTAATCCTTTATTGATAAGGATTTTAGATATATCCTCATATCATTTTTCTGTAAACCTTTCCTAAGTGTGAGGAAAGTAAGTTTTGGGTAAGCTTGTGTAAAACCCAAGTGTTGTAAAAGTTTTAGGTGAACTTAGAAACCTAGGTTCTATGGGTGTATACTCTGATTCTATAGTGGAAATCCCTTGTTGTGTATCAAGGGGACTGGACGTAGGTCTTGAAGACTAAACCAGGATATATCTGGTGTTTTTTTTCTTCTACTACGTTTTTATTTTGTTTCAGCCTCTGTACTAAAACCTTGTCGACAAGGTCCTATTTTATCTCCTTAATCTTTATTTCTCAGTTATCCTTTAGAAGATCCTGTCGACAAGATCTTAGTTTGATTACAAAGTTTCGACACCAGTACTCTATCAAGTTTCTTATTGAAACCATTTGGTAATAACATATAATCGATTTAATTGTCTTTAATTTTATTTTTCTATAAAAGCACCTATTCACCCCCCTCTAGGTGCATTCTTCACTATGTTTACAGATAAATACAACAAATAAATTTTACCAATAAAAACAAATGAGAAAAATACAAAAGTGACTTACTTAGGTTCAAAATCCACACCCCAAATATACCCAAAAATATCTCGCAATTTTTTTTATTACTCTTCATTTTAACTATGTTTTTTTATTTTATGTAATAATAAATGTGATAAGAAGACTATCTCTATCTCTATCCACTTTTTCTCTTTCCACTCACCATTTTTTTTTCTCTCTATCCAATTACACATTGTACATTTACTTGCTAAATACAAAAGATCTAAATTTTACACATGGAATATTTCTTTGTTAATGGGTAGAAATAATAATATTTCTTTGATTATTATTATTTGCCTTCAAGTTAAGTGAAGATATAAGTTCAAATCTCCGCTCAAACATTAGAAACAAATATGGGTGTGTTATAAGGTGTGGTTAATACACAAAGAATTGTGTTAAATATAGAAATACATTTGCCCCGAGCATGCATCAGGTGATACAATGAGATATGCATATATAACAACAACACTCTATGGAGTTGATACAATTACCGGGAGCAAGTACACTCCTTTTGACTTTGGTATGCTATCTTGACCAAATTTTCTTCTTATTGTCCCTCTCCTTAATTCCCTGAACGTGATCTCTGCTAACTCTCTTGTGGGTCAATGGGGCTTGAGTAGCAGCAATAACTGGCCTAGTTGCCCTCCCAACTCTTCCTATTTTGGGGGGATCAGATTTCCTCATGACTTTGCTATCGACAAAGTTGTTCTCTGTTTCAATGCTTCTGAATGCTCTTTTAGTTCTCATCTGATTAATAGAGTCGTTCCCTCTCAACGAAGCAGTAGAACCTTGACTCATCGGGTGGTTTGCTGAGTTTGAACTCCTTAGAATGTGAGGCTCAATCTCGCTTGGGTAGTCCTCCTTTGTGCAGCTTTTATGTTTACCTTCGTCAGGAGTGGCCTTCACCGTATCAACAGAATAATGAGTTTGTTGCCACCTCTGCTGTCGCTCTCTAAACCTGTCCTCAACTTCCTTCACCTGCCATGGCATTGTCACATTCCCATGCATTAGGTGTAAATAGTTGCCATGGCATTGTCACATTCACATTCCCATTAGGTGCAAAAGTTGAATATGAGAGCAATTTACAATTCCGAGGTAAAAATCCAGGACATATCAGACAGCATTTCAAATGTAATATAGAACAGACATGAATTTTCTTCTTCAGAAGTACCTTTTGATGAAGCAAGTACTCTGAGCTCCACTCCTGCTCTTTCAGTTTCCTCTCAAGCTCCTTAACCTGAATAAGTCGGGAACATGCAGAGAGGTCTTTAATCATCCACTTACCAAAAGACACAAAATAAAAATATATACAAAAAATCCTGTTCATTGACAACCTTATCTTTTAAAATGGCAGATTGAGATTCAGACTCCTGCACCTGCTCTTTCAGCTTGTTATCCAAATCCCAAACCTGCTTAAGTAGAATAGTGAATTTAACCTCTCTCTCTGTTCTTTTTTTTTTTTTTTGACAACATGATGGATATGATTATGATTGGCCAGTCAAACAGAGGAAGGTAAACATTTCTTCAAGGATTTAAGAAAGAGAGGGGAGAGAGGTTTTCCCAAAGTAACAGACAAACCTTCTGTTGCAAGCTTGCTGTCTCGGACTGCAATTGTTCTTTCAGCTTTTTCTCTAGCTCTTTGACCTGCAGCAGAGACAAATTTCTACTTAGCCAGGTAATGAATGACTGTTATTTATATATTCTATCATTGGTAGTATCTCTCATGTGGGTCACCAGGTGTTCCTACGTGATGTGTTGTCCGAGACCAAAACCGTACTGAACAAACAACGCTATCAATAGAAAGTGATGATGTGCCATAAACGATAGATTAGCAGTATAGCAATAGCAATCTTATATACAAAGCAACCTTAAGTTGGAGAGCATTGCATGTTTCTTCTTTTCCCTTCAATTTGTCTGACAATTCAGAAACTTGTCTCTCCGACTGTTTTTGCATGGCTATCTTCAACTCAATTTGACCTTCAAGCTCTTTAATCGTTTCCTGTAGATTCCTGTGAATATGATCCTTTCCTTTGGCCTTATTTTCCAAGTTTTGCAGATTTTCTTCTAGTTTCTGTATGGATTCATCTTTAGCTCTGCACTCA
The DNA here is from genome assembly GCA_026724425.1 of Erythrophleum ivorense. Classification (NCBI taxonomy): domain Eukaryota; kingdom Viridiplantae; phylum Streptophyta; class Magnoliopsida; order Fabales; family Fabaceae; genus Erythrophleum; species Erythrophleum ivorense. Next base: position 3,590,463 of record JAIUCV010000089.1, read on the forward strand.
TTCCGTGCCTTTTCAAGCTACACCAATTCGTTGAAGGAAGTAAATATAAATTCTTCTATAATACATTGGGAAATATAACTTGAACAAAAAATTTCCAGCTAGAATCAGCAGCCTACCATTGCTTTCATCTTTTGAAGCTCACTTGTATCGATTTGCTTCTTGACAGGGCCCAATTCAATTCCCCTCACTCGAGTTGCAAAATTCAATGAACTCAGAGTCTCACTTAAATCCTGGTCTGAAGGACTGATTTGTACAAACATCAAGGCTTTGGAATCACCTCCTGCAATATGTTGCAACAAGAAAAGCTACCAAAATTAAAATCCTAACAAGGGAAAAAAAGGGAAGACAGTGAAATATGCCAGCAGAATCCAGATCCTTACTCCTAAAAGAACAAAAGAAGGACAAACAAAGGAGAACTGACTAGGCATACCTAGTGAGTCTTGAAGCAAATGTGTCAATTTAGAGTTCCTGAAACCCCCAGAAAGAAATAACACCATTAGATCTTACTTTACATATAATGGAGAGCAAAGGGTGAAGAGAATAAGGATGTAAAGTGTACCGATATGGAATATGACTACTTTTGCTTGCTAAAGCGGATATCACATCCCCAAGAGCTGAAAGAGATCTATTGATATTTTGTGCTTCCTTAAGCCGCATCCCTTGCACGTCAGTTTTTGCAAGTCTCTCACTGCCTGCCAAATCCACAAGCCAAAGCTTGCTCTTGGTACACTCACCACTGATCAAATTTTTTGTTTTTACCATTATACAAAGCATGCTGAGAAAGAAACAAACAAGCATCAGAAGTAGCATAACAAAAGCAAAATTCATATGCATATAGGCGTTACACTTATACAAACCGATAAGTTTCTTTTAGGAGAGGAGAAAAAAAAAAGACGCAAGAGCTTGGTACCAGTGAGATCGACTGCTGTGCTCATTAACGTTATTGCTTCCAACAGCTCTAGCATTACTTCCAGCCTGCAGTATATTCCAAGCTTCCTTAATATTATTAGCCTTGGCTTCTACAGCACCAGGAACATGATGAGACCCTTCAGAGGCTTGTTTTATCTCCAGCCTAATAACCAATTCAAAAGAAGTCAACTGCATCAATCTTCTGCTTAGACTAAGTGCCGTTGCATAGTCTACCATGCTTGAAAAAGCTTTGGTAGACTAAAATGTCTTATGAACGAAATCAAATGAACGAAATAATAACGGTACTTTTTTGACGTTGGTCCTGAAGTCAGCAGGTCTCTGATTTGTTCATTATAAACCTCAAGCACGCTAACAGATATGTCGTATGCAAATGTTTCACTCCTTTCCTTGGCAATCTCAAACAAGCGTTCAAGAGTCCTATAATTTACTCCTCTGTTCTGTTCTGTTCCCTCCATGGTAAAAGTCTTTCCTGTTCCTGTTTGCCCGTAAGCAAATATACAAACGTTGTAGCCATCCAGCACAGAGATTACCATTGATGAAGCGTCAGAGAAAACATCAACTGTTAAAACAAAGCAAACGCGCTTAGTTAGCTGACTTCTAATTGTGTGAATGATATGAAACTTGTATATTACAGCAAAAACTGAAAATATAGGTGGTGGATCTTTAAAAGAGACAGTTATTTTTTACAATACCTTGATCATCTTTGGGAGTATAAACTCGGTCAAATCTAAAAGATTTTTTGGTGGAGCCACCTGTCAAAATTCCAAGACATCCATCCTTTGCTGCGTCAAAATCCACAACTGTTGTACACCCAGCTAAGGTTTCGTCCTTGTTCATTGGACGACAACGGCAGAAAACTCTAATGTTCCCTGTTATGCATGACAGAGTTTTTGAGTTATAATTCCCATCAAATAATTTGGACACAGTCAACTAACAATAAATAATTAGTAGACAGGAGCAGAGCATACCTTTAGCCTCCTGAACTTCATTGAAGAGCTTCTTTCTCTGTGTCATCTCTTCATAGTATTTCACTTTAAGATCTTCGCACTGCTTAACTGCAGAAATATTGTGTTAGTCCCTTCATACGAATTAGATAAATTCAAAACCAAAAAAGTGAAGTGCAACTCAAATCTTCATTAACTAGAATGGAGACTAGATTTTGTTACTCAAACATACCCAGCTCCTGAACCGCAAAAACCATTTTATTTAGCTCAGGGATTGAATCAACACATTCATGCGCTTCACAGGAAAGTTGAGCATGTTCACTCTTCATCGACTGCAAAACAAATCAGGTGCAGATACGTCTAAGATCTAAGTATGAGACTTATAATAGAATAACTATTTTTAACATGATTCCTGCCTGCTTTTTCATCATTTACCTTAATCTTTTCCTGTAAACTTCTGATTGCTTCTGTCCATTTCTTCTTATCATGCTCATAACTGCGAGAAATATTCCTCAGCTTTTCGGCTTGTTTCTCCACAGTTTGATCTAAGAAGAAAATTGACAATACACATTTAGCCAATTAGAAACGCTTTAACCTAGGAATAAAAACATATCAAATTGAATCAGGTACTTGTGCCAATATCAATTTATAGATGCGTCTGACTTCATTACATTCACTAAAACTTTAAGCAATGCTTAGAAAATGGCATAATCAGATCTTTAAGTTCTATACACACATATCTCAGTCAGTCAAATTAACCTGTTCGAATTTTAATTTTTAGTATATTCTAACAGCATTCTCTCTGGGAAGGAAAATCCTTGCAAAAACATACCAAGAGAGAGCGTCTTAAATGTCACATTGTCAAGTTCCATCCGGATAGTCTCCAATTGCTCATTTGTTGCAGTTAATGACATCCATGCCTCGTGGCATTCTTTTGTCTTTAACTGACACTGCATGGTAAGCTCTTTTATCTTCTTCTCATACTTTGCATTAGTTTTTGTTTGCATAGATTTCTTCTGAAACATTCCAATGAAGAGCAAGATAAGAAAAATGTTATGAAGCTTCAAATTGACACACATCAACTAGGTTGCCTCTAACCTGTGATGAAGGAATTTCAATCTGCCCTGCGCAGGAGTTACATTTAATATAATCACGGGTCACTTGTGGAACTGTTTGAATATCACAAAGTTGAACATGCTAAGTAAAATATGTGGAAGCACAAACTAGACAATAACTTGCTAAGTAATATACATGGAATCATAGCAGCTTGTTAAGTGACATATGTTGAAAAACATACGCCACTGGATACTAATCAAGCACGGCAAATTGGAAAAAAAAAAAAGAATACCTGACTCCTTTGTTGCTCTCCTAATGCAGATCCCACTAACCACTGGGCTTCCGTTGATACTTTCAAATCTTATGAGAATTACACCATCATCCTTCACAGACACCCTTGAATCGATCAACTGTAGTGGCTTATTGGCTCCAACAACCGCAAAGATATCTAATTCAGACAGAACCTGCCATAATTTTTTGATGAGAAAAAAAATAAGATCTAACATAGATTTTACTTTTATCATTGTTTTGCAGTAAATGTAAACCAAAAAAAAGGTGGACAGACATGCCTTTTCTTCTTGGATGTATACATTGAACACCCTTATACCTTTAGGTCCATTTGTGTTAATAATCTCCACAAAATGAAGATCAACAATATAGTCTCCATGAGGAAGGTTATCAAATCTATAACAAAAATTTCCCAACCGTGCTGATTGATAGATAAGTGGACAATCTCCAGCATCCACTATTTGCTCATTGGTACGTAAAACGTTCCCACCTTCAAAGAAGGAGTCGCCCAAGGCAGTCAATCCAGTATCTGCTTCATTTATAGCCTCCCCTCCAGCATTTACAAACATCACATACCCTTCTGCTTCAAAAGGCCATAATAATGAAGTAAATACTTGATCCTTCAGAAAAGTATAGAAGTCTAACGGTCTTTGAAGTTTTTCATGCCTCTAGGTTTTGGTTTTCCAGGAAAATTCATGGAAAGATGAAAATGTTGGTCTGCAATAACCTTTTACACGTATATTTGTTGCACATTCAAACTAATTGCTATTTGAATATTTTTTTTTATAAATGCTTTGCATTCAAACGTTGAATACTTGTTATTCCTAATTTCCAATTAATTCCCCGCTGTGTCATTGCTAGTCAACAATTATAGTCACAGAAATACAGAATAGCTAGTTCGACATGCAATTCCTACCCTCGTACATTTGCAGAACTATTCAAATAGTCAGATATAAGAAAAAGCACGTCATGAACTCGGAAATGGATCCTCTGCATTGAGGATCTCTCTGCAGTATCTCTGTAGTAAGTTTTGTGGGGAGGAGGGGCAGCGTGTTTTTTCCAATGAAAAAAAAAGGTTGTTGAAAGATACTACAAAAGTAATGGATGGGATCCTCATCGTAGAGAATCCCAATCCCATGAACTCAACTGAATTCCTTTTTAGTCTATACAGGAGAATCCGTGTTCTACTCAGTGAAATCAAACCCGTTCCTTTTTTCAGCGTACTTGTGAAAAAAGAAAACAGAAAAGACAAGAAACATTTATACTTTCCTTAGGGTTCTTTCTACCGCACTTATAATTATTTCATTGTTGCCCCTCATATCTCAGTTTTGACAAAGAGAGATCCAGAATAATAATAATAACAATAAAAGTGATATATATTCATTTCAAAGATTGTCACCTGTTCCGTCAGATCTCTTAAACCCAGTTGGAATCAATCTTGAACTGGAGTCGCAAACTACCAAATCGGACAAAGACTCATCCACCTCTTCCATTGTACAATCTTTGTGTTCCTGATGACGCGATTCCACTGTCTCCCTGTCAAGCAGCCGAGAAATGGAAGAATCTGATATTAGGGTTTCTGGGTCTTGCTGAAAATTGTTCAATTGGATCTGCTCCATGTAAAATAAGACTTTGGGCAAACTTTGAGATACAGTGAGAGAATGCTATTTCTCGCGGAAAGAAAGTTTAAGAGTTCGAGTCAGCAAGATAAAAAGCTTCGAACGTTCAGAGGCTTTCCTATGGTATGGGGGAGATGATTCAAATTTGAATTTCGTGACCGTTAAAATTAACCGACCGTTTGACTTCTATTTTTCCAATCCATTTTACCTTTGTTTCCTTATATGCCCGCTCCCTTACCACGGTCCACAAACCGAGCCGGCCTCCCGTAGAAAATTTCCCAAAATAATTTTGCAGCCTTCTTATACTTATTTATTTTTTACAACGCATGAGTAAATTAAAATATCTAACGCCATTGTTAATTATACTAATAAAATGCTAATTCATATACCCAATATACTTATTATGAATATATACCAGATGTCCTAAAAATTCAACTGAGGGATATTTAAACATTTTTTATGTGGATGAAGACAGGCCAATGTGAAACACTCTATCTTTAATCCTCCATCAAGTTTCTCCAACTAAATTGAGGAAGTTATTTATTTTTTTAAAAATACGTATTTTAAAATTTTATAATATTTGGTCAATTTTTTTTTTAAAAAAAATGCTTCTAAGTTTTTTTTAAAAAAAAAAAAGGAAGGAAGTTGAAGTTCTTCCCTAAGTCAGAGGCTTAGCTCAAATTTTCTACCCAAGGTCAAGGTGGGCAAAAGTTGTCAATCATATTTGAATTATTTAGATCTAATTTAAATTATTTAAATTTAATTTTTTTATGACATTTCTTTTAAAGGTTACAGAACATGAAATAAAAATAATTTTTCAATTTTCAATTTTTAAAAAATAATGATTGATATAAAAAAATAAAAAAATTTTGAATTTGGACTCTCCAGTCTAAAAACACTGAGCATTCTTTATCCAATTTCACGCTGAGCAGAGAATTCAATCACAATGGAAACTGAAGCCAAAAAAAGAAAATTATTTTTTTGAAACTGTCACTCAAATTTATTAATTCTCCTAATAATTTTTAATTTTTTTCTTACTCTCTTAATTATATGTCCGTCTAAGTGATTTGACAATGGAAACTATTTTGTTTTTAAGAATTAACAAACACAGTAATACTAGTAAAAGTTCTTGTGAAATAATTTTATCAAATACAAACAATTTCTTTATTATAATACTTTCTATAAAACTTCATTTGAAAATAGTAGTTTTAAAATAAACATTAATCTACAATAATCCCAACCAGACTCGTCAAGTACCATGTTAATCTACTTTGCTTTCTAATGTTTATATATATATATATATATATATATGTTTAATTGCACTTTTTGATCATTGTAACTTCAACAGAGGATGTGTAATTTATCAAATTCTTTTAATTTTAAGCGAGCATTTCACCATTCTTAACAGTAATATATTAATCCAAAATTTAATGAATTATAAATTTTTTTAAAACATACATGTTATTGTAAAAAAAAAAAGTAAAAATATACCATTATTGTTAAAAGAAAAGGAAATATAAACAGTAAGTAAGGAAGATAAGAAATGATTTTTATACTTTTATTGTTAAAAAAAATACTATAATAATGATTATAAGAATATAATAATGAATTTTCTCTCATAAGTAAATAATTAAATAGGCTTTAACGAAGTTATTGTTTCATTGAGTCAACTATTGTGAACTAATCAACAATTGATTTTAAACTTATTAAGATTAGCAGAGGTAAACGTTAAGTTTGAGAGGTGGATCATATTGCAAGATTTACTAAGCTTTGGTTTAGCTGAGCTCGTTGCACTTGGAGGTTTTTCTCCAATCTTCTACTAGTAAATATCGTCCAACATCATACACAGTAAAGAAAGGACAGAAAATGCGAAATTTAATGAATAGTGAGAGGAATAGCCAGCTTACGGAACTAAAAACTTATTGAAATATAGTCTTTAAAATTGTTATCGCATGTATAGTTGTCATAAAACTACTATGAAATAGCATTAAAATTTTTGTTACTTGAAGTTTATTTCAAATTTTCTCGAATTTTCATGAACACCTTCACATAGCTCACTTTTTTCTTTTTCTTTTTTTTTGGGGGGGGGGGGGTTTCAGGCGTGCAACATATATTCAAATCCCACCATTCCAATGAACTTTGTCAAGAAAATTCGAGAAATTTTGAAATAAACTCAATATAGCAAATATAAACAAACTATACTAACAATGAATAAATATATATAAACAACAAGACACACATTTTTTAACAATTTTATCTTTGATATATTTATAAATCTATTTGTTATTACTTTAATCTATATATCTTTAATAAATAGAATCGATGTGATTTATATATCTTTAATAAAGAAAATTCAGGCAGGCCGGTTAGCTTGGGCATAATCACCGAGAGAACTAGCTAATAGACTTAAAATTGTACTCCCTCATGTTATTTATGTTAACCAGAGTGCTTTTATGCCTAACGAACAGGTTTCTGACAACGTTTTACTGGCATACAAGTTCTTAAGAACAGAGGGTCACAGAAATGTTTTCTTGGCTATGAAACTAGATATGAGTAAAGCGTATGACAGAGTTGAATGTGACTTTTTTTAAAAGCCGTGATGCCCAAGTTGTGCTTTAAGGAGGGATGGATTCAGAGGGTTGTCAAATTTGTCAGATTAGTTTTCTTTCGAGTCCGAGTTAATGGAGAGAATTTTGAAGTCTTCTATCTACAGAGACCAATGAGGCAAGGAAATCCTTTGTCCCCTTCCATTTTTTTTAGAGGGGCAAGAACACGTTAAAATGCTCTGAGTATTTCTCATTTATTTTTTGGTGACGAGTCTTTAGTGTTTCTAATAATTGTAATGACTTCAGAAGATTGTTAAAACTCTATGAGCTGTCTTCAAGACAGAAAGAAAATCATTTATGGAAAATCTATCCTCTTTTTCAGTCCCAAATGTTGGTAGTTGTGTGGAGAAGAAATTCAGGCAATGCTGAATATCGAAAAAATTACTTTCGGTGAGAAATATCTGGGCTTGCCTACAATGGTGGGAAGAAATTACAAGGGAGGAAGGAGGAACTTTTGACAAAGGCAGGTAAGGAGGTGCTCATCAAAGCAGTGGCTCAACTCAACCCATCCCGACGTATGCAATGAGTTTTCTTTTCTCTAAAGCCTTTGTATATATTATGAACTTTCTCAAATAATGGCCAAATTTTGGTGAAGAAACAATCCTAATTAATGACGCTAAAATCCACTGGCTGAGTTGGATTGGAATAAGCACTCAAAGACCAATTGATTGTACTTTAAACAGGGTATGTGATATCGTTAATACAGATAGAAGGACATGGAATTATGAACTGTTAACATCTCTCTTTAATGAGGATGATAAAAGAACTATCTTAAGCATCCCTCTACCTCAGCACGCTAGGAATGACTAGTAGGTCTGGGCTTTAAACCCAGTCCGGTCATGTTATAAGGCTGCAAGAAGTCAGTTTGGATTTGGAGCAGACTTACTGTCATGATATTGAGTAGCATCCATGGAGTAGACTCATCCTTTTGGAAGAAACTTTAGAAGATCCCACTACCACAGGAAGAAATATAAAATGTTTCCTTTGGAGGATTTGCTTAGATATCATTCCATCTATTGATGCTCTTAGAAGAAGAGGACTGGATGCTTCATTTGTTTAGAGGAGGAAGAATCTACTTATCATCTTGTGCTGGAATGTCCTGTACCTGTAGTTCAAACAATGTGAAGAATTCAATGGCCGCATATCGAAGGACAGCGATGGTGTACATGGACTTTTGCCTCGCTGTTATGGCATTATATCAATGATTCACTGCTGCTTGAAGCAGTGGCAGTTAAGGTGGGTCTTGAGTTTGGCCGTCTTATATGCTTACAAGACATCAGAGTGGAAAGTGACGCTAGCTTGGTGATTAATGAGGTGCTGTCAAATCTTGAACCCAATCCTTCTTACCTTCGTGACATTTGCCTTGAAAGCTCTCTCTGTAGGAATTTAGTTTAAACGTACATGTGTTTCGACTGGGGTACCAAGAACTTGTAATGAGGCAGATTTGATTGCTTGTTTTGCAAACAACATTTTGGATGATGTTGTCTGGATTGGTGATGTTCCAGACATCCTGACTGATGATATGCATGAGTCTTGGTTTTAAAAAAACAAAATAAAATTTTCAACTAAGGCATGATGAGTGATAACTCACAAAGTTAAATTAATTAATTCGTGATGATAAGAATTTACCTAATAATTTTCAAAAGATATTAATGATTTATTTATTTTTTCTAAAAAATTACTCCTTTCATTTTTGTCTTTTAAGAATAAAACTTCTTAATTTAGTCGCCCCAATATTTTTTATCAATCAAAATGATTACTATGTTAGGCATAGCAATAAATATTTTATAGACTAATTGATATGGTGTAAATGGAAACTTATGGAGTCATTAATTGATAATTTGAATTTGCTCAAATGTCAAGTAACCCAAAATAGTATTATTTTACTAAATTTGCCCAAGTATCGCTATACCCAAGATTTCGCCTTTTGAATTGAAAACAATATTTAGCAAAGTGTGATTATGGGTTTGATGATCCTTAAGAATTTGGCAAAATGGTGTCTTTTTGGGACATTATGACGCTTATACAAGTTTAAATCATCACTTAATGAGTATATGAACTTCTATTTATATCATGTTTGTTAGTTTGTTAAATA